>CM031612.1:77338799-77426299 GCA_018398815.1 Conus ventricosus | reverse complement strand
TTTAGATCGACTGGAAGAATGTTAAGATCTTTATAATCACTAGCTTGTAGAGAAGATTTCAAGAGTATCAGCTTAATAGCACTTCTGTACATGATTTCTAGTGGTTTTAAACAATTTGTGCTGGCTAAATCCCAGCATGTAGAAGCGTAGTTAATGTCTGGTTGTACATTTGCATAGAAATATAACTTTCTGGTATGTTGATCAAGGAAATTCTTGATTCGGTTCAACAAATAATTTTTTAGATAATCTTTTGGACAAATTAGAAATATGATCAGACCACGAAGATTATTATCAACTGTAAGGCCTGATAATTTGTGTGATTTAACTTCTTCTAAGACTTTATCTTGTATACGTATTTTAAATAAATCGGTTTACATATTCTGACGTTTGTGTCTGGTTGTAGTCATTATAAATTTAGACTTTTGAGGATGGAGGGCCATATGGATCAAATTAGTCCACTTTGCAAGTTTATTAAGATCATTCTGTAATTTGATACATAATGAGTCAGCATCTTTGTGTTTATTGTGGAGAGTAGTGTCATCAGCAAAAAGCTCACATGGAGAAGATATATGTAAAGGAAGATCATTTATATAAACTGAGAATAAGTTAGGCTCCAGGACTGACCCTTGGGGAACGCCATAATTTACTGGCATAAGAGATTAAATAACAGAATTTTTAAAGACTACTTGTCGCCTACAGTTGAGAAATGAGGATATGAGTTTGAGAGCTTCAGGGGACAAACCATACAATGCTAGTTTTCTTAACAGTAGATTGTGATCTATAGTGTCAGTAGCAAGGTGTGACAAAAATGATTTTCTCGAAATCCGCTTTGTTAGAATGTAATAATTTGTATTTCATGAAATGTTTATGGATAGTATATTTAATATGTTTTTCAAGGGGTTTAGATAGAATAGATAGGATAGATATAGGTCTGTAGTTAGAAGGATCAATGGGATCACCAGATTTTTAAAAAAGGTAAAACTTTAGCATCTTTGAAGGATTGTGGATAACCACCTTTATCAATGGAAAGATTGTAATATATGTAAGATGCTCCGATATAATCGGAGCAGCAATTTTCAAATTTTTACCATCTATATCATCTAAACCTCGAGAACTGGACTGATTTAAAGAACACAATTCCTTATAAACATCATGTACACAATAAACTCGATTTGAAGCTTAGATTTTATGTTTGTTCCAGATGCCATAAAGCTGCACACAGGCATTAATAAAAATAACACCTGCGTGTTTGTTGTCAACATGATTTTATTGCAATCATCAGGGAAAGGGGGTCATTTGAGCCCACCTCAAGCATGCAATCTCATATCTCACTAATATTAGCTCGGAAAAACAACATAGTAAACTGTGTTTGAAAAGCAAATCCTTTAAACAAACTTTACGTCCCAAAGAATTGTCTTCTAACATTACCAGATTTGGTGTGACCACTGTTAGATGAGAATTTATGAAAGATTCGAACCGACAAAGATGTAAACTGCACTGTACTTACACAGAGGTTGATTTGAACATGTATATAGGGATGTACATGGATCATACGAATGATTCAGATTGTGAAAACTTTAATGCAAAGTGTGTAACATATAAGGAAATTAACCACTTAATGTATATTCATTTTACACACTACACGCAAGCACCAACAGTATGTCAAACAAAAGTTAGATTTTGTAATTCAAGCCTTGGATGAGACAATACTTGTACATTTAATTAAACCATATCTGTCCATGTTCCGGCTTTCAACAAATATGAATTAGTTTAACTTCACATATGTTTGCAACACTGTGTATCTCTCTCGTTTCTCTCTCTCTCTCTTTTTTTAACCGTATTTGTCATAAAGGCCAGTATGTAGAAATGGAAGACTGAAATGTACTCTTTGGATCAGCTAACAGTGTGTTCCTTTTGTGACGATACCAATGAAAGGAGCCACTCTACCACAAGGAACGTATTTGGCAGCGACGCTTCAGACCAAATGATTAAGATTCCTGAGTATCCGAATATTCCATAGATCCAACTAATCTTGAGCTTGTTATTGCCACCCCTCCTTCCCCTACTCTCCTCTACATCACACCACTGCCGTCACCATACTCTCCTCTACATCACCACCACTGCCGTCACCATACTCTCCTCTACATCACCACCACTGCCGTCACCATACTCTCCTCTACATCACACCACTGCCGTCACCATACTCTCCTCTACATCACCACCACATGCCGTCACCATACTCTCTCTACATCACACCACTGCCGTCACCATACTCTCCTCTACATCACCACCACTGCCGTCACCATACTCTCCTCTACATCACCACCACTGCCGTCACCATACTCTCTTCTACATCACCACCACTGCCGTCACCATACTCTCCTCTACATCACACCACTGCCGTCACCATACTCATTTACAAACATGTAGACACACAGTCCTACATCACTACCACTGCCGTCACCATACTCATTTTACAAACATGTAGACACACAGTCTCTACATCACTACCACTGCCGTCACCATACTCATTTTACAAACATAGTAGACACACAGTCTCTGCATCACTACCACTGCCGTCACCATACTCATTTTACAAACACGTAGACACACAGTCTCTACATCACTACCACTGCCGTCACCATACTCATTTTACAAATACATAGACACACAGTCTCATCACACAGTTTTTATCCTACCCATGTTTCACAAAATAAGCACGCTTTGTTAAACTTCATATTAAACGTACAGTGAATGAAAGTAGTAGATCAGAGGAGGGAGTCGATTTCTTCTTATATTTCTTCAGCCGTCTAAATGTTCTGCGGGACGATCTCAGATATGCTACGATGCTTCAACACTGTAGTCAACAAAACTGTCACTTTCAATTCAGATATGCTAAGATGCTTCAACATTGTAGTCAACAAAACTGTCACTTTCAATTCAGATATGCTACAATGCTTCAACATTGTAGTCAAACAAAACTAGCTGTCACTTTCAATTCAGATCAAAGCACAATGGCGCTGATTCTCCAAAATCGAAAGTGAAAAGGAGTTATTACAGGTTTGAATGGAGTAAGATTTGCAGAAGTGAAACAATCATTTATTTTAAAGTTGCACTGACCATGAAATAATCGATGATGTCCCTTGCTTACTGACAGAGCATGTGTACTACGGATGGCATGAGGAGGAGTGAGGCAGGGTTGGGCTGTGGAAAACAACAACAACAACCTTTTGCCCACTTTAGGGGTGTGGAGGCTACCATCGAAATAAAGTTGATTGATTTACAAAACGTAAAGTAGGTGAAGGTATAGAACAAATCTCCAACAATTGCATCGTCGTTATCAATTGAAGACCTACTGAAATAAACGCTTCGGGCACTTTCAAATAAGACTCACAGTTTTCAGGCCGTTCCTTTTTGTGTGCGTTTTGTCTGGTTTTGATTTTGTTTTTGGTTTCATAATTAGCATATCTTCAGGTGCAATTTTCTCAATCTGAAATGAATCACATTAAGAAAATGTTGACAATGACATATTTGGGGGGGGGGGGGGGGTATTTCGAATTAACATGTGTAGGATGACATCCGGAATGATATGAAATTCATCGCCAATATTTCCCTTAGTGGCCTACATCCTCTGTTATCAAATTGCTTTCAATACCCACCTGTTTCCTGAGCGAACATAAATGACAGTGAGGGCCGTTTGATTGACAGATTGTCTGGTTAATGGACTGAAATCTGAATTTGATAGACTGACTGTGTTTAAATAGTTAACTGTCTTCTAAACACACACACACACACACACCACACACACACACACACACACACACACACACACACACACACACACACACACACAGGCGCGTGCTCGATAGGCTTTGTTACGGATAGTGCACGGTGCGTGTTTTGCTGTCTGACTCTCACCTGAAGAAGTTTGGATGCGTGTACGACTTTTCCCTACAAACACCACACACCACACGAACATAGATAGCCAGGCAACAAGTTAAGTTTCTACTTTTCTTCTTGGGCTACCTGAACCATCAAATCAAAACAATAAGTGCATAATACATAATCATGACAATCAGGTATAATAACTAATTTACCCTACAACCAAAGGGCGCGCAAAAAAACCCACTAGGTACTACAGAGTCACAACAACACGATTCTTTTCCCACAGCAGCCGGGCTGGCACCCACAGCAGTGTCTTCACGGACAGTCTGTGCACTTGGCTGCGTCCTGCCCTAGACACACAGTTCTCACACAGGTCACTCACGAGAGCAGTTCGGGGAGTCCTCTCCCTGGAACTCCCACACACCAGAAGTACACAAGTCGTCGTCCCAACGAACTCTGAAGCCCTTTGACACTCCAGCCTGTTGCTGTCCACGCGGACAGCCTCTCAACACCCCTCCCACTGAAGCCCTTTGACACTCCAGCCTGTTGCTGTCCACGCGGACAGCCTCTCAACACCCCTCCCACTGAAGCCCTTTGACACTCCAGCGTGTTGCTGTCCACGCGGACAGCCTCTCAACACCCCTCCCACTGAACCCCTTTGACACTCCGGGTGTTGTGTCCACGCGGACACCTTCAACACCCTCCCACTGAAGCCCTTTGACATCCAGCCTTTTGTGTCACGCGGACAGCCTAACCCCCCTCCCACTGAACCCCTTTTGACACTCCACCCTGTTGTGTCCCGCGGAGCCTCTCAAACCCCCTCCCATGAAGCCTTTGACACTCCAGCTTTTGTGCCCACGGGGGAAAACCCTTTCAACACCCCTCCCATAAAAGCCCTTTGACCCCCCCTTTTTCCCCCCCCCCCCCCCCCCCACCCCCCTGTTGTGTCCAGGGCAGCCTCTCAACCCCCCTCCCACTGAAGCCTTTGACACCCCGGTTTTTGGTCACGCGGAAGCCTCTAACCCCTCCACTGAAGCCTTTGACACCCCAGCCTTTTGCGCCCACGCGGACCCCTTCAACACCCCCCCCATGAACCCCTTTGAACTCCAGCCTGTTGCTGTCCACGCGGACAGCTCTCAACCCCTCCCCTAAAACCCCTTTGAACTCCAGCTGTTGCGTCCAGGGCACCCTCTAAAACCCCTCCACTGAAGCCCTTTGACACCCCACCCGGGTTTGCTGTCCACGCGGAA
Organism: Conus ventricosus; assembly: GCA_018398815.1. Classification (NCBI taxonomy): domain Eukaryota; kingdom Metazoa; phylum Mollusca; class Gastropoda; order Neogastropoda; family Conidae; genus Conus; species Conus ventricosus. Next base: position 77,421,164 of record CM031612.1, on the reverse strand, counting down.
GCCTCTAAACACCCCTCCACTGACCCCTTTGGGCACTCCAGTGTTGCTGTCCCGCGGCCCCTCTCAACACCTTCCCATGAAGCCCTTTAAACCTTAACGTTGCTGTTCACGCGGACAGCCTCTAAAACCCCCCTCCACTGACCCCTTTGACATCCACCCTGTTGCTGTCCCGCGGACACCCTTTCTAACACCCTCCCACTGAAGCCCTTTGAACTCAGCTGTTGGTCCACGGGAACCCTCTCAACACCCCTCCCCTGGGCAGAGTGGCGGCTGGGCCCCATGCACCCCCACCGGTTTGGGCATTGCGTAAAAAGTCTACTGACCAAGAGTCGCCTCTCCATCCGGGGTTTTGGGTAGAGACAGGGGCTGGGCATCCCGCCCCACCCGGTTGGCAGTGCGCTCACAACGTCTACTGCCAAGAGTCAGCCTCTCCATCCCTGGGTAGGGTAGGAAGGGGTGGGATAGCCTGCCCCCCACAGGTTGGATTCCTCAAACCAACGTCTATGCCAAGGGCTTCTCCATACCTGGGTAGGGTAGAGCGGGGCTGGGTAGCCTCCCCCAACCCCGGTTTGGTTTGCGCTCAAAAACGTTTTCGCCCAAAGGTCAGCTCTCCATCCCGGGTGGTTGAGGGGGGTGGGCATAGCCGCCCCCCAACGGTTGGATTGCGCTCAAACGTTTACTGCCCAAAGATCACCCTCTCCATCCTGGGTAGGGTGGAAGGGGCTGGGATACCCTGACCCCCCCGGTTTGGCAGTGCGCTAAAAAAGTTATGACCAAGGTCAGCTCTCCATTTTGGGTGGGTAGAGACAGGGGTGGGATACCCTGCACCCCACCCCGGTTGGCATTGGTCAAAATTTTATGACCAAGATTCCCTCTCCTATCGGGGGGTGAGAAGGGGCTGGGTACCCTGCCCCCAAAAAGGATGGCGTCGTTCCAGGTGGACGGGGCTTCCCCCCCCTGGGGGAGGATGCTACTTGTTTCCCTTTCCCCTACTTCCATTACATTATCATTTTTTTGTAATTGCAGTCCTTTCACATAATGCATTTCCCTAAAAACTTGGGAAAAATACCCATAACGAATTTTACTAAGGCCCATACTGGGGGCTTACATGTTTTTTCTTTGATTTACCATCATTGCCTACCCCTAAAAATGAAATTTTGTGCACTGGTTTCAAATTTCAGAGCGGACCAAAATTCAGTAGCATTGTTTTTTTTTTTTGTACGTCAAGGGATGTTTGTTTTTTTTGAGTCACATTTGTGCACACAAAAAAAGTTATCGGTTTCAGAGTTTTTTTTCTTTCCTTTTCTTTTTCCCAAAGCTGCGCTTTTTTTCTAACGGGACCTTTAATGTGTTGTTTATGTCGTCTATCCGCCAGTTTTACGAAAATGCACTGTCACAATCAGCACTTTGCTTTGAAACGTCAGAGTCCAAATTTTACAATGGGGAAAATTTTTCCACTTATTTGTCCGGGAATTTTTGTGACGGTGACCTTTTTTTTTGCTGGTTATCGGCATCCCAGTTGGGACATTACTCTCGGATACCAGTTGGGACATCCACTCTCGGCATCACCCGTTGGGGAATCACTCGCTTTCTCTTTGGATTGACGCCTGTTTTTCGAAACTTCAATTCTTTCGATTCCCGGGTTTTGTACTTCCCTTTTGCATCGTTTTCTTGAAAACGGTTTAACGTTCCTCTATGCAGAAGCCGTTGGAGCTTTGTATTCGTCTGCTTGATGAGAAGGGTTTACTCCCTTTTACCTTTTGGTGTTCTTTCTGCTTTCAAAAGATCGTTGCTTCAATCGTGTCGTTTTAAGTAAATTTGTGAAAATTTTTTACCCTAAAAAAAAAATAAAATTTTCCCTAATGCCGTGTACTTATTTTTTTTTTTTTAAAAATTCCTGTAGAAAATACGGAAGTTCCATTGGGGTAGGCATGTATGTACCATGATTGTGTACATTGAAAGAAAGGATTTCCACAAGGAACCTTTTCAAAGTACCAAGAATACAATTATTACATTAAAGGAACAAATTTCGTTTGTCCATTTTATCAAGAAAAGAATGTTCATCATCATCACTTATCTTTCCACAAAAACATTCAGAATACATTTTCCGACAATCAAAGCACAATAATTTCCATTGCTCACTTCTAGAGCTCACCAACACTCACTTTATTATGATACTTTAGAGAAAAAGATAAACAACACCTTTTTTCCAATAATGCAGTGACTTAACTAGATTATTGTTTTTTTTCTATCACATATCAGTACACATATTCTGTCTTCTTTCTCCTCACTTCATTGCCCTCATCCTCCTCTTGACTCACATTCACTAACTACAACTTCCTACTGTCACCCTATGCTTTGTCAAATCATAAGATGTATCAAGGGAACAATCCATTTCTTGTTGTTGCCTTTACTAAGCACTGTAGAGATCATAATCACCTGTAGGAAAACAAAAATGGGGAGTTTGTATACTCGTCCACAAAAGTTAAGGGCCAACCCTTGTTTTCAGAAGCTGCAGATAGATATATTGTACGCGAGCACAACGACGTTGAAAATGACGCATGGAGGGCTACGCGGCAACTTTACTTATTGCTGCACGTGCCCAAACCTGTTTTGCAGACATTGCAGTTATGCAAATGTGTTTTGAGCGGCGCACAAAACGATGCAAATGCACGTGAATGTAATGAAAGTTCAGTCGTTGTCAGCTGACAAAGCAGTGCCGCGGCAGGTGTCTGGCAAATTGCACGTGCAAGCCATGTCCCTAGTGAACACTGCTCCGCCAAAGGTACACGGTTAGGGGTATTTAAGGGCTGCAGCCAGGGGTCTCAATAACCATGCCTCCAAGACAGAGACTATCAACACTTGATCGTGGACGGGCGCTGGGCTGGCTTCAGGATGGAACTTCCGGCCGAGAAGTCGCCAGACGGCTTGGAGTGAGCCACTCCGTTATTCAACGCCTGGCTGAACGCTTCCAAGCCACCGGTAGTACCGATGAACGGGCCGCTCCGGACGCCCAAGAACAACGAACCATGGCGACGACCGTTACCTTCAGGTGGCACTGCGTGACAGAACCATCACTGCCAGGACCCTCCGTAGCAACCTGAGGACGGCTACCCACATTAATATTTCCCCGGACACTGTTAGGTGACGCCTGCACGAGGTAAACCTCCACTCAAGGGTCCCTGCCATTCGTATACCGCTGACACCACGTCATCGTCAAACTCGGATGGCGTTCTCACGCAACCACCAGCGCTGGAACAGGCAGCAGTGGGGCAGAGTCCTGTTCACAGACGAGTCTCGTTTCACTTTGTCGAACAGTGATGCCCGGAGGCGCGTTTGGCGACGTGTAGGCGAGCGATTCGTCCATGCTTGCGTCCAAGAGCACGACCGGTATGGAGGGGGGTCCGTGATGGTGTGGGGAGGCTTTCATCTCCATGGGAGGACTCCTCTTTACCTCATTCGAGGCAACCTGACCGGCGTGAGGTACAGGGATGAGATTGTTGGGCCAATCATCGTCCCCACTCTGCGGGCCATGGGACGTGGCTCCCTTCTACAGGACGACAACGCCACCCTCACCGTGCTTTGGTGGTGAGGGACTTCCTGCAGCGTGCGCAAGTTGTCCGCATGGACTGGCCAGCCCGATCCCAGACCTGGCTCCCATTGAAAACCTGTGGGACATTCTTGGATGCCGCGTAGTGGACATCACCCCCAGCCGTAGATGGTGCGCAGCTCTTCCACTTCCTGCAGCAGGAGTGGCTCGCCACCCGCAACAGATGCTGCACAACCTTGTCCACTCGATGCGGCGACGGCTGGGGGACTGCCCGGCAGCAAAGGGTGGCCACCCCCTTTATTGAACTTGAACAAAATGACCTGACTTTTTCTTGAAAATTTTTCAAAAAGGGGGGGGGGTTGTTTTTGTGAGGATGTAAACCCAAGGGGGTTTTTTGGATTTGTCAAGAATTTTGTCCCATAAATCGAGGGATTAAATGTTCCCTTTAAAATCTTTCTATGGTTGGGGGTTTTTTTTGGTTTTTTTTTGGGTTTGGGGGAAGGACGGGAAAAGTTTTTGGGCCCTTAACTTTTGCGGAGTAGTTTTATTATACTCCCTTTTTGGCTAGAAATATTTTCCATGTCAGCCCATAGCATTCCAGGGCCCTTTATTACTCTGCGGGGCCGAATTTTTTGTGGCAAGGCAGTAATAAGACCATCACGTGACGTCCCCCAATACTTCCCCAGGGAAAAAAACCGGTTTGGTAAACTTCCTTTTCCCTCATTAAAGGGCCAAATCCCAAAGGAAACCCCCCAAAAACCATAGCGCTAGGGGGGGAAGGTAGGGGGCATTGGGAGTCCCCACATGGTAAGTATACTAAAAAACCAAACGGGGGTTTTAAAATAAAAAAAACCCCTTTTTGGGTAAATATACTTTACCAGGGTCAGCCCAAGCAAATTTCCAAAGAATCGGAGGAGGGCTTATTTGCCCTAATGGTTTTTGGGGGTTTAAAGCGGGGAAATAGCCCCATCAGTCCCCGGGTTTCGGGGTCCCCCTAAAAAAAAGGGCTTATAAAGGGATTTTTTTCCCGGTTGCCCAGAGGTTTGCCCAAGGTTTGGGGTGAAAGAGGACAAAACGCTAACGCTGTGCAAGTGCCCAGCGCCCTGCCCCAGGGGCCCCCGGGGGGAGATAAAGAGGGAACCCTTATACCCCTTGCTTGGGCCGATCTGCCCATCTTGGAAGCATTTTGAAAAGGAAAGGGAGGGAGCGCCTGGGGGCGGGGGTTTCCCCAGTAGCCCCCGAATGGAGCCCCCGAGACCCTAAAAAAGGAAAAAAGGAGAGAAAAAAGGAACTACCTATTAAAATTTGGGAAGGCCAAAATGGGGGAAAAAGAAAATGAGCCCGGGGAAAGGCCATCTCCCCCTTTGGGAAAAAAGGGCTCCCCCCTGTGGGGGTTGGGAAAAGGGGGGGAAGGCGTATTTTTATGAGGCCAACCAGGGAGGGTGGCGACTCTGGGCCCCCTGAACATTTTTCTTCCCTGGGTTGGGGTTACCCTTCTGAGGGCCCTTCACTCATGAGGAGGGGGAAACCCCGCTATGTGGGTCACGCAGGAGGAAAAAATCCCTGACGGCAACAGTGGAGGGGGGCCCCCAAAATTCGGGGGGAGAGGCTGAGGGAGCGAGCCCCCCCTTTCCCCCCCCCCCTTTTTTGTTTTTGTTGTTGACACAAAAAGGCACCAAAAGTTTTTGCCCGTGGGGGGGAGAACAAGTGGGTGCGAGACTTGGAGTTGGGAAGCAAGGGGAAAGGAGGGAGAGGTTTACGCGGGCATGGAAACAAGTGGGTGCGAGCCTGGGGTTGGAAGCGGGGGAGGGGAGCCTCCCCGCCCGTCACTGTGCGTCCCCCCACCCCCGGGGTTATAAGTTCTCAAAAGGGGAAGCCCAGGAGGGGAGTTTTGGGTTAATATTGCCACTCTCCCCCCGGTCCGCTTGTAAAACGGGAACACAAACGAGGGTTTTTAAAGATACGACCATGCGCTTTTTTTTTTTTGGGGGGGGCCATATCAGCATGAGTGTGTGGAAATTTTGGGGCCCAAGAGGGCAAATAGGCAAATTTTTTCCCCACACAAAAAAATAGAACAAATTTTTTTTGGGGGGACCTAACAACGAGAAACGTTTACCTTGCCCCCAAAAACCCTAAAACGCACACTTTCCTGACATGTCATTGCCTGAGCACCGAGGGGAAGATGGCGGATGTAAGTATCCCCCTTTCCCGCGAAAACCGGAAAACCTTAAAACAAATTTAAGGGGAGGGGGAAGGACCTTGGGAAAAAATTTCAAATATTTCGGGGAATTTGGGCCCGTTTAGTTTTCGGAAAACCCATTTACGAAAATATTTTAGGGGAAAAGGGGGTTTTGGGGGAACCCCCTTCCCATTTTCCCTGGGCCCTTGTCTTGCCAACCGAAAAGTAGGTTGGGGTTTGGTGGAGGGGATTTTGGGGGGATGGGGGGTTCCAAGGGGGGCAAAACCTCCCCCCGGGCCCCAACCTTAAAAGGGCTTGGCTCCCTGGCCCGCCAAAAACTAAAAGGGTTTTTTTGGGGTTTTTCCGGCCAGGGGGATAAAGGGGTTTGGAAAAAAGGCCGGCCCCCTTTGGCCGGGGGGACCCGGGGAAAACCGTGCCAGGACGGCCCCCCTCCTCCGGCTTGGGCCCCCTTTGGTGGGGTTTCCGGGCCCCAGAAAAAAGGGGGGGGGAAGGGGGCAAAGACCCGGGGTTTTGACCCCGGGGGGGGGTGTTGGGGGCTTTAATTTGGGGGGCCTGTACAAGGTAGGGCCCGTTCCCCGGTGGCCTGGGGCCAATGAAAAGGGACCCCTCCTCCCGGGTTGGCCCCTTTTGGGGGTTTGGGGGGAATTTTTCCCGGGAGGAATTGGGGGGCTGGGGGCCCCGTACCGGGGTTTTAGTGGGGGCCCAGGGGGGGGCCCCTTGCCTAATAAAAGGCGGTCCGGAAGGGGGGGCCCCCCTAAAAAATTTTTAAAAAAAAAAGGGAAAAAAAAAAATTTAAAAAATAAAAGTAAAAAGTTTTAACCAAGGGGGTCGGTTCCGGCCCCCGGGTTTGGGGGAAGCGGAGGCAACCCGGGGTTGGGTGGGTCCCCCCTTTTAACCGGGAGGGGGGGGTTTGGGGGGGAAATTTGGGGGGCCCCCTGGTCTCTTTCGGGGCCCAACCCCAAGGTTGGGGGGGGGGGCGGGTTGGCGGCCCGGGGTGGGAGGAAAAGGGGCCCCCGGGTTTCCAAAACCCAGGGGGGGGGGGGGGGTTTAAAACCGGGGGGGGCCTGGCCATTTTTCCCGGGGAAATTTCCCACGGGCCCTCCAAGGACAGGGCCCTTGGGGGGGGGCCTGGGGGCCCTTGGGGGTGGTGGGTGGAAGGACCGGGAAATTGGGGCCCCCCCAGGGGGGGGGGGGGGGGGTTTGGGGGGGGGGCCCTGGTGTGTGTTCCCGGGAGGCCGGCACCCCCCTTTTAAAGTTTTTTTTGGGGTGGGGGGGCCTTGGGGGGGTTTGGGGGGGAAAAGGGTTGCCCCCTTAAAACCCGAAAAAAGGTTTTTGGGGGGGGGGCGTTTGGGCAATTGATCCTTCCCCAGAGGGAAAAAAAGTTGGTACCCTTTTTGGCGGTTGATTTTCCCTCCAGAGGGAAACAACCGGGATTCCCCAAGGGGAAGGCCCGGGGATTAAAGGTCGACCCCCAAAACTTTCGGGCCCAGGGGAAAAATTGTGGGGGTTCGAACGGGGGGGTTTCGTCGGCCCATTTGGGGGCAGGGAACCGGACCGGGGCTCGGGGCGCCGCGTGGCCCAAAACCCCCCCAAAGATTTAGGGACCCCCCCCGGGGCCCCGGTGTGACGGGGTTTGACCAAATCCCTCCCCTTCCCCGGGAATGATGGGCTCCTCAAACCACAGGTTTTGGGCCCCCTGTGCCCCGGTTTGGGGCCCAGAGCATTTGGGGAAAGGTCCACTTTACCCCAATTTCGGGGGCAAAAGGGGAAAAACGTGGATCTTAAAAGGCAAAAGGTGGCGGGGGTTCCACCCCGGCCCCGTCACCCCGTGCGGGTCCCCCGGTCGGAAAGGTTCCCCAAGGGGGCCGGGGGGAGGGCCGGGGGACCAAAAGGCAGGGGTTGGGGACAAAGTTCCCCTCCCGGCGCGGGGGCCCCAGATTCTAGCCGGCCAAATGGGAACCCCTGGGGGGGGGAAAATTTTTTAATTGGGGAAGGTTTTATTGGGATTCAGCCTTTGAAGGGAGCCGGCCTTAACTTTCTGGACGGTTCAAAAGAAGACATTTAAAAAAGGGGCCCGGCCCCCCTTTAATTTAGGTTTAAACCCTTGGGGAAAACGCGGGGGGAAATGGGTGTGTTCGTCAGACGGGTAGGGGGAGGAAGGGCCCAAGCACCCCCTCCGGGGGAAAAGTCATCTCCATCTACCCTGCCGTACGTTTTTTCCTGGGGAAAGGGATTGCTCGGGAAATGGGAATCGACCCGCGGGTTTTTCCGGGGAAATGTGACGACTTCTGAGGGGGGGGGGGGGGGGGGGGGAAGTGGATCACCCGAGGGTGTCCTTCATTTTTGGGTTGGGCAATGGTGGGCGGGAGCAAACCCGGGGGCCCCACGATCAAAAAAGAGGAGACAAAATGGTGGGATGGGAAGAAGTAAATTAATCTCGACCCGGCCGTGTGGTTTTTGTGTAAAGGAGCCCGAAAAATCGACAGAAAATTTGGAATTTCCCGTGCACGCTCCCAAACCCGCTAGAATGCTGGAAATTTTTAGTTAAATCGTGTTCAGCGAAATTATTACGAACTTGTACTGGGGAAAAAATTTTTTTCACAAAAGGGGATTTTATGTACTAGTACGAAGATACTGGCACAAAACCGTCAAAGGCCAACCATTTACGAAGTACACCCGGGGCCAAAAGAAAAAATTGATGGGAAACAAGACCGACGAGGGGAAAAAAAAATTTGGCGGCCGACGCCCGGGGCGAGTGCCCGATCGTGAAAAAAAACCCCAAGGGGCGTGTGCAAAAAAATCCCCCGAGCAGGTATGTGGGGAGGAAGAGTTCGTTAGCTGGGGCACAGACCCCCAAATGGGGGGGACGGGGCCCAGAAAGGGCCTGGCCAAACAACTCGCGAGAAGTAAACAAAGTCGCGAGGAAAAAAAAGGGGAAAGGCTGGCAAAAATTTCACAAAATCGCCAAAAAATACCGACGATCGTGACAGAGAGAAATTATTCAACCCAAATTTCCCCCCAGGAGACTTGGGATCAAAAAATTGTAAAAAAGATACAGGGGGGTAGTAATAAATTTTGCCCACGTTGGTAGATCAAGAGATCGTCGGGGACACCCATCTCCCAGTAGTAATATAAATGGGGGTAGAAAAAAATTTGTCCCAAAATTTTGGGTAGATCAAGGATCGTAGGGACCCCTTATCTCCAGGAGTAATTAAAAAGGGGAACAGATAAAGGGTTACAAAGTGTGCACCCCTCGGTAGAAAAAAAGAGATCAAAGGACACTCTTTTCTACCTTTTAAAAAAGGTAAATAAGGTACAAAAAAATCCCCCGGGGGAAACCCGGGGGGTTTACCGCCACACAAGGTGAAGGCGGCCAGGCAATATGGGGGGGGAAAACCCAACCGCCTGGCACAATCCAATATGGGGGTCGTTTGGACCAAAAAGGGGAAACGATCCCCGGAGTGACGCCACTGGCGCGCGAGAGTAAAATCCCCCCGTGTACCTGTAATAATGCAAAGGAGGTACAAATAAATTGTTTCCCTTGGTAGATAAAGGGGATCGAAAAAGCCTCAATCTCCCTGTGAAAAAATTGGACTAAGCAATGTGCACCATAGGCAGATCAAGTTTATCGTAAGTCACTCGATCTCCCTGTAGAAAGGGAAAATTTTAAGGGCCCAAAAATTGGGTACAAAAATTGGGGGGGAAATCCCCGCCCGGCAACATGTGGGGATCGAAAAGGGGGGCCACCATGGGGTGGGGGAAATTTTGGGAGGGGGAAGCCGATTTGTGGGGGAAAACCCAAGATGGGGGGTCGTTTTGCCCGGGTGAGGGTTAGGGTTTCATCAAAAGAGAAAAAGGGGGCGCGAGAGAAAAATCACCCCCCACGAATTACGGGGGGCCAAAAAGGAGACTCCGTAAGGGAATGTTAGGATAACAAATTTTTTTATTGGAAAAATTATTGCGGGAGACAGAAAGGTGAACTCTTCTTTTTCCCTCCTTTTTTTCAAAAAAACCCTTTCCGCCATCCAAATTTGATGGTAGCAATGTAGTAAAAAACCCGATGGGACCGTACTAGACAGCGATCGACAAGACGATCAGGAAAATTTGATAAAAAAAAGAAGGGGGAAAAAAAAAAGAAGGAAAACCTAAAAAGCATTTGAAGCAAAAAAAAAGGGAACCGGGGGAACGACCAGCAGGGGTCGGCCGAAATGGCGAGAATAAAGTTTGGAGGCCCGAGCGACCGACAAAGATCGATCGTCGATGTGAATAAACCAAAGATGGCTTTTGGGGAATAAACAACGCGCCGAGATCGATTAAAATTTGGGGGGAAATGGGGAAGAAAAAAAAACGAAGAGGGGGCGACGGGGGGGTTTAAACTACGGGGGTTTGACGTTTTTCCCCAAAACCCCGGCGAGTAAGGGACGAATGGGGTACAAGGGGGGGTAAAGGAAAAGTCGTGAGCGGTCACGCCTAGAGCGTGAAAAAAATTGATAAAAAAGGGCCCCCATAACCCTCACCGGCAATGGAACCCATGGTCGAGAAGCCCCCAACAGAGCAAGTAAAGAAGGGAAAGCACACAAGCAATCTCTACAAAAAAAAAGTATAGGCGAAACAGAGCAAAAAACCTGTCCTTTTTAGGCAGGAGGCCGAGGTTTTAAAGAGGAACAGGAAGTTTAAAACCGGTTTTTTTTTCCCTGGCGGAAGTAGTTTGGGGCGGCACGTGGGTGGTCTTTTTACTGCATTAGCCCCAAAAAATCTGGCCGGAGAGCTAACTAAAAAACCGTGGAAAGGGTATGGGCGAAAGGTTAAAATAAAGACGCCAAAAAAAAAACCCTTTAATTCAATTATCAGTAAATAACCCGCTGCCCCAAAAACCCCAATTCCCGTCCTCTTCGGCTCTCCCCCGGGGGGGCTTTTTTTTTCTGTGCCGGCAAATCTGTAGAATGGGAAAGGGAAATTTTTTCTCCCCCTGACTTACGCAAAACGCAGGTAAGTAGCAGTCGGTTTAACGGCCCCCTGGTTTTTTTCAGGGGTTTCCCCGTTCCCGGTTTAGTGTGTCCCAAAATTTGGACCCAAAATGCGGGGGAACACAGGCTTTAAAAATTTCCCCACACCGGGTTTTTCCCCGTCTGATGTGCTCGATTTACTTTTTTAAAAATTAAAAAAACGGGTTTGGGGAAGAAGGTGAGCATGATGCTGTGATGAAACTTTTTTGGGCGAGAGATACAGGTCTCCCCCCAAAATTTCCTTGGGCTGTGTCCTGGGATGGGTTTGATCTGGGAAATGCGATACCTTTAGCCCCCTGACACAAAAAAGAAACAATAAATTTAAAAAAAAAAAGACCCAAAACAAGCAAAGAAAAAGAGGTTCTTTCCCCACTGTGCTTAAAAAAAGCAAAGGTTTCCCCCTTGTAAAAACCCCCCCCTCAAATTCCCTGAACTTTTTTCTGGACAAAGCGACGGTTCCCCCCTGTAAAAACCTCATTTCAAAGAAATTTCATGCTGGAAAAAAGCGACGGTTCCCCTTGTTAAAAACTCAAATTTTTATGAAATTTCATACTCTGCGTTTTGGGCACCCGGAATTAACCCGGGGGCAAAAAGGTTTTTCATCGCGTGTTTCCCTTTAAAAGGGGGGAGAGGGAAGAAACCGGGAAATGACAGTTGCTTTTACGTGTCGGGTTTTTTTGGGGAAGGAAGGTAAGGGGGTTTTTTTGTAATGCGCCCCCGCGATTTTCAACACAAAAAAAAATGCAGTCGGGCCCTTCCCCCTTTTAGGTCCCCCGTGATGCAACACAATACCCAAAGCAGTCGGACCTTACGGGCTGTTAGTCCCCCCGCCGAAAGCTCTGTCCCCCTTGGTCTAACTACGACCCTTCCTGTTGTATTTCCATTTCCCCCGCCTTACAGGGCCCCCGGAAAAAGAGGGCGGGCCTCGGTCCCAAAAAAAAAAAAAATTACGGAAACCCCCTTTTCCCGTTTTAAAATTTCCATCCCATGCATTACACCTGTGGGGAAAAAAGAAGGGAGAAAAAACATCCCGGCCCACTACGACCCTCTCCTGTTGAATTACCCCCCAAAGCATTAACCCCGTGGGAAAAAGGGGGCAGAACATCGGTCCCACTACGACCTCCCCCTGTTGAAATTTCCATCCCCGCATCACAGAGTGGAAGAGAAGGGAGAACATCGGCCCATACGACCCCCCCCCTGTTGAAATTTAAACCTCCCCTGCATTACAGCCAGTGGAAAGGAGGGAGAACAACGGGGGCCCCCTAAAGGCCCCCCTCCTGTTGAATTAAACCCTCCCCGCATTAACCTTTGGGAAAAGAAGGCCCGAAAACCGGGCCCACTTCGGGCCCTCTCCTGTTGAATTTTCCATCCCTGCATTACAGCCAGTGGGAAAGAAGGGGGAACATCGGGGCCCACTTTCGACCCCTCCTGTTTATTTCCCTCCCATGCATTACAGCCCGTGGGGAAAAGAAGGCAAACAAGACCGACAAAAACAATTTAAAGAGAGCGCGTCCCGACAGCCCCTACAGGGCCACACCACACCGCTGTATTACCACACAGAGAAGACGAAGGCGATGGCGATTTAGGGGCCCCCCCCCCCCCCGCCCCCACAACCGCTCCCACCACAGGAACCACCAGGGCTGGGTTTTTTTCCCCCCAAAAAAACCCCCAACCCCAAAACAACACTCCCAACCACCGACCCACCCCCCCTTTCCTTCATCCCGGGTTTACCGTGCTGTTTTATTTCCCCGGGAGCTTCCTTAGAATTTTGTTTTTTATTTTTTGTATGCATTTTTTGTGTGTGAAAGCATTCCCCATGCATGTGGCCTTTTGGGAAAAAATTTTTCCCCTGGCCCGTACATATGCCCCATTTTTTATGTTTGTTGTATTCGTATGTATGTATTTCATGCTGCATGCGTGTCTATGCTTTTCATGTATGTTTGCACGTATGTATTTTGTTTGTAAAGGGATTTAGTATATTGCAAGTAAAAGATGTATGTATACATAGATAGAAAAAAAATAAATAAATCTATATCTACCCATCTATTTTCTGGTGTGTGTGCGTGTGTTGGGGGGTGTGTGTGTGTTGGTGTGTGGGGTGTTGTGTGGGGTGTGTTGTGTGTGTTTGTGTAGAGTTTTTTGTTGTTTGTTTTGTTGTTGTTTTTTTGTTTTAAACCCAAAAATTAAAAGGGAAAATTTACGCGACACAGCACTCCCTCGAAAAAAACCCCCTCACAGCCTGGTAACACACCCCCTTGTCGTGGCACAAGGAGAGTCGTTCTTACGGCTCCGCCATGGTGGGTTTTCAGTTTTTCGCCGTTCGAGCCAGGCGGACATTCTGTGACCACACCATTTAAACCCTTGGGGCACCACACCCGCGCATGGGGGAATTCTGTGACCCAAAAACATCAAACCAGGTGCGAAAACTGGCCCCATGGAGGACATTCCCCGTGACCACACACACAACAAGGTGCACCCCCCTGCCCCCATGGAGGACTTTGGGGACCAACCCATCAAAAACCCTGGTTTCAGCACACTGCCCCAGGATTTAAAATTTTAAGACCCTAATGCTGTGGGGAAAGGGCTTTTTTGGGGACCACACACATCCAACCTTGGTGCACCCCACTGCCACATGAAGGACAATTTTGTGACCACACACGTCCAACCTTTTGGGGCACCCCCCTGCCCCATGGACCCTTTCTAGTTTTTCGTAATGCTGCCCAAGGCATTCTGTTACCACGGGAAAAAGCCTCTTCACACACACCGCAAAAAAGACGTGGGGCCTTGGGCGCTCTAAAGTATTAGGCAGGCGGTTTTTTAAAAAATTTTTTTAGCCCTTTGATGACTGTTTACGACACACCCAAAACAACAAAAAATTTTCAAGCTCTTCGCTTTTTTTGGACAGATCGAAATCATATGGTGACTTTAAATTTTCTTCCTCTGCTTTTTTCCCCGTTTCTTGGGCCCCATTCTTTAGCCTTTTTTAAACACGGGGATCTTAAGGTAGCCCACACTCTGTCTTTTTGAGTGGGTTGGGCCCCGGGAAACGTTCCCCCAACCAACATTAAAATTTTCGATTTTTATTAATTTTCTCTTCTTAAAACACAGTCACATAAAAAAACAAAGAATACGGCGTTTTTAAAGATAACTAAACAAATTTTGGGGAATATTGTTTAACGTCCCTCAACAATTCTTCGGAAAACCCCCCCTTTGAAAGTTGGGGTGGTTTTTGGGCCCTTTCCTTCCCCGACAGTGTGCCCGTGGGGAAAAGGGAATTTACCTGCTGAAATTACCAAAAAAAGTCAAAACAGTGGATGATTCTGAGCTGTTTTTATTAAATGTTAGAAGTTCGCCTAAATTTTTATTAAGTGAAACCCCGCAAAGGACCCCAAAACCCCTTTGCTGCTTTAAAAATTTGTTTTTGTCTTCATCTGTCATGTGACGTAGCCTCACACAAGGCATGTTACGCTCCATCACATGCAGAAAATTATGAATCATTTCCCCAAACCCCTACTAAAAAGGGGAAAAATATTAAAGTGGGTTTACTAGTGGAACGGGCCCCCCCCCAAATAATGGGGGAGAATGATCATTTTAAAAAAAGAAAAGGGGGGTCACTGGTTTAAAGTGACCAATTTTGGGGTAAATTTAACAAAGGGGTGGTAAAGGGGCTGGTCAAAGTTTTTTTTAACACTGAGTATGCACTCACTGGGAGGGGGGGAGGGGAAAAAATCAGTTTTTTTGGGCCCCCCGTGGCCCAGAGGGCTCGAACTTCGGCGCTGGTCCCACTTTCTGACCCTTTTTACCAGGGGAGCCATAGATAGTTGGGGGAAAACTACAGGGGAAAAAACCCAAAAAAAAAGAGAAAAAAAGAATTTATAATTAAATTGGGGGGAAACAGGGTTTCTTCCCCCGAACCTTTTCGGTTTTCCCGCCCTTTTGCCCCGCACCCTTTACCCCGTGAGGGGGTTTTTGATGGCCCTGGTGTTTGGGGGAAAACCCGGTAGTTTTACCCAGCAAAAATTTTAAAAAATCCCGGGATTGGGTTTGGAACTCATCATCTCTTTCCCGGTGACAGGAGAAGTCGAAGGGGGAGGAGTCGGAACTCATATCCCCCGGGGCAAGAATTCGAGGGAGAGGAGTCGGAACTCGTATCTCCCGTGACGTGAGAAATCAAGGGGGGCGATTTTCTTTTCTGAGAGAGACGGGGAAACATGTAGTAGGAGTCTTATATCGAAGCAGGGAAAGGCTTCCCAAAGATTTTCAAAAGGTTTAAATTTTTCTTTCCGGTCTGGAATTTTGGGGGTTTAAAGTAATGTGAAGGGCCCTAACAAAATTTAAACCTTTGGGCTGAATTTGTTTTTTCTCTCAGTGTTTTAAAAAGAGGGTACAAAGTATAAAAACTGTTTAAAAATTTTTTGATGTGATTTTGTAAAGTGTTTTTCCGAAGGAGAGGGGGAAAGAAAAAAACATTCGTATTGGGGCCTTTTTGGGGTTTATTTTGGGAAAAATTGCGTTGCGTTTTGGAGTAAAAGCTGTCATGAATTTCTGGGTTTTTTGCAAAAATGACAGTGTGACGGTGGTTTACCCCTAGGCGCCTTTTTTTCCCCCGGGAAAAAAAAAAAAAAAAAAAAAAGATTTCTATTTTTGGCCCTTGGGGCCTTTGGGAAAAAAAAAATTTTTATTTGTACCCCCAGAGGAAAATTGTATTTGTACCTCGGGCCTGAAAAAAAAAGATTTTGATTTGTACCCCCAAGGGTTTGAGGGAAGGGAAAAAAAAGAAAGTTTTAAATTATTTTTGGTATTTGGATTTTTTTTTTTTTCCTGTTTATGGGGTGTGAGTGAGACTTCTCTTTTTTTTCTGACTAGTTTGGCTAGGGGTTTTGTTGGGTTTTTAAGTTTCCAAATTTTTTTTTTTTCCCCCATCGGTGAGCCCCACCGCCCTTTTCCCACCTTTACGACTAGGGGCAAGAGGGGAGCAGCCGGATTCCCCGTTTTGTCCCCCTTTCCCCCCCGGTGAGCCCCACCGGCCTTTCCCCTACATTGAGTGGTAGGTTTAAGAGTGGGGCAGCCGTGAACGCCCTTAAATTTGCTTTATTTGTGTTTTTTTTTTTTTCTCTGCCCTATCATTTTATTTCCCGTAGTCCCCCCTTTTTCCCGGGGTTTGGGGGGGGGCCGGGGCCCTTTTTCCCTTCAAAGGGCAGGGGGTTGGGCAAGTGCGGGGAAGGGCTCCTCCCAAAAAATTTCTTAAATTGTTTTTTTTTTTGGGGTTGTGATTTTTTGTTTGCGTTTGGGTGAAAGGGCATTTATTGAGTATTGTTTAAACTTTTTTTATTATTGCAGTGTGTTTTTGTGCGTAAATTTTTTTTTTCCCCCCCCAGTTTTACGGGGGACAGTGGAAACCCCTAGGGTGCTGTTTTGGGGGGGCTTCTTTTGCTTTTCATGATTTTAAATTTTCCCCTCCACTGTTTCCCATTCCCGGTATCCTTTCATTTCCTTTTCCCCCCAGAGAAAGTAATTGCCGCTTCTAACTCACCTTCCCCCCCCAAACCCGTTTTTTGGGGGGAAAGTGGGCCTAGAAGCGGCATATTACTTTTTTCTGGACAAGTAAGACTTTAATAACCAAAAAATAACGATATTTTACAAACAGACATACTGTGTAGGTTTAACCGTTTTTAATACTTTTTTACAAAAATTACTTGCCCTTTAAAACTAAGTTAAATTTTTGACATAAAATCCGCAACTTTTTTCTGACTAATTTCTACCCACAAAACTAGGGGTACCAGGGGACATGAGGCTGAAAACCCGATCGTTTTAAATTTTCGGGGTGGCGCTTCGAGCGCCCCCTTCACACAGCGCACGGCCCGCTTAAAACTGCGACCAAAAAAACAATAGGGCCTAAAGCACACCAGGCGGCGCTTAGCGAATGTTCTGACGCCCGTGTCACTCCCTTTGGGCCGCCACGTCAGCAAGCCCGGTTTGTATTGTCATTTACTTGGGGGCGTTGGAGCTGTAAAGGTTGTGCTTTGAGTGAGAAGTATTTCCCGGGTTTTGGCGGTTTTGGTTTTTTTAAACTTTAGGAAAAAAGGGTTTGTGTATTCGAGGCCATAATTTTTTTACTTTAACTGCTTTTATAGTTTTTTTTAAAAGTTTTAGGCGAAAGTGTTGAAAAACCGGGAAGATTGTTTTTAAAAAACAAAAAAGTGAAAAAAGCTTTGGAAATAAAACGACTATCTTAAGGTTTTTTGGGTTCAAGGAAATGAAACAAGATTTTCCCATTTTAATACGTTTTTGACTTTTGATGAGATGGTTCCTTATCAAATTTAATGGCGCGATTGTTGAAAGTCGGCTAAAGCAAAAAAAACCATCAGCGTGATTTTTTTGGGAGTTTGCCTTGAGACAGCTAAGCCTTTAAAAAAACTTGGCTTCATTTTTTAAAGGGCGGAGGTAAAAGGGCTGATTCTTTAAAAAAAATTTATTTTTGAAACATTTTTGCGTTCCCCCCAGAAAAATTTTTTTTTTCTCATTTGTATAGACTTGATTGATGTTAACTACAGATTCATGTTCATGTGGAAGCTGGTCTGTGTATTAAGATGTGTTTACTTTTTACTTTTCAATTTTTAAAACCAGTTCTCTCCCTTAAAGTGTGCCCTTTGAACTGAAGGCGTTTTCGAATGTTCGGCAAACAACCTAAAGGGTTGGGAGCCTTAGTACACTCCCATATGGAGAGGAGTGTGTGTGGCTCACTATCTTTTAAAAATGCTTAAATATAAAATGCGGATGTTTACTACGGGCATTGGGCCCGCAAAAAAGCTTGGCTACAGCAATTACTGCGTAACCAGTTGCAAGCCCGGTTAGAAAAGAGGGGCACGCAAATGGGCAATGATCAGGAACTAACGCCCCCCCAGAGCGGCCAAGGTCACGTAGAAAAGCCGTTTTCCAGGCTCCCCCCTAGAGGGGCCCCAAGGTCACAGGGGCAACCCCGTTTCTTCAGCGCTCTACCCTAGACGGTCAAAGGTCACAGTGGAAAGGTTCTTCAACGCTCCACCTAGAGCGGTTAAAGTCACAGTGGCAAGCCTTTTCTTAGCGTCTACCTGGGGGTCAAAGGTTATCAGCAGTGAGATCAGTTTTTTTTTTGCTGCTTTGTCGCTTTGCTTCTAGCTTCACCTGCTTAACGCCCTGCTTTACGCCTTTTAAAAAATTTTAGGCCCCTTTTTTGTATTTTAAACATTGCTTGTTTTTTCAATCAGGCTTTTGTTAATCATTTGGTGGCTGCTTTGAACTTGCAAAAAAAAGAGCCAAAAGCATCAAAAAAACGAAGCCTGTTTTTTGCCCCAAAGGGGGGTTTACACATGACAAATAAAAAGCTCGTGTACACCCCCCACTCCTCCCCCCCAAGCCCCCCCAAGTTTTTTAAAATTAAGTTTTAAATTAAGTCCCCCCAAGTTTTTAAATTAAGTTTTTAATTAAGTTACTTCAAGTCTTAATAAGTTCTTATTAAAATTTTTTTTAATTTAAAAGTTCTTATTAATTTCCCTAAAATTTGAAATTTAAGTCGTCCTTTAAGTACCCCAAGTTCTTATTCAAGTTATCTTATAATTATCAAAAAAATCAATCTTTTTTATCTTAAATAAAATGTTAATATAGTACCACACGCCTAAAAAAAACGCGTATCGTTGAGGATGTTTGCTCAGCTTTTTTCTGCGCGAGATGGTCAGCAAGATCTTAAGAGTTCTTAATCCAAAGCAACCACATTTTCAATTCGGGTCTATGGAAAATGTCTTTTATAGCCTCCATGTCTTTAAGACTTTACATTTTAAAATACGCCATGTTTATTTTTTTTAAAAAAATTTTAAAATTAAGTTCTTAAAATTTATTCCATCTAAAAGGGTTTTCAAAAGATCTTTTTTTTATTGGGGGGTGCGGGGGTGCTGTTTTTTTTTGTTTTTAGCGGTTAGATTTTTTTGATTGCTTTTTTTTTGTTTGATTGGTTTTTATTTTAAACCGTAATAACTCCCCCAACAGCACAATGGCCCCAAAAAGGGAACATTTTTTAATTAAATTTTCCCATGAAGCTTTGGGCTGAGGCCTTGTATACATGGAGTTTTTTTAGGGGGCTTTGAATCCTTGTTTGGGGGGAGTGTTATTTTTTATGATGAGTTATATTCTGCAACATTTTTTTTTTTGTCTTTTCCCCACTCTGCAAATTTTTTTTCCCGCTTTAACCGCCAGGATGAGGGCCATGGCCCCCCTTTTTCAGTGTTTTCTGCTGATTTTCTGGTTTGGGTTTATTTCTCCCCCTGTCGTGTTTTTGATTTGCTGATTTTTTGCTGTTATTTTGGGGGAAAAAAATCTATATGTTTAAAAAGTTATTATCCCATGATTAATGGCGATAACAATTTTCCCAAATTTGTAGTATAAACACATCCAGAGACTTAAGCTTTGTTAAATGATCTTGCGTTAAATCATACGTAAGATCTTTTTCAGAATAAATGGGGCAAATTACTGACTATTTTAGTGTAAAAACTAAAAACCTTTCCCCCAACCTTTTTACCATTCCGACCCAGGCCTCATACCTATTTGATACTTTATAAGTCTTGTGGCGCATTGTTGAATCGTTCAATGCTGAATTCAGTTCCGAGAACTGTTTTGTTTTTCCAACGCTGCCAAAAAAACAACCTTCCTTTTGGGGCAAAAACACTTTAAAATTGGTCATTCAAAATTTCAGAAGGGTTAGGCTGCCTTGTAGCTGTGGGGATCTCGCTGTTCATTTTTTTTATTAAATTAAATTTTTTTTATTTTTTTAAATGAGCCCCAAAAAAAACTGTTGTAACCTGTATCCATTCTGTGTTTTGGGGGGTTTTAAGTGTGGTACAAAATCTTGGTAAAGCTTTTAAAGAATTAAACCAGCTTTTTGGAAAAATGGGACTTTGAGGATTCAGCAAAGCTAATTGCCATCTTTGCGTTCGTTTCCCCGAAAGATTTTTAGTCAAGCAAGGAATAATTCCAGACGATAAATAGAAAATAAAAAATACATTTAAAAAAAATGGCTTCACTCGTAATGATGTAGGGGGGCGCTGTGGTTAAGCGCTCGTTTTGGGGGAAGTAATTAGCTTTTAGAAAACTGCGAGATGAAGGCGGGGAAAAAAGACATAAAAAGTGGGGGAGCAAACCCGCGCACAAGATCGCAGAAAAGGGGAAAAATGAGCATTAGATTTTATTAATAAAACATGAAAAACGGGGGGCATGCGCTTACACATTTAAGAGGGTTGATCAAGAATAAAACAAAACTAGTAACGGGCAAACCAACCCGACATCCCCCCCCAAAATTTTTCAGCGCTTTTATCATCATCAAAAAAAACAAAAGATGCAAGAAAGGGGTTTTTATTGTCTTTGGTTGACCGCGTTTTTTTTTGTTGCACATAATATTGGCGAATAAAAAATGAACAAAATCTATTATTCCCCAAAAAGGTATTGGAAGGGAAAAACAGCAATTAAAAGGCTAACCCAAAGCAGCGGGAATAAAGGAAAAAACAGCAAAAGAATGGTTATCTAAACAAGCGATTGGAAAAATTTATTTACCTGCGCCCAAACGAATACAGAGACCCCCTTTTGTGAATCAATCCCAAACGACACCCATCAAAGGGGCCTTCTATATTTACCCTTGATACGATTAGACAAAAAGATTTAGTACGCACTCACAGTCATTGACGTAGTTTAAAGATACAAAGAGCGGAAAAACCCTTAACACAAAAGAGTGGTTCGCGTTGCTGTTGCTATACAATAAAAACAACGAGCCCCTTAACTTTCCCTCGCATGTTTCAAGTCGATGATGGAAAAGAATTAAAAAGGGCCCAAGTGAATAAATTATTGTTAAACCAGAGTTACTATTAAAAGAGGAAATTCCGGGAGTTCACAGACACGGGGCTTATTTGAAAATTTTAAAACAAACATTACCCAAAAGCTTTTCCCCACCAGTATCCACAGAGAGCTGATTGAAAATTCTGAAACACAAAATGGGTTAGAAGACTGCCCTCTTTTTTGCGCGAAAATGAAAAATGAAAAATTTTAAAGGCCTAAAGCAGTACAGAATCAAAAGGGAAAAACAAAAAATTTTGTTAAAAGGAGGTCTTCACCCCGCAAACTATTCCTTTTGGATTAAAAAGTAGGTACCTTTTTTAGGGGGGAACAGAAGGGGGACACTCGCCAGGGAAACCCATCCAATTTGGAGTATTGTCCATATGAAATAAAAAGAATTGAAGTAATCCCCCCGTGTATTTTTTACGAGAAACTGACACAACAAAACAAAAGCTCCCCAAAGACTTTTGTGAAGGAAGAATGCAATAATTCCACCGGACCGTTCCCCTTTTAATTTAAATTTACGTTTTTCCCGTCCCATTTCATATGAAAACCTGGATAACAAACACAGTTTTGGTTTGTTTTATCTAAAAGCTTCTTTGTTACAAAAGTTGTTTGTCTCAGTGATTAGATTGCGTTTTTACGTTGTCTGATGAAAAATCTTATTGCCCAAAAAATGCTTCTTTAGTTGTCATGGATAGTTTGACGCACAACGCTGCGAGATATTCCCTTTGCTTTCTTAATGATTTTCTCCTGGCTCGAAATATGTACATTTTTTACTTAAACCAACAAATCCTTTATCCCTTTCCAGATAAATTTTCCCTTTTCTTTCCCAAAAACCCTTTTTATTAGTAAAATTTAATGCAAAGCGAATCTTTTTGGTAATGGACGTGTTTCATACCATCCTGCTGACCTTTGCCACTTCGTTTTTCCGCTTTATAGTGTCTTCAGTAGGGGAACTATAAAAAAACTTCTGTATCTGGTAAAATACTCTGGACTCAGGATACGAGGGCTTAAAGTAGTCTAAAAAAAATTTAAAATCAAAAGCTTTGAAAATTCTAAAACGAAACCCCAAAAAATACAGGGTTTTTTAATTTTACTTTTTTTTTTTTTCTCATTATGCCAAAAAAAGGTGTATGAAATCTTCTAAAGTCCTGAAATTGGTTTTGAAGTCAGCAATTGCTTCGTTCTCTTTGGTGACCAATTGACATCTTTGCGCTTGTGCGGTTTTCCTAGTTTTCCAAAAAAGCTGTTGTCATCAACTGAAAAGTCTTTTTTGAAAACATCTGCGGTTTTTTTCTGAGATCTTTCCATGATGTATGGTTTTTGAACTGTTCTTGATCAAAAACAATTTTGCGAGAACTGCTGTCAATTCAAACCCCTGTTTAAAAAAAATTGCAGAAGCTGTAATGCAGACATAATTTTTTTGCCCCGAAGATTAGGGACAAGTTTGGTGGGTTTTCTTGGGGGTCCACTTTTTGGGTTTCGCCCCTAATGGATATCATTATAGGCTGGGTTTGAGGATATTCTAAATCAACTTTAGATGAAAAACCCGGTGGATCGGTGCAAAAATGCCCAACCCCTTTAATGCCTTTTGAATATTATTTGGATCGCGCCCGTTAAATTTTTAAAATTTTCGTAATGGAAGCGATTTCGCCCTTGCCCCAACATACGATTTTTTGCATCTAAATACATAGAAGTTAACCCTTTTACTCGGACTAGTCGTCCCGTATTTGTTTTTTGCTTTTCAGTAATGAGCGACCCATATAAATTTCCCCACGCAATCCGTTTTCAAACTCTGAATCTTTTTTAGGGCAGACAATAAATCAATCTTTACTCCAGAAATTTAAGAAAGCTCCCACTCAACCGGGCGCGAAATGTAAAGCGCAGGGTCCCGGTGTAAGTTTTATGCGGCTTTTTGTAATTTTTAAAAAAGTCCGCCAACAAAAAATACATCGGCCATCAAGTAGGAGTATGATAGCTCCATCGTTTTACACTCTAACTTCTGCCACGCATCTTGACATGCTGGGAATTGATCCGATGTCCTTTCCCCTTTAAAACTAAAAAGAACGCGCCTTTAGGGGAAGTGTACTTCGCAAAACCTTTTCCAAAACTGTCAGTACTCTAAGGAAAACCCCTTTAACAAGGTTTTGGGGGAAAATTTCTTTGTTATTGGGCAGGACTTTTAAAGGGCAACCAGTGACTCTATATCCCTATTTCTGCTAGTCTAAAAAAAACATTTTTATTCATTTTTTAAACACATGTACTTTCTATGACTGTGCAAAGATGACCCCTGAAGGCATCGTCCCTGCTTTCAATAAGATGAGAGTCGTAAAAACGCAAGTTATGAAAGAAAATGGGCAGCTTCATGTCTTTGGTCAAAATTTAGTTTAAAATTGCATTTACTGTGCGTGCTCCGAACTTTTCCCCTAATGTGATTTGGGCTTTATTTTGGTTGGGTTTTCATGATTCTAAACCCCCAAAAAAAACTGTTGGTGATTTTTATGTTGTTGATCTTCAGGCGCATTAGATTTAGATAAATTCAGATTTTTAAACAATCGTACGCCTTGCTGCATGCGCTAAGAAGTATTTTTCAGTCTGGCCCCTCTGTACAATTTGGTTTCGAATGGGGGGCCATCCGACCAAATGTTTAAAGCAAATAACAGATTGAGATTCTATTAGGGTTTTTCGGGAAGTTTTGTGGCGTTGGCCCTTTATAAGAACAATAGCGTCGAAGTCGCGTAAACTACGTATGGACTTGTTTGCAGCCCTTTCCAGTTCTTAAAAATAACTTTAAAACGGGGGGGGGCGAGTTAGTTTTGTATTACGTCAACTGGGCCCATACAATGTTTTTTAGTTCCTCGCGGGTTGAACAGATGGCATTCTTGTTAAAAATTTTTGCAGAAATTTTGTTTATGGTAAAGCTTTTAATATGCCGCAATAATCTACTATTGGGTATTTAATTTGGGAATGCGGTAGCCCCCCGGGTGAAAAAAATCAGTTTAAGTCAACATGATTTTTTTCTGGTTTGCAAACGTTGACTGTTCTTGGGCATTTGATGGTTGGTTTTTTTTTCCTCATCCCATGGTAGACATTTCGTTATTGGGGTTTTTTTGTTTTTCAAACGTAATTTGGTTCGCTAACAGGAAAAGGACACCCCCCTAAAGTAAAAATCATTTATGTGGGGGGATAGTTAGACCTCTCTCTGGTTTTGGGCGTGATGCAGCCTTTCGAGAAAAACCCCCAAAATAAAAATTTTGTTTTTCTGTTTCCTTTTGTTTAAAATTCTTTTGAACTAATGCTGGGGGTAGTGGGAAAGTAAAACCTTACAATGGCGCTATTAGCCTTTTAATCTAATCTCTAGGATTGCCCCCTGACCAAACCAAACCCCTTTATTTTAATTCTTTTAGGGCCCCATCAAACTGTGTAAACAGTTCGTTGCCCCAAGGGGGTTTAAATCATTAGAGGAAAGAATAGTCTGCTGTTTAGTTAGACCGATTTAGGTTTTCTTATTTATTTTTACATAGTCGATTAAAACAGCTAACATTACTTTTAAATGGGGGTTATTGTTAGTTTACTTTGGGAATTGAAAATGATAAAAAGCTTGCCCGTGTTTGTGGATTTTTGACTTTAAATCAAAATGTTCAGTGTTTTTCCCTCTTCGAGCATTCCCTTTAAACATTCTCTTGTCCTTCATTAAAATTTTTTCCTGTTAGTTTCTTTTTAAACAAAATATTTTTTTAAAATTAAAAAAAAATTCTTAAACGAATCAATATCAACGGTCTTTTTGTCTTGGACTCAAAACTAAAGTTAAAAAAACCCTTTTCGTTGTTAGTGAGGTTTAGAACAGAGTTTTAAAGTCTCTTTTACTTTTTTAACATTCCTTTTTTTCTGTCGGGGGGGCTGTTGAAAAAAATGCCTCGCCTTTTTGAAGATCAAACTTTTTTCTTTTTTTTAGTCACAAAACGGGCCCGTAAACGATTAAATTCTTTGCGTGATGTTTTAGCAACTAGCGCTTTTTTTTATTTTAGTTTTTAAAGAGCTAAGTTTAGCTGTTCTTAGTTTAACCATAGTGTGTGCTTTTTGGGTTTTTTTTAATTTTTGCCGCACATTTCATTAATGAACACAGGCCCAGAGTAAAGACAAACCCCCCTAGAGGCAAAGCTGGGGGCACCCAACACCCGTTTCTAAAAGGGGTACACTTTTCCTGTGATAGGGCTTATGTTGATGTTCCAGTATTAAAATATTTTCAGATTAAAGCAGCAGAATACCTTTTGTTTTGGTTTGTGTATTTTGAAAAGGGCCTGCTCAGTTTTTGTTGCATTTTTGTAATGTTTTTAAATTTAAAGGGTTTTTTTTCAGGGCTATCTCTTCTCTTGGCAATCGGCGCGTGGCACATTTGGATAAACCTGAACAGACATGTTTTTATAAAATAAAAAATAATTTAGTATTCGTATATTTCTAATCTGTTATCGTGAATATTCAGCTGCGCATCATTTATTAAAAACAAAAATACACATTAAGCGGTATCAGCCACTTTTTATTTATCAATTTGAATGTTTATTATGTCTTAACAGTTCTCCCGCTTCCATGTAAAACTGTTATCCTCCGTGCATCTTAGGTCAACCCATAAACCGTATTTCGTTGTTAAATAATGATCAAGTCTACACTGTGAAGATGCCAAATCTTTAGAACAAGGTCCAAACTGTCGGATTTCTACACCTCCCCTCAACCTGTTTTCTTATTTCATCAAAATGATTGAAAGGTTTAAGCCTGCTAGCGTAGATTTGGTTAGGACTGCCCTCAATTGTACCATTGCTCACTTTCGTTATTTTAGGATTAACACATTTTCAGTTTGTCTTTTGGAATGGTTCTTCATCTTCGCACAGCTATAAAATACCTTTATGCGATCTTGCTGGGCACTAAAACTAAAATTCCATATAGTGCTGCCTTGCTTTTAGGATATTTAGAATGATGAATCACTCTTTCCGTAATTATTGCTATATTGACTGATATTGTTGCTGAGTTCATCCTCGCTAATAAGTTCAGGTTGCTAACAGGTGTCAAATCTATCGAGATGTCAGGAAGAAAATGCAGTACTTTGCTTCGGTGTCTGTAGATATATAAATATTTTGTGGTCATTAAAAAGTTTGTTCATATGACATATTTTCTGTCTTTTAATGCTCTCTTGAAAGTTTATGGGGCATGCGCTTCTTTAAACAACTCAAATCTAGGGTGTATGAAAAAAAAAGCGATTTTCCATACGGCATCAACTTAAGGATTACAAACGTTTGCGTCTTTGCATCTTCAGCGGCCTATTCTATGTTTAGTGCTTCGTTCATTTTCGATTCCTTGAAAACGCAAGAGTCGGCCTTTCATTCGCGGTTAAGCCATAGATCAGAATAGGCTAAAAATATGTCTGCAGTTATGTAAAGAAAAATATTTCTTGCCCTCAAAGTTTCTATAGAAATTTTCTTAACGATTGCCCGCCCCAGATTCTGTACAACTGCTCCTGTTTGGGTCTGTGGTTTGGAAGACGCGTTCTTTTTTTGTAAGTAACGCCGCGCAGAGCCTGGCACAATCTCTTCATCCGCTCTAAAGTGGGAAATTTAACAGTAAGAATTTGATCCGCATCGATAGTCGATGGATATTTGGAACAGTAATATTCCCGCTTATTTTACTTCACGCCAATGGGATCTTTCAGTCTACTATGCGGGTCAAGAATCGAGCCATATGCTTGCTGTGACACTTTTTATGAAGCAATAAAAAGTTAATTATTTAAAAAAATTGGCAGGCACTTGAATGGTGAAGAAGATTATGATGTTTTTTATCCTGGAGACGACATCAGTGAATTGATCCCTTTGACACAGGCATCGCTCAGCGCTCTCATTGCGGCGTGAAGTAACAGAAAGTAAGGTTAAATCATTTTACAAAGTGTAGGCAAGAACCCTCCCGAATTTTATAGACCCTAATGATTTTGAAGTTAATGTTGACCATTTGTTTGTGAAAACGATCAAAGGGCATCTTGTTCAGCTTACATAAACTAAAACCAGACCCATCCTAAGTTTTTAAAAAGAGTACAAATGACAAATGACTCGGTGTGGCGAAACAAAATGCCTTGGCATATTTCTAAACCAACAATAGATAGGGGATGGCAGTTGCTAAACTTCAAAACACACTACAATGAACTCGACAGACAACCAAATGCAAACATGGAACTTAAGAAATTAAATCAATCAGCAGACGAATTAATAAATGTAATAGAAGCAGAACTGTTTTATTCAGAAGACAGCATTAAAGACTAATTCACGACTCACGCTACCCATGCGAGAAATAGCGGCCCTTGATCATGCTTTGAGAGCATCAGAGGCGAATTAACAAACAATTTAGCAAAACTGGTGAAATAGATGAGCATATAAAAAGAGAAAAAAAGAAAAACTCGTTGAGGCTGATGACGCCAACTTAGGGCCTGACATTAAAGAAAGAATAACCCAAGACTAAAAGATCTTGAACAAGAGAGATCAGCAAGACTAGAAGTGTTGTCTACTAACCGAGAACAATTACGAACTCAAGTGAGCAGAATAAGAGAAACTATCCAAAGAATTTTATATGAAGACACAACGCTAGCAGAACGAATACGAACACTGTTTAGAGAGCAGGGAGTCACATTAGCAAGCGTTATAACAGCCTTAGGATTTGCAATAAGTACACTGGTGTTGGCTATTACAGGCGGCGGCGGACAACGCCCAGTGCCTCCGCCACCATCCCCTCCACCTGATAAATCATGGGTAAAAAAACAGCTTGATCATCTTGCGGGTTTATTAAAAAAATTAGCCAGTAAAGCTATAGACTCTTTACCAGGTATATTAGGAGTATCGTTAGCTGGCTTTTGTCTACTGCAAGCAAAGTAGTTGGCTTTATGGCCGAGCACTTACGGGCATTAGCTCTCTTAATAGTTGGGTTAATTTTAGTAAGATAAAGACCAAGTAATCCTAGGCCAGTTAATCCAAGAACAAGCGTTTGTCTTTTCATATTCATGGTCATCGCGAACAGAGTCCGGGTCTTCAACGGTCTTTGGGCTTTGGGCCACGGGATTGGATGACTTATTTTTGGGGGGGTCATCTTGTTTTTTTACTGCTTGCAATATTACTGGCTCAGAATTTATTTCGTTTTTCCCGACCTTCTGTTCATTGCCTGCCACAAGGATTTCATTATTGTAGTTTATTATTGTGCCTATCTGGAGCCTGAGGTCAGAAGGCAGCATGTATAAACCAGTGCCAACAGCAAAGTCTACTTTCGATCTTGCGTATTGTAAAACATTTTGGTATTTTTTAATACTTGAAGGAAAATCAATTTAAAGAATTAATGGGCCCCTCAAAAATTTTCTAATATTTTTTTTGTGCATCAAAGCCAGTAAAGGAAAATTGTTATGCTCTCTCGTTTGTGCTTGGAACCAGAAAAACCCCAAAACGTAATACAAAAACAGAGTGTTTTTCGTTCTATTTTGCTTTATTGGGCCCTTAGAAGTGTCAAGATAATGTTGTCCATGCTTTTTTTATGCTCTTGCCTAGGGCCCCAAAGGGTGAACATTGTGCCTGAAGAAAAAGATGTGTAAGGAGGTTCCCCTCATATTTATACTTTCTTGAACGCCCCAAAAAAAAGGGGGGTGCCTAGACCATTTTAAGATCCTTTTTTGTCAAAGTCTGTCTTAACTTTAAATTGAATTCGTTACAGATCCTTCAAAAGCCTTCATGTCATTCTTTTCCCGAATGGATTAAAGGGTTTGTCTTTTGGAAATGGTGCTTGAAATTTCAGACAAATACTCAAAGGTGAAAGAAATGAAATCTGTACACTGACCTCCCCAAAGGGACAGGAGATTTAAATGATCACATACACACTCCACACCCAGTTTTGCACAAAACACAGCAAATTAAAAACGGGTTTTTCTGATAAACTCATGGGATGACTGAACCAACTTTTGCGATGTAGTTTTTTAAAAAGGGGGGTTTAAGATATTTGCCCCAAGGGAGTACTCACCTTTACTTAAAGGGTCAGTCTGGGCCCCAGAAATGTCAAGAGTATCAGTTGTTTTATTTTTTAAGATTGAGTGCGGCCCACAAATATTTTGCACCGTAATTTTAAATGCGCTCATTTTTATTTTGTTTAAAAAATGTTTTGTAACAATAACAACCCAAGACCGTCCCTTTGTTTTTTTGAACATGCTATTAAAAACAATTGCGGGGCCCAAAAAGGTCGCGCTCCATGAAATTCCAAAAATCGTATGGTTAATATAACTGAAACCCAAGAGAATAAAAGGTTCTAAAAGTTAAAAAACGGGGGCCCAAAATTAGCCATTAACAATACCTGATGGTTATTTCGGGGTTTTTCTCATAAAAAAGCAATGAGTACCTTGACATTTTCCCCAAAATTAAAATGCAAATCTAAAAAAAAATGTAACATTCAAACCTGAAGAAAAAGGGGGTTACTATTTTATAAAGACAGCAAAATGTTAGGCTTTGCAGCTAAAAATTTAATTAGAGTTACACCCAAAAAAAAAATACTTTAGGGGAAAAACCCTCGATCTTGCATTACATTCATTACTCTATGTCCATTTGGATGAGCTAAGCACTGATGAAACTTATATGATGGAAGGCCCTCAACTGTTTTAAAGAGCTCTCCATCAGGGAAAGCTGCATATTGCGATTATGAAATTATACAATTCCCATTTACAGTTTAAAAGTTAGTTTTGTGGGAGGGTTGGATCATTTAATATAAAAATTGCAGACAAAGCGGGAAAGTTGTAAAATGTGATAACCACACATTGTTTTGGAAATAAAATAATAAGTTGTTCTAAAAATAATGTCGCGGGGGCCAGAAGAATCAGGAGTTACATTAGCGCCTGTGAGGTGTATAACCTTAGAATTAAAAGACCTTGCAGACGTTGCGGCTTGAACAGAACGGTGAGATGGCGCTTTGTAGGTTTGAGTACACTAAAGATGGCGTTTATAAACGCAAAGGGGTTTGGGCGACAGCAAAAAGTTTCCTAAACTAGAACAGCTGCGCAATCTAGAAGTAATAATTTTGGTCAGTATGAATATAAAATGTTCGAAAACCTGCCCTCAAATGGCACTTGGAACCAATATTAGAATGGGAAATAAAATTTGAATTCATAAGCCATTTACATTTTTTGGCCGTCAAAAAGTTTCAGAAAGCATTCAACTCTGGCGCTTTACATTAATTCTTATCCAATGACAATAGTCGGAAAGAGAATTGAAATAACGCCGTATGGGAAAAAAACAAGTACACCCTCCCCCAGAAAAGAAACAGTTGTAAAAAAAGCTTCTACAAAATTACAGTTCTTTCCAAAGCAGAAAATTAGGAGACACTTTCACAATAATATTTGAAATTTCTGTCTTTAAAGATGTGGAAGGGATGGGGTTGTGGGCGTTAGTGACGACCTTAAAAAGGAATTAATATTAGCTGGCCAAAATTTAAAACGTTAAACGTTTTAAACGTTACCATCGTTTTTTCTTACAATGGGAAGGATATTAAGGTATATAACAACAAGCAACAAAATTACTGTGACTTAAATAGAAACAATCTACAGAACTGAATTGGATTAATCTTACACATTTAGGCCTTAGGGTTTTTAAATTATACTGAACAAGTTTGACAGAGAGTAAGATAAAAATAATAATGGATTAGATTAAATTCTTCTAAAAAACCATGGAGCAGTTAAACTTTATGACAAAAACTCCTCATTGCTCATTGATTTGTGGGCAGACTGGTTGGGGAAAAAACATATTTGTCCTAAAACCAAATTACAAACAGTTTATCGCTATAATTTTAATCATATTGTAGTTTTCTGTCCAACACTTAAATGGAACAAAGCATATATATAGAAGGTTTATATGGACAGATGATGACATATATTTAGTTGATCCTAGCAATAAACTGAGTGAGTGTTTAGAACAGTTTTATAGACTGTTTGAAGGAACGCAAACACTATTTATTATAGATGACTGTTCGGCAGAAAGAGACATAGTTAAAAAGAGAAAACACTTTGTCAAAACAGCTTTCAGGGGGAAGGCATGCTAGGATAAGTGTGTGGATTTTATCCCAAAAATATAACTCAGTTTTAAAGACTTTAGAGAACAGTTAAAGACTGTAGTGTTATTTCACATGAAAGACAGAGACTCATTTGAAGAAGTTTGCGCGAAATGATGTTATTGAAAATGTTCGGAAAAACATGGGATTAAACAAAAACTGAAATCTGAAAAGTTTAGTAAATTAGTTTTGAAAAACGGATAACCCTACACAGTATTTGTTTGTGATAATCGTTATTTTTTGGTTATTGAAGTCTTCTTGTCAAGAACTGTAATATGCCGCTTCTAGGTCACTTTCGCCCAAAAAACTGGTTTGAGGGCGAAGGTGAGTTAGAAGCGGCATATTACAGTTCTCTCCCCCCCTTTTCAAAACCTCTTAAACCTTCTCCTCAATAAGCTCCTATCTAGTTTTCTTTCTACATTTTCATCTTTTAGGTGGGAAATTTCCGCTATTTTGTGTTTCTTCCCTCTTTTAATTGTTTGTGATTCCATTTGTTTTGTAAATTTATATTCTTTTTTTTGTATAAGGCGATACATGTTTTGTAAATTCATTGAAATTAAGAAAGAAAGACTGACAACAGAACATGAAAGAACTTAAACTTTATAAAGAATTTATTTCCAGAAAACTTTAGTTTTGTTTTTTTCCTTTTTTAGGAAAAAACAGATTAGCTTTGAACGTCATTTTTTTTTTAAATTACAAATTGATACCTGTTTTCGAAAACAAATACTTCTGAAAAATACATTCCTTGTGTTTCATATCTACCTTGTTTTAGTAAGCCGTTTTCTGTTTATACCGGAATTGAATTTTTTATTTGTTATATTAAAATTACGTTTTGTGAAACATAAACGCCATCATATATCGCCTTATTTTTATTCTACTTAGAAATTTTTTTGTGTTTATATTGTTGACGGTTCATTATGGATGATTTTGATAAATATGTTCAAAAAGCGGAACACTTGGGTTTTGATGGAGAAAAACTTACCAACTATGTGCAACAATGCTTTGATAGGGCAGACAGGCTAAGAGAGAGGAAGAAATCAAAGGAAACTAGAAAGTGAAGGAAATAAAAGGGAAAGTAAAAACTAGAGTTTGAAGAAAAAAGATTACAGAGGGAAGCTGAAGTTGAAAAAAAAAGACTACAGAGGGAAGCTGAAGATAAAGAACGTCAATTTAAGTTGAGGCAGTTAGAACTAGGGGACTGATGCTGAAATTAAAGATTACAGGCATCGAGAGAACCTCCACCAGCTCCATCAGTCGGTTCCGCAAGTGCCCCCTCAACCAAATCACATATATTCCAAAGTTACCGCCTTTCGAGGAAAAAACAGTGACGTCGATAGTTTTCTTTTCCGCTTTGAAGTCACGCAAAGTCTTGTGGTTGGCCAAAGGAAAAGTGGACATTGTATATTGCGTCGTTGTTTAAGGGTAGTGCTTTGGCATTGTACCACACACTCGCAGCGAAACAAAATTTAACTTGGGATCAGTTGAAGGAAGAACCCTCAAGAAATTTCAATGTTCTGCCGATCGTTTTCGCGAACGTTTCCGTTCTGTGCCCCTGACAAAGGAGAATCGTTTCCGCGTTTCTAATTCGTATAGTCATTGTTTGATCGATGGATCGATTTATCAAAAACGAACAAAATTTTCAATCACTGCGAGATCCCTTCTTAGAGAACAACTTTTCCAGAGCGCGAGCAAAGATCTGGCCATTTTTTCTTAAAGAAAGGAAAATTTGAAAGCTTTTGGGGAAATGTGTCAGATGGCTGATCAGTATTGTATTGCTCACCCAGAAAAGGGGCCCGTGGCTAAAAAAGGAGAATTTTCTATCTTTGAGTCTCATGCGTTCATGACTATCCCATCGGGACAGGGAAGTTACAGGAAAGGAAATCGTGGGTCATTTCTGAGTTCTCAAGGATATACCTATCCTAGGAACGGACAGGGATCTTTCCGCGGTTCGAGTGACTTTCCAGTACCATACCACTGCGGAAAAACCCCCTTGCCCTCAGCAAACGTTCCGGGGTCGTGGACAACGACCACCCGTAGACCTTTTGGGCCATTTTCGTGGACAAAACCCAAAGTTCAAAAATCATTTCATTTGCCGATCAGACAATGCGATTTTTCTTTTGTGATGGCAAGTTCCATTTGAAAAAGAATTGCCCTTTCAAACCAAATGTTCAAAATCCGCATTAGTCTCCACTGATTGTGAAGAAGGCCTTGTTTTGGCACCCACATCAATCGGTTGATGGACTGGTTTTAGAAAACGGAGCCAAACGGATTGCAGGCTTCGGTTTTGGGCGAGACACGGGTGTACCACCGCTGGTGTAAGAAAATCTTTCGTGCTTCAAACAGTATCCAACACTGTCCAAAAGTGTAGGTAGTTTGGAGGTAAATTGAAACGTTTCCGCTGGCGAAAATTTTCGGTCGATAACCGTACTACTCTGGATTTCTTACCGCCTGTGTTTTTCGATAACCCAGTCTGCGACTTGATTTTGGGCAATTTACCAGGTGTCGCTACAGTACATGGGGGGTGCTGGAGGATCGTTCATTCCTTGTCTTGTGAGAAACTAGATCAGATATCAGAGCAGGAAAGCTAAAAAGCTGCTAAAAGTCTCAAAACTGGATGAACTCCGATTACCCCAGTGATCTAAAAGAAATCGGGGAAAAAGCGAGACGCTGATGACAATACTTTCTGCTGCAAAAACAGACTGTCACTGGACATACCAACGGACAAACCAACGTACATACTGGACTCTGGCATTCTCTAAGGTGTGTCCTGGACAGGACAACAAACAAGTTGTCGTTTCCAAAGCCACTTAGAGAGGACAGTACTACACACGGCTCATGATGCATTGTTCGCTGGTCACTGTGGAATAAAAAGAACATTAAAGAGGTTCTTGATTCTTTTTATTGGCCAGGTGTCACAAAAGAAGTTACAGAATACTGCCGCTCATGTGACATCTGCCAAAATACATCTCAGAAAGGTCGCGCCCCCATGTGCACCTTTGCACAAAATGCCTCTCATTTCCGTCCCATTTCGGAAGGTGGCTATTGATCTTGTTGGGCCTTTACCCCCTGTCTTCTTCCGGATATCGCATATCTTAACTTTGGTGGATACAGCCACAAGTACCAGAAGCGATTCCACTGAAGAAAATTGATACAGTGTCTGTCGCTGAAGCCTTACTTGCGTTTTTTCCAGAGTGGGTCTTCCCGACGAAATTCTCCCCGGGTTGTGGAACGCAATTCATTTCAGATCTCATGAGACCCAAAAATTTCAGACTGTTGTCAATCTCTTCCATTTCAACCACGTCAATCATCCCAATCGAATGGCATGGTTGAACGTTTCAATGGAACGTTTAAAGTCCATGTTGAGAAGGTTGCAAGGGAGGAACCCCATGAATGGGATCGTTTCATACCGGCTTTGCTTTTCCGCATACGGAAATGCCGAACGAAACGCTGGGATTTCTCACCATTTGAGCTTCTTTTCGGACACTCACCAAGGGGGCCTTTGGATCTACTGATGACACAATGGACGAAAAGACGGACATACCTGACAGTTAAAACTGTTTACCAATACGTTTTTGAACTGCTAATCGTTTGAAGGAAGCATGTGAGCTTGCTCAACTCAGCTGATAGAAAAACAGATGTGTAAAAAGGTCCCTTTTCAGACAGAAAAGCAAAGGCACGTTCCTTCAGTGTAGGGGATAAAGTCCTTGTACTACTCACTGAGAGCATAACAAGCTTCGTGTTATGTGGAAGGGTCCTTTTCAGGTGGTCGAAAAACTTTCTGCAGTTAATTTAAGATCAAAATGGCAAACACTGAGAAGGTATTTCACGTTGAACATGTTGAAGAAGTATGTTGAACGTACAAATGTTGCCATCAAACCCGTCAGTTGAATGGATATGTCCTATGTCAGAAACTGATGTCAACATGACAGATATTATCAGTGAGATTTTTGTACCCAATGTAACGTACAGGGACAGGTCAAAGGTTGTGAAAAACAGCAAATGTAGGGTGTTAACATCTACCAGTGCAGATGATGTTGTACCCCTTCCTACTCTGTCTATCAAAGGTGAAACCTATGATGATGTGGTTTTGTCGAATGATTTGTCTGCAAGTCAGACAGAACAGCTCAAAGACATTTTGAAAGACTTTCAGGATGTGTTGACGATACCCCAGGTAGAGTGACTGGTATTGAACCCCATAGTATTCAGTTAAAATACTGAAATACCAGTGCGAAACCAGACCATACCCCCTCCATTTGCAAAAAAGAGGTGTCCGGGGAGAGAAATCAAAGTAATGCGGATTTAAAGGTCATAGAACCTTCTACATCTCCGTACAGCTCACCATTGTATTGGTGGACCAAACCTGATGGCTCGGTGCGGTTTTTGCATCGATTACAGGAAATTAAATAAGATCATGTGTTCGATGCCGAGCCCATCCCAGACATTTAAGAACTTCTGTGTCAGCTCTCAGAGGAAATTATTTTGTGAAAGTAGACGTGACTAAAGGTACTGACAGATTCCAATGGCTGAAGCTGACAAGGAAAACCACAGCATTTCAAACACCTTTGGTCTTTCCAATGGACGAAAATGCCATTCGGGTTTTCAAATGCCCCAGCTTCTTTTGCCAGAATGATGCGAGCCCTGAAACTCCCTGAAAGTGGTGCAGTCAGGTTGTTTTGACATTTTGTTGGCTGCAAAGTCATGGAGTGACCTCCTTTTTACCCTTTTGAGCTGTTTTTTCAGGCTCAGAAATTTTGGGCTGACTGCGAGACCATAAGAACAGCAGATTATTTAAAGGGGGTCTTTGGCATTGCAGGAATTCCAGTTTACTATTGAACCAGTGCCTGGACACAAAATGACATGGCAGATTTATTGTCACGTGTATGAATATTTATGGACAAATGTAACCCAAAAGTCTTCAAGGGAAAGACTATTCCTGTTTTTTGTCTTTTTTAATGAATTACGGTGTGCTCACATTTGACAGTGCATTGTATGCTACGACTATTTAAATCAAGTGGTATTTATGCTTAATTTGCTGTTGAAGTGACTATATGTTTTACAAGCCAAAACTACTTGATGTTTATGTATTACTTTCTATTCTTTGCTTTATTCTTTCGTAAACAATGAAAAAATCATCATGTACTGTTTATGTCTAACTTGCTTGTGAAGATGAATAATATGTATGTGTGATGGCAAATAACTCTTTAGAAATGTATATACACATGTTTTGATTGTGTAAGTAAGGGCAAACCTATTGTTTTCATTAGTTCGTTTTCAACAATGGAAAATGTTTCACTTTTCAATGGACTATAACATTACATGTGGGGGGAAAAAAAGTTTAAACTATGTTTTATTTTTTTTACATGTCTATTTAGAAACATTTACACTTAGAAATATTCTCATTTTCATGAGGGTTTTGTAACATATGATGTGAGACAAAGATCAAGGGAAATATGTGCTTCACATCTTAATATATAAACACAATTTGTACTTTGAATTGTTAATATCCCTAGTGTTTTTGTTTCGTGTAATTTGTGAAATGTAATTTGTGACATGTGGTGATCAATTATGAATTTTTTTTAGAAAGACGGAAGTTTGAAATATGCTATTTATGGTGGATCATGATGATTGATTCTATACGTTGATTATTAAATTTTGGGGAATCATGTGTGATGGTTACACATTTTGAGATTCATGGCTGAAGATGTGTTTTAAGTGAAGTTGTATATCCGTTAAAAAAAAATTTCTGGAGAAAATTTTTTCACCCCAGGATGGGGGGTGTCATGTGACGTAGCCTCACATCAAAGGGATGTGACGCTCCATCACATGTAGTTAGTGATATGAATCATTCCCCATACCACTACTAAAAAGGAAGAATATTCATGTGGCTTGGGCTATTGTAGCGGGCGTCCCCAATAATGGTGAGAATGACTCATTAAAGAAAGAAGGGTGGTCATTGGGTGAAAGTGACCCCTGGAGATAGTTTAACAAGGGCTGGTAAGGTGCTGGTCATGTGTTTTTTAACACTGAGTATGCACTCACTAGGAGGAGGAGGAAAGAATCAGTTTTAGCCCAGCAGATGGCCTAGAGACTCGAACCTGTCAGGACGCTGGTCCTCACTGCTGACCAGTCATTACCAGGTGAGCCATAGTTTGTTGGGGAAAGCTACAGGGGAAAACCTAAAGAAAAAAGAAAGAAAGAATTCATAATTAAAAATTTGGGGGCTTTACTTACACGAACCTTATTCGTGTTCCAGCCCTTCGCCCTTCACCCTTCACCCCGTGAGGTGGTTAAAGATGGCCATGGGTGGGGAACACACTGGTAGTTCGCCCCAGCAATTAAAGACTCCAGGGAGAGGAGTTGGAACTCCTCATCTCTCCAGTGGACAGGAGAAAATCCGAGGAGAGGAATCGGAACTCATATCCCAGGGACAGGAGAAGTCGAGGGGGAGGAGTCGGAACTCGTATCTCCAGTGACGGAGAAATCAAGGGTCGATACGATGTCTGAGAGAGACAGGGAATTAATGACAGTATGGATCTTATATTTGAAGCAGGCATGGCATCAATGATTACAGGAGTTATTTATTCTCCTGGTCTGGATTTTGGGCTAATGTAATGTGAAGGCCATGACTATATAGAATCTTGAATGAATTAGTTTATCTCTCAGTGTAAAGAGAGATACATGTATAAAAACTGTTTATAATTGTTTGTGTGATTTAGTAAAGTGTTTTTCCCGAAGGAGAGGGGGAGAAAAAAAAAACATTCGGTAGTGCGCCTTTTGGTTGATTGGAAAGATTGCTGTGCGTATGGAGTAAATGCTGTCATGAATGCGTGTGTGCAAAGGACAGTGTGACATCATCATCACCCTCATCATCATTTATTAACCCCCACTGCCATCATCATCCAAACATCAACATTTTTTTTTCTTTGGGGGAAGGGGGATTGGAGAACTAAAAATGCCAATTCTAGCTTCCCCCCTCCCTCAACAAGTTTCGGGTGGGGGGAAGCTAGAAATCGGCATTTATTAGTTCCTGCAAGTAAGACTTCAATAACCAAAAAAAACGATTTTTTTACAAAAAACATACTGTGTAGGGTTATCCGTTTTCAAAACTAATTTACTAAAATTTTCAGATTTTCAATACATCATTTTCACGCGCCTCTGTGTTTCATGTGGAATAAACCGGACTGTGTGTCTCCGGCACGAGTAATATGAGGGAAAAGGGAAATACGGGGGCAAAACCCCTAATTGCTAGTGCTGATAGTAAGAACTTGTTTAAAGGGTGGAGATAATTTGCCGGGGGTTGCCGCACGCACGCAAAACCCAAACTTCCTCTACCTGTGCTATCTTGTCATTTTTCTTTGGAGGTGGTGCTTGCTGGTCTGCGTGGTTTTTCAGTGAGAAAAGCTTTTTACCTGTAAAAGCTTTTGCTTGTGCTGGTTGATTTTTATTTCAATCAAAACAGGATACATGTCGCAAGATAGCATCTTAGAGAGAGAGCTTCTTGATTCACAAACCGTTCATCAAGAATTGTTAGATTTCTCAACAAGTAATTTCTAAATTGTTAGATTGTTCAAAAGAAAGAAAGTGGAGCGCACACCCAAAAATGGGGTGAGTGGTTGGAGAGTAATGTGGGGATATCTCCTTCATATTCCCGCAAACTGAGGGATATTGCTCGCTTGCTGGGCCCCTATGTTAAAAGGTTTTCAACAGTTGGTCTTTCTTTCTTGGAGGTCTACTCCATGAGGAAGGATTTAAAAACAATGTTCTCAAGCAGCGAGAATATCAGAAAATATTGGTTAACTCCCATACAAGAACCAATGCAGGTCGAAACACAATGTTCTCAATAACCTCATTCATGAACATTCAGCTGTAAGGGAAGAAACCAATAAAGCGCCAACACCTCTGTTAGAGCAGCAAAAGGGGGCAGTCAGCCAAGCAGTGAGAGGGAACTTGGCACTCTGTCAAGCCAGCGCTCTAGTAGGAGCGGTCAAAGGTCATCTGCCAGCCGATCGATGAAGGGATTATTTTAGGAGTTCTACGTCAGAAGGAACTGGTACTCTGCCAAGCCAGCGCTCCAGTAGGAGCGCCAATCTTTATTTAGCAATATGTAGAAAGGTAGATCAGAATCTTGATGAACAGGGGAGTGAAAAACTTAAAAGCTGAGTCAAAAGTCAACTTGCAATCTTTTGTTACAACTCATAGAAACCTGCACACCTCCTTTGTACTTTGGCTGCCTTTTTAGGCGGCCACAGAGTGTACTTTATTCAACTGTCTTGTTTATTAAATCAAGCTTTTGATAAATGCACTTGGTGGCCACTTTGAATAATCTTCAGTTGACAGAGAGACCGACAGCCGTCTTGAATTTACGGCGCTCAAGCGCGAACCATAAAACCCTTTTACATTTCCCCATGCAAGCACCTCCCTATTTCTTAAATGTTTGTGTGTGTGCGTGCGTGTGTGCGTGCGATTGTGCTTGTATATATGCTGTTATTGTTGTTGTTGTTGTTTTGTTGTTTTACTGATAATAAATATATTATATTCTGAACATCGGTTTCTTATAAATAATCAAAGGTGCGCGCACACACAAACACGCATGCACACCCCCTGCCCCACCTCCCACCCCACGCATGCACACACTCAAGTCACTTCTAAGTTCTTAACTCAAGTCACCCCAAGTCACTTTTAAGTTCTTACTCAAGTTGTCCCCAAGTTATCCTCAAGTCATCCACAAGTTGTTACTCAAGTCACTTCTACAAGTCATCCTCAAGTTATCCCCAAGTCACTTCTAAGTTCTTACTCAAGTCATCCTAAGTAACTTCTAAGTTCTTACTCAAGTCATCCCAAGATCATAACTAAGTCATCCTTTAAGTTCTACTAAGTTCTTATTCAAGTCAACTTATAATTATTTATTAAGTTCTTAAAGTGTTATTGCATCTGAAATGGATCAAAATGATCTTTTGTTGTTGGCGGTTCTGGCGTTTGTGTTCGGCTTTTGTATTTAGTGGTTGAGATTGTTTGGACTGCTTTGGTTTTGTTGTCTTTGTTTATATATTTTATAACCGATATAACCGCCCCCAACAGCAATGCCACCAAAAATGACAATTGCTTTAAGAAAATATGAAGACTTTGGCGGTGTAGGCAACCCTGTTGTTGTAGGCCTTGAATCAACTTGTTCTGGCGTTTTTATAGCTAGCATTGAAACAACTGGCTGCGGCTCTGGCACTTTTTCATTCTGTGCTTGTACCTGTAATTTTTTTTTGTTTGTTCCACTCTGCTAATCTTTTTCCTGCTGCAATGCGCCCAGGCTTTTTACTGGCCACTTTCTCCACCGGATTCAATGTTTTCTGATTTCTGCTGATTTTCTGGCTCGGTCATTTTGAAGGGAAATAAAATCTATATGATTAAAAGTAATTAATCCATGATTAGCGGTGACAATAATGTTCCAAATCTGTAATACAGATCACATCCTACAGACTCTAATGACTTTGTTAAAACTGGATCCTGCGTTAAATCATACATAAAGTCTTGTTCAGAATCAATAGGCGCAAATTTACTTACTAGTTTAGTGTACAAACTAAGAACCGTTTGCCCGACACTTTTTACCATTCTTGATCCCAGTTGCGCTTCATACCTGTTTATGATACTTTACAATGTCTTGTGGTGACATTTGTTGAATCTGTTCTATGCTGAATTCATTTCCGAGGAACTGTTTTGTTTTTCCACATGCTGCCAAAGAATACAGCCTTTCCTTTTTGGGCATAATAGCTTGGTCATCAACCTGATCATTTGTAATCATAAGTTCAGGAAGGTTTAGGCTGCCCTGTAGCAGATCATCGGTGTTCATGTTTTATTAATTATAATTATTTTATTTTTTAAAAATGAGCACCGAAAAAACTGTTACCAACCTTGTATACCATTCTGCTGTTATTGGAGGCCTAAGTGTAGGATACACAATGCTTGGTAAAAGCCTGTTTAAAATAAAAACCGGCTGATCTTGGCAAGCTAGGCTTTGAGGATTCAGCAAAGCTGATTGCTGTTATTACAGCTTCGTTTGCTACGAAAGATTTTCTAGTTAAGCAAGGAATAATTCCTGACAGTATCAATATGTAAAATAAAAAATACATTTATAAAAATGGCTTCACCCGTAATGATGATAGGCGGCGCAGTAGTGAATGCGCTTGCTTTTAGCGGAAGTAATTACGCATTTAGTAAACTGCGGGATGACGGCGAGAGAAAAAGACATAACAAAGCTATGGAGCAACTAGCAGCTGCACAAGACACCTATGAAAAGCAGAGAATTGAGCAGTTAGATTTTATTAATAACAAACTGAAAAAACAGGGACATGCAGCTTACACATTTAAAGACGTTGACCAGGCAATAAAAGAATATTATCTTGTAACAGGCAAACCAATCGAGACATTGCCCCTCCAAAATTCAGTGACTTTTATCAGCCATCAGAAAAACAAAAGATGCAAGAAATCGTGTTTATCGTTTTTGGTATGACCGTTGTGTATATTGTTGCGCATAATATTGGCTGAATAAAAATGAATAAAATCTATTATTCGCCAAAAGGATATTGGAAGGGAATCACAGCAATAAAAAAGCTAAGCCAAGCAGCGGGAGTCAGTGAACAAACAGCAAAGGAATGGTTATCTAAACAAGCGATTTGGCAAATTTATTTACCTGCGCCTAGACGAATACAGAGACCACACTTTGTGAACACAATACCGAACGACACCCATCAAATGGATCTTCTATATTTACCCCATGATACGATTAGACGAAAAAGATTTAAGTACGCACTTACAGTCATTGACATAGCTTCAAGATACAAAGATGCAGAACCATTAACACAAAAGAGTGCTTCTGTTGTTGCTGTTGCCATACAACTGATATACCAACGAGGCCGCTAACGTATCCTCGCATGATTCAAGTCGATGATGGAAAAGAATTTAAAGGCCAAGTGAATCAATTATTGTTAAAACATAGAGTTACCATTAAAGAGGCATTCCAGGAGTTCACAGATCACAGGCTTTGGTTGAAAACTTTAACAAACAGTTATCTGAAAGACTTTTCTCCTACCAGTATCACAGAGAGTTGATTGACAATTCTCGCAACACAGAATGGGTTAGAAGACTGCCCTCAGTTTTGCGCGCAATGAATAATGAAGAATTTAAAGGGCTAAAACCAGTACAAGCAATCAAAAGAAAAACAATAAATGTTGCTGAATACTCCAGTACAACCAGCAAACTATTACCGTTTGGTTTAAAAGTAAGGTACCTTTATTTACGGGGGAAGCAGAAGGGGACACTCGCATCAGGGCAACAGATCCAGTTTGGAGCGTTGATCCATATGAAATAAAAAGAATTGTAAAGATGAATCCGCCCATGTATTATTTATGAGAAACTGACACAACAAAACAACCAGCTCCCCAAAGATCTTTTGTGAAGGAAGAACTGCAGATAATCCCACCAGATACAGTTCCGCTTAATTAATTTTTAATTTACATAAATATATTTAAGTCTAAAATGGAGAAGGAAGCACAGAACGAAACAAGAAAGATAAATGAAGAGAACTTGGAATTAATACGAGAATCATATGATGCGTGTTCTGCTATTAAGGAATTAACACGAGAATCATATGATACGTATTCTGCTGTTAAAGAAACAATTACGAGGATTCATCGGCACATGGCACTGCATCCAGATCACTTACAGCCCAAAATCCCAAATTTTGACTATCAAAAATGGGAAAAAGAATATCTGAAATAATAAAAAAAATTCGAGCACGTCAAGCAAACATGAGAAAAAATTTGAATGAATTGGAAGATGATATGATTGATTTTCTAGATAAATTTCAGGAAAAATATGAACCCGAATATAAACTCTTCGGTGAAGAAGATATGTAATTATGCCGTTCTCCAGTGCCCAATTGCATATGAAAACTCTGGATTAACAAATACTCGTTTAGTGTTTGTTCTATCTAATGACTTCTTTGTTACAACAGTTGTGTTGATCTCATGTAGATTAGATCGTAGTTTTACGTTGTCATGATGAAAAGTATGTTTATTGAACAATGCTTCTTTGTAGTTGTCATGTGATATGTTTGACTGCAAAACACTGCGAGATATTCCTTTGCTTTCTTAATGGTTTTCTCCTGGCTCGAAATACTGTACATTTTTTACCTTAAACCAACAAACTCCTTGATCACCCCTCCAGATAATTCATCCTTCATCTTTCCTAAAACCTTCTTATTAACGGATGAATGCAAAGGCGAATCTTTAGGATAATCGGATGTTCATACCATCCTGCATGCCCTTTAGCTACTTCTAATTCCATGTCTTTATAGATGTCTTCAGTACGGATATCTATAACAAAACTATCTGTATCTGTGTAAAGTACTCTGGACTCTGGATACGAGGGTTTAAAGTAGTCATAAAGAAATTCTAACATCAAAAGCTTTGATAATTCTAAAACGGTAAACCCGATAAAAACAGGTTTGTCCAATTTGACTGTCTTTTTTTTTCAACATTATGCCAAAAAGCTGATCATGAAATCTTCTAAAGTCCTGATAATTAGGTTTAGAAGTCAGCTTAATTGCTTTGTTCTCTTTGGTGACCAATTTGACATCTTTACGCTTGTGTGGATTTTCCATTGTCTTTCCGAAACAGCTGTTGTTCATCAGCTTGAAAAAGTCTTTTTCTGAAGCATCTGTGGATTTAGTTCTGAGATCAGTGTTCTTCATGATGTATGGTTTCATGAACTGTTCTTGATCAAAAGCAATTACACGATGAAATGCTGTTAGCTTTAAACCATGTCTTAAATAAAATTGTAGAAGTCTGTAATGACAGACATATTTTTTTTTGCCACGAAGATTAGGCACAAGTTTAGGCGGCTCTCTTGGATTCATCTTTAGACTTTCTGCTGCTAATGGGTAGTCATTATGTAGGTCATGGAGTTCCTGAGGATATTCTAAGTCAACTTCTAGAATAAAGCCCCGATGTCGATCGGGCGTTAAACTGTTCAGCCACTTTAATGCCTTTTGAATATTATTCGTACCGCCGCCAGTGTACATTTTAAAGTTACGTAATGGAAGCGATTGCGCCATAGCCGAACCATACAGATTGTTTGCATCTAAATACATGAGATAGTTAGACCTTTTACTTGGATCATAGTTGTCTAAGTATTTGTTGTTTGCTTTACAGTAATGATGCGACGCCATACTAATTCCTCCACGCAATCCGTTTTCAATCATTTGAATCATTGGTAAATCTGACAATAAATCAATCTGTACTCCAGTAAACTTTAAGAAAGCATCCCAGCTCATCCGGGCGCAGAAATATAATGCGCGGGATCCAGGCTGTAATGTTTCATGCAGGTCTTTCTATAATTTTCAAAGACGTCCGCCAACAAACATGTATCTGCCATCAAGTATGAATCATGATAGTCTCCCATCGTTTTACAGTCTAACTTCTGCCATGCATCTTGAGCATGCTGGTAATCAGAATCACTGATGTCCTTTCCTCTGAGACTAGAAAAGAACGCGCCTTTAGGGGGAATCGAATCTTCGTCAAACCTTTCCCAACTGTTCATGTACTCATAAGGGTAAACGCCCTTTCTAACGAGAGTTGGGTCAAAATATTCTTCCGTTATTGGGCAGGACTTTAAGGACATAGCCAGTGACTCTAATGATCCCATCATGTGCTGCATAGAGTCATGAAAAGACATGTTATTTAAAGTGAACCACATGTACTTTTCTGATGACTGTGCAATGCATTTTACTCTAAAGTCGCTGGTTACTGCTTTCATTATAAGGTGAGAGTCGTAACCTCGCAAGTTATGAAAGAAGATGGGCAGCTTCCATGTCTTTGGTTCAAACTTTAGTTGAAGATTGCATTTACTGTGTGCTGCTCCTCTGAACTTTCCGCTAATGTGATCATGGTCTCTTACCCGCTGGCCACCAAGGCCACCTGTTGGATTTACACTCTTGGGCGTTAGCTCTA
Source organism: Conus ventricosus (assembly GCA_018398815.1). Taxonomy (NCBI): domain Eukaryota; kingdom Metazoa; phylum Mollusca; class Gastropoda; order Neogastropoda; family Conidae; genus Conus; species Conus ventricosus. Next base: position 77,376,446 of record CM031612.1, on the reverse strand, counting down.
AACCGCAAATCCAACAATGTGTGGCTGAGTCATACTGTTGTTGATCTTCAGGCGTCATCATGATTTCAGATAAATTCAGATTATTAGAACAGGCGTTACGCAATTGCTGCATGCGTTCTAAGAAGTATTCTGCAGCATTAGGTCCTCTATACAATTCTGGTTTTGAATGGGCGCCATCCGACCTGACAACAATGAAAGCAAATGAACAAATCTGATGATTACTCATTAAGACAGTTTTCGGAAGTTTCTGTGGGGTTGGCCCTTCATAAGGAACAATAAGCGACTCGAAGTCTGCGTAAACTACGTATGGACTTGTTTGCAGCCGTTTCCAGTTCTTAAAACTAACTTTAGATCCAGGCGGGGGCGCAATTAGTTCTGTATTACAGTCTACAGAACTTTTACAATGTTTTATATGTTCAAGCGCGGCTAAAACGGATGGAATTCTTGTTAAACATTTTCTACAGAATTCTTGTTTATGACCATGTTTTGAAGTATGTGCTAATAATCTACTCATTGTGCGTATCAATGTGTAATGTGGTAGCCCTGTTGGTGAAAACATTAGGAGTAAGTCCACATGACTTTTGGCCGGATCGCCTATTGTTGGGCTGTCTTTAGACACTCTAATAGGCACCAAATTTGTTTTCTCGACCATGTGTATACATTAACAGTTATTGGTTTGTTTTGCTCTTCAAACTGATCAATTTGGTCTACATTAACAGGAAAGGATATTCCATTGAAGTTAAGATCATTGATGTAATGATGATAGTTAGACACTTTCTCTGCGTTTTTGCGGACGTAATGCAGCCTTGCAAGAACACACCACATAAAACATTTGTTGTCTGAATTCTTTATGTTTAGAACTGTTTTTTTGCGACTAATGCTGGAGGCAGCGGAAAGTAAGACTTGCCAACAATCGGCTCATACTTAGCCTGTTTTAATCTGATCTCTAAGACTTCGCCCTCTGCCCAACCAGAGCCTCTCATTTTGGCTTCTTCAGCGGCCACATCAAACTGTGTAAGCAGTTGGTCTGCCCAACCAGGTGTTAAGTTATTATGAGAAAGAATAACCTGTTGTTGAGTCGAGACCCAGACTTCTAGATTTTCTTCATTTATTGTTATATAGTCGATTAAAACAGCTAACATTACTTTAACAGGCGGGTCTATTGTTAGTTTACCTGGAACTTGAGAAATAGCATGAACAACGCTTGCCTGTACTTTTTGTTGGATCAATGACTTCTAGATTAATATCATTTAAAGCTTTTGACAAACGGTCTTCCTTAAGCATTCCTTCATATATTTTAGCCATCTTAAGTTGTCTTTTCTAATTGAAACTTTTTATTTAAATTAAAAAAATACAACGTCTTAATCAGAATCAATATCAACGGTCTTTTTGTGCTTGGACTCATAAACTAAAGTATAAACGCCCTTTGATGTTGTTAATGTGAGCTGTTTAGAACAGAGTTTAATGTCTCGTTTACTTTTTTTAAACATTCCTTTTTTATCTGCTCGGTGTCTGGCTGTTGAGAAAAACTTGCCCTCGCCTTTTTTTGAAGATCAAACTTTTGTCTTTTATAGTCATCAAAATCGGCCTGTAAACGACTAAATTCTTCATCCGTGATGCTTGAGTCAACTAGTGCTTTATTTTATTGTCAGTTTGAACGAGCTAAGTTTAGCTGTTATTAGTTGAACCATAGCTGTGTGCTTTTGGAGTTTAGTTTTTAATTTTTTGCCAGCAGCACTTACAGCTAATGAACACAGGCCAGAGCTAAAGACAAACCGCCTAGAGGTAAAGCTGTGGGCGCACCTACGCCTGTTGCTAAGAGACCTACACTCGTTCCTGCTGATAGAGCACTAACAGTCGATGCTCCAGTATTAACATATGTAACAGCATTAAAGGCAGCAGAATACCTTCGTTTGGTTTTGCTGTATTTCGAAAGGTCCTGCTCTAGTTTTTGTTGCATTTGCGTAATGTTTGCTAATCTAAAGGTTTTTATGTTAGGGGTTTCTACTATCCCTTCTTTAGGCGGCTCTGGCTCCGTAGGCGCTTTTGGATAACGTGAACAGACATGCTTTTTTTTTAAAATAAAAAATAATTTAGTATTGTATATCTTTTAATCTGTCATCTTGAATATTCAGCTGCGCATCATATATTAAAAACAAATGTACATTAACTGGTTTATCGCCATCTTTTTCTTTATCAATTTGAATGTTTATTCCGTCTTTAACAGTTCTCCCACTTCCATGCAGCTGATTATCCTCTGTTGACCTTAGGTCAATCCATAAACCGTATTTTGTTGTTAAATAATCATCGAGTCTGACATTGTGAAGGTGTAGATCTTTAGACACAAGGTCTACTGTTGGACTTCTACACCTCCCATCCCCAACAATTTTCTTATTTCAGCAAATGCTGATAAGGTTTAAGCCCACTAGCGTAGATTTGGTTAGGACTGCCCTCAATCGAACATTGTACTTTCGTTATTTTAAGATTAATAAACTTTTCACTTCCTCTTTTGAATGGTTCTTCGTCTTCACACAGCAATAAAATACCTTTAAGCGATCTTGCTGCGGCACTAAAACTAAAATTCCATATAGCGTCGGCCATTGCTTCTGGGATATGTTGTATGATGAATCACTCTTTCGTAATATATTGCTAATTTTGACTGATATTGTTGCTCAATCAGTCTTGCTAAATTAGGGTTGCTAACAACGTCAAACTCTAACGAGATGTCAGAAATGCTGTACTTTGCTCCGGTGTCTGATGATTTGATAACACGTTTGTATTCATTAAAAGTTAGTTCATATGACAATCTGTCTTTTAATGCTCCTTGAAAGTATGGCGCATGCGCTTTTAACAACTCAAAATCTAAGGGTATGGAAAAGCGATTACCATACGCATAACTTACAGCTGCATACTTTTTGTTGTCTTTATCAACTGCAGCGCCTATTCTGTGTTTTAGTCCATCATTTTCAATTCCTTGAAACGCAAGATCAGCCCTTTCATTCGTGGTTAGCCATAGATCAGAATAGATTAAAAATATGTCTGCATTGTGTAAAGAAAATATTTCTTGCCCCTCAAGTTTTATAGAAATTTTCTTAACGATTGCCACCCCAGATTCTGGACAACTGTCCTGTTTAGGTCTGTTTCTGATTCGAGTTCTATTTTGAAAGTAAGTTGCGCAGAGCCTGGCACAATCACTTTATCTGCTCCTAGGTCTGGAAATTTGACAGTAAGAATTTGATCTGCATCAATAGTAGATGGATTATTTGGAACAGTAATATTCCGTTTATTTCCCTCACGCCAAAGGGCTCTTTCAGTCTTCTATGCGGGTCAAGAATTGAGCCATATGCTTGTGACATTTTTATGAAGCAAAATAAAAAGTTAATTATTAAAGAAACATGGCAGGCATTGAAGGCGAAGAAGATTATGATGTCTTTGATCCTGGAGACGACATGAGTGAAACGGCTCCTTTGATACAGCATCACTCAGCGCTCTCAGTGCTGCGTGAATTAACAGAAGAAAGGGTTGGAGCATTTTACAAAAGTTTAGACCTTGAACCTCCCCAATTTATAGACCCTAATGATTTTGAATTAGAAGGCGGTCATTTGTTTGTAAGAAACGACCAAGGACAACGTGTTGAGCTTACACATGAACGAAACCCATCAAAGTTTAAAGCCATGAGTACACTTAGACAAAGACTCCATGTGAGCGTGCAAAATCGCCTTGGCATTTCTAAACCAAAATTAGATAGGGAGGCAGTTGCTAAACTTCAAAACACACTACAAGAACTTCCAACAGATAACCAAATGCAAAACATGGAACTTAAAGATTTAAGCCAAACAGCGGGTGAATTAATAGAAGCAGAAACCAGTTTTTCAGAAGAAACAGCATTAAAAACAATTAATGATTCCCCATTGCCTATGCGAGAAATAGCGGCTCTTGATCATGCTTTGAGCGGCATCAGAGGCGAATTCACAAACAATTTAGCAAAACTAGGTGAACTAGATGAGCATATAAAAAGAGAAAAAGAAAAACTTGTTATAAAGTCGAGTACTGTTAGTTTGTCTTTGTCAACCATCACAGTAACCTTGTCAGACAATACATGGGTGTTTATTTTGTCTCCGTTTTTAGTAATTGCAATACCGAGCTTAAGAGGAGCATCCAAGTTTTCAGCCTTTAGTTGTATGCCCCTAATCAACGTATGTTCCTGCAAACTAGGACCACCCTCCCTCGGAGTAATAAATAAGCGAAAAATTATTGTCATTTGCCTAGGTAGTGGCAGTATCTTTGGAGTAAATTCTAAGCCGACAGTGTCACCCGCAACATCAGCTAAGGACTTCTTTCGCTGTAGCATATATTCAGAACCCTGCCAAGTTATTTCAATCTGTTTTTTTTTTCTGTTGCGTTCCTGGAACTAGGCTAACAAGAACAGGCCCTGCATTTAAGGTTTTCTAAAATTGTTTTTCTTATCAAAGTATACATTGGGACTTCGTAGTTCAAACTTTAAATTCCAAGCAATTTCAGGAAGCAACGCCCAAGCATTCTCTCTTTTATGAAGTTTGTATTCGTGTTTGCCAAAATCGTTTTGCCCTTAAATTTCTTATCTCTTCTAGGGTAGGAATACTGCTGTCGTTTTTTGTCTTCAATTTCTGTTCGTTTGTAAACCCCATCATCTGTGTATTCAAATCCATAAACATTTATGGCACTCCTATTAGATCAAACTCAGTTGTGTCTGCTAGGTCTTTTAGCTCTACTGCAACGCATTTAGGAGCTAGCTCCGCTTTTGATTCTGGCCCCCGATACATTCTTTTTATAATATAAAAATTATAATAAACAAATTGTTATAAGCAATCAATAATAAACAATCTACAATAAACAAACGTATTGAACTGGGGGGGTCAGTCCGTAAGCATAACTTAGCGTGCTTTGTTTTTCTAACTGCTCTTTTATTTTTTTTAGCTCATCTTTGTCCCTTATTATAATAATTTTCACTTAAACATTCTTCAAAACTATCTTTGTCCTTAGTGTAAAATAATACAACCGATTTTAACTGCGATCTAAAGTCTTTTAAGACAGCATTGTATTTTTGAGTTAAGAGCCACACAGAAACTAAGGCGTGGCGCCCGCTAAAGGTTAGCTTTGACAGAGCTTTTCTTTTTTTAACAATGTCTCGTTCAGCTGAACAGTCATCAATAATAAACAGTGTTTCAGTTCCTCAAATAGTCTATAGTAATGTTCTAAACAGTTCGCTCAGTTTGTCGCTAGGATCAACTAAAAATATATTCTCGTCTGTCCAAATAAACTTCCTTTCTTTGTAAGACTTGTTGTGTTTAATGGTTGTGCAGAATATAACAATGTGCTCGTAATGAAACCTGTATTGTTTGTGAACAAATCAAGTACGAAGACAGTTTTTCCCACACCCAGTAATCCCGCAGATAAGAGAACAGGTGCGGATCTTTAGGAAGAAACTTCAAGCTATCCATCTGTTTTTATTAGAATATTTCGTCTACATTTTAATAAGCTGCGTCTTTTAGTCTGTTTTCTTCAATGTTTAACTGAGCATCACAACCATAAAATGTGCATTTTTATTGGACCGTTTCCGTCTGCTTTCTTGTGAATATTTATTTTATACCATCTTGCCCTATCCTTTCTCCACTTCCAAACAATCTGTTGTCAAATGTGGATCTAAAATCCAGCCACAGCCCATATTTAGTTATTAAGTAGTCTTCGAGTCTTACATCATAAAGGCGAAGTTTTTTTGACATACGCGATCAACTGTAGGATCTCTTTGCCTACCTCCGGCAAACAACTTTCTTATTTCATCAAAGTGTTGTGAGGTAAAAGTCCGCGCCCCGAATACAACTGATCAGACTTACAATTTATTGCACAGTCAACCTTCTCAATTTTTGGATTATAAAACGCTTCTGTTTCTCTCTGAAAAGGAGTTGTTCCTTCAGTAAATAAGAACAAAATTCCTTTTAAAGACTTTAAAGACTGATTTAGATGTATGTTCCAAAGAGTGTCTCGCTTGTTCTATTTTCTGTAATGGCGTGTAAAACGTTTTCATAATAAATAACCGTTTACTTTTATACTGGGTTAAGATTGTTCTGGCCAGTCCAGGGTTAGTAACAACATCAAACACAAGAGAAATGTCGCTGACTGTGTATTTAGCTAAAGGGTCTTCAGACAGAACGACAGAACCACTAGGATTAAATGTCAGATGATAAGTGAGTTTTTCTTTTAGTGCGCCTTGGTAATAGGGCATATGCGTCTTTAACAGCTCAAAATCTAGAGGGATGCAGAATCTGTTGCCAATGCTTCTGCTACTGCCTGCCTCATCTTTAACATCATTCTTTGCATCACCCGCTTTAAGCCTGTGCTTGAGACCGTTTGGGCTTTGTATTCCCTGATAAACTTTCTCTTTCCTTTCTTTTTAGGCAGCCATAGATCAGCATAAAGGGCAAAAATGTCCTGCCTCGCCTAGTACAAATACTTCTCTGCCCTCCAGTTGGATTGCTATATGTTTAACGATGGCCCTACCCAAATTAGCAACAACAGTAGCATTAGGATCTGCCGATGTAATATCTATTTTGAATGATAGTTTAGCAGTGCCTGGCATTATAACATCGTCAGCGCCAAGATCTGGGAACTTGACTATTAAATCTTGTCCAGGCTCAACTGTTGATGGAGTATTTACGCTAATATTTTCTTTTTGATATAAGATACTGCTTGACTTGACTTGACTTACAGTAGCCTTATACCTTTTACGCCATGGGGTTCCTTCTCTTTTCTGTATGGATCAAGGTCACAACCGTATGAGTTCATTTTTTATAAACAAAAAAGAATATAAATAAAAAAATAGGCTGAAGATTTTGACGCAATTGATCCTATTGAAGAAGAGAAGATGAAACAGAGCTGGGCCCTTCATTGCAAGAAGAGCTTGAAGGAGCAGCAACAGGCCAAGGAGTAGGGTTAAGTCAAATACGATTGCTAGATAGAATTGAATCATTAATAGCCATATGCGGCGAGAGCAGCCAGAAGCACTTAGGGTTTCTGATTTTTCAACAGATGAAAATAATCATTTGTATGTAAGAACCGGTAAAGGAAAGAGTGTACGACTTACTACAAAACCAGACCCAACCCAGTTTTTAAGCAGGGCCACAATTCTTAGAGATCTCCCTGTTGTTGACCAAAGGCAATTAAACTTTATTGGCGATTTAAGGACTGAGGCTGTTAGTCTTTTACAGAACTTGGGGCAAGAGTTTGCCAACACAATCTGAAATACAAAACATACTCTTGAAGAATTAATCGAACAGAAGATGAACTAATAGCAGAAATTGAAACGAGTTTAAGTGAGGAGACAGATGTAAAGGAACTTGTCAATTCTCAATATTCGATCGAGAGCGCAAGGGCCTTGATAAAGCTCTACAGACAATAAGGGGTGAACTAATGCACAACACAGCAAAACTTGGCGAGCTAGAAAGAGATATAGAAGAAGTAAAAAATAAACTGGCTGATGCAGACGATAACAATCTAGGACTAGAAGAAAAGGTTAGAATACAGCAAAAATTACAGGAGTTAATGAACCAAAAGACAGAACTGTTAGGCGCGATTTCTATTAAGAGAGGACATCTAGAATCACAAATAACCAGAATCAGAGAAGTTATAACAGAATACTTCATGAAAACACTACGTTAGCAGAAAGAATAAGGATTCTGTTCAGAGAAGAGGGGATTACAATAGTTAGTATATTAACAGCTGTTGGGTTTGCTATCTCTACCCTCGTTTATCTTTAACAGGTAGTGCACCAGCAGGGCCAGTAGCGCCTCCAACGCCTCACGCTGGTAAAAGTTGGATTAGAAAACAATTGCATCATCTAGCAAACTTATTAAAGAAGTTAGCTGCCAAAGTGCTTGATGCTCTGCCTGGCATAATAGGTAGTGTTGTTAGTTGGGTTTTGTCTACTATAGGCAAAGTTGCTGGTTATATGGCCGACCATCTGTGACGTTAGGAGTGCTAGCTGCTGGATTAATTTTTAGTGAAATAAAGTATGGCTAATCCAGTAAAAGTTAAAAACACAACGAGGGCTGTCTTTTCGTTAGTGTGACTGTCAGTGTGAGGTAGATCAACAGGTGGAGTGCTTTCTGGGGCGCTTATAACTGGTGGTGGGACGTTATAACTGGCGGTGGGTCACTTTTTTCAGGGCTAGGTACTTTCTTTAAAATGGATGGTGCAGGCCTTGATTGTGCCCTAAGTTTTAGTGGTCTCCAGCTATGAGGATTTCATTGTTAATTCTGTATCATGCCAATCTGCAGTCTAAGGTCAGAGGGTAGCATGTATAATCCATGGCCTACAACAAAGTCAACCTTTGACCTAGCGTGTGCAAGAACGTCTTGATACGTTTGTAATGCTGGCAGGCAAATCAACAGCAGAGTTAATAGCATCTTCTAAATTGACTAGAAATTGTTTTCTGGCATCAAACCCTGTAGACTGATCTAGTATGCTAGACTTGGTCTGTGCTTGTGCTCCTAATAGACACCAAACGTATGTCCTTATGGAGTCATTAAGTCTTTGCACTCCTGGCATTGTTAAGCCTTCACTTCATCTAAGATAAATGTTGCCCAGGCTTTAGGATGTTTTTGTTCAATTGATCCAATCGAACTTGTTTGTCTGGTTGAAAAGAGGTGTGGCAGGCCAGTAGTCATAAGTATATTCTCTTTTTACACCCCACAAATACAATGTACCTAACCCATGATTGCGGTCTAACTTTTGTCTAAAATCAGTTGAAGGATTAATGTTAAATTCGTTGCAGATTCTTTCATATGTATTATTGTCCATTGGGCCGTTGAATGGATTAAACGCGCTGTCGCTTGGGAGGGCTACTTGTAGTTCAGTTAGTATTTGCCTGTACTGGTAAAAACATGAAAGTTATATACTGACCTTACTAAAGATTGGGATGGTTTAAATGGTTTGCATATGAAACACCGCAGCCAGTAGTTGTGCAGTAAATGGCAAAATTTAACTGATTCTGGTAAAACGACATAGGGCGGGATGCCCATGCTGATGGTACTCTATCATTATTTATTGGCGGATTTAAATATCTAGTTAGTGGGTTTACAAGTCTGACTTGGAAGCCGTATGATTCATCTACTGCAATGGTTAGATCGCTAAAGTCTAAATATTTGGGGTTATTAAACGCTCCACATTGTAAGTAGCACTTTCGTTGTATTTAAAAGGCTCCATTTTTAAATTAGTTTTTTTAAATAGTTATAAAAAGGATGTACATCTATATAACCAAGCAAAACGAGCGTGTGTTCTAACGTACCCAATGAAAATAGGCGTGGTGATTGTAGGATTGCCCTTAGAGAAATTGGTTTTAAAGTAAAATGGATTAACATATCTGAAAAAGATAAGAATAACTGGGTAGATGTTAAGGATGAGCAAGGCAATCTAATAAAACATTTAAAAATACCGATGGTTACTACAACTTTTGTTAAGAGAAGTATTTAGAAATTTTGGCATTGAGTTAAAAATTAATGAGGCAAATCTTATAATTACTATAAATTTTCTAGACTTAAAGAAAAAAGGAGTATGTTTTTCCTAGAAGCCTTGCTCGAATTTTGGGCTTTTATAAAGTGGTGAAACATATAGCTTCAGCACACACGGCCTTGTAGAATGGGGCATTTATAAATATTTAGGTAAAGACCATCTGATTTTCTCGTGAACCCAATGTTGTATATACATCTACAACAGTTAAAAACAGATACTAATTTGTTTAATGGCTATCCATCTACAGTTCTATGAGCATTGCCGCCAACTAAGGCAGGGTTTTGCGATTATCAGTTATACAGGTTTGGCGGAGACAGTGAATTTAAAGAATTAATTGAGGGTTCTTTAAATTCGTTGGACGTAAAAATAACTAATCAAGATGGAAAGCCGGTTGTTTGTTCTAATTTATTGATAGTGCTAGAAGTAGAAGATCGTATTAGAAAAGTGGCAAGGGCTCATTCCCGCGGACGTTAATTTTTATATACCCTGGCAGAGAATGTAAATATGTTCGCTCACGATCACCAAATCCTATTCTGCACGGAAAACCTCGTTTCAATGTGCTGATTACGTCGATTTTTAGAGGTTTTGAGGTGTTAATTTTGTTTGTGAAAAGGTGTTAAATTTTGCCAAAACTGACATGAGAAGGTCGTGATATGTATGTGAAAAGGGGGGTTTCGTGCAAAATAAGATAGGTGAGCTTGAACGAAGATATTTACATTCTCTGGGCGTGTGCGTGTACACATACATAGAAAATGTAAGCAACTGGGGAAGCAGTACACAGACAGGTGTTCACCACCATCATGACATATCAGAGAGCTGTGTGGCCGTGCACTCACTCTCCGTGCAGAGGGGCTGCAGGTAGCCAGAGTCACAGGCACAGTGGCCCGTTTTCTTGTCACAGGCTGTCGGGTCCTGGCAGTTCTGGCTGCACGTGCTCTGGCAGTTCTCTCCCCACTCCCCGGCAGCACACTCTGACGGGCAATCGGAAGCAGTTGGTGAGCTTGGGAGACATTGAGAGAATGAACATGTGTGTGAGAGGTGTGCGAAGGGGAAGGGAGGGGAGAAGGGCGGGGAGAAGGGGAGTGGGGGTGGGGAGTGTGCGCATGTAGGCATTCCAGCACGCGTGAGCTTTCTCACTCTTACACATGTATGCATGCTAGGAAGAGAATGTGTGCTTTTGTCCAACATCTGTGCGGTGTGTTGATGTGTTTTCAGTTTCACCTATTAATCCTTACAACTGGTATAGCTCCTGACACAGATGAATCAATTCTTTGTCATTCGCCTCAACGTTTTCCTTCAGATCACAAGACAAATTCTATTGAGTGACTGATCGATTGATGCACAGTTACAGCTTGTGGTTTCTCTGTCCACCTGTCGATCTCTGTTTTAGAAAATGTTGAAAGCTTGAAATCTGGACTGATATCCATGAAAAATTAAATTTGATATTATTGGATAGCACCAAAAACAGGAATAGCTATTCTTTCTTTTTCTGCCCTCTTCCCAAAGTCGTTTGTAGTACACACAACACTAACAGCTAGCTTGAACAGAGATATTCAGTTTGACTTCATTTAATGCATGCGTAAAAGTTCACACACTTGTGCATGTGACAGTAAATAGAGTTTTCTGTGGCCTAGTAGCGAGTGAACTTACTCATTACCGTAATTCAACCCCCTCTTGCGCTGAACTTGTGAAGATAGGTGACTGCTCGTTCTTCATGTTCGTAGTCCTGAATGTTGTTTCTCTTGCCTGAAGAAGACCTAAGAGCTCGAAACGCGTTGTGTTTTGTCTTGTCATTTGTTTGTCCATGTTAATTGGTGGAGGTTTTTAACATTACTTTTAAAGTTCATTTCTGTTGACTCAAACATGAATTCCCTTCAGCTGCGTCAAGTCAACCCTTCATCATGAAAAAAAGAACATCTCAATGACATCCATGCGTCAGTGACGGAGCGTGGATGAACAGGAAGGGTGACCTACTTGCCTCAAGCCACTGCACTGCAGGTGCGTGTGGTACAGGCGCAGCGTGAATGACGGAAAGCATGTGTAAAGGGTAATGTAAGAGATTTTATTTTCCAGATGATCCCATCTAATCCGATGTTTGCACACTCAAAATGGATTATGAATGTATGCTGACTTTGTATGTTTAAGTGTTACATTATAGTCCTCTAGACGTTATTATGTGCTCAACACAGCCCTAGTGGACATAATAAAGAACTTTTAAAAAACTGAAATGTGTCAACTTCATGACTCAAATTGGCTTGTCTTATATGCTCTCTCTCTCTCTCTCCCTCCCCCACCCCTCTTTCTCTATGCCAGCCAGGTACATTAGCCCTGTTATCTTTAGAATGTAAATTGGTGTTATAATTCAGAAAAGATGATAATGATATTAGAAATAATAATGTATACTAAAATTGATAATAATACTGCTGCTACTACTACTACTGCTACAACTATTCCACCACCACCACCATCACTACCACCATCGCCACTATTATACTACTACTACTACTATTACTTCTAGTACTAATGAAGATTTATATATGCGATTATCTCCTGAAGATGATTGAATTTAAGCCTGTCATGTGACGTAGCCTCACATCAAGGCATGTGACGCTCCATCACATGTAGTTTAGTGATATGAATCATTTCCCCATGCCACTACTAAAAAGGAAGAATATTCATGTGGCTTGACTAGTGGTAGCGGGCGTCCCCAAATAATTGTGAGAATGACTCATTAAATAAACAACGGTGGTCACTGGGTGAAAGTGACCACGGAGAGATAGTTTAATAAGGGCTGGTAAGGTGCTGGTCATGTGTTTTGAACACTGAGTATGCACTCACTAGGAGGAGGGAGGAAAGAATCAGTTTTAGCCCAGCAGATGGCCTAGAGACTCGAACCTGTCAGGACGCTAGTCCTCACTGCTGACCAGTCATTACCAGGTGAGCCATAGATAGTTGGGGAAAGCTACAGGGGAAACCTAAAGAAAAGAGAAAGAAATAATTCATGTTAACTTGGGAAGCAGGTTATTTACACGAACCTTATTCGTGTTTCAGCCCTTCACCTTTTACCCTTCACCCTTCACTTTTCACCCCGTGAGGTGTTAAAGATAGCCATGGTGTGGGGAACACACCGGTAGTTTCAGCCCCAGCAAATAAGGACTCCATGGAGAGGAGTCGGAACTCATCATATCTCTAGTGACGGGAGAAATCAAGGGGGCGATACGCTGTCAGAGAGACAGGGAATCATGACAGTATGGAGCGAGTCTTATATCTGATGCAGGCATAGCATCAATGATTGAAAGAATTATTTATTCTCCTGGTCTGGATCTTGGGCCAGTGTTATGTGAAGCCATGACTTTACAGAAACTTGTATTGATGTAAATAGGAAAATTGGTTACAAGGATGCATGTATAAAATCTGTTTATAAATTGTTTGATGTGATTTAGTAAAGTGTTTTTCCCTGAAGGAGAGGGGGAGAAGAAAAAACATTCGGTAGTGTGCCTTTTGGTTGATTGGAAAGATTGCGTGTGCGTATGGAGTAAATGCTGTCATGAATGCGTGTGTGCAAAAGTGACAGTGTGACAGTGGTGACCCTGACGTAGCTGCCGTTGTTTTGTTCACCCTGGAAAAAAAAAAAAAGAAAGATTTCTATTTGTACCCTCAGAGGAAAGATTTTCTGTTTGTGGCCTCGGGGTTTGGAAAAAAAAAGAGATATATTTTCATAAAAAAAAAAGATTTTGATTTGTACCCTCAAGGGTTTGAGGGAAGGGAAAAAAAGAAAGTTTAATTATTTATTGTTATTTGCATTTGTTTTCTTTTCTGTTTATGTGTGTGAGTGAATTTATTTTCAGTGTGAGTGAGGACTTCTCTCTTATTTCTGACTCTGAGTTTTGCTAGTGTTTTGTTTGTTTGTAAGTTCCTAATTTTTTTTCCCCCGATCGGTGAGCCCCACCGCTTTTCCGCTACCTTGAGCGACTAGTTCAAGAGTGGGAGCAGCCGTGATTCCCTGTTTTTGTCCTTTTCCCGATCGGTGAGCCCCACCGCTTCTCGCTACATTGAGCAGTTAGTTCAAGAGTGGGAGCAGGCCGTGATCGCCCTTATTAGGTTTATTTTGTTGTTTTTTTCTTTCTCTGTCCTATCGTTTCATTTCAAGTAGTCCCCTTTTCCCAGCGTTTTGAACCGACCTTGTCTCCTCCAACAGGACAGAGGTTGACAAGTGCGGGGAAAACTCCTCCAGAGAATGTAAATATGTGAGTTCAAGACCACCTATCTTATTTTGCACGAAAACCCCCTTTTTCACATCCAAGTCACGTCCATCCAATGTCAGTTTTGGCCAAATTTAACACCTTTTTACAAACAAAATTAACACCTCAAAACCTCTAAATATTGACAAAATTAACACATGAAACGGGGGTTTCCGTGCAGAATAATATGGGTGATCGTGAACCAACATATTTACATTCTCTTTAAGGGACATATAAAATGAACTAAACACTATATGGTTTGACGGCCTTAGAACGGCCCCAATTAATATTGATCGTCGAGCACGTGTGCAGCGGACCATGCAAACGAAACCCGCTTGCACACGGGGCCCACATCACGCGATGTGATCGAATGCGCACACGTGTGCAGCTCAGCCAATCAACAGGAGGAGAGAACAGTAAAACACGGATTCAAGCTCACCCCGCTCTCAACCGGTCTTAACCGGTTTTCGAGCGGCCGACCTTGAACCCGTGTTTTACTGTTCTCTTCTAGTAAACCCTACAAAACAAACATATGTGTAAGATTATCCGTTTTCATACTAATTTACTAAACTTTTCAGATTTTAGTTTTTGCTTAATCCTGCGTTTTTCCTGATCATTTTCAATAACATCATTTTCGCGCAGACATTCTTCAAATGAGTCTCTGTCTTTCATGTGAAATAAAACTACAGTCTTTAACTGTTCTCTAAAGTCTTTTAAAACTGAGTTATATTTTTGACATAAATCCACACACTTATCCCAGCATGTCTTCCACTGAAAGCCAGTTTTGACAAAGCGTTTCTTTTTTCACTATGTCTCTTTCTGCCGAACAGTCATCTATAATAAATAGGGTCTGCGTTCCTTTAAACAGTCTATAAAAGCGTTTCTAAACACTCACTCAGTTTATTGCTAGGATTAACTAAATATATGTTATCATCTGTCCATATAAACCTCTATCATGATATGCTTTGTTCCATTCAAGTGTTGGACAAAATTACAATATAATCAAAACTATAACGATAAACTGTTTGTAATAGGTCGAGGATAAATATTGTTTTTCCCCAACCAGTCTGTCCACAAATCAGTGAACAATGAGGGGTTTTTATCATAAAGTTTAACATCGGCATTGACACCAAAGTTGTTTGCTCCATAGTTTTATAACATAATTTAATCTAATCCAGTTATTATTGTTTATCATGCTCTCTGTCAAAACTTGTTCAGTATAATAAAATCCTATAAGATCTAAATGTGTAAGATTAATCCAATTCAGTATTGTTTCTATTTAGACTAATATTGATTTTGTCACTGGTTGTAATGACCTTAATCCCCCCACCGTCGTAAAGAACGACGACAGTAACTTTACGTTTTTCAACGCCTAAGTTTTGCCAGCTAATTAGAATTCCTTTAAAAGGACGTCACTAACGCCCACAACCCCATCCCTCTCCTCATCTTTTAAGACAGAAATTTCAAATATCATTGTGAACGTGTCTCCTAATTTCATTTGTGGAATGAACTGTAATTTTGTAGAAGCATCTTTCAAACTGATTCTCTTCTGTGGAGGATGTACTGTTTATTCCCATACGGCTTTATTTCAATCTCTTTCCGACTATGTCCTCGGCATAAGACTTACATGTAAAGGACCTGAGTTGAATGCTTTTCTGAAACTTTTTTGGCGGCTAAAAATGTAAATGGACTTATGAATTCAAATTTTATATCCCATTCAAATATGGTTCTAAGTGCCATTTGCTGTCAGGTTTTCTAACTATTTATATTCATACTGGCCAGCATTATTTGCTTCTACATTGCGCAGTTGCTCTAGTTTAGGAAACTTTTTGTTGTCGCCAACCTCTTTGCGTTTATAATCACCATCTTTATGTACCAAAACCATACAAAGCGCCTATCTCACCATTCTGTTCAAAGTCTGCAACGTCTGCAAGGTCTTTTAATTCTAAAGTTATACACCTCACAGGCGCTAATGTAACTCCTGATTCTTCTGGCCCACGCAACATTTTTTATTACAACTTATTATTTTATTTCCAAAACAATGTGCAGGTTATCACATTTCACGACTTTCCCTGTTTTGTCTGCAATTTTTATAATATTAAATGATCCGACCCTCCCCACAAACTAATCTTTTAAACTGTAAATTAGGGAATTGTATAATTTCATAATCGCAATATGCAGCTTTTCCCTGATGGAAGAGCTCTTAAAACAGTTGAGGGCCTTCCATCATATAAGTTTTTCATCAGTGTTCAGCTCGTCCAAATGAACATAAAGTAATGAATGTATTGCAAGATCGAGCGGAATTTCTCCCTCATAAGTAGTTTTGTTTGGTGTAACTCTAAATCTATGATTGTCAGCTGCAAGCCTAACATTTTAGCTAGCTCTTTATCAAAATAGTAACCTGCTTTTCTTCAGACTTGAATGTTAACATTGTTTTTAGATTTGCATTGTTAAGTTTGAGGGTAATGTCGAAGTTTACTCATTGCTTCTTTTAGTGAGCAAAACCCGTAATAACCATCAGGTATTGTTAACTGGCTAACTTTGGCCCCTGTTTTGTCAATTTTTAGAACCTTATTATTATTCTTGGATTCACTTATATTAAACCATACGACTTTGTAAATATTTCATGAAGTGCAACCATTTTGGCTCCGCAATTGTTATACAATAGCATGTTCTAAAAACGAAAGGACGGTCTTGAGTTGTTATTGTTACAAACATTTTTTAAACGAAATAAAAATGAGTGCATTCAAATATACTAATGCAAAATATTCTGTTGGGGCCGCACTACAATCTTAAAAAATATAACAACTGATACTACTTGACATTTCTGTGACCCAGACTGACACCTTTCAAGTAAAGGTATATACTCCATTAAACAGATATCTTAACCCCCCATTAAAAAAGACTACAATCGCGAAAGTGTGGTTCAGTCATCCGATGCAGTTTTATCAGAACCAGTTAAACTTTGCTGTGTTTTGTGCATCAACTGGGTGTGGAGTGGCGTATGCTGATCACTTAAATCATCCTGATCCTTTGTGAGGTCAGTGTATAGGTTTCATTTTTATTACACCTTCAGACGTATTTTTGACTGAACTGCAAGCTCCATTACCAAATGACAAACCGTTTTAATCCATTCAGCAACAGAATAGACGTGAAGGCTTTTGAAAGGATCTTGTAACGAATTTAATATTAAGGCTAAGACAGACTTTAGACAAAAGTCGGATCTTAATCATGGTTTAGGCACCCCTTATTTTTGGGGCGTGCACAGAAAGTATAAATATGACTGGAATCCTCCTTACACATCTTTCTCTTCAGGCACAGCTGTTCACCTAGGGTCCATAGAGCAAGAGCATAAAACAGCATGGACAACATTTATCTTAGACGCTTCTAAGGGCTAACTAAAGCAGGAATAGAACGAATAAACGACTCTGTTCCTACGTACGTTTGGTGTTTGCTAGGTTCGCAAGCACAAACGAGATCGAGCATAACTGATCCTTCTACTGGTTTTGATGCACAAAAACAATACTTAGCAAATTTAGAGGACGCCATTAATTCTACAGTTGATTTACCTTCAAGTATTAAAAGGTACCAAATGTTTTACATACGCAAGATCGAAAGTAGACTTTGCTGTTGGCACTGGTTTATACATGCTGCCTTCTGACCTCAGGCTCCAGATAGGAACAATAATAAACTACAATAATGACATCCTTGTGGCAGGCAATGAACAGAAAGTTGGAAAAAACGAAATAAATTCTGAGCCAGTAATATTGCAAGCAGTAAACAAACAAGATGACCCCCCAAGAATAAGTCATCCAATCCCTGTGGCCCAAAGCCTAAAGACCGCTGAAGAAGTCAAAAAAAAATAATGACCATGAATATGAAAAGACAGCGCTTGTTTTTGGATTAACTTGCTAGGATTACTTGGTCTTTATTTTACTAAAAATTAACCCGACTATTAAGAGAACTATGCCCATAAGTGCTCGGCCATAAAGCCAACTACTTTGCTTGCAGTAGACAAAAGCCAGCTAACAACACCTCCTAATATACCCGGTAAAGAGTCTATAGCTTTACTGGCTAATTTTTTTTAATAAACCCGCAAGATGATCAAGCTGTTTTTTTTTACCCATGATTTATCAGGCGGCGATGGAGGCGATGGCGGTGGAGGCACCGGATTTGACCACCGCCGCCTGTAATAGACATCACCAGTGTACTTATTGCAAATCCTAAGGCCGTTATAACGCTTGCTAATGTGACTCCTTGCTCTCTAAACAGTGTTCGTATTCGTTCTGCTAGCGTCGTGTCTTCATATAAAATTCTTTGGATAGTTTTCTCTTATTCTGCTCACTTGAGTTCGTAATTGTTCTCGGTTAGTAGACAACACTTCTAGTCTTGCTGATCTCTCTTGTTCAAGATCATGTAGTCTTTGGGTTATTCTTTCTTTAACTTCAGGCCCTAAGTTGTCGTCATTAGCTTCAACGTGTTTTTTTTTCTCTTTCTATATGCTCATCTAGTTCACTCAGTTTTGCTGAATTGTTTATTAATTCGCCTCTGAAGGTTCTTAAAGTACGATTAAGGGCTAATAATTCTCTCATAGGCAATGAAGAAACATCAATTGTTTTTTGGTACTGTTTCTTCGGAAAAACTGGTTTCTGCATCTATTGTTTTGGTACTGTTTCTTCTGAAAAACTGGTTTCTGCTTCTATTATTTCCCCTGCTGTTTGACTTAAATCTTGAAGTTCCATGTTTTGTATTTGGTTATCTGTTGGGAGTTTTTTGTAGTGTGTTTTGAAGTTTCGCACTGCATCCCTATTTAATTTTGGTTTAGAAATGCCAAGGCGATTTTGTACGCTCACAGGGAGTCTTTGTCTAATTGTACCTATGGCAAAACTTTGATGGGTCTCGTTTAGTTGTAAGCTGAACAGGTTCTCCTTGATCGTTTTCACATACAAATGGCCCTTATTTTTTACTTCAAAATCAGGTCTATAAATTGGGGAGGTTCTAAGCCTAAACTTTTGTAAAATTGCTCCGGCCGTACTTTCTGTTAATTCACGCCGCAATGAGGCCGTTGAGCGATGCTGTTCAAAGGAGTCATTTCACTCATGTCGTGCTCCAGGATACAAAAACATCATAATCTTCTTCGCCTTCAATTCCTGCCATGTTTCTTGAATAATAAACTTTTTATTTTGTTTTATAAAAATGTCACAGCATATGGTTCAATTCTTGACCCGCATAGAAGACTGAAAGAGCCCTTTGGCGTGAAGGGAAATAAACGGAATAATTACTGTTCCAAATAATCCATCTACTATGATGCAGATCAAATTCTTACTGTCAAATTTCCAGACCTAGGAGCGGATGAAGTGATTGTGCCAGGCTCTGCGCAACTTACTTTCAAAATAGAACTCGAATCAGCAACAGACCTAAACAGGACAGTTGTCGCAGAATCTGGGACGGGCAATCGTTAAGAAAATTTCTATAAACTTGAGGGCAGGAAATATTTTCTTTGCACGATGCAGACATATTTTTAACCTATTCTGATCTATGGCTACCGGGAATGAAAGGGCTAATCTTGCGTTTCAAGATAGAAAATGAAAGAAGCACTAAAACATAGAATAGGCGCCGCAGATGTTAAAGATGGCAAAAAGTATGTAGCGGTAAATTTTGCGTATGGAAATCGCTTTTCTATTCCTAGATTTTTTGAGTTGTAAAAGCGCATGCGCCATACTTTCAAGGAGCATTAAAAGACAGATTGTCATATGAACTAACTTTTAATGAATACAAACGTGTTATCAGGTCATCAGACACCGAAGCAAAGTACAGCAATTTCTGACATCTCGTTAGAGTTTGACGTTGTTAGCAACCCTAATTTAGCAAGGCTGATTGAGCAACAATATCAGTCAAAATTAGCAATATATTACGAAAGAGTGATTCAACACACAACATATCCCAGAAGCAAGAATGACGCTATATGGAATTTTTAATTTTAGTGCCGCAGCAAGATCGCTTAAAGGTATTTTATTGCTGTGCGAAGATGAAGAACCATTCAAAAGAGGAAGTGAAAAGTTTATAATCCTAAAATAACGAAAGTACAATGTTCGATTTGAGGGCAGTCTACCCAAATCTACGCAAGTGGGCTTAAACCTTAATCAGCATTTGATGAAATAAGAAAATTGTTTGGGGTGGAGTTAGAAGTCCAACAGTAGACCTTGTGTCTAAAGATCTACACCTTCACAATGTTAGCTTGATGATTATTTAACAACAAAATACGGTTATGGATTGACCTAAGGTCAACAGAGGATAATCAGTTGCATGAAGTGGGAGAACTGTTAAAAGACGGAAATAAACATTCAAATTGATAAAGAAAAAGATGGCGATAAAACCAGTTAATGTACATTTGTTTTTAATATATGATGCGCAGCTGAATATTCAAGATAACAGATTAAAAGATATACAATACTAAATTATTTTGTATTTTTTTAAAAAGCATGTCCTGTTCAGGTTTATCCAAATGTGCCTACAGCACCAGAGTCACCAATCGAAGGGATAGTAAGAAACCCCTAACATAAAAACCTTTAGATTAACAAACATTACGCAAATGCAACAAAAACTAGAGCAGGACCTTTCAAAATACAGCAAAACAAACGAAGGTATTCTGCTGCCTTTAATGCTGTTACATATGTTAATACTGGAACATCAACTATAAGTGCTCTATCAGCGGGGACAAGTGTTGGTCTCTTAGCAACAGGTGTAGGTGCGCCCGCAGCTTTACCACTAGCGGTTTGTCTTTAACTCTTGGCCTGTGTTCATTAGCCGTAAGTGCTGCTAGCAAAAAATTAAAAACTAAACTCCAAAAGCACACAGCTATGGTTCAACTAATAACAGCTAAACTTAGTTCGTTCAAACTGACAATAAATAAAGCGCATAGCTGACTCAAACATCACGGATGAAGAATTTAGGCGTTTACAGTGCCGATTTTGATGACTATAAAAGACAAAAGTTTGATCTTCAAAAAAAGGCAAGGCAAGTTTTTCTCAACAGCCAGACACCGAGCAGATAAAAAAGGAATGTTTAAAAAAAGTAAACGAGACATTAAACTCTGTCTAAACAGCTCACATTAACATCAAAGGGCGTCTATACTTTAGTTTATGAGTCCAAGCACAAAATAACCGTTGATATTGATTCTTATTAATTATTTTTTAATTTAAATAATAATTTTGAGTTAGAAAAGAAACTCAACATAGATAAGATATATGAAGGACCAGACGAATTGTTTGAAGGAATGCTTAAGGATGAGCGTTTATCAAAAGCTTTAAACGATATTAATCTAGAAGTCATTGATCCAACAAACGTACAGGCAAGCGTTGTTCACGCTATTTCTCAAGTTCCAGGTAAACTAACAATAGACCCGCCATTTAAAGTAATGTTAGCTTTTTTAATCGACTATAAACAATAAATGAAGAAAATCTAGAAGTCTGGGTCTCAACTAAACAACAGGTTATTCTTTCTCATAATGACTTAACGCCTGGTTGGGCAGACCAACTGCTTGCACAGTTTGATGCGGCCGCTGAAGAAGCTAAAATGAGAGGCTCTGGTTGGGCAGAGGGCGAAGTCTTAGAGATTAGATTAAAACAGGCTAAGTATGAGCCGATTGTTGGCAAGGCTTACATTCCGCTTGCCCCCAAGCATTAGTCGCAAAAAGAGCAGTTTTAAACATAAAGAATTCAGACAACAAATGTTTCATGTAGTGTGTTCTTGCAAGGCTGCATTACGCCCGTAAAAACGCAGAGAGAGTATCTAACTATGAGCCTTACATCAATGATCTTAACTTTAGTGGAATACCCTTCCCGTTTAGCATGGACAAAATTGATCAGTTTGAAGAACAAAACAAACCAATAACTGTTAAATCTACACATGGGATGAGGAAACAAATCTACTGCCTATTAGAGTGTCTAAAAACAGCCCAACAATAGGTGATCCAGACAAAAATCATGTTGACTTTACTACTGATGTTTTCACCAGCAGGGCTACCACATTACACATTGATACGAACAATGAGTAGATTATTGGCGCATACTTCAAAGCAAAAAAATAACAAGAATTCTGTAAGAAAATGTTTAACAAGAATTCCATCTGTTCCATCCGCGTGTGAACACATAAAACATTGTTATCAGCCCAGTTGACTGTTAATACAGAAACTAATTTACGCCGAGAGAAGGCAGTAAAAGTTTTTATCATAACTGGAAAAAAACTGCAAACTGTCCAACGTAGTTTAGGCGCAGACTTTGAGTCGCTTATTGTTCCCCTATGAAGGGCCAGCACCACAAAAACTCCGAAAAAACAGACTAATGAGTAATCACACCAGATTTGTTCATTTGCTTTTATCATTGTTTTAGGGCGGATTGGCGTCCATTCAGAACCAGAATTGTATTGGATGACCAAATGCTCAGAATACTTCGTAGAACGCATGCAGCAAGTGCGTAACGCCTGTTCTAATAAACTGAATCTCTCAGACATTATTATACCTCCCGAAGATCAACAACATTAGTGACTCAGCGACACATTGTATGTGATTTTGTGGTGCGGCCTTGGTTGCCGCCGGTTTAGACCCCTCATCAGACGCAGCGAAATCCGACAGTAAGAGACCATGGATCACATAGCGGAAATGTTCAGATGAGTCACAGCGCACAGTAAATGCATCTCAACTATAGTTGATCCAAGACATGAAGCTGCCACTTCTTCTTTCATAACTTGCGCGAGGTTACGACTCTCCATCTTATAATGCAGAGCATAACCGACGCCTTCAGGGTAACATGCATTGTGCAGTCATCAGAGAAAGTCAATGTGTTTCACTTAACATAACATGTCTTTTTAATGACTCATGCAACACCTGATGGGATCATTAGAGTCCATCTGGCTATGTCGTAAAGTCCTGCCCAATAACAGAAGAATATTTAGACCCAACACTTGTTAAAAGGGCGGTTTACCCTTATATACATGAACAGTGTGGGAAAGGTTTGATTGAAGATACACTTCCGCCTAAAGAAGCCGTTTTCATTTTCTAGTCTTAGAGAAAGGTCATTATGATAATCTGATTACCACATGCTCAAGAAGCGTGGCAGAATGTTGAAGTGTAATACAAAGGGAGACTATCATGAGCATACTTGATGGCCGATACATGTTTGTAGCGGACGACTTTGAAAATTACAGAAAGACCTGCATGAACAAAATAGCCTGGATCCCGCCATTACATTTCTGCGCCCCGTTGAGTTGGGACGCTTTCTTAAAGTTTACTGGAGTACAGACTGATTTATTGTCAATTTACCATGCTCAGATGATTGAAAACGGATGCGTGGAGGAATAAGTATTGCGACGCATCATTACGTAAAGCAAACAACAAATACTTGGACGATTAAGAACCAAGTAAAAGGTCTAACTATCACATGTATTTAGAATGCAATCTGTATGGTTGGGCTATGGCTCAATCACTTCCTTACGCAAAGTTAAATGTACACAACGGCGGTACGAATGATATTTCCAAGGACATTAAAGTGGTTGAGCATTTTGAACGCCAGAATCACAGCGTGGATACATCTAGGAAGTTGGACTTAGAATATCCTCAGGAACTCATGACCTGCATAATGACCTACCCATTAGCGGCAAAAGTCCTAAGATGGCAAAAACAGAGCCACCTAAACTGTGTGCCTAATCTTCGAGCAAAAAAAATAATTTCCTGTCATTACCTAATTCTAACATTTTATTTAAGACATGGTTTAAAGCTACCAGTAGTTCAATCGTAAAAATTGCTTTAGAATCAAGAACAGTTCAAGAAACATACATCAGAAGAACACTGATCCAGAACTAAATCCACAATGTCTCAGAAAAAGACTTTATCCTAAGCTGAAGGAACAACAGCGTTTTTGGAAAAGACAATGGAAAATCCCCACAAAGCAAAAAGATATGTCAGATTGGTCACCAGAGAGAACGAAGCAAATTAAGCTGACTTCTAAACCTAATTCTCAGGAATCAGAAGATTTCAAGATCACTTTTGGTATAATGAAGAAAAAAAAAAGAAACTCAATTAGACAAACCTGTATTTATAGGGTTTTTACTGTTTTAGAATTATCAACAGCTTTTATGTAGAATTCTTTATGACAACTTTAAACCCGCGTATCCCAAGTCCAGAGTACTTTAACACAGATACAGATAGTTTTTGTTATAGATATCCCTACTGAAGAATCTATAAATACATGGAAATAGAAGAGCTAAAGGGCATGCAGATGGTATGACACATCTGATTACCCTAAAGATTTCGCCTTTGCAGTTCAACTTTAACAAGAAGGTTTAAGGAAAGATGAAGGATGAACTTATCTGGAGGGTGATCAAGGAGTTTGTTGGTTTTAAGGTCGAAAATGTACAGTATTTTTCGAGCCCAGGAGAAAAACCATTAGGAGAAAGCAAAGGAAAATCTCGCAGTGTGTTGCAAGTCAAACATCACACATGACAACTACAAGAAGCATTGTTCAATGAAACATACTTTTCATCATGACAACGGAAAACTACGAATCTAATCTACAAGAGATCAACACAACTGTTGTAACAAAGATTCAATTAATAGAACAAACACAAAACGAGTATTTGTTAATCCAGAGTTTTCATAGCAATTGGGCACTGGAGACCGGCCATAATTATCGAGGGATGCTTTCTTCTTCAACAGAAGAGTTTATAATTCCGGGTTCATATTATTCCTGAAATTTATCTAGAAAATCAATCATATCATCATCCAATTCATCCAATTTTTTTCTCATGCTGCTTGACGTGCTCGAATTTTTTTAATAATTTCAGATATTCGTATTCCCCTTTCCCAATTTTGATATGTCAAAATTTGGGATTTTGGTCGTAAAGATCTCTGGATGCAGTGCCAGGTTCCGATGAATCCTCACGTAATTGTTTCTTTAACAGCAGAATACTATCAAATGATTCTCGTATTAATTCCTTAAAAGCAGAACACGCATCAAATGAAACTCGAATTAAATTTCCAAGTTCTCTTCATTTATCATTCTTGCTTCCGTTCCATGTTCTTTCTTTTGAGCTGCCATTTTAACTCAAATATATTTACGTATATTCCAGTTAAAGCGTAACTGTATCTGGTGGGATTATCTGCAATCTTCTTCACAAAAGATCTTTGTGGGCTGGTTGTTTTGTCCGTGGTCAGTTTCCTCGTAAATAATACACGGGCGGATTCATTTTTACAATCTTTTTTATTCATATGGATCAACACTCCAAACTGGATTGTTGCCCTATGCGAGTGTCCCCCTTCTGCTTCCCCCGGTAAATAAAGGTACCTTAACATTTAAACCAAACGTAATAGTTTTCTGGTTGTGCAGTATTCTTCACAAACATTTATTGTTTGTTTTTTTGATTGCTTGTACTGGTTTAAGCCCTTTAAATTCCTTCATTATTCATTGCGCGCAAACTGAGGGCAGTCTTCTAACCCATTCTGTGTGCGAAAATTGTCAATAAGCTCCCTTGGATACTGGTAGGAAAAAAAGTCTTTCAGATAACTTTTTGTTAAAGTTTTCAACCAAAGCCGTGATCTGTGAACTACCTGGATAGCCTCATATTAATGTAACTCTATTGTTTTAACAATAATTGAATCACTTTGGGCCTTTTAAATTCGTTTTCCATCATCGACTGATCATGCGAGATAGGTTAGCGAGCCTCGTTGGTAACATATCATTGATGGCAACAGCAAACAGCAGAAGCACTCTTTGTGTATTAATGAATCTGCATCTTGTATCTTGAAGCTATATCAATGAACTGTGAGTGCGTACTTAAATCTGTTTGTCTAATCGAATCATGAGGTAAATATAGAAGTTTCCATTTGATGGGTGTCGTTCGGTATTGTATTCACAAAGTGTGTCTCTGTATTCGTCTAATGCGCAGGTAAATAAATTTGCAGAATCGCTTTGTTTAGATAACCATTCCTTTGCCGTTTGTTCACTGACTCCCCCGCTGCTTGGCTTATCTTTTTTTATGCGTGATTCCCTTCCAATATCCTTAATTGTCGAATAATAGATATTTGTTCATTTTTTATTCAACCAATAATTATGCGCAACAAAATACACGACGGTCAAACCAAAGACGATAAACACGATTTCTTGCATCTTTTGTTTTTCTGATGGTTATAAAAGTCCGCTAATTTTTGGGCGGGGGCAATGTCTCGATTGTTTGCACTGTTACAAAAAATGATTCTTTTTATTTGCTGATCAACATCATTAAATGTGCAAGCTGCATGTCCTTTTTTTTTCAGTTTGTCCGTTAATAAAATCTAACTGCTACAATTCTCTGCTTTTCATAGTTATCTTGTGCACTGCTAGTTTGCTCCATAGCTTTGTTATGTCTTTTTTCTCTGCACCGTCAGCCCTCCCGCAGTTACTAAACGCGTAATTACTCCGCTAAAAGCAAGTGCATTCACTACAGCCCGCCTATTCATCATTACGAGTGAAGCCCATTTTTATAATTTATTTTTTTAATTTTACTATTGATACTGTCAGGAATTATTAATTCCTTGCTTAATAAAAATCTTTCGGGATAGCAAATAACGTAATAACAGCAAAGCAGCGTTGCTGAAAATCCTCAAAGTCTATTTGCCAAGATCAGCGGTTTTTTATTTTTAACAGGCTTTTACCAAGCATTGTTAACCTACACTTAGAACCGCCAATAACAGCATATGGTAATACAAGGTTGGTTAACAGTTTTTTTCGGTGCTCTCATTTTAAAAAAATAAATAATTAAAATCAATAAAAAACATGAACGGGATGCTCTACAACAGCTACAGGGCGAGCCAAACCATCCTGCAACTTATGATTACAAATGATCAAGTTGATGACCAGAGCTATTATGCCCAAAAAGGAAAGGCTGTATTCTTTGGCACATGTGGAAAAACAAAACAGTTCCTCGGAAATGAATTCTGCATAGAACAGATTCACAGATGTCGCCACAAGACATTGTAAAGTATCATAACAGGTATGAAGCGCAACTAGGATCAAGAATGGTAAAAGTGTAGGCAAACGGTTCTAGTTTTGTACACTAAACTAGTAAGAAAATTTGCGCCTATAAGATTTCTGAACAAGACTTTATGTATATTTAAAACGCAGGATCCAGTTTTAAACAAAGTCATTAGAGTCTCAAGGATGAGATCTATATTACAGATTTGGAACATTATTGTCGCGCTAATCATGGGATTAATTACTTTAAATCATATAGATTTGTACCCATAAAAAAGACCGAGCCAGAAATCAGCAGAAATCAGAAAACACTGAATCCGGTGGAGAAAGTGACAAGTAAAAAGCCTCCTCATCCTGGTGCTTTGCAGCAGGAAAAAGATTAGCAGAAGTGGAACAAAACAAACAAAATTAAAATTACAAGCACAAATATAGCCCAAATGCAAAAGTGCTAGAGCCGCAGCCAGTTGTTTCAACGCCGCTATAAACACACCAGAACCAGTTGATTCAAGACCTACACCGCAAAGTCATCATGGAATATTGTACTTAAAGCAAATGTCCAATTTTGGGCGGCATTGCTGCGGGGGGTGGTTATATTACGTTATAAATATTCTAAAACAACGACAGCGAAAACCGAAGGCAGTCAAAAAAATCTCAACCCCTAAATACAGAACCGAACAAAAAAGCATGCCAAAACCGCCAGCACAAAAAGATCATGTTGATCCATTTCAAATGCAATAATACTTGAAGAACTTATAAATAATTATAAGTTGTCTAAATAAGAACTTGGTTTTACTTAGGGATGGACTTAGTTATGAATCTTGGGATACTTAGTAAGAACTTAGAAGTGGCTTGAGATAACTTTGAGTAAGAACTTAGAAGTGACTTGAAGGATATCTAGAGTAAAACTAGAAGTGACTTGAGTAAGAACTTAGAAGTGACTTTAAGTAAGAAACTATGAGGATGACTTTGAGTAAGAACATAGAGGTGACTTGGGGTAAACTTGAGTTTAAAGAACTTAAAAGTGACTAAGCGTGGGCAAGCGTGGGTGGGGGTCGGTGGGGTGGGGTGTGTGCGGCGCACCTTAATTATTTATAAGAACGGATGTCCAGAAAATGATATAGTTATTATTAGTAAAACAACAAAACAACAACAATGACGGCACGACAACAACAACGATTAACAGCATATATACAGACACGATTGCACGCACACACACACACAAACATTTTAAGAAATAGGGAGGTCTTGCATGGGGCAATGTGAAAGGGTTTTAATGGTTCGCTTTCTTGAGCGCCGTAAATTCAAGACGGCTGTCGGTCTCTCTGTCAACTGAAGATATTCAAAGCAAGCCACCAAGTGCATTTAACAAAAGCTGATTTAATATACAAGACAGTTGAATAAAGTACACTCCTGTGGCCGCCTGATAAAGGCAGCCAAAAAAGTTGGAAGCAGGACGTTGAAGCGAAGCATTGAACAGTAACACAGCAATATAATACAAATACATGGAGTGCTTTGGTGGATATTCGAGGCAGTCAACTCTAAACAAACCGACCGTTCATGCAATGAACGGTACTATATTTAGGCCCCGTCAGCGGGTAGGCCTGCAGTGGTTCTTACAGTCGCATGCACTGTTGCGAAAACCCCACAGGCAAACAAAACATTGTAATGACTAGGGGTGTGACAGTTGAGGTTCAAGCGGATATTTGGAACTTTGACCATAGTTTCTGTATTCTTCAATCAGTAGCATGTTTTCATTTAGCTTCAGTTATTCCTGAAAAAGTGACTGGCAGACCAATATTGTAAAACGAGGAGAATTGTTGAAGTACTTATGGCAAGAGTACGATAGTTTGCGTACGTGAACCTCGGAATATCCTGTTTTTTCTTTTAACCATTGTGCCCACGTTTCTTTCATCCTTCTTCTTTTCTTTCTTCTCCTGCCATTTTTGCACAAAATCAGAAACCAACCAAACTGAATATGAAACATTATTGTTTGGGCGTTCTGTCTTTTTAGAATTCAAATCCCATTGCAGTTTTTTCTACAATTTCATTTTCACCCCACTGAGTAGTCAAAAAGAACGGAATCTAAAAAGGCTTTTCTTGATATTGCCAGCACTGGCTTCCAGCTTCATTTGCAACCAATAATTGTGCAAATCTGTTGGGGATCAAGCTCCACCCTCTTTTTCTTTCTTCCTTTGTTTTACTTGAATAAACTTTCCCTCATTTCGTTTTTGGGTCTTTTTGTAGTTTCATTTGGGCCTACTGTTTTTTGGCCTTCTCAGCAATGTTTGCCATTTCTTCAATGAAATAGCCATTTCTCTTTCAGTACATTCTTTTCTTCTTCGGGTCCACAATTCTGGTTGGTGTTGGAGTGGTAATGGAACAATGCAAGCTTGATCCATGTCAGTGTCACGAGTTTGTCACGATTCCTACGACGTTCGACCCACCAAGGAGGCGGAATTCCTTATTTTATTTATTGTCGTTTGCTGATGTCGTGTAATCCGTCCCTTAGTGTGGCTTGTGGTGCGTGTGCACCTTGGGTAGTTCAGCCAACTCGGTTTGCTTTCTCTCTCTCATCTCTCGCTAATATTCCACCGCCCGTGCTATTCATCCTGCAGTTCACGGGTGCCGGTACCTTTCTCTCGAACTTTCTGTCTATCGGCCTCTCGCCTGTCTTTTTTAACCTGTCGCACGGTGCTTCATTTCTTTTAGTTGAAGTATGCTCACTCTGTGACGTAGCGTGGCATGTTGGCCGCCATTGCTGAGGGAGGTTAGCTCTTCACTCGAGCGAAGATGTCTCTGGAGCGCCTGCTCCCAGACTTGGTTCTCACCGTATCATCAGAGTACAGTCAGTACTTCAATTCCTGCAGTCGGCCTGTAGAGAGGGACATCACTTCTTCTGTTTCCGCAATTTTCGCCTCTGTCCTCTCGACTGACGAGGGTAGAGAGAGTCGTTTGACCCGCCTCCTTCTGGGTCACACCCACGGGTAGCTGTAAGCATCAGTTTCGGTGGTTGTTTGTTTTTGGTGTTGTTGTTGTTATTCGCTTAGTCTACTCTTGTTGGGCCGCAATTTTCCTTTTGTTTCGAAATGTAAGAGAATATTGTGTGAGACCTTTTTCTCTGTTTAATTCAATCTTTAGACCGGCCATTCTAAATTAAATCCAAAAGTTCTTCTCCTGTTTATGACATCTGGTGAGCCCGGTAAAAGTCGGTGGGGAAGGGAGAGTAACCTGGTGAATGCAGGGTTGTACTTGCTTGGTCCTCGCTCATCCGCCCCCTGTCAGTTTCGCCGACTCCTATCCTTCGGCCACCGTCTGATTTGTGTGTGCAAGGATAACGAGTTATATGTTGCGAGCGTGCGTACCATGATTTGTCGTTCGGAATGCGTGGTTGGAGAATTTGTGTTATTTTGAAATGTGTTTTATAAAATGGACAATTATTGCCATTGAATTATTATTTGTAAATGTGGTGGCAGTTATAAAAGCGATGGTCGCTGTGTTGAGTTATTTCCTAAGAAAGGCAATTTAAATGTGAGTGAGAGAAGGGTGAAGAATAATCATATTTGTTTTATAACCTGTTGGTTTAAATGGCAGTCTTTTACCTGCATCGTGTGAGAAGACCCTAGGAACCTTCCTTGATTCGATGGGTTTACTGTGTGCGTTTAGTAACTTCGCCCTCGCCATCAAGCGGAGTGGCTGTTAAGATTTGACAGGCATGGGTCAGGACTGTAATGACCGGGGGTTCCAGTACCCTTCTTCCTTCCTCCTTCTTCTCCTTCCACTCCCTTTCTCCTCTCCTCCTCAGATACGTTCCCCCAAAAAAAAACCCCCACACCGGGGCTTCACCCGGAGTAAACGGACTGGATGGGCCCCCACGTGCTGGTTTGAGGCCGACGCTCTGGCTGAGGACCACGGACAGGATGGTGCCACGTGCTGGTTGAGGCCAACGCTCTGGCTGAGACCACGGACTGATGGTGCCACGAGCTGGTTGAGGCCGGACGCTCGGCTGGGACCTGCGGACTGGATGGAGCCACGCGCTGGTCAGGCCACGCCCTGGTCGGGACCGTGGACTGTAGAGGAGCCCGCCGTCTTGACTGGCCGGCCCTGACCCCGCGTCCAGGGACCTCCATCACACGCCACGTTCCGCCCCCCCCCCCCCCACCCCTCCGGGACAAAACACGCTCTTCACTGCCTGCATGTAGTCAGGGTGTCGGCTGGAGCGACTCCCTGCGAGAACTCACCCGTTCGGAGCACCTAGTGCACAGGGTGGCTCCAGTAGCCTGGACAGAGGCTGGGGTGTGGGACGCACGCCAGGTGTTAAGAAGGGATCGATGCAGGAATGTTTCTTTATAATTGTGTATATGTTACATGTGCTGGAATGCCTGTAAATAGTGATTGTGTACGTCGTATGGTGAAAATTTTTTCTTATATAATCGTGCATGTTGTGGGTGTTGGAGTTCTTGTTGTGATGTTCATGTTCGTGCGTTGGAGTGCTGATTTGTGATCGTGCATGGTGTGTGGTGTGGGAATGTATTATTTTGGCAGGTGTAAGAAATGGGGTGTTTTGTATCGTCATCTTTATTGTTGGTCTCTTGCGGGGCGTGTGGGGTCAGTCACTCCCTCACTCCCACCTAGACCGGATCCTGTCAGGGCAGACCTCCAGGGGTCGGTCGTGACAATTGTGGGGCTCGTCCGGATGTGAGGGCTCTGGCTTCTTCTCTCACGTTTCGCAGAGAACCTGTTTAGTTTTGTCTGTTTTGTATATGTTAAGTCAGTTTGTCGTGTTTGTTCGTGGTGGTTGGCTGGGTGACCTAGCGTGAAGGGAGTCTTGGTGGCCTGAGGAACATCCGTGTGACTCGGAGCGAGGTGAGACCGAGGGGATCCGACCGCGTCCCGACCTCCATCCGCCGGGTCCCTTCACGCAGGTACGGCCTAAAAGTCTTGCCCTTCTGTTGCCGCTCCAGTCTGCCATTCTGTTTGTAGTTAGCCGTTCTTTTTGTTTTGTTGTTTTATTTTTTCCGACCGGGGTGGTATATAGATTACAGGGGGTTGTATCGGACGCTAAGTGTTTTTTTTTTTCTCCTACTCGTCCGGATTCCGTCTGCCAGTTGTTTGTTTTTTTTTTTTTTCCGCCAGCCCCACCAGCAACTGTTGCTCGTGCTGTGGAGCGCGGTGTTTGCCAGAGTGGGCAGCCGGACATAGTTTTTTTTTTTTTTTTTTTTTCGGTGAGCCCCACCGCACAGTTGCTCGTGCTGGTAGAGCGCGGTGTTGCCAGAGTGGGAGCAGCAGCCGGAACTTTGCCGCACACGAGCGCAACCACACACACATACATACACATATACACAGCACCCCTAAAATATTGTTTTTTTTTGTGAAGTGTCTTCCCCTGTTATGGAGAACCGTAGATAATTGTTGTCATGCGACGTCCGGCGCTGGTGGTATGGCGACGCGTGCGTCGAAAAGAAGGTATTTCATAAATGTTACTGTAGTCCCTACAATTAGTACCAGTTACTTCGACTAACGGTAACTTCTACTTATTCCAGTGTGTAGCAGGTAGTCCATTGGGGTACTTTTACTAGCCTCTTTTCGCTGGGGTCTTCCTGTTGAGACCCCCGACTGGCCTTCCGCTCGAAAGCGCCAGAGCATATCGAAGCAACTGTGGCTGCTGTTGGGATCGCAGAGACCGAAGCCTTCTCCTCCCCAGGCTTCCCTCGAAAGGACATGCCCCAGAAGACTTTCCATATGGGAAAGTCGAGACCCAATGGACGGTCAGACGATCATCCTCCATGTCCGGGAGTGGTGAATCCTTCCCAGGACATCACCTCTGTCCCTGATTTTTCCTAGAGCAGCAGCGACGAGAGATTGCTTCCAGGCAGGAAGCCCTTCGAAGGGAAGCGGCTGCTCAGCGTAGGGAAGAGCGCCAGAGAGAGCTGCTCTGCGCAGAGAGGAGACTGACAGCCAGAGATTATGCAGAGGGAGGAGGCTATTCTGCGTCGGGAGAGGAAACTCGGCGTAGGGACAGAGGCTTGCCCACAGAGGATCTGCGCAGAGAGGAGCTGCTCAGCGTAGGGAAGAGCTGCCAGGCAAGGAAAGCCCTCCGTAGGAAGAAACTAGACAGATGGAGGCTCTGGAGTAGGGAGAGATGGGCACAACTTCTTACGCGGGCTTCCCGCCACCTGTAAATCAGGGGTTAATCAACCAGCTGGTGAAAGATTAGAGCCCAAAGTTAAAGCTTCCAAGTTCAGACCCAGTGGAGACATTGATATGGTTCTTAGAGCATTTTGACAAAGTAGCTAGTTCATACCAAATGTCTGAGGAACAAAAGGCTATGCACCTGTTTTCTGGATTGTCTGGTACTGCAAGGGAGTGGTGTGCTCACTCAAAATGAAGGCGCGTCTTATGCATACATGCAGTTGCTCTGCGTAAGCGTTTCCACCTTACCCACCAGAGACACGTACAGGAGGAAGTACAGGTCCATGTAGAAATAATAACGACGAGACCTTCGAGCAGGTTTGGTGATAGGCTGCGCAAAACCTAGGTACTGGCGCAGATGGCCTAAGTTGGAGCTGGAGGATCTGATCCTCATTGAACAGCTCCACCAACACTGTTTCCCCATAGGTTGAGATCCGGATAGGCGAGACAGCACCTCAGATTTCGTCGCGGCTGCGAATCACACCGCTGAGGTGTTTGCTGAAGCTCCGCAGGGCTAATGGGCATCGCCCAGATACGAAGGAAAGCCCTCCACAGGATTTAGGTAGCAATAAGGCGCCGACAACTGCTAGTGGGGTGAACAAGGCACAGTACATCGGGGATTTCAGCGCCCCGACTGGTTTTCTTTGTGGTCGTCCTGGCCACATTATGAAAGAATGTCCAAAAGCCACCTGTAGACGAGGGGCTGGTCCCTTTCCCACGTCCTCGTGCCTCGGCTAACGTGGGTTTCCCTCCCAGCATCTGTGATACAGAGTGCCCAGTGTTTTTCCTCTGAAAGTTGGTCCACCTTGGTCACACCATCAGGATTTCCAGGAAGGCATCAACGATCATTTGGATAAAATTTGGTTTCCCCTGACGCCAGCCCGCGGGGCGCTAGTTATGATGTGTGCGGGTTGGAGCTGTGTTTAAATTACCCTCCACTCCCGTCACCCCCCCTCCCCCCTTCTGTACTTATTCCTATCTCACCCCCTACTTCTGTGGCGAAGTATGGGCCATCGCGGTGGAGCGACCTATGTATTTTCTCCCTACGCCATCAGGGTAAACTGTCACCTTTGCTGACAGGACGCAGTCAGTCCCGTGTCTACGGATCAGCCTGACATGCAGGTGTGGGAGTCCACACCACACGCGCCCAAAGCTAAGAGAGCAGGAACAGGAATTGCGTCCCGTATCTCCAGCCGATCTCTTGACGAGGTTCTGGCCAGGGGCCCGATCCTGCATACCCATGGTCCGTCCTTCAGGCCAGGACTTGGATGTCCAACGCCTCCTGCGACAACTGGTAGTCGTCCTGCACAGTCTGTGGGCCTCGACCACGCCAAGGTGAGCTTCAATGCTCCACAAGGGAATCCTCTTTAGGTTATCACACCAGCAGAATCGTGTGGCCAAGCATCTGTGTTCCCCAAAGCCTGAGAGAGTCTGTCCACCCGGCAGGCCCACGATTCCCCCCATGCTTGTCATAAGGTCTCCAAGCGGACTCTCGAGCGAGTAAGAGACAAGACTTCTTTGTCCAGGGATGAAACTTCACATGTTAGGCAGTAACTCTGCCGCAGTGCGATATCTGCCAACGGACAACGCCTAAGGGTCGCTTGAAGCGAGGTTCCCCTAGGGTCCAGTGCCACGGGTTGGGAGCCAATCAGCAAGGTTGGGTCCGACCTGGTGGACCCAATAATCCACCATCCGACCGCGGTCACCGCTACACTTACGTAGTGGTAGAACTCTGCGACTCGATGCCCCAGGCTGCCCGCGCTTGGGACAATCGATGCCCCTACTGATGCGAATCTCTCAGGCAGATTTGACGCGCACTAGCGTGCCCAAGAAGAAGTACGGGCCGGAAGTTTTGGTTACTGGAGAGCGACCAATCCGCTCCAGTGCTTGGACGCGGAACCGGCCATTCCAGTCGTCGACCAATGGGTTAGGGGGCACAGGAACGCAGAGTCATGCGTTCACTTTCTCGTCATATCAAGGGTTCCTGTAATAGTGATGCTGACTATCTTAGGCCGAGCTCCGTAGTTAGCATATTGGAAAATCAGAGGGACACTTCCCCCAACAGGGTTATAATCCCCTTTATGGTCTCTGTATCAGGTGTAGTGACAGTTTTTCACTTCAGTGATGTTAACGATAGTGAATCACCAATGGTTCGGATTGTTACTTTCATGGTTGGAAGGTTCGCTTAGTTGTTTGATAAATGTAGTATTATGTATTTCTCGGTGTGATTCTATCGTAGAATGTTTGTATTGGATTTATCGTACTCTGTCGATCACAGAGAGTTGGGTTCGGTCCCATTGTTGTGAATTTGCACATGCGTCAAGGTTCAAAGGAGCACTGTATCTCAGAGAAACAGATGCTTTTAGAAGGGGGTTTGTCACGAGTTTGTCACGAGGCCTACGACGTTCGACCCACCTAGGGTGGCGGAATTACTTATTTATTTATTGTCGTTGCTGTTGTCGTGTATCCGTCCCTTAGTGTGGCTTGTGGTGCGGTTGCACCTTGGTGTAGTTCAGCTCAACTTCGGTTTGCTTTCTCTCTCTCTCTCTCTAATTCCACCGCCCGTGCTATTCATCCTGCAGGTTCACGGTGGCCGGTACCTTTCTCTCGAACTTTCTGTCTATCGGCCTCTCGCCTGTCTTTTTACCTGTCGCACGTGCTTCATTTCTTTTAGTTTGAAGTATGCTCACTCTGTGACGTAGCGTGGCATGTTGGCCGCCATTGCTGAGGGAGGTTAGCTCTTCACTCGAGCGGAAGATGTCTCTGGGAGCGCCTGCTCCAGTCTTGGTTCTTCACCGTATCATCGAGAGTACAGTCAGTACTTTCAATTCCTGCAGTCGGCCTGTAGGAGAGGGACATCACTTCTTCTGTTTCCGCATCTTCGCCTCTGTCCTCTCGACTGGACAGAGGGTAGAGAGAGTCGTTTGACCCGCCTCTTCGGGTCACCCACGGGTAGCTGGTAAGCATCAGTTTCGTGGTTTGTTTGTTTTGGTTTGTTGTTGTTAGCCGGCTTAGTCTTCTCTTTTGCGCAATTTTCTTTTGTTTTCGAAATTGTAAGAGAAATATTGTTTTGAGACCTTTTCTCTGGTTAATTCAATCTTTAACCTGGCCATTCTAAATTATTTCCAAAAT
The DNA here is from genome assembly GCA_018398815.1 of Conus ventricosus. NCBI lineage: Eukaryota > Metazoa > Mollusca > Gastropoda > Neogastropoda > Conidae > Conus > Conus ventricosus. Next base: position 77,340,334 of record CM031612.1, on the reverse strand, counting down.
TCTTTCTCCTGTTTATGCATCTGGTGATGCGGTAGTCGGTGGGGATGGGAGAGAACCTGGTGATTCAGGGTTGGAACTTGCTTGGTCTCGCTCGTCCGCCCCTGTCACATTCGCCGGACTCTTATCCTTTCGGCCACCGTCTGTTTGTGTGTGCAAGGAGAACGAGTTTTATGTTCGCGAGCGTGCGTACGCATGATTTGTCGTTCGGATGCGTGGTTGGAGATTTGTGTTATTTTGAAATGTGTTTATAAAATGTGACAATTATGCCATTGAATTATTATTTGCAAATGTGGTGGCAGGTATAAAGCGATGGTCGCTGTGTTGGTTATTTCCTAAGAAAGGAAATGTTAAATGTGAGGGAGAGAATGGTGAAGATAATGCATATTTGTTATTATAACCTGTTGATTTAATGCAAAGTTCCCCTTTTTACCTGCATCGTGTGTGAGAAGACCCTAGTGAACATAACCTGATTCGATGGGTTTACTGTGGTGCGTTTAGTAGACTTCCCCTCTCACCCTCATGCGAGTGGATGTTAAGATTTACCAGCATGGGTCAAGACAGTACTGACGCGGGTTCCAGTACCCTTCTTCCTTCCTCCTTCTCTTCCTTCCCTTCTTTCTTCTCTATCCTGCCCAGCTACGTTTCCCCTCCCCCCTCCCGGGGGCTTCAACCCCAGGAGTACGGACTGGATGGTGCCACACACGTGCTGGTTGAGGCCACGCTCTGAGCTGAGACCACGGACTGAGGTGCCGACGTGCTGTTGAGGCCACGCTCTGGTTGAGACCACGGACAGATGGTGCCACGTGCTGGTTGAAGGCCACGCTCTGGCTGAGACCACGGACTGATGTGCCCACGGCGCTGGTCGAGGCCACGCACTGGGTCGGGACCGGCGTACTGGTAAGAGCCCGCCGTCTTGACTGGCCGGCCCTGACCCCCGTCCAGTACCTCCAGTAACACGCCAGTTTCCCCCCCCCCCCCCCTCCCCCTCCGGGACGCGCACTTCCACTCCTGTTTGTGAGTCGAGGGTGTCGGCTTGAGCGACTTCCCTGCAGAACCTACCCCGGTACGGAGCACGCTATGCGACCATGTGCACCCAGTAACTTGACAGAGGCAGGGTAATGGACGCACACCATGGTGTAAGAATGGATCGATGCTGGAAATGTTCCCTTTATAATGTGTATATGTTATATGTGCTGGGAATGCTGAATTGTGATTGTGTACTTCGTAGGTAAAAAGTTTATTTATAATCGTGCATGTTTGTGGGTGTTGGAGGGTGCTTGATTTGTGATTGGCATGTTGTGTTGCGTTGGAGCGCTTGCTTGTGATGTGCATGTTTGTGTGTGTTGGAATGCTTAATTTGCGGTGTGAAATACATGGGTGTTAGTATCGTAATCTTTATTGTGTGTCTCTGCGGGCGTGTGGAGGTCAGTCACTCCCTTCACTCCCATCTAGACCGATCCTGTCAGGGCAGACCTCCAGGGTCGGTCTGACTCAGGAAAATAAATAGTCTCTCACTCCTTGATGCTATGCCTGCA
>CM031612.1:77311299-77336299 GCA_018398815.1 Conus ventricosus | reverse complement strand
ACTTCTGAAAATTGGTGTGTGAGTAAACAACCTTTTTTTTCTTTTATTCTGTATCGTCTTTTATTTTGTATCGTCTTTTATTCTGTATTGTCTTTTCCACCTGTCACTGGCATGACTCCTATCCCGCTCATTCCGGTCCACCACCACCCCCCTCCCCCTGCCCCCCCCCCCTCCTCCCGTGCTTCCCCTACACGGCTAAACCCAGGTTTGCAAGGCCGCAATATCAGCAGTCGACAGGAGGCAGACAACATCATGTTGTCAGGAGACAACTGACCAGAAAGGACACTGAACTGATGCTGAGTCACTTTGGTGCAATCAGCCAATATCACGCTGTCAGGAGACAACTCACTAGAGAAGACACTGAACTGATGCTGAGTCACTTTGGTGCTGTCAGTCAATATCATGATGTCAGGAGACAACTGACCGGAAAAGACGCTGAACTGATGCTGAGTCACTTTGCTGCTGTCAGTCAATATCACGCTGTCAGGAGACAACTGACCGGAAAAGACGCTGAACTGATGCTGAGTCACTTTGGTGCTGTCAGTCAATATCACGCTGTCAGGAGACAACTGACCGGAAAAGACGCTGAACTGATGCTGAGTCACTTTGCAGCGTCTGACACGCGCCTGTTCAGACCCAGCAAGCGCAAGACACCGTTCTCACAGCCCTCGACTGCCGACAATTTCTGAACGCTGGTGCCAGCATGAGACAGTACCCCCTCACCTCTCTACCCCCCACATCCCACCCTCTTGTCTCCCCCCTCCCCCACCCCCAACAGTTTTTCTATGGGGGGCATTACAACGGTCATTAACTTAGCAAAAGTCTCCGTGAACTTGCAAGTACTGAAGACGTGGACATGTATTGCATCGCAGGTGTGGCTATCAAGAGGACATACAGAACGCAGTCATCATGACAGCAGGGCAGTACTGAAGGCGTGGACATGTATTCCATCAGGTGAGGCTATCAAGAGGACATACAACCTGTGGTCACCATGACAGCCGGACATGAAGTGTCTCAGGTCATCTTTTCTTTGATGATGGCCAGTTGAGATGATGGCAAGACGCCGTGATGGCAAGACGCCGTGATGGCAAGACGCCGTGATGGCAAGACGCCGTGGAATTTCACTTTGGTGTGAGATCACATGACAGGGCTGAACTCTACGCTTCCGTTTAAGTACTATTCCAAGGTGGACCGGACCCGAGAGATACAGACACATGCAGCGTTGTCCAGCAACACTGTGGCTAGCAGCGTTGGCCGGGAATTCCAGCCACTGAGAGAGAAGCATCCAGTTCAGCAGAAAGCACTCGGACATGTGGCTTCAGTCCCCCTTTGAACCCATAGCACATTACATCTGCGTCCGGTCTGAAATGAACACAGTTTTATACTTCTAATGGAGACGCGAACTCACAACCCTCTAGCTCACAACCTTCACGTTGACCACTGTACCATGGTGCCTGGTTATTATTTTCGGTTTGTCCCCCCTGTTGATTTTCTGTTCTGTTATTATCTCCTTTTCCCTTTCCTCGCTTTACTATGATCTCACCTCTCCCCATTCACCCCATTTGCTGCGAGTGTGGTGTGGTGTGGTGTGGTGTGGTGTGGTGTGGTGTGGTATGGTGTGGTATGGTGTTGTGTGATGTGGTGTGGTATGGTGTGGTGTGGTATGGTGTTGTGTTGTGTGGTCTGGTGTGGCATGGTGTGGTGTGGTTGGTGTTGTGTTGTGTGGTGTGGTGTGGTATGGTGTGGCATGGTGTGGTGGTGTATGGTGTTGTGTTGTGTGGTGTGGTATGGTGTGGTGTGGTATGGTGTTGTGTGATGTGGTGTGGTATGGTGTGGTGTGGTATGGTGTTGTGTTGTGTGGTATGGTGTGGCATGGTGTCGTGTTGTATGGCGTTGTGTGGTGTGGTGCGTTATGGTGTTGTGTTGTGCTGTGTGGTATGGTGTGGCATGGTGTGGTGTTGCATGGTGTTGTGTGGTGTGATGTCGTGTGCTATGGTGTAGTATGGTGTGGCATGGTGTGGTGTGGAGTGCTGTGGTGTGGTTTTGGTATGGTGTGGTATGGTGTGGTATGGCGTGGTATGGAATGGTATGGTATGGTGTGTGTGTGTGTGTGTGTGTGTGTGTGTGTGTGTGTGTGTGTGTGTGTGTGTGTGTGTGTTGTGTGCATGCGAGTGCGTGCGTGCGTGCGTGCGTGCGTGCGTGCGTGCGTGCGTGTGTGTAAATGTTCTGAAGTTTGTGTTCAATTCAGCGCCGAGAAAGCACGTTTTTGTTCTGATTGTGGGTGGTTGTAGGAATGGTCTTCTGTGGGTCACAGTTCAAGAGAGAGAGAGAGAGGCAAAGCCTCGATACCGTTCACCGTGTCCATCGGCCATTCGTGCACGCTGAAGGCATTCAGCACTTTCTGTCCATCTGATTGGCTCTCTGCCTGCTGTCTGTTGACAGGCTGGCCGCCTGGTCGGCACACTGGCCCTGTCTGTTGACAGGCTGGCCGCCTGGTCGGCACACTGGCCCTGTCTGTTAACAGGTTGACCGTCTGGTCGGCACACTGGCCCTGTCTGTTGACAGGCTGGCCGCCTGGTCGGCACACTGGCCCTGTCTGTTGACAGGCTGGCCGCCTGGTCGGCACACTGGCCCTGTCTGTTGACAGGCTGGCCGCCTGGTCGGTCCACTGGCCCTGTCTGTTGACAGGCTGGCCGCCTGGTCGGTACACTGGCCCTGTCTGTTGACAGGCTGGCCGCCTGGTCGGCACACTGGCCCTGTCTGTTGACAGGCTGGCCGCCTGGTCGGCACACTGGCCCTGTCTGTTGACAGGCTGGCCGCCTGGTCGGCACACTGGCCCTGTCTGTTGACAGGCTGGCCGCCTGGTCGGTACACTGGCCCTGTCTGTTGACAGGCTGGCCGCCTGGTCGGTACACTGGCCCTGTCTGTTGACAGGCTGGCCGCCTGATCGGCACACTGGCCCTGTCTGTTGACAGGCTGGCCGCCTGGTCGGCACACTGGCCCTGTCTGTTGACAGGCTGGCCGCCTGGTCGGCACACTGGCCCTGTCTGTTGACAGGCTGGCCGCCTGGTCGGCACACTGGCCCTGTCTGTTGACAGGCGTGCCGCCTGGTCGGCACACTGGCCCTGTCTGTTGACAGGTTGACCGTCTGGTCGGCACACTGGCCCTGTCTGTTGACAGGCTGGCCGCCTGGTCGGCACACTCGCCCTGATAGTGTCCAGCTGTGGGACGACCCGCGCTGTACAGCAGACACCAACAACCCGACATACATGGCCACCCGTCAGGGCGGCCGGGCCAGCTGAACAAAGCTCTGGTGGCACGTGGTCACCGTGGTGGCCGGAAACGTTTGGTGACTTGCACGAACGGAAAGGACTCCAACAAAGACAAAGAGTGAGAACGCTCGTAGAAATACCGATTGTCTCCCCTCTTGATCCACGTCTTCGTGTTGACCAGGGGGCAGTTCAACCAGGCATCTCTGTAGCCAGTCGGTCACGCGAAATGGCTGACTGGTCAGTTAGTAAGCCAGTGGTCAGCAAGTTAACTGGTTATGAGACTGTTCAGTTTATCTTCTCTCTAGTTCTATACGTCATTAAGGGAACACACATTTAATCAGACAAGACACAATCTCTACTTCCATACATCATTAAGGAAATACACGTTTGATACATCATCAAGGGAATACACATATAATTAGACTGGCCACTTTATCTTCTCTCTAGTTTCATACATCAATACAGAAATGCACATTTAATACATCATTCAGGAATACACATGTAATACATCATTCAGGGAATACACAATTAATACATCATTCAGGGAATACACATTTAATCAGACCGGACATAATCATAGAGAACCTGACACGGTTCAGTGGAGCACATTCCCCAATGCCACCCCCTTCTCCTACCCTCCACCCCCACCCACCCACCTCAGTTCCCCTGGTACCCAGAGTTCCACGGTCAATCATCATTCACCAAGGCCTCTTGCAGGCGGAAGACGGGGGCTGGAGCGGGGAGTGGAGGGGAACCGGGAGGCCAGGGAGCAGTTGTAGCCGAACAGGCGGCAGTCGTTGCGCACGTATCGCTCCAGCTTGGCCAGCACGTCCCGCGGCACGAAGCGGAAGGCCTCCTGCAGAGCGTGCTGCCTCTGCTGTCTGACGGCCGCCCTGGCACCGGCCCGCCTGTAGGCCTCCAGCACCAGGCTGAGGAACCGCTGCTGTGTGGTGTCCCTGGCCGCCTGCCGGGACACCGGCAACGGATCACGCACCGACAGGAAGCCTCGCACCTGCACGTGCACACACACAGAGAGAGAGAGAGAGAGAGAGAGAGAGAGAGAGAGAGAGAGAGAGAAGAGAGAGAGAGAGAGAGAGAGAGAGAGAGACAGACAGACAGACAGACAGACGAACAGTTAAAGCAGACAGAATTTAGCGGCTCCGTCGTCACAACGTGATCTTCAGTACCCGACTTGCTTCAGAAAGGTACTTTCCAAGCGTGAACACTCTCTTGTTTACACTGATCAGAGTTTTGTACGTGCGCGCACACACACACAGACACAGACAGACAGACAGACAGACAGACAGACAGACACACACACACACACACACACACACACACACACACACACACACACACACACACACACACACACACACACACACACACACACACACACACACACACTGATTATACTTGTTGTCTCGCTTCCGGTATTTCCCCACCTCTTTGTTGTAGTTGTTTCCAGGTTGTGTGTGTGCGTGCGTGGGTGCGTCGGTGCGTGCGTGCGTGCGTGCGTGTGTGCGTGCGCGCGCGCGCGCGTGCGTGTGTGTGTGTTGTGGTGTGTGTGTGTGTGTGTGTGTGTGTGTGTGTGTGTGTGTGTGTGTGTGTGGTGTGTGTGTTTCACTATAAAAACGAAGTCATCGGGAAGTTGCTGGCGTGAGACTTGTAGCATTCTTCGTTTACACAAACTATTCATTCTTTCGTTACTTGCTCACTCTTTCCTACGCATTCTTGGATGTTTTCGTGTTTCGTTTCAAGGAAGGCTTTTGGAAACGTTCGGACACACAGAGAGAGGGAAAAAAAATGATAATGAAAGAACAACAACCAAGAGGAGGAGGAAGAGGAGGAGGAGGAGGAGGAAGAAGAAGAGGAGGAGGAGGAAGAAGAGAGGAGGAGGAAGAGGAGGAGGAGGAAGAAGAGGAGGAGGAGGAAGAAGAGGAGAGGAGGAGAAGAAGAGAGGAGGAGGAGAAGAGAAGAGAGGAGGAGGAAGAGAGAGGAGGAGGAGGAAGAGGAGGAGGAGGAGAAGAGGAGGAGGAGAAGAAGAGGAGGAGGAGGAAGAGGAGGAGGGGAGGAGGAAGAGGAGGAGGAGGAAGAGAGGGGAGGAGGGAAAGAAGAGGAGGAGGAGGAGAGAGGAGGAGGTGAGGAAGAGGAGGAGAGGAGGAAGAGGGGAGAGGAGAAGAGGGGAGGAGAGGAGAGGAGGAGGAGGAGAGGAGGGGGAGGAGAGGGGAGGAGGGAAGAGGGGAGAGGAAGAGGAGGGGGGAAGAGAGGAGGAGAAGAGAGGAGAGGAAGGGAGGAGGGGAAGAGGAGAAGAGGAGGAAGAGGAGGAGGAGGAAGAGGAGAGGGAGGAGAGAAGGAGAGAAGGGAGGAGAGAGGAGGAAGAGGAGGAGAGGAAGAGGAGGAAGGAGAGAGGAGGAAGGAGGAGGAGGAGAGGAGAGGAGGAAGAGGAAGAGGAGGAGCGAGAAGAGAGGAGGACGAAGGGAGGGGAAGGAGGGAAGAGGAGGGGAGTCAGGAGGAGGAAGAGGAAGAAGAGACGGAAGAAGAGGGAGGACGATGAGGCGGAAGCAAGAGGAGGAAGAAGCAGGACGAGCAAGAGGGAGGACGGTGCAGGCGGGATGAGGAAGGGACAGGGAAGAGGAGAGGCGAGCGAGAGAGAGGCGAAGAAGAGGAAGCGAAGAGGAAGAAGATGAAGGGAAGAGAAGGGAAGAGAAGAGGCAGAGCGAGAGCAGGAAGAGCGATAGAGCTGGGCCAAAAGACAGAGGAACGAAGAGAGAGACAGAATGCTAGGACGAAAAGAGACAAAAAGAGAAGCGAGAATCAGTCATGCAGAAGAGAAGAGAAAAAGCACGAGAAAGGACGAAGAAGAAGAGGAAAAGAAGAGGAAGCGAGAAGCGAAGAGGAGGAGGAGGAGAGGACGCGAGGGAGCATGAGGGCGGAGAGGAGGTAGGAGGAGGCCGTCGAGGAGAGCGAAGAGCGCGGAGCGAGGAGGAGGAGCGAGCGAGGGAGGAAGCTAGAGGGGGAGAGGTGAGAGGCTGGAGAAGAGGGAGGAAGAGGTGGCGGGACGAAGTGACGGGGAGGAGCAGGATGAAGGGAGGAGGAGGAGGAAGAGGAAGGATAGGCGTTATCCATACGAATAGTTGTACATAACGCAATTCTTTACCGCACCACCCTCTTCCTCCTCTATCCGCACGTGGAACACGGGACGCCACTGCCACACATACAACACCCCCCCCCCCCCCCCCACACACAACACAACACACCCACACACAACCCACCCACACCGCTCCTGCTCTGCCCCCCCCCTCCCCCCCCCCCCACCACACACCCACACCCCCCACCGTTGCCAGGGAATTGCGCATAAGATAACTACCTTCTTCTCTCCATACATCGACCACCAAGCCCTTCTTCTCTCCATACATCGACACCAGCTAACCACATCTTCTCTCCAACATCGACATCAGATAACTACCTCTTCATCTCCTTCATCGCACCAATAACCACTCTCTCCTACTCGACACCAGATACTACCTTCTCTTCCATACATCACCGATAACCACCTTCTTCTCTCCATACATCGACACCAGATAACCACCTTCTTCTCTCCATACATCGACCAGATAACCACCTTCTTCTCTCCATACATCGACATAGATAACCCTTTTCTCTCCATACATCGACACCAGATAACCACCTTCTTCTCTCCATACATCGACACCAGATAACCACCTTCTTCTCTCCATACATCGACACCAGATAACCACCTTCTTCTCTCCATACATCGACACCAGATAACCACCTTCTTCTCTCCATACATCGACACCAGATAACCACCTTCTTCTCTCCATACATCGACACCAGATAACCACCTTCTTCTCTCCATACATCGACACCAGATAACCACCTTCTTCTCTCCATACATCGACACCAGATAACCACCTTCTTCTCTCCATACATCGACATAAGATAACTACCTTCTTCTCTCCATACATCGACATAAGATAACCACCTTCTTCTCTCCATACATCGACATAAGATAACCACCTTCTTCTCTCCATACATCGACACCAGATAACCACCTTCTTCTCTCCATACATCGACACCAGATAACCACCTTCTTCTCTCCATACCTCGACATAGATAACCACCTTCTTCTCTCCATACATCGACACCAGATAACCACCTTCTTCTCTCCATACATCGACACCAGATAACCACCTTCTTCTCTCCATACCTCGACATAAGATAACTACCTTCTTCTCTCCATACATCGACACCAGATAACCACCTTCTTCTCTCCATACCTCGACATAGATAACCACCTTCTTCTCTCCATACATCGACACCAGATAACCACCTTCTTCTCTCCATACATCGACACCAGATAACCACCTTCTTCTCTCCATACATCGACATCAGATAACCACCTTCTTCTCTCCATACATCGACACCAGATAACCACCTTCTTCTCTCCATACATCGACATAAGATAACTACCTTCTTCTCTCCATACATCGACACCGACACACCCAGAGTCATCAAAGATCCATTGTGCCCACACTGAGGCCCTCAGGGTAAGAGAGAGAGAGAGAGAGAGAGAGAGAGAGAGAGAGAGAGAGAGAGAGAGAGAGAGAGAGAGAGAGAGAGAGAGAGAGAGAGAGAGAGAGAGAGAGAGAGAGAGAACGAACGAACGAACGAACGAAATTCTATTTTACCAGGGTAATGAGATACGCAAGTTAGATATGTTTTTCTCCCCTCCAGCCCTGGGAACAGAACAGAAACGCTCATCTTGCCCTGGGAACAGCACAGAAACGCTCATCTTGCCCTGGGAACAGAACAGAAACGCTCATCTTGCCCTGGGAACAGAACAGAAACGCTCATCTTGCCCTGGGAACAGCACAGAAACGCTCATCTTGCCCTGGGAACAGAAACGCTCATCTTGCCCTGGGAACAGAAACGCTCATCTTGCCCTGGGAACAGAAACGCTCATCTTGCCCTGGGAACAGAAACGCTCATCTTGCCCTGGGAACAGAAACGCTCATCTTGCCCTGGGAACAGAAACGCTCATCTTGCCCTGGGAACAGAAACGCTCATCTTGCCCTGGGAACAGAAACGCCCATCTTGCCCTGGGAACAGAAACGCTCATCTTGCCCTGGGAACAGAAACGCTCATCTTGCCCTGGGAACAGAAACGCTCATCTTGCGCCGAACATGAGAAGAGAAGTGATCGCTCGTTCTTCGTTTTCACTGTCCTGAATGTTGTTGGTCTTGCCTGAAGAAGATGCAAGAGGTCGAAACGCGTCGTGTTTTATCTTGTTACTTGTTTGTCCTTTTTTCTTTTCTTTTTTTTTGGCGGTCTCACTGAGAATTGTTCTTCAAACTGGTTTCAGTTTCCGCCTGCATTCATCTCCCTTTGAAACTAACTTGTCTTTTCTTTCTTTTTTTCTTCTTTCTTTCTTTCTTTCTTTCTTTCTTTCTTTCTTTCTTCTTTCTTCTGCGTACGCAGGCTGATACTCCTGCTGACACTCCCTGTATAGACAGGCAGTGGAGTTTTGTGTTTCTGACCGCTTTTTTCCCGCCATTAAGGCAGCCATACTCCATCTTCGGGGAAGGTGCTTGCTATGTGTAACGTGTCATCCATACCAACGGCTAAACTGGCCTTCTCTTCCGAAAGTTGGTGATGGGATTTTACGTGTGTGCAAGATGTTATGCGTGCGTTCACACACGGAACCTCGATTTAGTCTCATTCGAAGGACTGTATGGGGAATGGAGTCAGAACCAATGTTAACCCCGAGGAAAGAATCCCCCTGTACCGAAACGACTCGGCGGAGATGCGAACCCGCAACCCCAGGATCACCCGAGTCCGGCGCTCTGCCAACTGAGGTATTTCGGTCCCCTAACTTGTCTTGGAAAAAAAAAATCAGTTCTGAGTTTTCAAATTACAATGTTATCTGTGTATCTGGATTGATATTATCTGTGTATCTGGATTGATACTATCTGTGTATCTGGATTTATATTATCTGTGTATCCGAATTGATAATTTCTGTGAATCTGTATATTGATATTATCTGTGTATCTGAATTGATATTATCTGTGTATCTGGATTGATATTATCTGTGTATCTGGATTGATATTATCTGTGTATCTGAATCGTTATCATCCCTCTATCTGAATTGATATTATCCCTGTATCTGAATTGATATTATCCTGTATCTGGGTTGATCTCGTGGAAATCGTATGGCTAGTGTAGGAGGAGCATTCATTATTCGATACATCGCTACTGCTGTATTTTACTGAAGCTTATATGATAACGGCAGGAAATTCAGTGCTAAACAGTCTTCAATAGTTAAACTAGTAGATTTGAAAAGTACAAGCTTAAGAGAGCGTTTATGGATTCTGTTTCGATACTTCATGTGTTTGCACTACATAGATCATAGGGTGTCGAGGCATAATCGATAAATGATTGAACATAGATCATAGAGTGTTGAGGCATAATCGATAAATGATTGAACAAGTGCATGAAAGAATTTTTCCTGCAGTAACATCTTGGAAATTCTTAGTTTTCAAGGCTGAAATAACTTTTGGGAAATGTGTTCGCATTAAATGTCAATATGCGGTGTCCAGGAAAGATTATTGTCGATGGTAACTCCTAGGATTTTGTGAGCATCTACTTCCTTGATGACTATATCCCCTGTTTGCATAGAAGGCAAACTGAGAGTTATTTTTGCCGTTTTTGACGCGGAGTTATTATCATGTACTTAGATTTTTGGTCCTTCAAGGACATGTGATTTAGCTTAGTTCATTGAATTAGGTGATTAACATGGTCTTCCAGAGTTGTGGATGATTGTTTTAAGTCAGAGAGAGAGAGAGAGAGAGAGAGAGAGAGAGAGAGAGAGAGAGAGAGAGAGAGAGAGGTGAACAGACAGACAGACAGACGGTGGCCAAATGGGACATGGACAGGCGAACCAACCTGAAACACAATCCACAGACGCAGCATTTTACGGAAAGGGGACACACAGCTGTTGCGTTGGCAACGCATCCAAACCCTGAGGACGACGTCCGTCATGATGTTGACGTCACTGCTCTCCTCGAACGTCTGCTCAGACCCGAACACCTGGGAGGGATCCAGGTGCAAGACGTGCTTCAGGATGAAGTCAGCATCCTGGTGGAAGGTCTCCAGCTTCCCAATGAAGTCATAGTCCACGTGGCACGGGAAGCATCTCGTATGCTGCCGACTAAAATGCTTGTCCACCTCCACGCTCCCTTCATTGGTGACGTACTGCAGGAATTCGGTGAAGGACACCCCAGGCTGACATTTCCCTGTCTGTGCGGGTCTCCGAAACTGTCGTAGGATTGTTCGCTCAACGACTCTTTCCACGCCAAATGGGCAAGGGCAGAAGAGTTTATCAATGTAGCCAGAGAAGAGCCGTTCATAGGGGTCCCGGACGAAGAGGACTTTGCTGGACTCCTGTAAGACACTAGAACTGCCAGGTCCCGTGCGGAAGGCCCTGGAGGTGTGTATGGCAGTGCCAGAGAGGTCAAAGACGGTCCTGTTGGAATTGGGGCCGCCGATGATGGAGAACACTCTTCTCCAGAAGCTGCAGCCGTTCTTAGGGATGTCACAGAACACCACGCGGTGCTTCCTGTCCCGAAGAAGCTTTTGAGGTCTCTGCCGACAGAGAACAGAGGACAGGAGGTGTGCAGGACTGAACGCTGTGACCACAGAGAACAGAGGACAGGAGGTGTGCAGTGCTGAACGCTGTGACCACAGAGAACAGAGGACAGGAGGTGTGCAGTGCTGAACGCTGTGACCACAGAGAACAGAGGACAGGAGGTGTGCAGTGCTGAACGCTGTGACCACAGAGAACACAGGACAGGAGGTGTGCAGTGCTGAACACTGTGACCACAGAGAACAGAGGACAGGAGGTGTGCAGTGCTGAACGCTGTGACCACAGAGAACAGAGGACAGGAGGTGTGCAGGACTGAACGCTGTGACCACAGAGAACAGAGGACAGGAGGTGTGCAGTGCTTAACGCTGTGACCACAGAGAACAGAGGACAGGAGGTGTGCAGGACTGAACGCTGTGACCACAGAGAACAGAGGACAGGAGGTGTGCAGGACAAGACACTGAACGCTGTGACCACAGAGAACAGAGGACAGGAGGTGTGCAGGACATCACACTGAACGCTGTGACCACAGAGAACAGAGGACAGGAGGTGTGCAGGACAAGACACTGAACGCTGTGACCACAGAGAACAGAGGACAGGAGGTGTGCAGTACTACACGCTGTGACCACAGAGAACAGAGGACAGGAGGTGTGCAGTGCTGAACACTGTGACCACAGAGAACAGAGGACAGGAGGTGTGCAGTGCTGAACGCTGTGACCACAGAGGACAGAGGACAGGAGGTGTGCAGGACATGACACTGAACGCTGTGACCACAGAGAACAGAGGACAGGAGGTGTGCAGTGCTGAACGCTGTGACCACAGAGAACAGAGGACAGGAGGTGTGCAGGACTGAACGCTGTGACCACAGAGAACAGAGGACAGGAGGTGTGCAGGACTGAACGCTGTGACCACAGAGAACAGAGGACAGGAGGTGTGCAGTGCTGAACGCTGTGACCACAGAGAACAGAGGACAGGAGGTGTGCAGTGCTGAACGCTGTGACCACAGAGAACAGAGGACAGGAGGTGTGCAGTGCTGAACGCTGTGACCACAGAGAACAGAGGATAGGCGGTGTGCAGGACTGAACGCTGTGACCACAGAGAACAGAGGACAGGAGGTGTGCGTCACGCGGACGGATCTGGGGACATTATTCTTCTGGCAGGGGAAGCAATAGTAGATATGGAGTGAAAGAGGTAAATTACTTCGCAAGTGGATAGATTATGGAGAACATGAAGTCTGAACGTTTGTATCATTAAAGAAATGTGTGATATTCCTTGAAAATCTATTGTTCCACAGGCTGCTGTCTAGTTGTAAACTGTAAGCTTGCAGTGTTCATGTATAGTGAAAATTATGTCATCATTTTCCGCATCTATATTCTGCATTAAAAAAATCACAGGTTACCAGTTGCCATGGCGTAGTGGTTCGCGTCACAGATTCCCTGTTCGGAGGTAGTAGATTCGAATCCCATCAGAACCATTTCTTTATGGAATTGATCTGCCCCAACCGGCTCTTATCCAGAGATAACTCCGGCCTCTATTAGGATGACTGGGACCACACAGCCGAGTTTCATACACCTAATGGATGCGTCTCTGAGAATGTCACTCAAATTTTCTGACCAGCACTGCAGGCGACTGTACCTCCCTGGGCCTGGTTGATGCCAAGATATGTTACGAAAGTGAACGTAGAATGCAGCCATGTCATGCAATTTCAGATCGGAACAGAACTCCATGGCATCATGTTCATGAACCTCATCTCATCTACCGGCATTACCAAATTACCTCATCTTGATCTACCGGCATTACCAAATTACCTCATCTTGATCTACCAGGCATTACCAAAATACATGGCGAGGGTTGACTGGCAGAACCCAGTATCTCATATGCATATATAGAAGAGAGATACTGGGTTCTGGCAGTCAGCCCTGGAGTATTGCGTTCCTTAGGGCACGTGCAAAATGTCCACCAAGTTTGGAAGTGTGCACATCTTGCTAGTAGTGTGCACATCTTGCTAGTAGCGTGCACATCTTGCTAGTAGTGTGTACATCTTGCTAGTAGTGTGCACATCTTGCTAGTAGTGTGCACATCTTGCTAGTAGTGTGCACATCTTGCTGAAGGATAAACAAAGTTTGGTTGTGTGTACATCTTGCTGAAGGATAAACAAAGTTTGGTAGTGTATACACCTTGCTGAAGGATAAACAAAGTTTGGTTGTGTGAAAAAAAAAAACTTTGGTAGTGTGCACACCTTGCTGAAGGATAAACAGAGTTTGGTAGTGTGCACACCTTGCTGAAGGATAAACAGAGTTTGGTAGTGTGCACACCTTGCTGAAGGATAAACAGAGTTTGGTAGTGTGCACACCTTGCTGAAGGATAAACAGAGTTTGGTAGTGTGCACACCTTGCTGAAGGATAAACAGAGTTTGGTAGTGTGCACACCTTGCTGAAGGATAAACAGAGTTTGGTAGTGTGAAAAAACCTTTGGTAGTGTGCACACCTTGCTGAAGGATAAACAGAGTTTGGTAGTGTGCACACCTTGCTGAAGGATAAACAGAGTTTGGTAGTGTGCACACCTTGCTGAAGGATAAACAAACCGACAGAAAAGGACGAAAGCATAATCTTAATGAAGACAAGGACGGACCTCTAGCAATGAAGACAAGGACGGACATGTGGCAATGAAGACAAGGACGGACATGTGGCAATGAAGACAAGGACGGACATGTGGCAATGAAGACAAGGACGGACATGTGGCAATGAAGACAAGGACGGACCTTTAGCAATGAAGACAAGGACGGACATGTGGCAATGAAGACAAGGACGGACCTTTAGCAATGAAGACAAGGACGGACATGTGGCAATGAAGACAAGGACGGACCTTTAGCAATGAAGACAAGGACGGACATGTGGCAATGAAGACAAGGACGGACCTTTAGCAATGAAGACAAGGACGGACATGTGGCAATGAAGACAAGGACGGACCTTTAGCAATGAAGACAAGGACGGACATGTGGCAATGAAGACAAGGACGGACCTCCAGCAATGAAGACAAGGACGGACCTTCAGCAATGAAGACAAGGACGGATCTCTAGCAATGAAGACAAGGACGGACCTCCAGCAATGAAGACAAGACGGACCTTCAGCAATGAAGACAAGGACGGATCTCTACCAATGAAGACAAGGACGGACCTTTAGCAATGAAGACAAGGACGGACCTTTAGCAAGACAGTTTTCCAAGCTCTTCTTTGGTAAACAGAACATATTTTTACGTTTACATGAAACATTTTGAAACAGTTTACAATGTTAGCCCCATGAAAGGAACCAATCAACAGAATGTTCGATTATCTCCCTTTATTATAAACTTTCTGCAGGAATGTCGATTATCTCCCTTTATTATAAACTTTCTGCAGGAATGTCGATTATCTCCCTTTATTATAAACTTTCTGCAGGAATGTCGATTATCTCCCTTTATTATAAACTTTTTGCAGGGAATGTCGATTATCTCCCTATTATTATAAACGTTTTGCAGGAATGTCGATTATCCCCCTTTATTATAAACGTTCTGCAAGGAATGTCGATTACTCCCTTTATTATAATCTTTCTGCAAGGAATGTCGATTATCTCCCTTATTATAAACTTTCTGTAGGGAATGTCGATTATCTCCCTTTATTATAAACTTTCTGCAGGATGTCGATTATATCTCTTTACTATAAACTTTCTGCAGGACATGTCGATTATCTCCCTGTCGTATAAACTTTCTGCAGGGAATGTCGATTATCTCCCTTTATTACAAACTTTCTGCGAGGAATGTTGATTATCTTCCTTTATTATAAACTTTCTGCAGGGAATGTCGATTATCTCCCTTTATTATAAACTTTCTGCAGGATTGTCGATTATCTCCCTTTATTATAAACTTTCTGCAGGGCATGTTGATCATCTCCCTTTCTTATAAACTTTCTGCAGGGAATGTCGATTATCCCCTTTATTATAAACTTTCTGCAGGAATGTCGATTATCTCCCTTTATTACAAACTTTCTGCAGGGAATGTCGATTTATCTCCCTTTATTACAAACTTTCTGCAGGAATGTCGATTATCTCCCGTTATTACAAACTTTCTGCAGGAATGTCGATTATCTCCCTTATTATAAACTTTCTGCAGGAATGTCGATTATCTCCCTTTAATATAAACTTTCTGCAGGAATGTCGATTATATCCCTTTCTTATAAAATTTCTGCAGGAATGTCGATTATCTCCCTTATTATAAACTTTCTGCAGGGAATGCCGATTATCTCCCCTTATTATAAACTTTCTGCAGGGATTGTCGATTATCTCCCTTTATTATAAACTTTCTGCACGGAAAGTCGATTATCTCCCTTTGTTACAATCTTTCTGCAGGGAATGTCGATTATCTCCCTTTATTATAAACTTTCTGCAGGGAATGTCGATTATCTCCCTTTAATATAAACTTTCTGCAGGAATGTCGATTATCTCCCTTTATTGTAAACTTTCTGCGAGGAATGTCGATTATCTCCCTTTATTAATAAACTTTCTGCGAGGAATGTTGATTACTTCCTTTATTATAAACTTTCTGCAGGGAATGTCGATTATCTCCCTTTATTATAAACTTTCTGCACGGAATGTCGATTATCTCCCTTTATTATAAACTTTCTGCAGGGAATGTCGATTCTCTCCCTTTCTTATAAAATTTCTGCAGGGAATGTCGATTACCTCCCTTTATTATAAAACTTTCTGCACGGAAAGTCGATTATCTCCCTTTGTTACAATCTTTCTGCAGGGAATGTCGATTATCTCCCTTTATTATAAACTTTCTGCAGGGAATGTCGATTATCTCCCTTTATTATAAACTTTCTGCAGGGAATGTCGATTATCTCCCTTTATTACAAACTTTCTGCAGGGAATGTCGATTATCTCCCTTTATTGTAAACTTTCTGCAGGGATTGTCGATTATCTCTTTATTATAAACTTTCTGCAGGGAAAGTCGATTATCTCCCTTAGTTACAAACTTTCTGCAGGAATGTCGATTATCTCCCTTTAATATAAACTTTCTGTAGGAATGTCGATTATCTCCCTTTATTATAAACTTTCTGCAGGGATTGTCGATTATCTCTCTTACTATAAACTTTCTGCAGGGCATGTCGATTATCTCCCTGTCTTATAAACTTTCTGCAGGGAATGTCGATTATCTCCCTTTATTAAAAACTTTCTGCGAGAATGTTGATTATCTTCCTTTATTATAAACTTTCTGCAGGGAATGTCGATTATCTCCCTTTATTATAAACTTTCTGCAGGGATTGTCGATTATCTCCCTTTATTATAAAATTTATGCAGGGCATGTCGATTATCTCCCTTTCTTATAAACTTTCTGCAGGGAATGTCGATTATCTCCCTTTATTATAAACTTTCTGCAGGGAATATCGATTATCTTCCTTTATTACAAACTTTCTGCAGGGAATGTCGATTATCTCCATTTATTACAAACTGTCTGCAGGGAATGTCGATTATCTCCCGTTATTACAAACTTTCTGCAGGGAATGTCGATTATCTCCCTTTATTATAAACTTTCTGCAGGGAATGTCGATTATCTCCCTTTAATATAAACTTTCTGCAGGAATGTCGATTATCTCCCTTTATTATAAACTTTCTGTAGGGAATGTCGATTATCTCCCTTTCTTATAAACTTTCTGCAGGGAATGTCGATTATCTCCCTTTCTTGGAAAATTTCTGCAGGGAATGTCGATTATTTCCCTTTATTACAAACTTTCTGCAGGGAATGTCGATTACTCCCTTTATTACAAACTTTCTGCAGTGAATGTCGATTATCTCCCTTTCTTATAAACTTTCTGCAGGAATGTCGATTTTCTCCCTTTATTATAAACTTTCTGCAGGGAATGCCGATTATCTCCGCTTATTATAAACTTTCTGTAGGGATTGTCGATTATCTCCCTTTATTATAAACTTTCTGCACGGAAAGTCGATTATCTCCCTTTGTTACAATCTTTCTGCAGGGAATGTCGATTATCTCCCTTTATTATAAACTTTCTGCAGGGAATGTCGATTATCTCCCTTTAATATAAACTTTCTGCAGGGAATGTCGATTATCTCCCTTTATTAAAAACTTTCTGCAGGGAATGTCGATTATCTCCCTTTATTGTAAACTTTCTGCGAGGAATGTCGATTATCTCCCTTTATTATAAACTTTCTGCGAGGAACGTTGATTATCTTCCTTTATTAATAAACTTTCTGCAGGGAATGTCGATTATCTCCCTTTATTATAAACTTTCTGCACGGAATGTCGATTATCTCCCTTTATTATAAACTTTCTGCAGGGAATGTCGATTCTCTCCCTTTCTTATAAACTTTCTGCAGGGAATGTCGATTATCTCCCTTTATTATAAACTTTTTGCAGGGAATGCCGATTATCTCCCTTTATTATAAACTTTCTGAAGGGATTGTCGATTATCTCCCTTTATTATAAACTTTCTGCACGGAAAGTCGATTATCTCCCTTTGTTACAATCTTTCTGCAGGGAAGTCGATTATCTCCCTTTATTATAAACTTTCTGCAGGGAATGTCGATTATCTCGATTTAATATAAACTTTCTGCAGGGAATGTCGATTATCTCCCTTTATTACAAACTTTCTGCAGGGAATGTCGATTATCTCCCTTTATTTGTAAACTTTCTGCGAGGTATGTCGAATATCTCCCTTTATTATAAACTTTCTGCGAGGAATGTTGATTATCTTCCTTTATTATAAACTTTCTGCAGGAATGTCGATTATCTCCCTTTCTTATACACTTTCTGCAGGGAATGTCGATTATCTCCCTTTAATATAAACTTTCTGCAGGGAATGTCGATTATCTCCCTTTATTATAAACTTTCTGCAGGGAATGTCGATTATCTCCCTTTAATATAAACTTTCTGCAGGAATGTCGATTATCTCCTTTTAATATAAACTTTCTGCAGGGAATGTCGATTATCTCCTTTTAATATAAACTTTCTGCAGGAATGTCGTTATCTCCCTTTAATATACACTTTCTGCAGGAATGTCGATTATATCCCTTTAATATAAACTTTCTGCAGGGAATGTCGTGGACTGCTGACCAAGCCGGTTTTCTTTTTGTGCATTGTTACCGCCCACCATCTGCATTGTTACCGCCCCCCATCTGCATTGCTACCGCCCACCATCTGCATTGCTACCGCCCACCATCTGCATTGTTACCGCACACCATCTGCATTGCTACCGCCCACCATCTGCATTGTTACCGCCCACCATCTGCATTGCTACCGCCCACCATCGCATTGTTTACCGCCCACCATCTGCATTGTTACCGCCCACCATCTGCATTGCTACCGCCCACCATCTGCATTGTTACCGCACACCATCTGCATTGCTACCACCCACCATCTGCATTGTTACCGCCCACCATCTGCATTGCTAACCGCCCACCATCTGCATTGTTACCGCCCACCATCTGCATTGCTACCGCCCACCATCTGCATTGCTACCGCCCACCATCTGCATTGTTACCGCCCACCATCTGCATTGCTACCGCCCACCATCTCAGACAGCTGAAAACCGATGGTTAGCATTGATGCACCATATGAAAGATGATACAACAGATATTCGTCCCATATTCTGTTCAAACAGGGGAGGAAACACACCAGCAAAAAGAAACACCTGGTGGCAACATGCTGGTGGAACTAAACTAAAGAAACACCTGGTGGCAACATGCTGGTGGAACTATAGCGCGACACCTGGTGGCAACATGCTGGTGAACTAAACTAAAGAAACACCTGGTGGCAACATGCTGGTGAACTAAACTAAAGAAACACCTGTGGCAACATGCTGGTGGAACTAAACTAAAGAAACACCTGGTGGCAACATGCTGGTGAACTAAACTAAAGAAACACCTGGTGGCAACATGCTGGGGAACTAAACGGCAAACACCTGGTGGCAACATGCTGGTGGAAATAACGGCAAACACCTGGTGGCAACATGCTGGTGAAACTAAACTAAAGAAACACCTGGTGGCAACATGCTGGTGGAACTAAACTAAAGAAACACCTGGTGGCAACATGCTGGTGGAACTAAACTAAAGAAACACCTGGTGGCAACATGCTGGTGGAACTAAACGGCAAACACCTGGTGGCAACATGCTGTGGAAATAAACGGCAAACACCTCGTGGCAACATGCTGGTGGAACTAAACGGCAAACACCTGGTGGCAACATGCTGGTGGAAACTAAACGGCAAACACCTGGTGGCAACATGCTGGTGGAACTAAACGGCAAACACCTGGTGGCAACATGCTGGTGGAACTAAACGGCGACTGGACGTTGTGACTTCAAGTGACGCCCAGTTTCTGTGGCCCCGAAAGAGTTAAATGGAATGACATTCCCGCTGGACATTAGCGTTGGCGTAGGGTTAACTTCAAATGGGCAAAACACTGGAGAGCAGTGTCAGCAGACTTTTCCCCTCTCGCTAGAGGTGTTACGACTGGACTTGCAGCCGACACAACACGGCGAGTATGTGAGTTCTTGCTTTAATCATTCCAGCCTTACATTCCCGCTCTCTCCTAGCACAATTCACTGACTTTAAGACTGGTGTTCCTCAGGGTCCCCATGGCTGGGCAAAGCTTTAACTGAGAGTAAGATGAGTTCATAACTTGGTATGGAGCATGAAGCCTTCTCACCGCTGAAAGTTACCAATGACATGAAGCCTTCACACCGCTAAAAGGTACTATTGACATGAAGCCTTCTCACCGCTAAAAGTTACCATTGACATGAAGCCTTCTCACCGCTAAAAGTTACCAATGACATGAAACCTTCTCACCGCTAAAAGTTACCGATGATATGAAGCCTTCTCACCGCTAAAAGTTACCAATGACATGAAGCCTTCTCACCGCTAAAAGTTACTATTGACATGAAGCCTTCTCACTGCTAAATTTACCAATGACATGAAGCTTCTCACCGCTAAAAGTTACCAATGACATGAAGCCTTCTCACCGCTAAAAGTTACCAATGACATGAAACCTTCTCACCGCTAAAAGTTACCATTGACATGAAGCCTTCTCACCGCTAAAAGGTACTATTGACATGAAGCCTTCTCACTGCTAAAAGTTACCATTGACATGAAGCCTTCTCACTGCTAAAAAGTTACCGATGATATGAAACTTCCCACCGCTAAAAGTTACCAATGACATGAAGCCTTCTCACCGCTAAAAGTTACCAATGACATGAAACCTTCTCACCGCTAAAAGTTACCAATGACATGAAACCTTCTCACCGCTAAAAGTTACTATTGACATGAAGCCTTCTCACCGCTAAAAGTTACGATGATATGAAGCCTTCTCACCGCTAAAAGTTACCAATGACATGAAGCCTTCTCACCGCTAAAAGTTACCAATGACATGAAACCTTCTCACGCTAAAAGTTACGATGATATGAAGCCTTCTCACCGCTAAAAGTTACCAGTGACACGAAGCCTTCTCACCGCTAAAATTTACCAATGACATGAAGCCTTCTCACCGCTAAAATTTACCAATGACATGAAGCCTTCTCACGCTAAAAGTTACCAATGACATGAAGCCTTCTCACCGCTAAAATTTACCAATGATATGAAACCTTCTCACCGCTAAAAGTTACTATTGACATGAAGCCTTCTCACCGCTAAAATTTACCAATGACCTGAAGCCTTCTCACCGCTAAAAGTTACCAATGACATGAAGCCTTCTCACCGCTAAAAGTTACCAATGAAATGAAACCTTCTCACCGCTAAAAGTTACGATGATATGAAACCTTCTCACCGCTAAAAGTTACCGATGACATGAAACCTTCTCACCGCTAAAAGTTACCGATGATATGAAACCTTCCCACCGCTAAAAGTTACCAATGACACCGAAACATCATCACATAGTATGCAGCATAAAGCCTTCTCACCGCTAAAAGTTACCAATGACACAGAAACATCATCACATGGTATTCAGCATGAAGTCTTCTCACCACTAAAAGTTACCATTGACATGAAGCCTTCTCACCGCTAAAAGTTACCATTGACACGAAGCCTTCTCACCGCTAAAAGTTACCATTGACACGAAGCCTTCTCACCGCTAAAAGTTACCAACGACATGAAGCCTTCTCACCGCTAAAAGTTACCAATGACATGAAACCTTCTCACCGCTAAAATTTACCAATGACATGAAGCCTTCTCACCGCTAAAAGTTACCATTGACATGAAGCCTTCTCACCGCTAAAAGTTACCAGTGACATGAAGCCTTCTCACCGCTAAAAGTTACCAATGACATGAAGCCTTCTCACTGCTAAAATTTACCAATGACATGAAGCCTTCTCACCGCTAAAAGTTACCAGTGACATGAAGCCTTCTCACCGCTAAAATTTACCAATGACATGAAGCCTTCTCACCGCTAAAAGTTACCATTGACATGAAAACTTCTCACCGCTAAAAGTTACTATTGACATGAAGCCTACTCACCGCTAAATGTTACCGATGATATATGAAGCCTTCTCACCGCTAAAAGTTACCATTGACATGAAGCCTTCTCACCGCTAAAAGTTACCAATGACATGAAGCCTTCTCACCGCTAAAAGTTACCATTGACATGAAACCGTCTCACCGCTAAAAGTTACTATTGACATGAAGCCTTCTCACCGCTAAAATTTACCAGTGACACAGAAACATCATCACATAGTATGCAGCATGAAGTCTTCGCACCGCTGAAAGTTACCAGTGACACAGAAACATAATTAAACATTACACACAAATCTATAAAACAACTGATGCCTTAGATATATCCATGAAACTGTTTCAGATATTATATTATTATTACTATTATATTGGGTATTTATATAGCGCCTGTCCTCGGTCACAGACCAAGCTCTAAGCGCTTTACAATAAACACACTACCTCACTCACTCAACGGCTGCCTACCCAGGTAGAGCCGGCCGAAGAGCAGCCTACTGGCGCTCATTCAGTCGTTTCCCGTACCATTCAAATATCAGTCACTCATTTTCATTTATCTCATTTATTCCTCCAGTTTCTCACATAGAATGCATACAATGTTTTATACGTGTCCTCCATTTCCACCGGAACTCGATGGCACACGTGAAACATGTGAAACGAACATTTCTTGACGTTAAATATCGTCTACAACGTTTCTTGAAACGTATAATGCAATCAGTGAAACATACTTAAACGTTAAATATGGTCTTGAAAATATCTTTTCACATGACATGTAATTTATAACACAAATCGAAACGTGCAATGCGATACGTTAACTTTTTTTTCTTAAGTTTTAAAGAATATTTTTGAGACATCTTTCAACATACACGTGTCATGAAACTTCTTGAAATGTTAAATGTGATAAATGAATAAATGATTACGTATGGAATATCGATATTGTAATTCTCTCTCTCTCTCTCTCTCTCTCTCTCTCTCTCTCTCTCTCTCTCTCTCTCTCTCTCTCTCTCTGTGTGTGTGTGTGTGTGTGTGTGTGTGTGTGTGTGTGTGTGTGTGTGTGTGTGTGTGTGTGTGTGCGCGCGGGCGTGCGCGCGCATGCGTGTGTGCTTGCTTGCGTGCGTGCGTGTGTTCGTGCGTGGGTGGGTGTGTGCGTGTGTATGTGTGTGTCTGTGTGTGTGTGTGTGTGTGTGTGTGTGTTTGTGTGTGTCTGTGTGTGTGTGTGTGTGTACGAGCGCGCAAGTGCTTGCGTGCATGCGCGCTCGCGCTCGCGCGCGCGTGTGTGTGTGTATGTGCGCGTACGTGCGTGCGTACGTGTGCGAGTGCGTGCGTGCGTGTGTGTATGTGTGTATGTGTGTATGTGTGTATGTGTGTGTGTATGTATGTGCGTGTGTGTGTGTGTGTTTGGACGCGCGCGTGAGCACATATGCGAGCGCTGTAGAGTTTAATCTTTGAGGGGCTTGTTCAACACAAACCCGAACAACTCACGTTGTCAGCAGAGTTTTCCAGCGGTGTGGCCGTGCATTCCTGCCTCAGGTGTTGACGTCGATGGTGAAAGCGTTCCAGTAGCTCCGCCTGGCCAACCACAATGGACAGTGACAGGACTAGGGTTCACTTTGTTGACCAGGAAGCATTCCAATGACAGTGAGGACACAGTCATTAGTGTTGACCATAGAATATTTCAGCAACGGACAGTCAGAAACAGTCACTGGATTCACCCATGGAACATTTCAAAGACAGTGAGGGAAACAGATATTTGTGTTGACCATTGAATACTCCAACAACGGACCGTCAGAAACACAGTCACTGGATTCACTCATAGAACATTTCAAAGACAGTGAGGGAAACAGATATTTGTGTTGACCATTGAATACGCCAACAACGGACCGTCAGAAACAGTCACTGGATTCACTCATAGAACATTTCAAAGACAGTGAGGGAAACAGATATTTGTGTTGACCATTGAATACTCCAACAACGGACAGTCAGAAACAGTCACTGGATTCACTCATAGAACATTTCAAAGACAGTGAGGGAAACAGATATTTGTGTTGACCATTGAATACTCCAACAACGGACAGTCAGAAACAGTCACTGGATTCACTCATAGAACATTTCAAAGACAGTGAGGGAAACAGATATTTGTGTTGACCATTGAATACTCCAACAACGGACAGTCAGAAACACATTCACTGGATTCACTCATAGAACATTTCAAAGACAGTGAGGGAAACAGATATTTGTGTTGACCATTGAATACTCCAACAACGGACAGTCAGATACAGTCACTGGATTCACTCATAGAACATTTCAAAGACAGTGAGGGAAACAGATATTTGTGTTGACCATTGAATACTCCAACAACGGACAGTCAGATACAGTCACTGGATTCACCCATAGAACATTTCAAAGATAATGAGGGAAAGAGATACATGGAATATTCCAGCAACGGACCGTCAGATACAGTCACTGGATTCACTCATAGAACATTTCAAAGATAATGAGGGAAAGAGATACATAGAATATTCCAGCAACGGACCGTCAGATACAGTCACTGGATTCACCCATAGAACATTTCAAAGATAGTGAGGGAAACAGGTATTTGTGTTGACCATTGAATATTTGGGAAAAAAAAACCTCGTGACGGTGCCAGCTATCAATGCTGAGCATAGAACATTTAACTGATAAGGACAGAAACAGCCATCACTGCTGACCATAGAACATTTCAGAACATAGAGTCAGATAGAACATTTCAGAACATAGAGTCAGATAGAACATTTCAGAACATAGAGTCAGGTAGAACATTTCAGAACATAGAGTCAGACGCAGCCACAAGTGTTGACAATAGACCATGTCAATGATAGACAGTGTGTGGAACACTGTCACTGCAATGGACCGTAGAACGTTTAACTGGCGAACATTGAGAAAAATGCACAAGTGTTGACAATAGACCATGTCAAGTGGAACAATGTCATTGTAGTGGACCGTAGAACGTTAAAATGACAAACATTGAGAGAAATACAGTCATACACGTTAGTCA
The DNA here is from genome assembly GCA_018398815.1 of Conus ventricosus. NCBI lineage: Eukaryota > Metazoa > Mollusca > Gastropoda > Neogastropoda > Conidae > Conus > Conus ventricosus. The sequence continues at coordinate 77,311,842 of CM031612.1, read as the reverse complement.
TAGAACGTTTCAATATAGAACAGTGAGAAAAGTCAACGGTGTTCCCCATAGACCATTTTGATACTAGTGACAGAAAAGTCAATGGTGTTCCCCATAGACCATTTTGATACTAGTGACAAAGGTCAACGGTGTTCCCCATAGATCATTTTGATACTAGTGAGAAAAGTCAATGGTGTTCCCCATAGACCATTTTGATACAAGTGAGAAAAGTCAATGGTGTTCCACATAGACCATTTTGATACTAGTGAGACAAAAGTCAATGGTGTTCCCCATAGACCATTTTGATACTAGTGACAAAAGTCAACGGTGTTCCCCATAGACCATTTTGATACTAGTGAGACAAAAGTCAACGGTGTTCTCCATAGATCATTTTGATACTAGTGTGAGAAAAGTCAACGGTGTTCCCCATAGACCATTTTGATACTAGTGAGAAAAGTCAATGGTGTTCCCCATAGACCATTTTGATACTAGTGAGAAAAGTCAATGGTGTTCCCCATAGACCATTTTGATACTAGTGAGAAAAGTCAATGGTGTTCCCCATAG
>CM031612.1:77301299-77308799 GCA_018398815.1 Conus ventricosus | reverse complement strand
CTGTGTGTTTGTGATTGTTGGTGGAGTTCGCGACCAGACGAGGATGATGATGGTGATGGCACTGGCATACAACAAATTACAGTATTCTAAGAGAAGCAATTTTCCTCAGTGATAAGAATAGTTAGTGGTACCATTTGTTGACATACCTAGTCTGGTAACAACGTCCACATCTGTAATTGCTGATGATTTAAATGATTGCTGCAAAACACTTCAATGAAATGGTGTAGTCTACATCAAAGACGAAATATTTTCGGTCTCTTTTGAAGGTGTGCAGTGGACGGCACAATTTCAGGTTTAGCGTAAACCGATGAACCTGAAAAAAAAATGTTCATGTTTATAGCGCCTATTCTCTAAAGATTAGGGCTCTAAGCGCTCTATATATAATATAATAAACACTCGTTTACACAACGGGCTGCCTACCTGGGTAGTGCCGACCGAAGAGTTGCCTGCCGGCGCATCATTCAGTCGTTTCCCGTGTCATCCGGTCAATATCGTTCACTCAGTTTCTTTATTTCCTTCATTCTTTGCAATTCTCACGCAGGGTGCATGCTGTGTGTAACGTGCCATCCATACCAACGGCCAAACTGGCCTCTTCCGAAAGTTGGTGATGGGATTTTACGTGTGTGCAAGACGTTATGCGTGTGTTCACACACGGAACCTCGGTGTATAGTCTCATTCGAAGGACTGTATGGGGAATGGAGTCAGAACCAATGTTAACAGTATGCAAAACTAGATTTGAACATGTCTGTCCGCGTACGTGGCAGAATATAATTTTAGAACCATATCGACACGAGGCCATATTAGATAAATTTCTGAAGTATTGTGGGGCCAGATAATTGCGTACTTTATGCATAAGATCAGCTTTGTTTAATCTTGTTGTGTTTGCAGAGGCAGATTATCTTTGCAGCTCTTCTGTACATCGAATCTGATGGAGCTGATTTTTTCATGATGAACTTTTGCTGCACAGTCCCAGACTGCAGATAAATAGTTGATGTGAGAACTCAGAACTCTGAACACTTTTATTCGATCAAAGAGAGAGACAGTGAGCCTGGAGAAAAACATTTTGGACGCGTTTGTATCTATGTACGGCTTCAGTTGTTTAAGCAAGAAGAGACTGCGACAGATTCAATGTGGGACTGCCACTTCCAATGTGGGACTGCCACTTCAGTTCCAATGTGGGACTGCCACTTCCAATGTGGGACTGCCACTTCAGTTCCAATGTGGGACTGCCACTTCCAATGTGGGACTGCCACTTCAGTTCCAATGTGGGGCTGCCACTTCAGTTCCAATGTGGGACTGCCACTTCCAATGTGGGACTGCCACTTCAGTTCCAATGTGGGACTGCCACTTCCAATGTGGGACTGCCACTTCAGTTCCAATGTGGGACTGCCACTTCAGTTCCAATGTGGGACTGCCACTTCAGTTCCAATGTGGGACTGCCACTTCAGTTCCAATGTGGGACTGCCACTTCAGTTCCAATGTGGGACTGTAACTTTCAATGTGGGACTGCCACTTCAGTTCCAATGTGGGAGTGCCATTTCCAATGTGGGACTGCCACTTCAGTTCCAATGTGGGACTGCCACTTCAGTTCCAATGTGGGACTGTCACTTTCAATGTGGGACTGCCACTTCAGTTCCAATGTGGGACTGCCACTTCAGTTCCAATGTGGGACTGCCACTTCAGTTCCAATGTGGGGCTGCCACTTCCAATGTGGGACTGCCACCTCAGTTCCAATGTGGACTGCCACTTCAGTTCCAATGTGGGACTGCCACTTCAGTTCCAATGTGGGACTGCCACTTCCAATGTGGGGGCTGCCACTTCCAATGTGGGGCTGCCACTTCAGTTCCAATGTGGGGCTGCCACTTCCAATGTGGGACTGCCACTTCAGTTCCAATGTGGGACTGCCACTTCAGTTCCAATGTGGGGCTGCCACTTCCAATGTGGGGCTGCCACTTCAGTTCCAATGTGGGGCTGCCACTTCAGTTCCAATGTGGGGCTGCCACTTCAGTTCCAATGTGGGGCTGCCACTTCAGTTCCAATGTGGGACTGTCACTTCAGTTGCTCGTCCACTCTCACTCCCATGACTCGCTGCTTGTTCCAAGGTGCTACCATCTAAAGTCAGACTGAGACGTAGAGTTTCTGTTTGGTGTTTCTGTCTAAAAGTGATTGGCATGCCTTTTGTCCTCTCAGAATGAATCATTATGGAATCAAAACTACACCACTCCCAGACGTCGTTGAAACCTTGCTGTGGAGGATTTTGGACTGTCGATAAGTCCACCGCGCAGACATGAAGAGAGGTGTCATCAACAAAAAGCTCACACAAGACACGCGGATGTGAAATTGATAATGGGAGAGAGACAGGGGTAGGGAGTGGGGGAGAGAGTCAGCGAGAGAGGAAGAAGAAGATGGAGAGAGAGAGAGAGAGAGAGAGAGAGAGAGAGAGAGAGAGAGAGAGAGAGAGAGAGAGAGAGAGAGAGAGAGGAGAGAGAGAGAGAGAAGAGAGAGACTAACCTTGCCATCTAGAGCTAGCGTTGACGTGTGAGGCAGCGGCAGTGGCACACTGGATAACGTCCCTTGAAGACAACGCAGAGCTTAGACTGATAACACTGCTTGGTGTAGTATATGGACAACGCAGAGCTTAGACTGACAATACTGCATGGTGTAGTATATGGACAACGCAGAGCTTAGACTGATAACACTGCTTGGTGTAGTATATGGGCAACGCAGAGCTTAGACTGACAATACTGCATGGTGTAGTATATGGACAACGCATAGCTTAGACTGATAACACTGCTTGGTGTAGTATATGGACAACGCAGAGCTTAGACTGATAACACTGCTTGGTGTAGTATATGGGCAACGCAGAGCTTAGACTGACAATACTGCATGGTGTAGTATATGGACAACGCAGAGCTTAGACTGATAACACTGCTTGGTGTAGTATATGGACAACGCAGAGCTTAGACTCATAACACTGCTTGGTGTAGTATATGGACAACACAGAGCTTAGACTGATAACACTGCTTGGTGTAGTATATGGGCACCGCAGAGCTTAGACTGATAACAATCCTTGCTGTAGCAAATGGTCAAAGCACAACTCAAATAAAGGTGTTTGTTAGTGGCACGCTGAGTGAGCTATATGTTTGTTTTTTCCCAGCAAACCTACAAAACCTTTTTTTTCAATTTGAAAAAAACATAATAATAAACAAGCATATTTTGCAACATTAAACAGAAAATGTAGATTGCTGTTTATCACTCCATCTGTCATTTTCTCTGTCAGTCCATGGTTCATTTTGTCTGTCACTCCATGGTTCATGTTGTCTGTCACTCCATGGTTCATGTTGTCTGTCATTCCATTGTTCATTTTGTTTGTCAGTCCATGGTTCATTTTGTCTGTCACTCCATGGTTCATGTTGTCTGTCACTCCATGGTTCATGTTGTCTGTCACTCCATGGTTCATGTTGTCTGTCACTCCATGGTTCATTTTGTTTGTCAGTCCATGGTTCATTTTGTCTGTCACTCCATGGTTCATGTTGTCTGTCACTCCATGGTTCATGTTGTCTGTCACTCCATGGTTCATGTTGTCTGTCACTCCATGGTTCATGTTGTTTGTCAGTCCATGGTTCATGTTGTCTGTCACTCCATGGTTCATGTTGTCTGTCATTCCATGGTTCATGTTGTCTGTCACTTCATGGTTCGTGTTGTCTGTCACTCCATGGTTCATGTTGTCTGTCACTCCATGGTTCATGTTGTCTGTCACTCCACGGTTCATGTTGTCTGTCTCTCCATGGTTCATGCTGTCTGTCACTTCACGGTTCATTGTGTCTATCACTCCATGGTTCATGTTGTCTGTCACTCCACGGTTCATGTTGTCTGTCACTCCATGGTTCATGTTGTCTGTCACTCCATGGTTCATGTTGTCTGTCACTCCACGGTTCATTTTGTCTTCATGTTGTCTGTCACTCCATGGTTCATGTTGTCTGTTACTCCATGGTTCATGTTGTTTTTCACTCCGTGGTTCATTTTGTCTGTCAGTCCATGGTTCATTTTGTCTGTCACCCCAATGGCTCATTTTGTCTGTCACTCCATGGTTCATTTTGTCTGTCACTCCATGGTTCATGTTGTCTGTCTCTCCATGGTTCATGTTGTCTGTCAGTCCATGGTTCATGTTGTCTGTCAGTCCATGGTTCATTTTGTCTGTCACTCCATGGTTCATGTTGTCTGTCAGTCCATGGTTCATGTTGTCTGTCACTCTCCATCAGAATGTGTGTGGATCCTTACCAACGCCAGGGCTGGGGAAATGGAAGAGATGCCAGCTTGTTATCATGAGAACAAGGACAGTTGCAGCATACATCACTGTTTGATACGTCTCTTTCATCGTGGTGACACAGCGGCTTTTCTTTCCTTTGGAGGCAGCGAGTTGTCGGTGCTGTTGGTCACAAACACAGTTGTCGGTCCTGCTAGTCACAAACAAAAAGGAAAGGTTGAATAAGCTGCAAACCTTGCCAGCATCAGAGTGATACTGATGACGAGGATGCTGCAAACCTTGCCAGCATCAGAGTGATACTGATGACGAGGGATGCTGCAAACCTTGCCAGCCTCAGAGTGATACTGATGACGAGGGATGCTGCAAACCTTGCCAGCCTCAGAGTGATACTGATGACGAGGGATGTGTCATGGGCGGTTTCTGGGACGCCAGAATCCCCGACACAGAGGTACCCTGCAGAGCAAGCGTACCGGGCATCCATGCTGAGTCTGCTCCAACCAGTCAGACATGCCTCAGCTGGAACGTTTCATGGAACACGACCCCTCCCAGCATCAGCGCCCTGCTCAGATCTGAAGAGAACCTTCTGCCTTCCAACTCAAACCTGGTGACATGAGGGAGGGGGGGGGGGGGGGTGCAGGGGGGAATCAGATGACCCTACGTGTCGGCCCTGTCAGGGTAAGCAAACAGTGGAACATGTCCTGAGTTCATGCAAAGCAACCCTCTGCCAGAGAAGATGCAGGTGGAGACACAGGAAGATGCTTAAGGTGATTGTACGTAAATTACCGCTGCCAGAGGAAAAGCTACGTCACCAGGAGTTCCAGCATTGACGTTGTACAGGGCAGAAGACCACACGTCATGGCTGGGGACAGCTGTGACATGAACAGCTTGAACGCAGGGTTTACCGTGCGGCGGCCAGGACTGGGATGCACACCCGACCTTGAAGAGTGGGAAAACCAGCCACAGATCACCAGAAGGAGTGGACTGAGTAAGAATCTGTTTGAAATCACCGAGCCATGGGAACGCAGACCGGACAAAGCTCACAGTGACAGGGCTGAGGTCATGCCAGTCAAATCTGTTTGAAATCACCGAGCCATGGGAACTCAGACCGGACAAAGCTCACAGTGACAGGGCTGAGGTGGAGAAAGCTCACAGTGACAGGGCTGAGGTGGAGAAAGCTCACAGTGACAGGGCTGAGGTGGAGAAAGCTCACAGTGACAGGGCTGAGGTGGAGAAGCTCACAGTGACAGGGCTGAGGTGGAGGAACCTCACAGTGACAGGCTGAGGTGGAGAAACCTCACAGTGACAGGGCTGAGGTGGAGAAACCTCACAGTGACAGGGCTGAGGTGGAGAAAGCTCACAGTGACAGGGTGAGGTGGAGAAAGCTCACAGTGACAGGGCTGAGGTGGAGAAAGCTCACAGTGACAGGGCTGAGGTGGAGAAACCTCACAGTGACAGGGCTGAGGTGGAGAAAGCTCACAGTGACAGGGCTGAGATGGAGAAAGCTCACAGTGACAGGGCTGAGGTGGAGCTCACAGTGACAGGGCTGAGGTGGAGAAAGCTCACAGTGACAGGGCTGAGGTGGAGAAAGCTCACAGTGACAGGGCTGAGGTGGAGAAAGCTCACAGTGACAGGGCTGAGGTGGAGGAACCTCACAGTGACAGGGCTGAGGTCATGGCAATCTGGCCAGCAGAGGATGCAGTCTGGCCTCAGAGCCCAAGGCCTGGCCATGGAGGTCGGAGCAAGGGGTTACAGGGTCATCAGCCTGTGATCTTATGGAACAAAGGGGTTACAGGGTCATCAGCCTGTGATCTTATAGAACAAAGGGGTTACAGGGTCATCAGCCTGTGATCTTATAGAACAAAGGGGTTACAGGTCAACAACATGTGATCTTATAGAACAAAGGGGTTACAGGTCAACAACCTGTGACCTTATAGAACAAAGGGGTTATAGGTCATCAGCCTGTGGTCTTATAGAACAAAGGGGTTACAGGTCAACAGCCTGTGATCATGTCAAACAAAGGGGTCAACATCCTATGATCTTATAGAACAACGGGGTTACAAGTCAACAGCCAGTGATCTTGTCAAACAAAGGGGTTACAGGTCAACAGCCAGTGATCTTATAGAACAAATGGGTTGCAGGTCAACAGCCAGTGATCTTATAGAACAAAGGGGTTACAGGTCAACAACCTGTGATCTTTAGAACAAAGGGGTTACAGGTCAAAAACCCTGTGATCTTATAGAACAAAGGGGTTACAGGTCAACAGCCTGTGATCATGTCAAACAAAGGGGTCAACATCCTATGATCTTATAGAACAAAGGGGTTACAAGTCAACAGCCAGTGATCTTGTCAAACAAAGGGGTTACAGGTCAACAGCCAGTGATCTTATAGAACAAAGGGTTGCAGGTCAACAGCCAGTGATCTTATAGAACAAAGGGGTTACAGGTCAACAACCTGTGATCTTATAGAACAAAGGCGTTACAGGTCAACAGCCGTGATCTTATAGAACAAAGGGGTTATAGGTCAACAGCCAGTGATCTTATAGAACAAAGGGGTTACAGGTCAACAACATGTGATCTTATAGAACAAAGGGGTTAAGGTCAACAACCTGTGATCTTATAGAACAAAGGGGTTATAGGTCATCAGCCTGTGGTCTTATAGAACAAAGGGGTTACAGGTCAACAGCCTGTGATCATGTCAAACAAAGCGGTTACAGGGTCATCAGCCTATGATCTTATAGAACAAAGGGGTTACAGGTCAACAGCCAGTGATCTTATAGAACAAAGGGGTTACAGGTCAACAGCCAGTGATCTTATAGAACAAAGGGGTTACAGGTCAACAACATGTGATCTTATAGAACAAAGGGGTTACAGGTCAACAACCTGTGATCTTATAGAACAAAGGGGTTATAGGTCATCAGCCTGTGGTCTTATAGAACAACGGGGTTACAGGTCAACAGCCTGTGATCATGTCAAACAAAGGGGTCAACATCCTATGATTCTTATAGAACAAAGGGTTTACAAGTCAAACAGCCAGTGATCTTGTCAAACAAAGGGTTGCAGGTCAACAGCCAGTGATCTTATAGAACAAAGGGGTTACAGGTCATCAGCCTGTGGTCTTATAGAACAAAGGGGTTTTTAGGTCAACAGCCTTTGATCTTATAGAACAAAGGGGTTATAGGTCATCAGACTATGATCTTATAGATCAAAGGGGTTATAGGCCATCAGCCTATGATC
>CM031612.1:77294524-77301199 GCA_018398815.1 Conus ventricosus | reverse complement strand
TTATAGAACAAAGGGTTATAGGTCAACAGCCTATGATCTTATAGAACAAAGGGGTTACAGGGTCATCAGCCTATGATCTTATAGAACAAATGGGTTACAGGTCAACAACCTGTGATCTTATAGAACAAAGGGGTTGCAGTGTCATCAGCCTATGATCTTATAGAACAAAGGGGTTATAGGTCAACAGCCTATGATCTTATAGAACAAAGGGGTTACAGGGTCATCAGCCTATGATCTTATAGAACAAAGGGGTTACAGGTCAACAACCTGTGATCTTATAGAACAAAGGGGTTGCAGTGTCATCAGCCTATGATCTTATAGAACAAAGGGGTTATAGGTCATCAGCCTATGATCTTATAGAACAAAGGGGTTATAGATCATCAGCCTATGATCTTATAGAACAAAGGGGTTACAGGGTCATCAGCCTGTGATCTTATAGAACAAGGGTTTACAGGTCAACAGCCTGTGATCTTATAGAACAAAGGGGTTACTGGGTCATCAGCCTGTGATCTTATAGAACAAAGGGGTTACAGGTCAACAGCCTATGATCTTATAGAACAAAGGGTTACAGGGTCATCAGCCTATGATCTTATCTAGCAAAGGGGTCACAGGGTCATCATCTATGATCTTATCTAACAAAGAGGTGACAGGGTCATCAGTCTATGAACGTATCAAACAAAGGGGTTATAGGTCATCAGTCTATGATCTGATCAAACAAAGGGGTTACAGGTCATCAGCCTGTGGTCTTATAGAACAAAGGGGTTATAGGTCATCAGCCTATGATGTTATCAAACAAAGGGGTTATAGGCCTCCAGCCTATGATGTTATCAAACAAAGGGGTTACAGGTCATCAGCTGTGATCTGATCAAACAAAAGGGGTTACAGGTCATCAACCTATGATCTGATCAAACAAAGGGGTTATAAGTCTTCAGCCTATGATCTGATCAAACAAAGGGGTTACAGGGTCACCAGCTGTAATCCTTTCAAACAAAGGGGTTACAGGTCATCAGTCTATGATCTTATTGAACAGCTCTCGTCTTCTGATACGAAGAGGACCAGAGGCACCAAAGGACTGGCAAAGACAGCTGAAAGGAGTTTGAGCTGGATCTGGTCGAGAAGGAACAACAGTCAACTTCACAGGCTGACATTTCCCCACTGAGGCCAGGTGTTCCATAGCTAGGTAGGCAAGACGTCCACTGAGGCCAGGTGTTCCATAGCTAGGTAGGCAAGACGTCCACTGAGGCCAGGTGTCCTATAGCTAGGTAGGCAAGACGTCCACTGAGGCCAGGTGTTCCATAGCTAGGTAGACGAGACGTCCACTGAGGCCAGGTGTCCCATAGCTAGGTAGGCAAGACGTCCACTGAGGCCAGGTGTTCCATAGCTAGGTAGGCAAGACGTCCACTGAGGCCAGGTGTTCCATAGCTAGGTAGGCGAGACGTCTGTCAAAAAAGGCGACGCCTTGAGACGCCCACCCTTTAAATAATTGCAGGTTCGAATCCTGCAGTACCAAAAATAGTTCTGGCAACAGAAGGCCATTTGTGAACCATGAGTTGAATGCTGTCCGGCTCCCTCACAGTGTGATGAGCTCAGGGCTGGGACATGGGTCTGGTGGGGTTCCTCCCTGAAGACTGGCCGGTGTCTAGCTGTCTTCCTGGACTGTCTTCCAACTGGGGTCCTGGTGGACGACACGCCACTTCTTGGACGTGGCATCCGGCGACAGAAACACGGCAGGCCTCTCCGACGATTCCAAGACTGCAAGCAGTACCCTTAGAGCTGCCTCATCCTCTGGGAGACTACATGTAGCACCACTGGGGCTTCCTCACATCGGCTGAGAGACTGCATGCAGCACCCTGGGTCTTCTTCACATCGGCTGAGAGACTGCATGCAGCACCCCTAGGTCTTCCTCACATCGGCTGAGAGACTGCATGCAGCACTCCTAGGTCTTCTTCAAATCGGCTGAGAGACTGCATGCAGCACTCCTAGGTCTTCCTCACATCGGCTGAAGAGACTGCATGCAGCACTCCTAGGTCTTCTTCACATCGGCTGAGAGACTGCATGCAGCACTCCTAGGTCTTCTTCACATCGGCTGAGAGACTGCATGCAGCACCCCTAGAGCTTCCTCACATCGGCTGAGAGACTGCATGCAGCACCCCTAGGGCTTCCTCACATCGGCTGAGAGACTGCATGCAGCAGCCCTAGGGCTTCCTCACATCGGCTGAGAGACTGCATGCAGCACCCCTAGGTCTTCTTCACATCGGCTGAGAGACTCTTGCTCACAGAGGTCATCGCCTGGTGACGTCCTGTCCACAAAGGGCAGGGTCATCCTGGGCAACGCCTGCAAGGCATGGACCAAGGCGTAAAGACCTCCAGGGCAGGACTGACCCTGGCCTCTGCTGTTGTGTGTCCACCGTGCGGCCACGTCTGTGTCTATGACTCTGGGCCGTGTGTCCCCCTCCTGTGTCACTGACATCATCGTCACTCGTGACAAACCTCCCTTTATTAATGATACTGGATATTGGTTTAGCACGCGGTCTACAGACCTATTCATGGCGAATCACACGACTGCGCTGTTACCAACTGCCATTCTCCTTTGCTTCACATGCTCTTTACAAATGCGCAGTGAGCAAAACCATGAAATACAACAGTTCTAACCGTATCAATACCCAACCTAGTCAACACAAAACTATATTGGCTAATTGATGTGCTCTTTACCGGCCGCCGTGGCGAAGTGGTTAGCGTCGCGGACTCCCGGCTGGGAGGTCGTGGATTCGATTCCTTTAAAAGCCATATGGGATTTTTTTCTTCTGCCCGAGCGACTCCTACCCCGAGTTGAGTTTCCTGCGGGCTCAGTTAGGAAGACTGGACCACACAGTCGAGTTTCATCTACTGGATGGATATGTCTTTGCAGGTGTTGCTCAAATTTAACGACCAACATTGCTGGTGCAAACGATGCAAATATCATGTATACACCGTGTTCATACACACCACCTAATCAACACATAACGATGGAAACATCGTGTATACATAGTGTCCAAACACACCACCTAATCAACACATAACGATGGAAACATCGTGTATACATAGTGTCCAAACACACCACCTAATCAACACATAACGATGGAAACATCGTGTATACACCGTGTCCAAACACACCACCTAATCAATACATAACGATGGAAACATCGTGTATACATAGTGTCCAAACACACCACCTAATCAACACATAACGATGGAAACATCATGTATACACCGTGTCCAATCACACCACCTAATCAACACATAACGATGGAAACATCATGTATACACCGTGTCCAAACACACCACCTAATCAACACATAACGATGGAAATATCATGTATACATAATGTCCAAACACACACCTAATCTACACATAACGATGGAAACATCATGTATACACCGTGTCCATACACACACCACCTAATCAACACATAACGATGCAAAATAGCATGTAAACATAGCGTCCATAGACACCAACTAATCGGCCTTAACGACGTAAAATATCATGCATGCTATTACATCGTTGGGTTTGCTTGCCATGCGTGCTGTCACAGGACATGAGGCAAGAGAAAGAGTGGAGCAGAGGAGGTGTGCAGATGTGGATTGAGGAAGACAGGCAGCCAGGAACCAAACCAGAGGCAGAGGAGAAGGTGTGCAGATGTGGATTGAAGAAGACAGGCAGCCACAGATGACGGCACAGAGGCAGAGGAGAAGGTGTGCAGATGTGGATTGAAGAAGACAGGCAGCCACAGATGACGGCACAGAGGCAGAGGAGAAGGTGTGCAGATGTGGATTGAAGAAGACGGGCAACCACAGATGACGGCACAGAGGCAGCGGACTGCTGACTGTGGACGTTGTCAGAGCCAGGCCGCCAGTTGCCAACACAGTAGGCACTATGCGGGTGTCGCCATAGGAAACAGCCTTGATCTTAAAGAACAAAGGGTTATAGTCACAGACTATGATCTTATAGACAAAGGGTTAAGCACAGCTATATCTTATAGAACAAAGGTTAAGGTCAACAGCCTAGATCTATAGAACAAAGGGTTACAGGGTCTCAGCCTATATTATAGAACAAATGGTTACAGGTCAACAACCTGTGATCTTATAGAACAAATGTTCAGTGCATCAGCTATATTATAGAACAAAGGGGTTAAGGTCAACACCATGATCTATAGAACAAAGGGGTTACAGGGTCATCAGCCTATGATCTTATAGAACAAAGGGGTTAAGGTCAACAACCTGTGATCTTATAGAACAAAGGGTTGCAGTGTCATATTATCTTATAGAACAAGGGTTAAGGCATCAGCCTATGATCTTATAGAACAAAGGGGTTATAGATCTAGCCTAGATCTATAAACAAAGGGGTTACAGGGCATCAGCCTGTGATCTTATAGAACAAAGGGTTTACAGGTCAACAGCCTGTGATCTTATAGAACAAAGGGGTTACTGGGTCATCAGCCTGTGATCTTATAGAACAAAGGGGTTACAGGTCAACAGCCTATGATCTTATAGAACAAAGGGGTTACAGGGTCATCAGCCTATGATCTTATCTAGCAAAGGGTCACAGGGTCATCATCTATGATCTTATCTAACAAAGAGGTGACAGGGTCATCAGTCTATGAACGTATCAAACAAAGGGGTTATAGGTCATCAGTCTATGATCTGATCAAACAAAGGGGTTACAGGTCATCAGCCTGTGGTCTTATAGAACAAAGGGGTTATAGGTCATCAGCCTATGATGTTATCAAACAAAGGGGTTATAGGCCTCCAGCCTATGATGTTATCAAACAAAGGGGTTACAGGTCATCAGCTGTGATCTGATCAAACAAAAGGGGTTACAGGTCATCAACCTATGATCTGATCAAACAAAGGGGTTATAAGTCTTCAGCCTATGATCTGATCAAACAAAGGGGTTACAGGGTCACCAGCTGTAATCCTTTCAAACAAAGGGGTTACAGGTCATCAGTCTATGATCTTATTGAACAGCTCTCGTCTTCTGATACGAAGAGGACCAGAGGCACCAAAGGACTGGCAAAGACAGCTGAAAGGAGTTTGAGCTGGATCTGGTCGAGAAGGAACAACAGTCAACTTCACAGGCTGACATTTCCCACTGAGGCCAGGTGTTCCATAGCTAGGTAGGCAAGACGTCCACTGAGGCCAGGTGTTCCATAGCTAGGTAGGCAAGACGTCCACTGAGGCCAGGTGTCCTATAGCTAGGTAGGCAAGACGTCCACTGAGGCCAGGTGTTCCATAGCTAGGTAGACGAGACGTCCACTGAGGCCAGGTGTCCCATAGCTAGGTAGGCAAGACGTCCACTGAGGCCAGGTGTTCCATAGCTAGGTAGGCAAGACGTCCACTGAGGCCAGGTGTTCCATAGCTAGGTAGGCGAGACGTCTGTCAAAAAAGGCGACGCCTTGAGACGCCCACCCTTTCAATAATTGCAGGTTCGAATCCTGCAGTACCAAAAATAGTTCTGGCAACAGAAGGCCATTTGTGAACCATGAGTTGAATGCTGTCCGGCTCCCTCACAGTGTGATGAGCTCAGGGCTGGGACATGGGTCTGGTGGGGTTCCTCCCTGAAGACTGGCCGGTGTCTAGCTGTCTTCCTGGACTGTCTTCCAACTGGGGTCCTGGTGGACGACACGCCACTTCTTGGACGTGGCATCCGGCGACAGAAACACGGCAGGCCTCTCCGACGATTCCAAGACTGCAAGCAGTACCCTTAGAGCTGCCTCATCCTCTGGGAGACTACATGTAGCACCACTGGGGCTTCCTCACATCGGCTGAGAGACTGCATGCAGCACCCTGGGTCTTCTTCACATCGGCTGAGAGACTGCATGCAGCACCCCTAGGTCTTCCTCACATCGGCTGAGAGACTGCATGCAGCACTCCTAGGTCTTCTTCAAATCGGCTGAGAGACTGCATGCAGCACTCCTAGGTCTTCCTCACATCGGCTGAGAGACTGCATGCAGCACTCCTAGGTCTTCTTCACATCGCTGAGAGACTGCATGCAGCACTCCTAGGTCTTCTTCACATCGGCTGAGAGACTGCATGCAGCACCCCTAGAGCTTCCTCACATCGGCTGAGAGACTGCATGCAGCACCCCTAGGGCTTCCTCACATCGGCTGAGAGACTGCATGCAGCAGCCCTAGGGCTTCCTCACATCGGCTGAGAGACTGCATGCAGCACCCCTAGGTCTTCTTCACATCGGCTGAGAGACTCTTGCTCACAGAGGTCATCGCCTGTGACGTCCTGTCCACAAAGGGCAGGGGTCATCCTGGGCAACGCCTGCAAGGCATGGACCAAGGCGTAAAGACCTCCAGGGCAGGACTGACCCTGGCCTCTGCTGTTGTGTGTCCACCGTGCGGCCACGTCTGTGTCTATGACTCTGGGCCGTGTGTCCCCCTCCTGTGTCACTGACATCATCGTCACTCGTGACAAACCTCCCTTTATTAATGATACTGGATATTGGTTTAGCACGCGGTCTACAGACCTATTCATGGCGAATCACACGACTGCGCTGTTACCAACTGCCATTCTCTCTTTGCTTCACATGCTCTTTACAAATGCGCAGTGAGCAAAACCATGAAATACAAACAGTTCTAACCGTATCAATACCCAACCTAGTCAACACAAAACTATATTGGCTAATTGATGT
>CM031612.1:77274524-77289524 GCA_018398815.1 Conus ventricosus | reverse complement strand
GTGTTAAATGTGGATCATGTTTTTGAACGTAATGATTTGAGCGATGTCTCTTCGATCACACATAGTGACGTAACGTTATCCGACGTGAAACTTGATACGCCCGAAGTCATGCGAAGTGAGAGAAAGACAGTTTTAGAGAAGAAATGTGTGATCGTGAGGGATGAGTGTGGTGGTGAGAGCATGCATGTAGACGAAAGAAACAACATGGTTGGATGTGACAGTGAAAATGAAAAAAGTGGTGGCGATGACTGTGTATTTGGGAATGGGATTATCAAGGGTGATGATCATGTAAATAAGAAAAGTGATAGTGGCTATGTGATGCCGAATGAGAATTCCAGTGTGGCTGACCGTCTGATTACCAATGTGTCAAACAGCAATAGAGACTCTGAGTCATCGTCTATTTCAACGACCAAACCTAATTTAAAGACTGCGACTGACCCGATGACTAAAATTGATTCTACGACTACGATTGAAACGGACATGGTGGTGATGGTATGACAATGAACACATTTGTAAATAGTGTATCATTTCTTCATTGGAATATATGTGGATTATTTCAAAAACTGGATGACAGAGATTTTATACAGTTTATTTCTTCCTTTGACTTTGTTTGCTTAGTGGAAACGTTTGCTGAAGCGTTTCAATCAAACCTTTTTCAAGACTATGAATTATTTGTAAAACCAGCTGTAAAATTTACAAGACAGGGACGGGCCTCGGGAGGATTAGTTTGTATGGTTCGTAAAAGTCTTGTCCCGTATGTGCAACAGGTGGATTGTGACAGTCTGTATACAATGTTATTTAGATTTGATAAAGAATTATTTTGCTATGATAAGCCTGTCTTACTTGTGTGTTCATATGTCCCTCCGGAAAATGCACCTTTCTACACACTGCATGGCTTTGATAATGGCATTGAAATGTTGGAAGAATGTATTGTAAACAAGTTGTTATTCTTTGATGATGCTGAGATACTTTTATGTGGTGACATGAATGCAAGAACTGCGAATATTTCTCCAGGTAATGTAGATGATCGTGATCTTTATGCTAATTTCAAGACTGCAGACAGCAAATACAATAGATGTTCCCAAGATAAGATATTAAATGTGTATGGGAAAAAGCTTCTTTGTATGTGCACTGTGCTAGGATTGACAATTATGAATGGAGTATGTAATGGCGATCTCGAAGGGTGTTTCACATACATTTCGGATGTGGGGAGTAGTGTGAATGATTATTTTCTAGTGTCTACAGATTTTTTTGAACTAATGTGTAAAAAGATGACTCTAAATGTGATGGAAAGATTTGATTCTGATCATTACCCCTGGTATTGTGCATTGAAATGCCAAATGAACAGTCGCATACCAGTTTTGCCCCTAATGTAGATGTTAACCAGTTTATTGTTAAATATTGCTGGAATCAAGATTACAGTCAACAGTTTTCTTCATGCATGAATTCATCAAATGTTTTAGAAAAGTTAAACGCCGCTGAAAATCTTATTTCTGTGAATGTTAATGAAGCTCTGAACTGTTTAATATAACTATCAAAGACCAAGCTGAAACAATGAGGAAAGTTGTGCCTATAAATAAGAAATTTATACAGAATTGGTTTGATCGAGAATGCAGGGTAGAAAAACGTAAACTACGAAGATTATTCAGAATTTTTCTGAATACAATGGATAAAGAGGATAGAATATTGTTTTGTATTGCGAGAAGGGAATATAAACATTTAAATGAAAGGAAACAGAAAGAACATAATGATCTCCTATTAAACGATCTTCTGTCTTCGGGTAACAATCAGCAATTATTTTGGAAATCTATTCACAAGATTTCCACAAAGAAACTACAACCTGCAAATAATATTACGATGCAAGAGTGGTTCTTACATTTTAAAAATCTTTTGGATAAGGACGTTGATGAGTCCACTGAGACTGACAATGCAATAAATAATGAAGAAACTACTTATGACAGACCAATATCCAGAGGGGAAATATTAACAGCTATTAAGAAATTAAAGAATGGTAAAACTGCAGGACCTGATGGACTCATTGGAGAGTTTTTTAAGCATTCCGGTGCGACTGTTATAGGATTTTAGTTAAATTGTTTAATTATCTTTTTGACACCGGGATTTATCCAGAAGATTGGAAAGAATCTATAATTTTACCTCTGTTTAAGAAGGGGAGATAAACGATGTAAACAATTATAGAGGTATTTCGTTGTGCAATGTATGTAGTAAACTCTATAGTTCTGTTATTAATAATAGACTACATGAATGGATATCTCAGAACAATATAACAGGAGAACATCAAGCAGGATTTAAAAAAGGTTATTCTACTATTGATCACATGTTTAGTCTATTAGCTGCAATTCAAAAACAATTTGTAAACAACAAGAAGCTGTATGTGGCTTTTGTGGATTTTGAGAAAGCTTTCGATTCAGTTTCACGGAAACTGCTGTGGCCTATTTTGTTAAAACATGGAATTCAAGGTAAACTGTATCATTGTGTGAAAGGTATGTATAAGGAGGTGAAAGCAAGAATTAGAGCGGGAGCTAAATTATCAGATTTTGTCAAGTGTACGAGAGGGGTCAAGCAAGGGGATGTTTGTAGTCCTGTTTTATTTTCTCTGTTCATAAATGAATTGGCTTTGGAGATTATTCAAAATGGACGGCATGGTGTGACTTTTGATATCTTGGAACTGTTTGTCTTACTTTTTGCTGATGACATTATTTTATTGTCTACAACTGTAGTTGGTCTGCAAAGACAATTGAACAGTTTGTATTCAGCTGCTACTAAATTAGAATTAAAAGTTAATATGAATAAGACCAACATTATTGTGTTTCGTAAAGGTGGATATTTAGCACGTAGTGAGAAATGGACTTATGGAGGTGAATACATGGTTGTAGTCAATGCATACAAGTATCTTGGGTTTTATTTTACTACCAAATTAAGTTTCACCTTTGGATGTCAAGACCTAGCAAATAGAGCAAAGAGAGCAGTCACAGTTATACTTCGTATTTTATACAAATTGAATAGTGGCGCATTTTCTGTTTTTTCGAAATTATTTGACTCTCAGGTGCAGCCAATTCTACAGTATGGAGCAGAAATCTGGGCTTTTGAGAAAAGTGTTGTAATAGAGAATGTCCATTTATATGCTATGAAAAGATTTTTGAATGTAGACAATCGAACACCAAATGATTTAGTTTATGGCGAACTTGGAAGGTATCCGATTTATATTAATTCGTTTTTAAAATGCATTAAGTATTGGCTGAAAATAACCAGAATGGAGGAAACAAAGATACCATATAAAGCTTATAGGACGTTACGAAATTTGGATTATAATGGTAAGAAGACATGGGCTACCACTGTTCGACAGTGCTTAAATTCGTATGGCTTTGCATATGTTTGGGACAACCAGGGGGTTGAAAATATATCGGGATTTTTGAAATGTTTTAAACAAAGAATGATTGATTGCAGATGGCAAGATTGGCATGACCATATCAACAACAGTGACAGATTTGCACAATACAGACTGTTTAAAACAACGTATATGATTGAGCCATACATCAAAATGAAAATGGACAGGTATATTAAGAGTGCATTGACTAAGTTTAGATTTGGTATTTCTGACATAGCTTGCCATCGGTTCAGATACAGTGCTTTGAATGAAAATAGACTGATATGTCGGCTATGTTACCAGGCCAAGGAAGATGAAATACATTTTTATTTTGCTGTCCTGCTCTCAATGATCTTCGAGTAAAATTTATTAAGTCAAAGTATTATTCTGATCCTTGTAGTTTTAGAGTCAGCTTACTATTAACATCAGGAAATGAGTGTGTCCTCTTTGATCTTGCCAGGTACATATATGAAGCACAAAAGCGACTACGAGCAATGTATTCATAACAGTTTGTATAGTATGTATGTGTATCTGCTTTTTTCCATTTCTTTTTGTGAGAATTTGTCTTTATTCGTGTATTCCAGGTGTGTCCCCTTCAGTATGGGCTATGGCCTAATCTGAATAAATCAAAATCAAATCTCTCTCTCTCTCTCTCTCTCTCTCTCTCTCTCTTCTCTCTCTCTCTCTCTCTCTTCTCTCTCTTCGTCTAATATCACATATGTGAAAAGACGTAAAACTGAAGTACTACTACTACTACTACTACTACTACTACTACTACTACTACTACTACTACTACTACTACTACTACTACTACACACACACACTCAAACACACACACACACACTCAACACACACACACACACACACACACAGACACACACACACACACACACACACACACACACACACACACACACACACACACACACACACCACACACACACTCACACACACACACACACACACACACACACACACACACACACACACACACACACACACACACACACACACACACACACACACACACACACACACACACACGTATGGACGAATACATACAATGCCAAATTCTCTCTCTCACTTCCTCCCTCCACCCCCGCCCTCTCTCTCTCTCTCTCTCTCTCTCTCTCTCTCTCTCTCTCTCTCTCTCTCTCTCTCTCTCTCTCTCTCTTCTCTCTCTCTCTAGCGCGCGCACAGCATATGCAAAAGCTTTAGAAATGGAACAATTCGATAAGGTGTCCCAAGGCGCCTTTGTCAGAATATTGTTACTGCATTCTCCTTTGGTCCCAAAGTGCCTTTGTCAGAATATTGTTATTGCATTCTCCTTTGGTCCCAAAGTGCCTTTGTCAGAATATTGTTACTGCATTCTCCTTTGGTCCCAAGGCGCCTTTGTCAGAATATTGTTACTGCATTCTCCTTTGGTCCCAAAGTGCCTTTGTCAGAATATTGTTACTGCATTCTCCTTTGGTCCCAAAGTGCCTTTGTCAGAATATTGTTACTGCATTCTCCTTTGGTCCCAAAGCGCCTTTGTCAGAATATTGTTACTGCATTCTCATTTGGTACCAAAGTGCCTTTGTCAGAACATTGTTACTGCATACTCCGTTGGTCCCAAAGTGCCTTTGTCAGAATATTGTTACTGCATTCTCCTTTGGTCCCAAGGCGCCTTTGTCAGAATATTGTCACTGCATTCTCCTTTGGTCCCAAAGTGCCTTTGTCAGAATATTGTTACTGCATGCTCCTTTGGTCCCAAAGTGCCTTTGTCAGAATATTGTTACTGCATTCTCCTTTGGTCCCAAAGTGCCTTTGTCAGAACATTGTTACTGCAGTCTCCTTTGGTCCCAAAGTGCCTTTGTCAGAACATTGTTACTGCATTCTCCTTTGGTCCCAAAGTGCCTTTGTCAGAATATTGTTACTGCATTCCTTTGGTCCCAAAGTGCCTTTGTCAGAATATTGTTATTGCATTCTCCTTTGGTCCCAAAGTGCCTTTGTCAGAATATTGTTACTGCATTCTCCTTGGTCCCAAAGTGCCTTTGTCAGAATATTGTTACTGCATTCTCCTTTGGTCCCAAAGTGCCTTTGTCAGAATATTGTTACTGCGTTCTCCTTTGGTCCCATGGCGCCTTTGTCAGAATATTGTTACTGCATTCTCCTTTGGTCCCAAAGTGCCTTTGTCAGAATATTGTTACTGCATTCTCCTTTGGTCCCAAGGCGCCTTTGTCAGAATATTGTTACTGCATTCTCCTTTGGTCCCATGGCGCCTTAGTCAGAATATTGTTACTGCATTCTCCTTTGGTCCCAAGGTGCCTTTGTCAGAATATTGTTACTGCATTCTCCTTTGGTCCCAAAGTGCCTTTGTCAGAATATTGTTACTGCATTCTCCTTTGGTCCCATGGCGCCTTTGTCAGAATATTGTTACTGCATTCTCCTTTGGTCCCATGGCGCCTTTGTCAGACTATTGTTACTGCATTCTCCTTTGGTCCCAAAGTGCCTTTGTCAGAATATTGTTACTGCATTCTCCTTTGGTCCCAAAGTGCCTTTGTCAGAATATTGTTACTGCATACTCCTTTGGTTCCAAAGTGCCTTTGTCAGAACATTGTTACTGCATTCTCCTTTGGTCCCAAAGTGCCTTTGTCAGAATATTGTTACTGCATTCTCCTTTGGTTTCAAGGCGCCTTTGTCAGAATATTGTTACTGCATTCTCCTTTGGTCCCGAAGTGCCTTTGTCAGAATATTGTTACTGCATTCTCCTTTGGTCCCAAAGTGCCTTTGTCAATATTGTTTACTTCAAGAACCTAATAAGGAGTATCACATAAAACTGTCTGTACTTTGCACATTGAAGCCTCTTTGGTACTGGATCAGCCGAGTCATAAACTGTCTTCACTTTGCACATTGAAGCCTCTTTGGTACACGATCATCCGGGTCATAAACTGTCTTCACTTTATACATTGAAGCCTCTTTGGTACACGATCAGCCGGGTCATAAACTGTCTTCACTTTGCACATTGAAGCCTCTTTGGTACACGATCAGCCGGGTCATAAACTGTCTTCACTTTGCACATTGAAGCCTCTTTGGTACACGATCAGCCGGGTCATAAACTGTCTTCACTTTGCACATTGAAGCCTCTTTGGTACACGATCAGCCGGGTCATAAACTGTCTTCACTTTGCACATTGAAGCCTCTTTGGTACACGATCAGCCGTGTGTCATGTGAATGAGAAAAGTGTTATGTGAATGGGAAAGTTTTATGTCAAAGAAAAGAGTGTTAAGAGATTTTGTGATTTTTGCGATTGTGTAATGGAACCTACGGTTTTGATGCTTTTTTGTATTCATGGAGTGCAACCGCCAGTGATGTGGAAGAGTAGGACGCTGAGTGGATTGTGAAGGGTGTTCACCCAATGTGAGGAAGGGTGGAAGATTACTGTAACTTCAGAGGAGCTCTGGACACAGACATAGGAGGATGTCTGATTGTAACCCTCGTTGGGTTTAACATAGTTAGGACTAGGATTGTCCTATGCAACCCTTGGTTGGGTGTGCTATATGATTGGACTGGTTTGTCTGATGCAACCCTGGTTTGGGTGTGCTTAACCCTTGGTGGGTGTAATATGCCTGGCGTGGCAAGTTTCACTCAAGTATAGAGTGTACATGTAGACTGGATGTCTACAAGGGTAGGCTTGTCACTTATTCCCTAGAAGGTGAGTACCAGTTGGGGTTGTAAACTGGTTAAAGCAATTACAGTAAAGGTGTAATTGTAATGATAACAGAAGTTAAATAATTATAAAGATTTGATGATATTGCGCTATTTGGGAAAAAGAGAAAGATGAACGTGGAACGCGAAAAGAAAAGAAGAATTGAAAAATAAATAAACAAAATATTGTTGTATAAAGATTTCTTTCTGTACCCCAACTGTAGGTAGGAATAGGTTGGCGGAACAAGACTCATGTGAGTATTCTACAGGGTTGAACTTTAATTAAGGACCACTTATACACAGTCTCACAAAACATAGAAAGAAAAACCGACAAACGACAGAAACTTTATAACTGTTTTAATTTCATTATCAGTGAACAACATTTTGTCACTTTCATCGAAAAAATCATTCTTTCTGATTAGACAGGGGAGCCTGAATGAGACTACCCCCCCCCCCCCCCCCCAAATGACATTCACAAAAAGAGTGTTTCTTTACAGACTGATCAAAACCGAGTGTGCCCCCCTCGTGCTGCCACACAATCCACACAGCGCTGCCTCATGGTGTTGACTGTTCTTGTAATGAGTGCCTGGGGAGGTTTGCCCACTCCTGCTGCAGGTAGTGCAGCAGCTCCTGTCGATTTGCCGGAACAGGGTGGTTTTCTTGAACTCTCCTCCCAAGCTCGCCCCAGATGTTCTCAATAGGGTTCATGTCCTGGCTGTTTGCCGGCCATGGCATCCTGGTGATGCCAGCTTGCACCACAAAAGTGTTCACGGCTCGACAACAGCCTGAGCCCCAATCTGCTGGAGTGCTAGGACAACCAAAGGCCGTAAAATCTCCTGCAGGTAGCGTTGGCCATTCAGGTTGCCATCCACATTGTAGTCTTGTGGTGACTGCTGATCCCCCCCATACCATGACGGAGCCACCACCAAAAGCGACGACCTCCTGGATGACGTCATCTGCCAGCTGCTCCCTGGGACGCCGCCACACCCGAATGCGTCCATCTCGTGGCTTCAACTGGAACTTGGACTCATCGGTGAAAAGCACCATCCGCCACTGAGCCCGAGTCCATGTTCGATGAGCTGTGCACCAGGCCAGGCGACGTGCCCGTGGGCCGTAGTCAGTTTTGGTTTCCAGATTGGGCGCCTTGCTCGAAGGTTGGCAGCATTGAGGCGCCGCCGAATGGTCATCTCCACACACTGCTGTGTTAGTGGCAGCTTGGAGCCGATGCTTGATGGTGTTGGAGGTGGTGGTCCTGGTCCGAAGAGCATGTCTGCGGATGAACCTGTCATCTCTTGCAGTGGTCTTTTGCTGGCCTGGATGGGGTCTCTCTTTGACAGTTCCAGTGGCTTGAAAACGTTCTCTCAGCCGAATGATGACGGAGTGGGACACTTGTAGTCTTCTGGCCACTTCTCGAACACCAACTCGATCCTGCAGCCATGCAATCGCCCGGGTCCGGTCAAAATCAGACAGCTTGCGTCTTGGAGGCATTTTTGTGTTATGAAGAATTATGCACGTTGGGCTGCTTTTAGGGGCATTCCAGTCAGTAAAATACTCTGCAATGCATTGGTTTTTGCACGTGCATTTGGAATTTCAGTGCAAAACCGTTTGAAGCAGTGTTCACTCTTGCTTAAAAAACAAGCAATTTTGACAACAATCTGCAACTTTCAACCCCCCCCCCCCTCTGCATGCCGCACGTGACAATAAGACAGCTTTCGCAAGCTATGCGGAATACTCTGTTAACCCCTTAAACCTTTCCCAGTCGAATTCTTCGAAAAAATGCATTGCTTGTATTTTTGGCCAATTTAAAAAGAAAGGGCCTTTTTTTAGGGTGGTCCTTAATTAATGTTAGACCCTGCATATTGATTTTGGAGTGAATGTGAAAGGAGTTAAAAAGGAGCTATGAATAATAAGTGAGAAAGAGAAAAAATAAATAAAATTCATTTTTAGAGGTTAACCCTGGACCTAGGGTTTCGTTTCAGAATCCCTCGGTGTCCAGTGGTGTTCCAGACTTGAGGCGTACCAGCCTAGTGAGGGTCCATGCTGTGGTGGTCCAGAGGTGGTACAGCCAAGTGCACGAAAGCTCCTCGACAAGTCAAGAAGATGACTTGTCTTTACTGCCATTATTTAATATAAAAAGAACTGATAGTGTAACATGTGTGTGAGTGTGCTAGAGTTTTGATAAAACTTTGAATATTGTATTATTGTTTGTATGTGGGGAATTATCTTGTAAAGAGAAGAAATAATTGTTGGAAAACGCAGTGAGGTGAAAAGAAGAATGCAGACCTTTTTCTTTATTGAGCAAAGGGATCGTTTTATAGAAAACTTAATTCAATTGTGATAGTGCTCCTTTGGGTGAATGGAGTGATTGCTTGTTGCGTTCGAAGTAAGCATACTGTGTTTGTGAATGCAAGTGTGTATGTGCACAAACATGGGCGTGTGACACCGGGTCATAAATTGTCTTCACTTTGAACATTGAAGCCTCGTTGGTACAGGATCAGCCGGGTCATAAACTGTCTTCACTTTGCACATTGAAGCCTCTTTGGTACAGGATCAGCCGGGTCATAAACTGTCTTCACTTTGCACATTGAAGCCTCTTTGGTACACGATCAGCCGGGTCATAAACTGTCTTCACTTTGCACATTGAAGCCTCTTTGGTACAGGATCGGCTGGGTCATAAACTGTCTTCACTTTGCACATTGAAGCCTCTTTGGTACAGGATCAGCCGAGTCATAAACTGTCTTCACTTTGCACATTGAAGCCTCTTTGGTACAGGATCGGCTGGGTCATAAACTGTCTTCACTTTGCACATTGAAGCCTCTTTGGTACAGGATCAGCCGTGTCATGAATTGTCTTCACTTTGCACATTGAAGCCTCGTTGGTACAGGATCTCCAAGTGTAACATGAATTTATTGAATATGTGAAAAGTGTGTAAAGACAATGACAAGTCCGAGGAATCAACAAACTGGAATCGAGCGCAGTACAAACACCCCCACCCCCAAATTTGAAAGTCACAGGAGGAGTGTTTGTTCAATGTCATGGTTACATGGTTAATAACGTGTGTGTCCCCCGTTATTGGCAAGGCATTCAAGGCAGCATTGTCGCATGAGTTCACCAGTGTGTGCAGAAAGGCCTGGGGGACAGCAGCCCACTCCTGCTGGAGTGACTCAAACAGCTGACCCAGGTTAGCAGGAGGAGGACGACGCTGCTGCAGTCTCCAGCCCAGCTCATCCCAAAGATGTTCGATGGGGTTCAGGTCTGGGCTGTTTGCGGGCCACTGCATTTTGTTGACACCAGCAGTTTGGAGAAACGTGTTTACTGCTCTGGTGCGATGGGGCCGTGCATTGTCGTCTTGAAAGACTGCCTGATGTCCAAGCTGTTGAAGGGCTGGCAGCACCCGGGGTTGCAAAATCTCTGTTTGGTAGGGAACACCATTCAAGTTCCCTACCACATTGTAGAGAACCGTTCTGTAGCGTGTGCTTATGCCGCCCCAAATCATAACGGATCCCCCACCATAGCGGTTCCTTTCCAGTACAGCTTCTTCTGCAAAACGCTCCCCACGGCATCTCCAGACCCTGTTCTGTCTATCGGTGGGATCCAGGCAGAACCGCGACTCATCTGTAAACATCACGTTAGCCCACTGTTCATGTGTACATCTCACGTGCTGCGTGCATCATACTCGGCGTGCTGCATGCTCTGTGGGCATCAGTCAAACGAGGTCTTATGGCTGGTCGTCGAGCACGGAGGTTAGCGGCGTGTAGGCGGTTTCGTATGGTCTGATCACTGACAACAGTGTTGGTGGCATCTCTAAGGCGACGTCTGATGTTGTTTGCACTTGCTGTTCTTTCTTGTGTGGCCTGCCTTTCAATGTATCGGTCCTCTCGTGGTGTTGTTATTCTGGGTCGACCAGAGCGTGGTCGTTCTTGCACTCTTCCTGTGTCTTGAAAGCGTTGTCCGAGTCTGATAACAACAGAGTGTGATACCCCAAGTCTCCGTGCCACTTCCCGGACTGCAACTCCTTCTTGGAGCCATCCTATTGCTCTTCCTCGATCCAGCTCGTTCAGTCTTCGACGTGGAGGCACGCTGTTGCATTGCATTTTTCGCCAGTACAGTGGCTTTTAAAGACATTTGGTTGAGCATACTTTATGACCTACAGCCTGATTTAGCTCGTGCTTCACATGATTTTGATTCAGCAAATGCTCCTCGGATCGCAAGCACATAAGAAATTCACCCCAATTTGTTCCAAAAATGACAATCTCAAGGCGCGTGAGAAATGTGTGCCACAAAATTGCAGTTGCCGCATTCACTATCAATTTGTGCGTGTGGTTCAATTTGTTTGGACCACAAAGGCAGTGCAATTTAATTTTTGCGAATTTTAAAAAGTTTTTGTGCATTCTCAATGTTGGTCCTTTACTTTTTTTGAACAGTATAGTTTTGAAAATATGAAGCGTTAAAGCACACACACACACACACACACACACACACACACACACACACACACACACACCACACACACACACACACACACACACACACGCCAACATCAAAATTTGTACATTGAAGCCTCTTCTGCTTTTACAACAAAGTTTAGTTAAAATGCCTCATGTGTTTGTGGACAGAGCATCACAGTTGATCATATTATTTCATGTGCCACCATCAAACAATTTATACCCATGCTTTCTACGTATACTATCAGAAATATTTTCGAATCACCAGTATTAACCTATGAATTCTTTCTTTCTTTGTCAAAGAGTCCAATAAGTAAGTACTTATAGTTTCTTACATTTATTATCTCATACTTATGAGGTTACGTTCAAGTGAGTCAATCATTTACCGGTTACTGAATCTACATAATATATACAAAAGGACCATCCTCGTCCGTCCCCTACCTCTCAATGTTATCTCCCATATCAAAACCATTTGTAGTTTTCTAGCTTTATCATGAGAGTTTGTTTGTTTATTTGTTTGTTTGTCTGCTTGTTTTTGTTGATGTAGTTGGGGTTTGTTGTTGTTGTTTTTTGTTTTTGTTTTTGTTTTTTCCCCGTCTAATATCACCTAGAGTGGATAGACGTTAAATTTGAAACTAACTAACTAACAGACGCGCGAAAGAGTAACAGCGCATGAGACGATCAGATACTGAAATGGTTACACCACACACACACACACACACACACACACACACACACACACACACACACACACACACACACACAGTCATAGGTTGACAGAACCGTGGCATGTTTTGACTTAATTTTTCTCTTCCTTCCCTCCTTTTCTTGGCGGCGGCACGGTGAGTGTCCCGCATTCCAAGCGGAGCACGTGCAGCAGGGTCAGTTCAGCTCACTAGAACCCAGCCCACGTGACGGTAGGCGGCCAACCACTAACCAGCGATCGGGGCGGTGGGGGGGGGGGGGGGGGGGGGGTGTTTGTTGGTGGTGAGCTGTGCCTACGTCACGAAGGGGAAGAGATGGAACGAAAGTGTTTACGAAGTTAGAGAAGGGACAGCAGCCGAGGGAACAACAACAGGCAGCCATCCAGGAGGCGTCATCGTTGAGCCGAGGGTCAAGCTTCGTTGTTGGAGGCACCTGCGACATCCTTCGACGGGTGGCGGGGACGGGGTCCCCGTTTAGGGAAGTGTTTCCCTACACTCAAGAGAAGTTCGTTTATACACCCAGCACTTCTGCACTCACACACACACACACACACACACACACACACACACACACACACACACACACACACACACACACACACACACACACACACACACTACCTTACCTGGTCAGTCCAGACTCTGGCTTGGGGCTTCGTCACGATTCTTTTCCAAGCCCATCACTGGCATGAGCTACCAAGTAAGGTCTAGTCTAGGTCAGTCTGCGACGCACTCTGTCCAAGTTATCCACATTCGGCTTGCGTCAGAGGGTCTGCAGCTGGTGCACTGTCTTTCTGTCAGTGTCCACCTCCAGGCCCAGCAGTGGTACTGTCAAAACCGTCCTAGCCGTTGTAAATCGTCTACGGCTGTACTGTCACAGTGCTGTAAGAACTAATAAATGTCTGTTCTGGCTCACCCGGTCTCAACCAGTTTCGACCGGGCAAGCATGTGGAAAAACAAAACAGTTCCTCGGAAATGAATTCAGCATAGAACAGTCTCAACCAGTTTCGACCGGGCAGCATGTGGAAAAACAAAACAGTTTCCCTTTCGGAAATGAATTCAGCATAGAACAGATTCAACAGATGTCGCCACAAGACATTATAAAGTATTCATAACAGTATGAAGCGCAGCTGGGGTCAAGAATGGTGAAAAGTGTCGGGCAAACGGACATTTATTAGTTCTCTGACTAGTAAACCCTACAAACATACATCTGTGTAGGATTGTCCGTTTTCAATACTAATTTACTAAACTTTCAGATTTTTGTGTTTTCCTGATCATTTCAATAAAAAAATGCAAAATCTTCGCATCTAGCCACTTAAACTGATCACCCATGGGTCTAACTTGAGACCTATGGCGCCATAGGCCCCAAGCCAGATCCAGAGGATCACAGATAATGTGGCTAGATGCGAAGAGTTTTGGGAATATGCCTCTAATAGGGGTATTTCTACACTGGTTGTCTACTTTCATTTTTGTCTAATTTGGGGCAATTCTCTCACCCCATTTTCAGTGGCCCTTCCTCGGGACACACACATTGTGGTTTGCGGGCGTTTATAGCCGCGCCAGTGACCCAGACAACACAGCACATTGTGGTTTGCGGGCGTTTATAGCCACGCCAGTGACCCAGACAACACATTGTGGTTTGCGGGCTTTTTATAGCCGCGCCAGTGACCTAGACGAAACACGAAAATGGAAGGGTCACTATGGGGCAGAGAAGAGGGCCAAATTCCCAACCACACAAACAAGCACAAAACCGCCGCAGGCATATTCCCAACTTTACACTTTTTGGATTATATATATAACTGTACAAACTGAAAGCTTTCATAATTTTATGGTGTTTATGCATAATTGGGGGTGTTATTAAAATTGTTTTTTATTCAAGCAGAATAGTTTTAAAGGTTAAACAACAACTGTGCTTTAAAGTACTTTTTAGTAGCTACTTTGTACAATATTTATATTAAAACTTTAGCAAATTAAACACAAAAACACAATTTTTAATAATCAATTCTCTCTCACTGATCTATAAATAGATAATTTATTCAGGGAGGTAATTACATTTTTTTGCATAATTAAAAGGGGAGATAAATCACTTTCAGTCACCTTAAGTCAAAAAAAAAAAATTAAAAAAAAATAAAAAAATTAAAAAAAAATAAAATAAAAAAATAAAAAAAATAAAAAAAATTTTTAAAAAAAATTTAAAAATTTTTTTTAAAAAAAATTATTTTTTTAAAGTCACCTTAAGCCACCTCAAGTTCTTAGTTAAGTTTTAATCAAGTCACTTCTAAGTTCTTACTCAAGTTGTTCTCAAGTTATCCTCAAGTCACTTCTAAGTTCTTACTCAAGTCATCCTCAAGTGTTCCTCAAGTCATCCTCAAGTCATCCTCAAGCCCATCCTCAAGTCACTTCTAAGTTCTTACTTAAGTTGTCCTCAAGTCATCCTCAAGTTCTTACCCAAGTTAACCTAAGATCATAACTAAGTCATCCTCTAAGTACAACCAAGTTCTTATTTAAGTTATCTTATAATTATCAAAAAACAAGAACAATCTATGTTTTTATCTTAAATAGTAAATGTCTAATATAGTACACACACGCCTCAAAAAACGCGTCATCGTTGGGGGATGTCTTGCTTACGCCCTTGGTGTGAGATCGGTCAGCATAGATCTTAATGACATCCAAGCAACCGCATTGATTACAATTCTGGTCTATGGAAATGTCTTTTATAGACTCCAGGTCTTTATTTATTGACTTCATCATTTTAAACAAATAATAATCCGCCATGATC
>CM031612.1:77260514-77269301 GCA_018398815.1 Conus ventricosus | reverse complement strand
ATGATAGTCTCCCATCGTTTTACACTCTAACTTCTGCCATGCTTCTTGAGCATGCTGGTAATCAGAATCACTGATGCCCTTTCCTCTAAGACTAGAAAAGAACGCGCCTTTAGGGGGAAGTGTATCTTCGTCAAACCTTTCCCAACTGTTCATGTATTCATAAGGGTAAACACCCTTTCTAACGAGAGTTGGGTCAAAATATTCTTCCGTTATTGGGCAAGACTTTAAGGACATAGCCAGCGACTCTAATGAACCCATCATGTGCTGCATAGAGTCATAAAAAGACATGTTATTTAAAGTGAAACACATGTACTTTTCTGATGACTGTGCAATGCATGCTACCCTGAAGGCATTGGTTACTGCTTGCAATATAAGATGAGAGTCATAACCTCGCAAGTTATGAAAGAATACAGGCAGCTTCCATGTCTTTGGTTCAAACTTTAGTTGAAGATTGCAGTTGTTATGCGCTGCTCCTCTGAATTTTCCACTAATGTGATCATGGTCTCTTACTTTTGGATTGGCTTCCTCACTGAGTTCTAAACCACAAATCCAACAATGTGTGGCTGAGTCATACTGTTGTTGGTCTTCAGGCGTCATTATGATTTCAGATAAATTCAGATTATTAGAACAGTCATTGCGCACTTGCTGCATGCGCTGTAAAAATCTTCTAGCCGCATCTGGTCCTCTATATAATTCTGGTGCTGAATGAGCGCCATCCGACCTAACAATAATGAAGGCAAATGAACAAATCTGATGATTACTCATTAAGACTGTTTTTCGAAGTTTTTTGTGGTGCTGGGGCCCTTCATAAGAACAATAAGCGACTCAAAGTCTGCGTAAACTACGTATGG
Organism: Conus ventricosus; assembly: GCA_018398815.1. NCBI lineage: Eukaryota > Metazoa > Mollusca > Gastropoda > Neogastropoda > Conidae > Conus > Conus ventricosus. The sequence goes on along the minus strand of CM031612.1, from coordinate 77,268,450 downwards.
AGAATTTTGCAGTTTTTTTCCAGTTCTTAAAACTAACTTTACTGCCTTCTGGGGGCGTAATTAGTTCTGTATTACAGTCAACTGGGCCGATACAATGTTTTTATGTTCGCTCGCTGCTTTAACGGATGGAATTCTTGCTAAACATTTTCTACAGAATTCTTGTTTGTTAGTGTTTTTTGCAGTATGCGCTAATAATCTACTCATTGTGCGTATCAATGTGTAATGCGTAGCCCCGCTGGTGAAAGCATCAGTAGTAAGTCAACATGATTTTTGTCTGGCTCGCCAATCGTTGGGCTGTCCTTGGACACTCTAATAGGCACCAAATTTGTTTCCTCATCCCATGTGTATACATTAACAGTTATTGGTTTGTTTTGTTCTTCAAACTGATCAATGGAATCCACGCTAACAGGAAAGAATATTCCACTAAAGTTAAGATCATTGATGTAAGGGTGATAGTTAGACACTCTCTCTGCGTTTTTGCGGACGTAATGCAGCCTTGCGAGAACACACCACATAAAAACATTTGTTGTCGTCTGTATTCTTTATGTTTAAAACTGCTCTTTTTGCAACTAATGCTGGGGGTAGTGGAATGTAAGACCTGCCTACAATCGGTGCATACTTAGACTGTTTTAATCTGATCTCTAAGACTTCGCCCTCTGACCAACCAGAGCCTCTCATTTTGGCTTCTTCAGCGGCTACATCAAACTGTGTAAGCAGTTGGTCTGCCCAACCGGGTGTTAAGTCATTACGAGAAAGAATAACCTGTTGTTTAGTTGAGACCCAGACTTCTAGATTTTCTTCATTTATTGTTACATAGTCGATTAAAACAGCTAACATTACTTTAACTGGCGGGTCTATTGTTAGTTTACCTGGAACTTGAGAAATAGCATGAGCAACACTTGCCTGTACGTTTGCTGGATTAATGACTTCTAAATCAATATCATTCAGTGCTCTTGATAAATCTTCTTGCATTGCTTCAAACAATTCGTCTGGACCTTCATATATTTTATCCATGCTGAGTTTCTTTTCTAACTCAAAATATTTATTTAAATCAAAAAATAATTAATCAATATCGATGGTCTTTTTGTGCTTGGACTCATAAACTAAAGTATAAACACCCTTTGGCGTTGTTAATGTGAGCTGTTTAGAACAGAGTTTAATGTTTCGTTTACTTTTTTTAAGCATTCCTTTTTTATCTGCTCGGGTCTGGCTGTTGAGAAAAACTTGTCCTCGCCTTTCTTTGAAGATCAAACTTTTGTCTTTTGTAGTCATCAAAATCAGCCTGTAAACGACTAAATTCTTCATCCGTGATGTTTGAGTCAGCTAGTGCTTTATTTATAATCAGCTTAAAGGAACTAAGTTTAGCTGTTATTAGTTGAACCATAGCTGTGTGCTTTTGGAGTTTAGTTTTTATTTTTTTGCTAGCAGCACCTACGGCTAATGAACACAGGCCAAGAGCTAAAGACAAACCGCCTAGAGGTAAAGCTGCTGGTGCACCTATGCCTGATGCTAAGAGACCTACACTTGTTCCCGCCGATGCAGCACTTATAGTTGAAGCTCCAGTATTAACATAGGTAACAGCATTAAAGGCAGCAGAATACCTTCGTTTGGTTTTGCTGTATTTTGAAAGATCCTGCTCTAGTTTTTGTAGCATTTGTGTAAAGTTGGTTAATCTAAAGGTTTTTATGCCGGGGGTTTCTACTATCTCTTCTCTTGGCGACTCCGGTGCTGTAGGCACATTTGGATAAACTTGAACAGACATGCTTTTTTTAAAATGAAAAAATAATTTAGTATTCTGTATCTTTTAATTTTTTCTTTTCAATATTCAGCTGTGCATCAATTAATAAAAACAAATGTACATTAAGCGGTTTATCGGCTTCTTTTTCTTTCTCAATTTGAATGTTTACGTCTTTAACCGTTCTCACCACTTCCATGCAACTGATTAACCTCTGTTGACCTTAGGTCAATCCATAAACCGTATTTTGATGTTAAATAATCATCAAGCCTAACACTGTGAAGGTGTAGATCTTTAGACGCAAGGTCTGCTGTTAGGCTTCTGCCCCTCCCACCCCCAAACAATTTTCTTATTTCGTCAAAATGATGATAAGGTCTAAGCCCACTAGCGTAGATTTGGTTAGGACTACCATCAATTGTACATTGCACTTTAGTTATTTTTGGATTAAAAAACTTTTCACTTGCTCTTGCGAATGGTTCTTCATCTTCACACAGCAATAAAATACCTTTAAAGCGATTTTACTGCGACGCTAAGATTAAAATTCCATATAGCGTCTGCCCTGCTTTTAGGGTATGTTGAATGATGACGCACGTTTTCGTAATATATTACTAATTGTGACTCATATTGGTGCTCAATCAGCCTTGCTAAATTAGAGTTGCTAACAACATCAAACTCTAACGAGATGTCAAAAATGCTGTACTTTGCTTCGGTGTCTGTTGATCTGATAACACGTTTGTAGTCATTAAAAGTTAGTTCGTATGACAATCTGTCTTTTAATGCCCCTTGAAAGTATGGCGCATGCGCTTTTAACAACTCAAAATCTAGGGGAATGGAAAAGCGATTACCATACGCATAACTTACAGCTAAAGCCTTTTTGCTGCTTTTAGCACCTGAGCCGAGTTCGGCGCCTATTCTAAGTTTTAGTGCTTCTTCATTGCCGATTCCTTGAAACGCAAGATCTTCCCTTCATTCGCGGTTAGCCATAGATCAGAATAGGTTAAAAATATGTCTGCATTGTTTAAAGAAAATACTTCTTGCCCCTCAAGTTTTACAGAAATTTTCTTAACGATTGCCCGTCCCAAATTCTGGACAACTGTTCTGGTTTGGTCTGTTGTTGAAGCGAGTTCTATTTTAAAAGTAAGCCGTGCAGAGCCTGCACAATCAAATCATCCGCTCCTAGGTCTGGAAATTTGACAGTAAGAATTTGATCCGCATCAATAGTTGATGGATTATTTGGAACAGTAATATTCCGTTTATTTCCCTTCACGCCATGGGGGTTTTTCAGACTTCTATTCGGGTCAAGAATCGAGCCATATACTTGTGACATTTTTATAAAACAAAATAAAAAGTTAATTATTTAAAAACATGGCGGGAATTGGAGGTGAAGAAGATTATGATATTAGTGATCTTGGAGACGCTGACATGGATGAAAGGACTCCTTTGACACATCATCGCTCGACGTTCTCATTGCGGGATGAATTAGAGGGGGTGCAAAGGCGTGAATTAACAGAAAGTAAGGTCAGATCATTATACCAAAGTTTAGGACTAGAACCTCCCGAAACTATATACCCTGATGATTTTGAAGTAAAAGATGACCATTTGTATGTAAAAAACAAGCAAGGACAACCTTTTCAGCTTACACATAAACGAGACTCATCAAAGTTTGTAGGCATGGGTACAATCAAAAAACACCTTCAAGTGGAAGTTCGAAATCGCCTTGGCCTTACTAAACCAGAATTAGATAGGGAGGCAGTTGCTAAACTTCAAAACACACTACAAGAACTCCCGACAGATAACCAAATGCAAACCATAGAACTTAAAGATTTAGATCAAACAGCAGTCAAAGTAATAAATACAGTAGGAGCAGAACTCACTGAAGAAGAAGAAACAGCATTAAAAACTATACACGAACCACGGCTACCTGAGAGAGATTTAGTAGCCCTTGATCGTACTTTAAGAACCATCCGAGGGGAATTAGAAAACAATTTAGCAAAACTGGGTGTACTAGATGAGGATACAAAAAGAGAAAAAGAAAAACTCGTTGAGGCTGACGACGCCAACTTAGAGCGTGAGATTAAAGAAAGAATAAGACAAAGACTAAAAAATCTTGAAGAACGAAGATCAGCAAGACTAGAAGTGTTGTCTAATAACCGAGAACAATTACGAACTCAAGTGAGCAGAATAAGAGAAACTATCCAAAGAATTTTATATGAAGACACAACGCTAGCAGAACGAATACGAACGCTGTTTAGAGAGCAAGGCGTCACATTAGCGAGCGTTATAACAGCCTTAGGATTTGCAATAAGTACACTGGTGATGGCTATTACAGGCGGTGGTGGAGGGCAAAGTTCAGTGACTCTTTACCCGGTATATTAGGGAGTGTTATTAGCTGGCTTTTGTCTACCGCAAGCAAAGTAGTTGGCTTTATGGCCGAGCACTTATGGCATTAGTTCTCTTAATAGTTGGGTTACTATTTAGTAAGATAAAGACCAAGTAATCCCAGGACAGTTAATCCAAGAACAAGTGCTGTCTTTTCATATTCATGGTCATTGCGAACAAAGTCCACGTCTTCAACAGTCTTTGGGCTTTGGACTTCGGGGATTGGATGACTTAATCTTGGGGGGTCATCGTGTTTTTTTATTGTTTGTAATATTACTGGCCCAGAATTTATGTCGTTTTTCCCAACCTTCTGTTCATTGCCTGCTATAAGAATTTCATTATTGTAGTTTATTATTGTACCTATCTGGAGTCTGAGGTCAGAAGGCAGCATGTATAAACCAGTGCCAACAGCAAAGTCTACTTTCGATCTTGCGTATTGTAAAACATTTTGGTATCTTTTAATACTTGAAGGTAAATCAACTGTAGAATTAATGGCATCCTCTAAATTTGCTAAGTATTGTTTTTGCGCGTCAAAGCCAGTAGAAGGATCAGTTATGCTCGATCTCGCCTGTGCTTGCGAACCTAGCAAACACCAAACGTAAGTACGAATAGAGTCGTTCATTCGTTCTATTCCTGCTTTAGTTAGGCCCTTAGAAGTGTCTAAGATAAATGTTGTCCATGCTGTTTTATGCTCTTGCTCTATGGACCCGAGGTGAACAGCTGTGCCTGAAGAAAAAGATATGTAAGGAGGATTCCAATCATAGTTATACTTTCTGTGCACGCCCCAAAAATAAGGGGTGCCTAAGCCATGATTAAGATCCGACTTTTGTCTAAAGTCTGTCTTAACATTAATATTGAATTCGTTACAGATCCTTTCAAAAGCCTTCATGTCTATTCTGTTGCTGAATGGATTAAACGGTTTGTCATTTGGCAATGGCGCTCGCAGTTCAGTCAAAATACGTCTGAAGGTGTAATAGAAATGAAATCTGTACACTGACCTCACCAAAGGATCAGGATGATTTAAATGATTAGCATACGACACTCCACACCCAGTTGATGCACAAAACACGGCAAAGTTTAACTGGTTCTGATAAAAACTGCATCGGATGACTGAACCACACTTTTGCGATGTAGTCTTTTTTAATAGGGGGGTTAAGATATCTTCTTAATGGAGTACTCACCTTTTATGAAAAGTGACAGTCTGGGTCACAGCAATGTCAAGAGTATCAGTTGCTATATTTTTAAGATTGTAGTGCGGCCCAACAGAATATTTTGCATCTTTAGTATATTTGAACACGCTCATTTTTATTTTGTTTAAAAAATGTTTGTAACAATAACAACTCAAGACCGTCCTTCGTTTTTTAGAACATGCTGTTAAGAACGATTGCGGAACCAAAATGGTCGCACTCCATGAAATATTCTACAAAGTCGTATGGTTTAATATAAGTGAATCCAAGAGAATAATAAGATTCAAAAATTTAATAATACAGGAAACTTAGTTGGCCAGTTAATCATACCTGATGGTTATTACGGATTTTGCTCACTAAAAGAAGCAATGAGCTACTTCAACATTACTCTCAAACTTAACAATGCAAATCTAAAAACAATGTTATCATTCAAACCTGAAAAAGAAGAAGTAGGTTACTATTTTGATAGAGAGCTAGCTAAAATGTTAGGCTTTACAACTGACAATCGACCCACTCATAGTTTTAGAGTTGCGCCAGACAAAACTACTTATGAGGGGAAAGTCCGCTCGATCTTGCATTACATTCATTACTCTATGTTCATTTGGATGAGCTGAGCACTGATGAAAACTTATATGATGGAAGGGCCCTCAACTGTTTTAAGAGCTCTTCCGTCAGGGAAAGCTGCATATTGCGATTATGAAATTATACAATTCCCTAATTTACAGTTTAAAAGATTAGTTTGTGGGAGGGTCGGATCATTAAATATAAAAATCACAGACAAAACGGGGAAAGTCGTAAAATGTGATAACCTGCACATTGTTTTGGAAATAAAATAATAAGTTGTACTAAAAAATGTCGCGTGGGCCAGAAGAACCAGGAGTTACATTGGCGCCTGTGAGGTGTATAACTTTAGAATTAAAAGACCTTGCAGACGTTACAGACTTTGAACAGAATGTGAGATAGGCACTTTGTATGGGTTTGAGTACACTAAAGATGGCGATTATAAACGCAAAGAGGTTGGCGACAATAAAAAGTTTCCTAAACTAGAGCAACTGCGCAATGTAGAAGCAAATAATGCTGGCCTGTATGAATATAAAATAGTTCGAAAACCTGACAGCAAATGGCACTTAGAACCATATTTAGAATGGGAAATAAAATTTGAATTCATAAGCCCATTTACATTTTTTAGCCGTCAAAAAAGTTTCAGAAAAGCATTCAACTCTGGCCCTTTACATGTAAGTCTTATGCCAGATGACAATAGTCGGAAAGAGATTGAAATAAAGCCGTATGGGAATAAACAGTACATCCTCCGCAGAAGAGAAACGGTTTTAAAAGATGCGTCTACAAAATTACAATTCATTCCGCAAATGAAATTAGGAGACACGTTCACAATAATATTTGAAATTTCTGTCTTAAAAGATGTGAAGAGGAATGGGGCTGTGGGCGTTAGTGACGTCCTTCTAAAAGGAATTCTAATTAGCTGGCAAAACTTAGACGTTGAAAAACTTAAAGTTACTGTCGTCATTCTTCACAATGGTGAGGATATTAAGGTCATAACAACAAGCAACAAAATCAATATTAGTCTAAATAGAAATAATCTTACAGAACTAAATTGGATTAATCTTACACATTTAGACCTTATAGGATTTTATTATACTGAACAAGTTTGACAGAGAGCATGATAAAAACAATAACTGGATTAGATTAAGTTCTGTTATAAAACTATGGAGCAGTTAAACTTTATGACAAAAACCCCTCATTGTTCATTAATTTGTGGGCAGACTGGTTGTGGAAAAACAATATTTGTCCTAGACCTATTACAAACATTTATCGCTATAATTTTGATCATATTGTGATTTTCTGTCCAACACTTAAATGGAACAAAGCATATCATGATAGAAGGTTTATATGGACAGATGATGACATATTTTTAGTTGATCCTAGCAATAAACTGAGTGAGTGTCTAGAACACTTTAATAAATTGTTTGAAGGAACGCAGTCACTATTTATTATAGATGACTGTTCGGCAGAAAGAGACATAGTTAAAAAAAGAAATACTTTATCAAAACTGGCTTTCAGCGGAAGACATGCTGGATAAGTGTGTGGATTTTATGTCAGAAATATAACTCAGTTTTAAAAGACTTTAGAGAACAGTTAAAGACTGTAGTTTTATTTCACATGAAAGACAGAGACTCATTTGATGAATGTTTGCGTGAAAATGATGTTATTGAAAATGATCAGGAAAAACATAGGATTAAGCAAAAGCTAAAATCTGAAAAGTTTAGTAAATTAGTATTGAAAACGGATAATCCTACACAGTATGTATGTTTGTAGGGTTTACTAGTCAGAGAACTAATAAATGTCTGTTCTGAGTCGCCCGGTCGAAACTGGTTGAGACCGGGTGAGCCAGAACAGACATTTATTAGTTCTCTGCTGTTGCACTGGTCTGTCACTAGTGTTACTGTCACTGTAGTACGACGTAGCTCCCTAGCTAACTACAAGTTAGCTAGTCCGCTCTCCTCAAGGCCGAGTATCGAGCTCCCTAGCAAACTACAAGTTAGCTAGTCCGCTCTCTCCTCAAGGCCTAGCGTCGCTAAACTAACAACAAGTTAGCAGAACCGCACTCTTCAAGCTC
>CM031612.1:77240514-77253014 GCA_018398815.1 Conus ventricosus | reverse complement strand
GGAAGGAGATACAGACCGACCTTTGACCGCTCCATCCTGCCAACACTCAGCACCCCCCCTCCACTCCCCGCCACCTTCACCAGCTAAGGCCTGCTCTTCTTCACCCAGTGACAGAACCTCCTCCCTCCACTGCCCCTTCATCGAGCCCATCTTCCCTCACCATCGCGTTAGTGCACGGGCTTCACAGTCCCCCACTTCTGCTGATAATTCACCCCCCTCCTCACCATCCTCCACTGAAACCCCTGCCCCCCTGACTCAGCCCATCCCCCTTCCCTCTCCCAAACAAGACACCACTTTCACGGCAGTTACGAAAGCGTTAGCAGAGACACCCACCACAGACACTGAAAGCGTTTCCAGTGACAAAGAGGGTGACCAAGCTTCAAAGCCAGTGAACATGCCAAAGTGTGCTGCTGCCATGATGAATGTGTGTCCAAGGCAGAGTTTTTACAAACAACACAATCCCTACAAGCTAAAGTTTCAGCCCTTCATGCAGCACTGCTAGAAGCAAGACACACATTTAAGATTGACATAGATCCATCACCACTCAGTTACTGCACCTACAAGCCCAAAACACACAAAACCCTCTTCCCCACTCCTCAAACACAAACTTCCCTCCAAAAACTACACCCTTTCCAAACCACCCTCCCCCAAATCATCCACCCCCAAATCATCATCTCCAATATTGTCCACCCCGCCGAATGCCGCTGCCACAGAGAGCAAATCCTGACGGTGGACACGGGCACAGGCAAAGCAAAACTCCACAGCAGTGTCTGAGTCCCTCAGCCCAGCAGACCTCCACCCCCAACCCCTCCCCCAAATGTCAGTGTCACTAAGGAAAACCACCCCCAACCCTCTCTAACCATGTCAGTGTCACTAAGGACACCACCCCCACCCTCTCCACCATGTCCAGTGCCCACTAAGGACACCACCCCCAACCCTCTCCACCATGTCAGTGTCACAAAAGGACACCACTACCATTCTGCTGGGGATGATGTAGTAAAAGGGGGTGGATCCCTCCCGCTCCTCACCTCCCAACAGCAAGCCCCAAAAAAAGTGTGTGTCAGTGACCTGACAGTGACCCAGCTACTGAGTGGCTCAGTGGCCAGACTCCCTCAACTACCGTGAGACTGGCTCAGTTCATGTTGGGGTCCACGACTGTGCACAAGTCCAAACGTCAGCAGACAGTGCCATCAGCAGTGACAATGGAAAGACCTTCTTCCCAGTGCCCGGGGGGTTCCTTCCCAAAGCGTCACGCTGGCTTCTGCTATCATGCCTGCCAGAGGACGACACCCCTTCAACTCGATCATCCGCACAGCAACAGAAACCTGCAGCAGGTGTGTGACGGTAAAGGATGTGCACTACAGGGACCACACTGCTGTCTTCACCACCAGCAGTGGTGCGCCCGAATGGCATTGTACCAAAATGCCATTCTAACCAACGAGGAAAGGGACAGCCCGCCTCGCGAAAATCTGTTTGCTACGAAAAAGGCAGACGGGATCGGCACAAAGAGGGCAGTGACCACAGGGCCCCGCCCCACTGGACGTCTCCCTCCTTCCCCCGTGTTGCATCACCGCTCCGTTCCTCCTCCCGTCCATTCCCTACTCCACGCATGTTACCAACAAACAATCACACCAAACACAGTCCTCTTCAAACCCCACAACCCCCCCCGACTCCTCCCCATTCCCGGCCGACCCACACTACCGAAGTCTTTCCTCCCCTCCCTACCACAACTCTAAAACCCACCCACCCACTCCGACGACCGGACAGTGGGCCCACTACCACGCGGGGGAACAATTCGTATGGTAGTAGAGACCTACACCTCGCCTCCCACAGCCACCCCCCCATGATGCCACCGCCTTAGTATCCTCCTATGTTATTCCATTTTTTCCTCGTAGCTTACCACCTGCTTTTGGCAGTGGCCACACTTCATGCCACTGCCACCAAACTATGGCCAGTTTTAGACTTGAATCAGTGTTTTGGTGTGGTGTGCGTGCGTGCGTGCGTGCGTGCGTGCGTGCGTGCGTGCGTGCGTGCGTGCGTGTGTGTGTGTGTGTGGTGTTTCTATATTATACACTCGTGTGGAAAGTGCAGAGTTTGAACTAATGCATCTGGCGAACTGTGTAATTTCCCAATCGGCCGACTATCTGATAAACTGAGAAGAAAAAGTGGTTGCGAACTACATTATTAGCATTTCTGAAGAAACGAGACTTTATAATCATAGTTTATTTGTACCTGAATGGTGTGTGAGTACGCTCAGAAACCTGTGGTGTAGATAAAGCTTCGTGACACCTTTTTCGGTGACACTTTCCACAAGCGTGTTTTGTAAAAATTGTGAATTTAAAATTTAGTCCCTTTTCATATTCATTTTCCTTTTTCATTGAGCATTGTTGAATTTGGTGTGTAAAATTGTTTGTATCACACTTATTTGTAGTTTTTTCACTTGCGTGTTCTCATATCCTTTATCCTTTGAATTGAAGATAGTTGTTTGTGTGTATACCATACGACACATTGAGTTTGTATTCAAGTGTATCCTTGCTAAAAATTTTTTTAGTTTTCTATATTGTTTTAGTTTTCAAAAAAATGGTGCAATCATCCCTTCAAAATGGCCACAGGAAGACGGACTACGTATTGGACACTTTAATATAAACCATATACAAAACAAGTTACAGGAGGTACCCCCCTATAATTGTACAATCAAGACAAACCCTTTCATATATTGGCTTCACTGAATCAAGACTTTCAGATATTGTCCCTGATGCTACTGTCTTTAATCTCTGGCTACAATATGAACGCAGAGATCCCACCGAATCTAAATCTACAGGCAATTACTTTACGTTCATGAAAAATTAAATGCCCAACGTTTGAAAGATCTTGAAGGTTTTGGAATTGAAGCAGTTTGGTTAGTAATCAAGTTGAAGAGAACAAAAACCCATCAAAATAGGATTTGTATATCGAAACCCAGCGGAAAATGCTGGTTGGATGGACAAGTTTACGGCTAAAGATGGGTGCAGCATCGCTTGATGCCACAGAATTAATACTTTAGGGGGATTTCAACATTGATCTATTGAAGTGCCAACATCATGGTCAGATAGGACTACCTCATACAACTTATCCCCAATTAATAGACATGCCAACCAGAGTAACATTCAACTAGCAAAAACGTGTAATTGGACCACATCTATCTATCTGCACCCCAAAACGTCACTGAAAATGTGTGCCTTTGATGGATCCAGCGAACCAACTTTCCAGTAAACATTACGTGCTAAGAAGTGGAAATCAAAATTTCCTAAAACTGCCACAAACAAATCACTTAACAGATCTTTTGGACCCTTCCAAGAAGATACCTTTCTCATCGACCTCATTAATCCCCTTATATAAATGTTTATAAATACACTGATCCCGAGAAACGCTTGAGTACAGCGACACACGTTTAATTCTGTTAATACAAGCATGCGCCAATCAAAAACGCGTCGATTAAACCTAGTTGTCAACGGCGCTAAGCCGACGGCCCTACCAACCCCTACCCACGCTATTACACAACACTAGAGCAGACAACACAGCACACTAACATGGGGGGGGGGGGGGGGGGGGGGAAGGGACAACAATCATGCGGCACGGTTCTTTATTTCACACACACTTGGCGCCACCACTCACGTTCCCTCCACACTCACACACCGTAAACCCACTTCTTCACTGACCCACACTACCCTGAAAATTGACCATGAGAACCTAATCTATAACTAAAGCCCCAGTTTGCGTATAACCCTGCCGGACCTAAGGACCAGAGATAGCCCGCCACCGTGGTGGCTACCTACTAGGGACAAGGACCACCCAAGGGACTCTAATCTCTAAACTAAGCTACCACCCACCCCTCTCCCCAGGACCCACACCTTCTCTTTTAGACGCCGGGACCCCTACCGAACGGTCGCTGTGCGTCCCTAACGGAGCAATTACACGTATCCTACACTGTGCATGGCCACTACACCCCAAAAGGAGGCTGTAGCTAACACCCTTAACCCTACCCCTAACGATACACCCTTTTATACACAACCCCTGGGACAACCCATCCCGGCCCGCGAGCTCCAGTCCTCGGCGTCTGTACTTGGCCCCTCACAGGCCGACGCCTCCCACCGGACGACTGCACTCCGGTGCTGAACCGGGCCTCCCACAGTCCGACTCCCGTGAAGACTCTACACCCGACGGCGACCGTGCTCCTCAGTTCTGACTCCTCCCCACGCGCTGGCACAAACACCAATCTGAAGGCCCCGCCGGAACACTAAAGGGTGAGAGAAGGACTGGTGCGGTGCCTCTCGACGAGACCGGGGCTCGAAGGACGGCCTCCTCCTCTGAAGGCGCCCGCCGGACACTGAGGGTGAGGCAGGACCTGGAGGGCGGTAGCCCTCCTCGACGAGATTCCGGCTTCGAAGGACGCCCCGAACCGGGAAGAGCAACGTGCTGGCGGATCCCGGGAAGAACTCCGGTAGCGGAGGAGCCTGCCCACAGACGGCAGACGGCCTGTATGGTCTCCCTCTCCCGGTACAAGCAGCAGGCAACGGGACACCGCCGCTCACACAGCCCGGCCCTACGGCAGTACCCTGCGGTGGTCTGACCCAGCCTCAGGACGGAAACATGATACTGCTAGACACAACTGGACAGACACGACTATCAACCACACCCGATCAGCAACTGCTGAAGTAGCGCAACAGAGACGACACCGAACCCGGCACAGGCCAAGTACACCAGACGACGAGGACGCTGCCCTAACTATGACACGAAGTACACTCAGCTCGACTAACGGGCCCCTGCCGCCGCAACAATCACGGCCGTCCACGTCCGACGAAACACCAGGGACCGAAGTGAAGCTACCCCAAACGCATTCCGCCTGGTCGGAATCACAAGCGAACTCTACTCACAACACAAAACAGCGATTGTCCCGAGCAGCGTATCCCTCCGCAGAGCTGACACGCGGACCAACGGATTAGTTGTTCTGCTCGTGCAACAGCACACAATTTACCACACCAACTCACAGACTTGACAACACAACAACAGCCAGAAATCCCTGCCCCCGCCTCGATAGTGTAGAACCCAAGTAACTAAGGGTAACAACACGGGAATGAAACCAACCTCCGCATCCTCCCTTCAACAAGTCAAGATTGGACCCAAGATATTGTGTATCTTTATATCTATTTCCCCCAGCCCCCTACCTAGCCTCACACCTCCACCCTTAACAAAACCCCAAATCTTACACACGCACACGGTCGCAACACAAAACACATAAACACACATGCACACGCGCACACGCTCTCTAATTTCTGAACTAACCATTACTCCACACACATAGACCGGCCTGGATTACACTCTGCCGAACGGTGACACACCCCCCTGCCTATGTTTAACCTACAGGTTCAAACCAACAAAAAACTTTCTCACTCGATCGGCGTTTACTCACACCTACCTATAACACTTTCCACCTCCACAGACCACTCACTCTGCACTGCTGTTACTTTTGATGCACCCCATCATCAATTCCAGCAGCAACATCACTTTTAAATACATCATTAACTGCAAAAACATTATTCAACCTGGTCCAAATCTGCCTCACACGACCTACAACCAAGGCACGTTACAGGCAGCCGTACAGTACGGTCTATATAATAAAAACACATAACTGAGGGTGCTCTGACCATGCACGACTGCTATGCAACACGAGCTACAAATACCACACCCCCAGCAACACTTTGCAACGACATTCTCTTCCAATGACAACATGCCATATCTTCGACCATGTCGACATTCTCATGACACAGGTAAATGAACTTAGCCGGCTCACATCCCTCTCTCTCTTTCGCTCTCTCTCATACCTCTCTCTACCGGCAAGCGACTCAAGAAGTCTGCCGCCACCTTGTCCCTTCCAGACACTGCATGCACCGTAAACCGGAATGGCAGCCAGCTGCAGTGCTCCACCTTGTGATCCTCCACTAACACCTATCTAGACCCACAGCTACCTTCCTGGTTTCGTCCTCAAATGCGAATGTCGCATGTACCTGCAACCTGCTGTTGCCAAGTTCTTATCTTTGTCAACTCACACGTCTCAGCTACTGTTGTTCTTAGGTTGACGACGTCCTCTGCCGCTCTGGCGGGAACTCTTGCCTTTCTGATTGCAACCAGAGATCCCTCAGCATCTGCATGGGGCCAGCCGCATCAGTGGCTTCCTTCAAGGAAACACATGAGACTCTTCCTATCCACAGTACGTTGACACCTGGACGCTATGACTTGCAGTACGCGACCAATTTCAGCATGCATGCCTGGCCAATAAAAATGCGACTCACCTCGCACTCTTGTTCGGGTGGTACCCAATGTCCATACATGGTACTCGTGGGCTCCCTGCTGGTCATCACCGTGGCCCCGTAGTTCAGCTGGGACGCAGATTTGACTCGCTACGTCCTTGGACCCTCGAACACCGCCCTGACCAGAACAGCCAGATTTCGCGAGCGTAACTCGACTCGCAAACTTGTGTGTTGGAATGACGACCCTGCTTCACCACGCACTCCGAGCGATCCTCAAGGTTTCAGCCTGGTCCTGCATCTGAATATAACAGGGCTGGGTAGAGGATGTTTCAGAATGCACCTCCTCGACGGGCAGCGGTACTGGTTCTAGCAGCATCTCCCTGGCTCTCTGCGCACGAGACTGCACTGCCCTACCAACGCAGGGACTTCTGCTTATACAGGCAACACGTAAATCTCCAAACCGGAATCTCCTACACTCCTTTGTGAAGTACCGATCAGGACTTCCTCACAGGTCTATTCAAACCAAAACCTCCAACTCCCTTCGATGCATGGCGACATCAACTCTTAGTACGGCCACAGGTCACACAGACCAACAACTGGATCAGCCAACACTGACTGGAACTGTCTCTCCTGTGAACGCGTCTGCAGGTACCAACCATGGGCCACTACGGTGTAGCCGGCACCAGCAGTGTCTCGTAATCATTTGCCGGAGCGACCGTTGACCTCTACAATGCATGCAGGATCGTACCGCTGCACAGCGCATGGCACCAACGTAGGGACTACACGAAGCTTGGGGCTGAGTCGTAACCATGAACCACTCAACATGAATTGGGGTTTTCAGGGCATTTCCTAAGCATTGTGGCCTTGTTTTCTTCTTGGCAGGTTAAAACAAACTATGGACGGATCTAGCCCTTCTGATCTCCTTTTCAGCTGCTGTAGTGCATCATCACTTTGTGGGACCACTCTGCCGGCGTGGCTCTTCTCTGTCTTTCATGCCTATTACCCAGGTTGGGCTGTTAAACGATGGTCTGCTTCGCCTCCTCCCCAACCTTTTGGGCCTCTGCTAAAACAGAGCTTCTAGTTCCATATGTTCAGCAGTTTTTCGGGCTTTCTCTCTTTTCCTTTCGGACCTCTCGATCGTGAACTCTGGGGACAGCAGCTGGAACACTGTTCTTGGAAAAGCAGATCCTTAACATCCTCTGCCACATTCTCAACCTTGGCACGCTGCCGTACACAGAGGGAAAACCCACCCGCTTTCATCCTTCCCAGCACCTGGGCGAAAAGTCTCAGCAGCGTCCTTCTTAGATGCCTCTGAACTTTTTCACGGTAGGCCTCAGCATCTAAGAGCCTAAAGTGGCTGAACAGGGCGCTCTTTATCTGATCATAGTCGCCCACCACATCCCACACATTTATTTTTTAACCGCATCACTGCTTCTCTAGCCTTTCCTCTCAGCAAGAGACATCAAACGTTTCGGCCATGAGGTCTCGCTCCACTTGCACAATCTGGGATCTGGCCACGACGCTTCAAATTGGGCGATGAAAGCGTCCACTCAATCGTTTCTCTCCTAACGGCTCTAGGTGGACACGCTTTTCCGTTTCCTTCACCTCAATCAGCGTTTCCTATGCCTGCTTCATCTGAGGCCTGTCTTTCTTGTATGTTTAGCTCTCGCTCTCTTGCCTGCAACTCAGCTTGCCGTGTTTGAACTTCTATTTCCTCTATCCGCCCTTATCTTCCTCCATCTCTTCCTCTGCGTTCCGATTCCCGTCTCATCCTTCCGCTGTAACCTTTTCCCTCTTCTCTTCGATCTTCCTCAGCTTTCATCTCTAGCTCCGCCTGCTTTACTCCGCTCTCTCCTCTGCCTAGCAGCTTTCTCCCTTCAAATCTTCCTCTGCTGGCATCTCTAACACCCTCTCATACCTTCATCTTCTGCCTCACTTTCCTCCTCCATCCGAGGCTGCCAGTCTGCTTCTCTCGCAATCTTCTCATCCTCATTACGCACGCGAGGTCCGTGACGAACTTTGCGAGGTGTCTCCCCCCCACTAAACGCCATCGGCCGTTTCCCAACTTGGCAAACTTTCGCATAAGCCCCCAGCCCCCCCCCGTCCCCTGTTCTTGATCCACCCCCGCATCCCTGGTCACTAACCTTAGGTTGGCATCTGCCGTAGGGGCCTGTGGCCTCCATGACCATCTATCGGGTCGTACGGAGGGGAGTGGGCCGTGGGGGGGGGGGGGGGGGGCGGGCGGGTGTGTTTAGACATAGGGTAACCCCTACACCACAGAGCTAGCAACAAACAGATGCGATCTGAAGCAACTGGAGTTCCAGTCTACGGCACTAGCCCCAGAACAACTCCGCACAAGTACACAATACTCTCAATGAGTCACGCATCCACACAACAGTGGGGGGGGGCCACCCACACCTGTATATCTCACACATATACCGATACGGGGTCTAAACCCACACAATATTACTAATCGCAGCTGTCTGGGCGCCAACCCAATCACGTGACGCCGTATTTTCCCACCATCCACTGTGCAAGCGCACCAGATCACATGGACTACCAGTCACGGGCCTCACTGTCCTCTGGTAGGCCGCACCCACCCGATCACAGTGCACTTTGCACCCCCACAAGTTCATAATGCACATCCCAGCAACACCTTAGTGTCACAACACTACGCACCCTCGACTTTCCACGCATCATCACCTGGGCTTACTCTGCCCTTAATCCCCAACAGGATATCCGAGCACACAGCGTTCCAGTCACGGCTGGGTACCACTCTATACTACTCACTGGGTATACCACATAAGGACACAACAACGCCTGGCAACCCTTCCGTCACCTCACCTAACTGCACTGCGTATCACTCACACTTCCCACACCCACTCAATATCTATAGATCACTCATAACCTCAACTCACTCGAGCGCCAACCCATTCCACCAACACAAGTGCCCTGCCCAATGCCCACTGGAAAGCTGCCTGAAAGTGAACAGGACTCAACGTACCACCCCCCAGGTACTGGCACGCCATCCCCACCAACCACACCGCTTTCGCAACGTACACACCGACACAACAACCCCCCCTACCTCGCCTTCTAGCTACCTATCACCTACCCAGAAACCACCAAGTACCCCCGCATCACCCCAAAGTCACGCGTCGCTAAGGCCGGACGGCCCTACCAACCCCTACCCACGCCTATACACACTAGAGCAGACAACACAGCAACACTAAACACAGCCTTTACAAATCATGCGCCAAACTTCTTTATATCACACACACTATGGCCGCCAGCCACACACGTCCCATCCACACGTCACACACCGGTATCCACCACATCCTTCACTGACCCCCACTACCCTGAAATGACCAAGAGAACCTAATCTATACAAAAGCACAGTTGCGGAATATCCCGGCGACCAAAGGACGCAGAGATAGCCCGCCCACTTGGTAGCTACCTACTAGGGACATAGACCAACCCAAGGGACTCTAATCTCTAAACTACTTACCACCGCACAACCTCTCCCCAGGACCCACGCCTCTCTTTTGACCCGGACCCCCCTCCTAACTGGTCGCTGCGTCCCTAACGAGGCAATGAACAAGTATCCCCTACACTGTGCTGCCACTACGTCCCAAAAGGAGGCAGTAGCTAACACCCTTACCCCACTCCCTAACGATACACCCTTTTTACCCATCACCCTGGGACCACCCATCCCGGCCCGGCGAGCACCAGTCCCTCGCGCTGTACTTGGCCCCCTCACAGGCCGAGCGCCTCCCCGGACGACCTGCACACTCCCGGTGCAGACCGTGGCCGGGCCCAAAGACAGTCCGACTCCCTGAAGACTCTACAACCCACTGGCGACCGTGGGCTCCCTCAGTCTGACTCCTCCCCCGGCCGCGCTTGCACAACACCTCTGAAGGCCCCGCCGGACACAAAGGTGTGAGAAGAAGGTCTGGTGCGGTGCCCCACTCGACGAGTCCGGGGCTCGAAGGACGCCTCCTCCTCTGAAGGTCCCCCCCGCCGGACACTGAGGGTGAAGAAGGTCTGGTGCGGTGCCCTCCGACGAGTCCGGGCTTCGAGGACGCCCGAACAGGGAAGAGCAACGGGTGGCTGAGGGACTCCCGTAAGAAACATCCGGTAAGCGGAGGAGAGCTGCCCCAGACGGCAGACGGCCTGGCTGAGTCTTCCTCTCCCGGAAAAGCACAGGCCAAACGGGACAACCGCCGCTCACCTGCCGTCATCGCAGTACCCTGGCGGTGTTCTGTCTGAGAACCGCCCCCCACAGACGGAACAGGATAACCTGCTAACACAAACTGGACAGACAGACGTTCAAACCATAGGGGGGGGGGGGGGCCACCAGTTCTGCAACAGCTGAAGTGGCGATGCCAACAGAGACGACACGAACCCGGCACGAGGCCAAGGTACACCAGACCCGACGAGGACCTGGCCCTAACTATGACTCGAAGTCACTCAGCTCGACTAACGGCGCTTAGCCGCGCAACCAACAAGGCGCTCCCCTCTCGACGAACACCAGGACCGAAGTGAAGCTACCCCAAACGCATTCCGCCTGGATCGAATCAAGCGAACTCTACTCACAACACACAACAGCGATTGGTCAGGGGAGCACGTATCCCTCTCCGCAGAGCTGACACGGGCCGGACCACGGATTAGTTGTTGCTCTTGCAACAGTCACGACAATTTACACACCAACTCACAGACTTGACAACGACCAACCAAAGCCGATATCCACCCCCCTTCGAGATGTGTAGAACCCAAGTAACAAAAGGTAACAATCGGGAATGAAACCAACCTCCCGCTTCCATCCCTTCAACAAGTCAGATTGGAACTCAAGAATATTGTGTATCTTATTTCCCCAGCACCCTACCTAGCCTAACCTTCCACCTTAACCAAAACCCCAATCTTACACACGCACACTCGCACACACACATATACACATATGCACACGCGCACACGCTCTCTATTTCTGAACTACCATTACTCCAAACACATGAACGGCTGGTTTACTACTGCCGATCGTGACAATAGTGCACAACCAAAGTGGATGACTGATGAAATACAAGCTGCTTGTTTCTTACGCGACGATCTGCTTGAAGCAGAAGGGAAGTCGGATGGATTTAAAAGGCAACGTAATAAAGTCAATTCACTCAAACGGACAGCACAAATGAATTTTTTTCGGAACTTGTAGCCAACAAAAAAAATTCGAAGTCCATATGGCAAGCAATAAATGAACTTACAAATAAAACTTCACAGTCAAAGACAATCCCATTACCAGCATAACACCAAATGAACTCAACCAACGCTTTACAACAGTTGCAGAACACGTTGTCAAAGAAAAGAATACTGACTCAAATGAATTACAAAAATTAAAAACTTTTTGCAATGCTATGAACATTCGTCCAGCAACACCAGTTCCACCAATGACAGTTAGTGAAGTTTGCCAAGCTTTATGCCAATTAAAGCAGACAGGAAGCCGCGGACTTGACGGATTGATGGAAAAATACTGAAACTATCAGCACCTGTTATATGTGAAACTCTTACCTACATTTACAATTTATGCATTGATAAATGTCACTTTCCCGCTCAGTTCAAAGTTGCAAAAGTTATACCCATTTTCAAATCTGGAGACAAATCTGAACCTTCGAACTACAGACCTATATCCATTTTGCCAGTTCTGTCCAAGCCCTTGGAAAAACACATAAATAAGCATCTTTGCCACCATTTTGACTCCTCCAACCTACTAAATAAAAATCAATCGGGATTCAGGAAAAATCATTCTTGTCATACAGCGCTTACAAACCTAGTAGATCAATGGCTAGCCAGTGTTAATGAGAATAAATATTGTGGCGCACTGTTTGTTGATTTTGCAAAGGCTTTTGATGTCATTGACCACAAATTGTTATGCAGGAAGCTTTTATCATATGGTATAACAGGAAATACCTTCCAACTGATAACATCATTCCTAGAAGACCGTCAACAAATCGTTTGTGTCAACAACAATTTATCAGAGAAGTTACCTATCCAACATGGCGTACCCAGGGTTCTGTGTTAGGTCCTTTGCTGTTCTCAGTTTATATAAATGATCTCCCTCTTTATATTGAGGATTCATGTGAACTCTTTTGTGATGATACCACTGTCCATACAAGTAGCCCCAGCTTGGAAGCTGTTTTCACTTCATTACAGAAGAATGCTAATATC
>CM031612.1:77228014-77235514 GCA_018398815.1 Conus ventricosus | reverse complement strand
GTGATGAACAGTATATTACATAGAGCTATTTGTGATGAATAGTATATCACATAGAGATGTTTGTGATGAATAGTATATCACATAGAGATTTTGTGATGAATAGTATATCACATAGAGATGTTTGTGATAGATGGTATGTCACATAAAGATGTTTGTGATGAACAGTATATTACATAGAGCTATTTGTGATGAATAGTATATCACATAGAGATATTTGTGATGAATAGTATATCACATAGAGATGTTTGTGATGAATAGTATATCACATAGAGATGTTTGTGATAGATGGTATATCACATAGAGATATTTGTGATGAATAGTATATCACATAGAGATATTTGTGATAATAGTATATCACATTGAGATATTTGTGATAGATGGTATATCACATAGAGATGTTTGTGATAGATGGTATATCACATAGAGATGTTTGTCATAGATGGTATATCACATAGAGATGTTTGTGATGAACGGTATATCACATAGAGAGCTTTGTGATGAACGGTATATCACATAGAGATGTTTGTGATGAATGGTATATCAGATAGAAATGTTTGTGATGAATGGTATATCACATAGTCATGTTTGTGATCAATGGTATATCCCATTGAGATATTTGTGATGACTTGTATATCACATACAGATGTTTGTGATAGATAGTATATCACATAGAGATGTTTGAGATAGATGGTATATCACATAGAGATGTTTGTGATTTGTGATGAATGGTATATCACATAGAGAGATTTGTGATGAATAGTATATCACATAGAGATATTTGTGATAAATAGTATATCACATTGAGATATTTGTGATAGATGGTATATCAATAGAGATGCTTGTGATAGATGGTATATCACATAGAGATGTTTGTGATAGATGGTATATCACATAGAGATGTTTGTGATGAACGGTATATCACATAGAGATATTTGTGATGAACAGTATATCACATAGAGATGTTTGTGATGAATGGTATATCCGACAGAGATGTTTGTGGTGAATGGTATATCACATAGACATGTTTGTGATGAATGGTATATCACATAGAGATGTTTGTGATGAACGGTATATCACATAGAGATGTTTGTGATGAATTGTATATCAGATAGAAATGTTTGTGATGAATGGTATATCACATAGACACGTTTGTGATCAATGGTATATCACATTGAGATATTTGTGATGAATTGTATATCACATACAGATGTTTGTGATGGATAGTATATCACATAGAGATGTTTGAGATAGATGGTATATCACATAGAGATGTTTGTGATTTGTGATGAATGGTATTTCACATAGAGATGTTTGTGATGAATGGTATATCGCATTGAGATATTTGTGATGAATGGTATGTCACATAGAGATGTTTGTGATAGATGGTATATCACATTGAGATGTTTGTGATTTGTAATGAATGGTATATCTCATAGAGATGTTTGTTTTTTGTGATGAATGGTATATCTCATAGAGATGTTTGTGAATAGTGATGAATGGTATATCTTATAGAGATATTAGTTATCTATACGAATGGTATATCTCATAGAGATATTTGTGATTTATGATGAATGGTATATCTCATAGAGATATTTGTGATTTATGATGAATGGTATATCTCATAGAGATATTTGTGATTTGTGATGAATGGTATATCTCATAGAGATATTCGTGATTTACGATGAATGGTATATCTCAAAGAGATATTCGTGATTTGTGATGAATGGTATATCTCACAAGAATGATGCTAAAACTTTATGGTTATATCTTGTTGCAAAGCGAGACGACTGCAGGCGGAAATCTAAACAAATCTTAAATAAATGCTGGCGAACCGCGAAAAAGAAAAAAAAAAGAAAAAAGAAAACGTGAACAAACGAATCACGTGACAAAACACGACGCGTGTTGACCTCCTAGGTCTTCTTCAGGCAAGATACAAAACAATCAGGACAACGAAAATGAACGAACAATCACTTACCTTCAATCACTTCAGCGTAAGATAGTCGTTGAATGAAAACGAGGCTGTCAGAAGGGAAATAATGTGTGAGTCAAGGTTGTAATGATGACAATTATATTACTGATAGGAATGCTAATAATGGTAATGATGATGATCAAAATATTAACAAAATAAATAAAGACAGGATTACTATCACTTTGGGTGATAATATGACAATAACAGTTGTAGTATGGGAGAAAGGAGAGTGGGTTAGAGGTTTCTTAAACAGCATGGTTGCCTCGGCAACAGTCTTAGTGGCGATGGCGATGTTAATGGTAGTGATGGTAATATCAATACTAAGAATCGTATTAATTATGATAATGCTAACAACTATAGTAAAGGTAATGGTAATGATGGTACTGAAAAAAAAAAACATGATATAGAAATCTTTTTTTTTAAATATGTGTAATAATGATGATAAATACATTTTAAAAATGATGATAATAGAATGAATAAAAAAAATAATAACAATAATTATTAATACTAGTAATGATGATAATGGTACTAATACTAACACTAAAGGGAACCCCTCCCACCCCCCCCACCCCACCCCACCCCACCCCACCCCCCCCCCCACCCACCCCCCCAAAAAAAACCCAAGGGGAAGAGGGGGAGGAGAGGACAGGAGGAACAAAGGGAAATGAAAGGTATAAATTATGGGAAGGATGGAATCAAATACGTATATTACTAATTATGATATGCATATTCATAGCTTTGATAATAATTGTGATAGTAACCATATAGTAATGATAGTGATGCTATAGGGGGCTGGAAAATTGGTAAGCTGGAATGTCACAAATATTGGAAAGAATAATAATTATATTAATGATAGTATAAGTAGTAAATTTTATTGTAACAGTCAGGAAGGCGGGTTTTTTTTCTTTTCATTTTTTTTTCTTCTTATTTATTTATTTATTATTGTTATTATTACCATTATTATTTTAAATGAAGGTGATGATGATAGTACTGATAATGATGATGTGATGACAGTGCTACTGAGAGCAATAATACTAAAAGCAATGTGATTAGTACCGGTAATAGTAAGTGGGAAGGGATGGAGATGATCAATGGGTAAAAGTTGATAGTGCTACTGGAGCAGGGAGAAGGTGGTGAGGATCAATATTGTAATGTTAATAATATTAACAGTAGGTGAAAAGGAATAAGAATGATCAAAGGGTGAAAAGTTAACAGCAGTACTGGAGCAGAGGAGAGGGAGACGGTTAGGGGGCAAAAAGGAGAGAGAGAGAGAGAGAGAGAGAGAGAGAGAGAGAGAGAGAGAGAGAGAGAGAGAGAGAGAGAGAGAGAGAGAGAGAGAGAGAGAGAGAAGGAAGAAGGATGGAAGTGTATATGTGTGTCTTTGTGTGTGTGTGTGTGTGTGTGTGTGTGTGTGTGTGTGTGTGTGTGTGTGTGTGTGTGTGTGTGTGTGTGTGTGTGTGTTTCCGCATAGCTACAAACACCTACGCACATATGCACGGGAAAGAGGGGAGAAGGAAGAGAAGCTCTTGTAGAGGAAATAGTATATGAAATTGAAAGAAAACCAGAAGAAGAAAAAGGAGTGGACAAGTATCTCAATAAACAATAGATTGATGTTACAAACAGAGAGAGTGTAGTGAGTGGGGAAAGGAAGATAGCTGTAAACTGTGTGTGAGATATCTGATGGGAGGTATGGTGGTATGTGTGTGTGTTGGTGGAGGATATTGTGGGCTGATATTGCAGTGGTGGATAGGTGCATACTACTTTAGGGTGTTGATGCTATGTGGGTGGAGGGAAGAAGGGATGGGTTTACATACTAACTGGGGAGGGGGCGAGCGGGGGGCGGGAGGGGGGGGGAGGGCAACATACTAAACATACTAACACCTATACACAATATTACTCTCTCTATTATTTTTTTTAAATAAATAAGTTATTGTATCTAAGTAGTACTACTATTAATTCTATAGTTTATGCTGGCAATGGGATTAGTGAAAATAGGACATAATGATTTTAAGTATTGTGGTAAAAATGATAGTGACAGTAATGATAACAACAATGACATCAGTATTGCTGTAATGATGTAATGATGGTTATGATGAAGACAGTAATGATAATAGTGAAGTGATGATGACAGTAATGAGAGTGATAAAGGTATTTAGTAATACTGGTGATAAAAGTATTAGGTGGAAAGGAGTTGAAATGCTCAGTGAATAACAGCAGACAGTACCGTTGGATGAAGATGATAATGATGGTAGTAATGACATGTGCAGCAGCAGACAGTACCGTTGGATGAGGATGATAATGATGGTAGTAATGATATGTGCAGCAACAGACAGTACCGTTGGATGAGGATGATAATGATGGTAGTAATGACATGTGCAGCAGCAGACAGTACCGTTGGATGAGGATGATAATGATGGTAGTAATGACATGTGCAGCAACAGACAGTACCGTTGGATGAAGATGATAATGATGGTAGTAATAACATGTGCAGCAACAGACAGTACCGTTGGATGAAGATGATAATGATGGTAGTAATGACATGTGCAGCAACACTACCAAAATAGTGGCCGGAAAGATTTGGGAACGATGAACGATGGAAGAGCCAGCATTTCTATTTATAAAAGAGAGAGAGAGATAACGAGAGAGAGAGAGAGAGAGAGAGAGAGAGAGAGAGAGAGAGAGAGAGAGAGAGAGAGAGAGAGAGAGAGTGGTGTGTGTGTGTGTGTGTGTGTGTGTGTGTGTGTGTGTGTGTGTGTGTGTGTGTGTGTGTGTGTGTGTGTGTGTGTGTTGTGTTCCATTGTAATGTCAGCCTCATACTCATTGATCCTCCCTCCAACCCCAGCCACCACCACCCCCACCAACACCACTAAACCTATTATTACTGGGGGAGGCGGGAGGGTGGGGGGGGGGTAGATTGATGTAGCAAGTGGAGAGACTTAGAGAGTGTAGGGAAAGGGAAAAGGAAGGTAGCTGTGACTTATGTCTGAGATACACAGTGGGAGGTCGGTTAGTATGCGTGTGTGTAGGAGGAGGATATTGCAGGTTGGTGCTGCAGAGGTGGAATGGTACATACTACTTTTGGGTGTTGATGCTTTGAGGATGGAGGGTGCCGAGTTTGGCAACAAGATGAGATTCCTGCATAAGGCGTTCCAAGTTGTCACACTGTGATTGCCAAAGTGCCGGGACTTTGACATGGTGGATGTTGTGTTGGGCATGGATGAAGTGTAGAGCGACTGGTTTGGGCCGATCGTGGCCAGGTGTTCAGAGATGCGTGTCTCAAGTGTGCGAGATGTCTCACCTATATAAATCTTACTACACAGCTGGCAGCGGATGGCATACACAATGTTGTGGCTCTGACAGGAGAAAGTGCGTTTAATAGTGAATGAGCCTTTGGGGCCTTGTAGGCTGGTGTCTGTTTTGGTGATTGGCAGATTTTGCAGTTGGGTTTTGAGCAGGGGAAAGTACCTGATGGTTTAGTTGTGGAGATTTTGTCCACATTAGAGCGCACCAGTAAGTCTTTGAGTTTTTTTTGGTCACGTTTGAAAGTGATCATCGACTTGGGTTCAAAGACAGGTTTATGATTTTCTACTATGTGCCAGTTAGACTGTAGGATCCTGCAGATGGGCAGAGTGTGAGGATGGAAGAGGAGGCCGGCAGTGGGTCTGTGTGTCTCTTTGGGAGGCATAGTTTCCAGAGCAGATGTTCTGGATTTATGACATAGGGGTATAGTGATTTCACTGTGTTATGGTCAGAAATAGGCCATGGGAACCTGGTCACTATGGGCCTTTGGCTGACATAGGGGGTGTGGTTGTTTCACTGTGTTATGATCAGAAACAGGTTATGGGAACCTGGTCACTATGGAGCCCACACTTCCAGTCAACATATTTCGCGACATTTGACGTCTTACTTTTAATAACTGTTTTCCTGCACTCTGGACGTGCACTGACCATGTCCATGTGCCCTGGTGCCATGCTATGTGGAGCACTAGTGAAGTTCCAGACACAACGTCATTTCCAGCCAGCATTACACATCTTTGGTGCGATGGCAGTCATTTCTCTTGCACCTACATTTTGATTTTCTGCACATTGCAGCGACGCATACAGGGCAGATTGCTTTAGTGGCAAATCGACTAATAAACCAGTTTACTGCAAAATCAAAGCCTTCAAAATCTTTACATTTCATTGAGCCAGTCTGGAGTTATTCACAATCTTTACATTTCATTGAGCCAATCTGGAGTTATTCACAATCTTTACATTTCATTGAGCCAGTCTGGAGATATTCACAATCGTTACATTTCACTGACCCAGTCCGGAGTTACTCACAATCTTTACATTTCATTGAGCCATTCTGGAGATATTCATAATCTTTACATATTATTGAGCCAATCTGGAGTTATTCACAATCTTTACATTTCATTGAGCCAATCTGGAGTTATTCACAATCTTTACATTTCATTGAGCCAGTCTGGAGATATTCACAATCTTTACATTTCACTGACCCAGTCTGGAGTTACTCACAATCTTTACGTTTCATTGAGCCAGTCTGGAGATATTCATAATCTTTACATTTCTCATCAAATGGAGATACAGCACTGTGTATAATTCTGTGGTATTCTTACAACCAATAATCAATACAGGTTGTACGGAATTCTTTCTTCTACAAGTGTCCATAAACTAACAACAGCCCCACTCTGACTCTAACCCTAACCCACTGTAACCCTAACTCTAAACCGTAACGGTAACTTTACAAAACCCCTTTAAAAAAAACTTGCCTGCTGTTTCTGAATCTGGAGAGTGATCGTCCCTGATCATGCTCTTTGCACAGTACCCCAATTGTCCATTTTGACCTCAGGATATGCCGACTGTCCCCCAAGGATATGCTGACTGTCCACCATGATGAGGACATGCCGACTGTCCCCCATGATGATGACATGCTGACTGTTCACCATGATGAGGACATGCTGACTGTCTACCATGATGAGGACATGCCGACTGTCCACCACGATGAGGACATGCCGACTGTTCACCATGATGAGGACATGCTGACTGTCCACCATGATGAGGACATGCCGACTGTCCCCCATGATGATGACATGCTGACTGTCCACCATGATGAGGACATGCCGACTGTCCACCATGATGAGGACATGCCGACTGTCCCCCATGATGAGGACATGCTGACTGTCCACCATGATGAGGACATGTCCACCATGATGAGGACATGCCGACTGTCCACCATGATGAGGACATGCTGACTGTCCATCATGATGAGGACATGCCGACTGTTCACCATCAGGACATGCTGACTGTTCACCATGATGAGGACATGCCGACTGTTCACCATGGTGAGGACATGCCGACTGTTCACCATGATGAGGACATGCTGACTGTTCACCATGATGAGGACATGCCGACTGTTCACCATGATGAGGACATGCCGACTATCCACCATGATGAGGACATGCCGACTGTTCACCATGATGAGGACATGCCGACTGTCCACCATGATGAGGACATGCCGACTGTCCACCA
>CM031612.1:77210514-77223014 GCA_018398815.1 Conus ventricosus | reverse complement strand
ACCTGTCAGCCAATAAGCGTGTTGTTTTGTCTTCAACAGTGAGGTCTACACAACACACCTGTCAGCCAATAAGCGTGTTGTTTTGTCTTCAACAGTGAGGTCTGTACAACACATCTCTCAGCCAATAAGCGTGTTATTTTGTCTTCAACAGTGAGGCCAACACAACACACCTGTCAGAGCCAATATGTACATATATATATATATATATATATATATATATATATATATATATAGAAGAGAGAGAGAGAGAGAGAGAGAGAGAGAGAGAGAGGAGAATAGTAATAAGAATCAACGTTTTTTTTTTTTTTTTAAAGTGCTCAACCACAGTGGGAGCGACATTTGTCACATTAAAAGCAAGCTAAAAACAAGCTTAAAACATCAACAGGTCTGTTTCTTGCATGTGCAGTCGTAGAGAGAGAGAGAGAGAGAGAGAGAGGAGAGAGAGAGAGAGAGAGAGAGAGAGAGAAGAGAGAAGACAGACAGACAGACAGACAGACAGACAGACAGACATAGACGGAGACAGACAGATTGATATAGTTATAGAGATATAAGGGGAAAAAAGAGTAAAACTTTAGTACGAAGATGTCATAGCGCAATTTTCCTTCGCAAAAAGAGCAAATCTACCTTTGCTCGTGTTCTCATGCGAGAGTGGAATAGATTAATGAAGCGGGATAGAGAGAGCGAGAGAGAGAGAGAGAGAGAGAGAGAGAGAGAGAGGGGAGAGAGAGAGAGAGAGAGGGGGGGAGAGAGAGAGAGAGAGAGAGAGAGAGAGAAGAGAGAGAAGAGAGAGAGAGAGAGGAGGGGGGGGGGGGGGGAGAAACAAATTCAGGTTGAAATTAACAAGACGATGTGGTTCACAGTGAGATGTCAAACTAAACGAACATCTTACTACACAACTGGATCATTTCCATGTTTACGTTTAATTACTTGGATACTTTAATTATTTGGATTCATACATGCGCGTGGCGTCATTACAGCATGATAGCACCGATAAAAAAAAACATTACAGGATGATAGTACTGATAAAATAAACACCAGAACATGATGGACTGACACTTCTCTAATTTTTTTTGTTACTAAGCAACGAAATCTACGATAATCTGATTAAAAAGACCAAAAACACAAGTACGCAGATACGTTGAAACTGTGTGGCAATCCATTAATTAAGAAACAACAACAACAACAACACAACAAGAACAACAACAACAACAACAACAACACACACACACACACACACACACACACACACACACACACACACACACACACACACACACACACACACATGATAATACAAAAACAGGTGAAACCTGGATCTCACTATCAATGCCATTTTTCGTTTTTTATTTTCCTCGCAATGATAAGTTCAGTGAAATACTTAGAAAGGATATCAATAGCCTGTCGACTAAAGATTTCTACTCCACTTACTGGAGGCTGGATATGTGTCATATGAAGAATGAATACTTTCACAGAAAATCTGAAAACAAGCAATATTAAAAAGTGCAGTTCTTCTGTATTGTTCTCTAGTTATAAACCAGTTTTCGCATGACCAAGGATATGTACTCCTCACCTAAGCTTTGCCAGACCTAGATTTTTTTCTGTTTGTGATTAAAGAAAGATACCTCTACGGTTTAAACGTGGTTTTGTTACACGGAACAAGCTATTCCTTAACTTCTGATGTAAACTACGTCCTCAGAATTGCCATTTTGATCCAACCACACAATTTCAAAACCATTTTCTGTTGGAATGTTCTTTACCTTTGATCCCCAGTTGCATTCATCAGCTCCTCATTGAATTAACAACATATCCTATTGAATTAACAACATATCCTATGTTTGCCTGTCCATTGTCGCAGCCAGTATTTAGCACATTGCTCTTCTTACGCTTGTTGCGTGTTTTCCCGTTTCTCTATATCAGTTTGTTTTGGAAGTGTGGCCAAAAATCGTTTAATGGCAAACATTTACACTTTTCAGCGAGTCCTCTTTCTTGCAGGCCTCGCATGTCTGGTGTATGATCAAGATGGCTCCATCTGAGTGCATGTCTGTTATAATTAAGATGGTTCCATCTGAGTGCATGTCTGTTATAATTAAGATGGTTCCATCTGAGTGCATGTCTGTTATAATCAAGATGGCTCCATCTGAGTGCATGTCTGTTATAATTAAGATGGCTCCAACTGAGTGCATGTCTGTTGTATAATCAAGATGGTTCCATCTGAGTGCATGTCTGTTATAATCAAGATGGTTCCATCTGAGTGCATGTCTGTTATAATCAAGATGGCTCCATCTGAGTGCATGTCTGTTGTATAATCAAGATGGCTCCATCTGAGTCCGTGTCTGTTGTATAATTAAGATGGCTCCATCTGAGTGCATGTCTGTTGTATAATCAAGATGGCTCCATCTGAGTGCATGTCTGTTGTGTAATTAAGATGGCTCCATCTGAGTGCATGTCTGTTATAATTAAGATGGCTCCATCTGAGTGCATGTCTGTTGTATAATCAAGATGGTTTCATCTGAGTGCATGTCTGTTATAATTAAGATGGTTCCATCTGAGTGCCTGTCTGTTATAATTAAGATGGTTCCATCTGAGTGCATGTCTGTTATAATCAAGATGGCTCCATCTGAGTGCATGTCTGTTATAATTAAGATGGCTCCATCTGAGTGCATGTCTGTTGTATAATCAAGATGGCTCCATCTGAGTGCATGTCTGGTGTATAATTAAGATGGCTCCATCTGAGTGCATGTCTGTTATAATCAAGATGGCTCCATCTGAGTGCATGTCTGTTGTATAATCAAGATGGTTCCATCTGAGTGCATGTCTGGTGTATAATTAAGATGGCTCCATCTGAGGGCATGTCTGTTATAATTAAGATGGCTCCATCTGAGTGCATGTCTGTTATAATCAAGATGGCTCCATCTGAGTGCATGTCTGGTGTATATTCAAGATGGTTCCATCTGAGTCTTAAACGGTTTCCAGAATAGAAAGGAATAGACAGGGTATAGTTTTCTGAGCGATTTGCTAAATGTCTATTCCGTTTTCTTCATCTTCTGCTCATTTCTAATAACGCCAGGCTCATTTTAATGTTGTTGTAAATAAGCAAAGTGTTTGTTATTCTCATATATTGTGTTTCCATATCTGATCTACACTGACCTCTGTTACATTGGTCTGATCTAGACTGACCTCTGTTACATTGGTCTGATCTAGACTGACCTCTGTTACATTGGTCTGATCTACACTGACCTCTGGATATAATCCCCCGTCAGCTTCTTCACCTTTTTTTCTGTTTTTTTTTTTCTTCTTTTTTTGTTAGGTAGTTTACCTAAATCTGTAGTCCAACGATAGAATCTGTTAGCAAGATCACCTTATCAGGAAAAAAAATCCTGGTAATGTCTGAATCCATCCCCGTCCCTTTCCCTTGCTAATTTGTTGCAACAACAACAAAAAAAGATATAGAGACTGAGTATTTACCTTTGCTTTACGTTTCTCAGACGGTAAAATAATAACCAGAAAACGAATGTTTGTGTCTGACGCATGCACAAACCGAGACGTAAACTCTTTGTGTCTGACACATGCATAGACCGAGACGTAAACTCTTTGTATCTGACACATGCACAGACCGAGACGTAAACTCTTTGTGTCTGACACATGTACAGACCGAGACGTAAACTCTTGTGTCTGACACATGCACAGACCGAGACGTAAATTCATAGTGTTGACTGTTCCTAGATTCCCAACTTCTTTCCTTTTTTTTTCTTTTTTTTTTGAGTACCTATGTATTGCCATGATACATCGTTGGACAAATTCATTCTCGCCCGCAGTGTCACTGTATTGGTCGCATTCCATGGATTAACGCGTAAGGGTTTAGTATTCTACTAAATAATCGGAAATGACCAAAAGAAAAAATAAAGATCAAACTAAAATGATGATCCACTAACAAAACATATCATTATGTTTGAATCATGACCGACTCGCAAAGAGTTGGCCAGTAGTCATCTTTTCATCATGGGAGCAAGAGTTACCCTACTTGTTCTTTACTGTTCATGATGGGAGCAAGAGTTACCCAACTTGTTCTTTGCTGTTGATCATGGAGCAAGAGTTACCCAACTTGTTTGTTCTTTGCTGTTGATCATGGAGCAAGAGTTACCCTACTTGTTCTTTGCTGTTGATCATGGAGCAAGAGTTACCGTACTTGTTCTTTGCTGTTGATCATGGAGCAAGAGTTACCCTACTTGTTCTTTGCTGTTGATCATGGAGCAAGAGTTACCCTACTTGTTCTTTGCTGTTGATCATGGAGCAAGAGTTACCCAACTTGTTTGATCTTTGCTGTTGATCATGGAGCAAGAGTTACCCAACTTGTTTGATCTTTGCTGTTGATCATGGAGCAAGAGTTACCCAACTTGTTCTTTGCTGTTGATCATGGAGCAAGAGTTACCCAACTTGTTTGTTCTTTGCTGTTGATCATGGAGCAAGAGTTACCCAACTTGTTCTTTGTCGTTGATCATGGAGCAAGAGTTACCCAACTTGTTCTTTGCTGTTGATCATGGGAGCCAGAGTTACCCAACTTGTTCTTTGCTGTTGATCATGGGAGCCAGAGTTACCCAACTTGTTCTTTACTGTTGATCATGGGAGCCAGAGTTACCCTACTTGTTTCTTCTTTGCTGTTGTTCACCCTTCCCTGTCTCATTCAAGATTTTTTTTTCCAAAACACTCGTCGCAAATCCTTCTCACTGGCACCTCAGCTTTCTGCTGTCAGGAACCACCGTCAGACATCCTTCTGACTGCCACCTCAGCTTCTGCTGTCAGGAACACCCGTCACACATCCTTCTGACTGCTACCTCTGCTTTCTGTTGTCAGGAACACCCGTCACACATCCGTCTCACTGCCATCTCTGCTTTCTGCTGTCAGGAACACCGTCAGACATCCGTCTCACTGCCATCTCTGCTTTCTGCTTTCAGGACAGTGAGTCATGAAGGTGACCTTGACCTGCCTGCAGCGCCGCCTGCTGGGCCGAGCGACCTTGCCGGTGCTGACGATGTCGGTGATGGTGGTGCTGCTGATGATGATGACGGACATGCGCGTGCCGCCTTTTCTGGCATCGCTTCTGCCCCCACTCGCCGCTGAGGCTGGTTCCAGACTCCCTCCTCTGACACTGCGCGGCCTTCCCCTGCAGGGGATGGAGAAGGGAGTGGGGGGTGGAGGGAAAGGGAAGGGAGGTGGGGGAGGAAGGTGGTTCAACGCCCCCAACTGCTCGGTGTTGGAGTTTCTGGGCAGACCGGACCCCACCGTGCAGCAGACCTACGACCCTTCCCTGGTCTGTGGCCCCCCGGCCCGGGACAGAGATGTCGTCTGCTCCATGTTCTTTCAACGGGTAGGTCTGTCTGTCTGTCTGTCTGTCTGTCTGTCTGTCTGTCTGTACGACCCTTCCCTGGTCTGTGGCCCCCGGCCCGGGACAGAGATGTCGTCTGCTCCATGTTCTTCCAACTGGTAGGTCTGTCTGTCTGTCTGTCTGTCTGTCTGTCTGTCTGTCTGTCTGTCTGCCTGTCTGTCTGTACGACCCTTCCCTGGTCTGTGGACCCCCAGCCCTGGACAGAGATGTCGTCTGCTCTATCTTCTACCTACAGGTCTGTCTGTCTGGCTGGCTGGCTAGCTGTCTATTTGTCTGTCTCTTCTAGGAATGTTGTGACTTTGTTCATTATTTGATTTGATTGTAAGCTGTCTTCCCATTCCACCTACCATCAGAACTGCCACCCAGACGGGCTTTTTATAACACTGTTTCTGGAAAAGAATTTCCAACCCCCTACACGGACCAGTTGTTTAATGGAGGGGAGTTTGAGTGGAGGGGGTGGGTGTGGGTGTTAGGTTGTGTGCGTGTGTGCGTGCGTGTGTGTGTGTGTGTGTGTGTGTGTGTGTGTGTGTGTGTGTGTGTGTGTGTGTGAGTGTGTGTGAGGCTGTTTTTGTTCTTTCCTTTCTTTGTTTTGCTTTGCTTTCCTTTTGCCTTTGTGCCTACACCTTTCCAGAGGCAACAGAAGACTGGGCCAGGGAAGCTGGTGGTGTCAGGTTGCAAGGTACCGCCAGAGGAAGCAGACATTCACCGTAGTGTTCAGACAGTTTGCAAAACACTCGTCACCACACTCCGCAGACGTCGCCAGCCACATGCTAGACACACTGCTGGGACATTGGCGTACCTGACCTTTCACCTCGCTTTATGC
Source organism: Conus ventricosus (assembly GCA_018398815.1). Lineage (NCBI taxonomy): Eukaryota > Metazoa > Mollusca > Gastropoda > Neogastropoda > Conidae > Conus > Conus ventricosus. The sequence goes on along the minus strand of CM031612.1, from coordinate 77,216,808 downwards.
GCGCGCACTCTGCGCGAATGCTACGGAGAAATTCATGTCGTTGTGAGATCAATACAGTATAAAACTTGGGCTGCGGTCAGACATTAGCAGCAAGACATTAATGGTTTGATACTCACGTAGATGTCTGCCCATAAACTTGGGTATTCAGTCCAGCTGACACAGGCTACGTGTACCGTTATGGATCGTCGCTTTGCGGGGGGAACATTCTCCTACGTCGTTTCACTGAGACCAACACTTGACTAAACATGTTTCTTTTTTCCATATTCAGCCAGTTTTAGGTGGTCGCATGCGCTTCTTCTTTGCGCGTGCCATTCGGGCTTTTCAATTCAATTCCCGGCATGTTTGAATTCAGTTCAATTCCCGGCATGTTTCAATTCAATTCAATTCAATTCCCGGCATGTTTGAATTCAGTTCAATTGCCGGCATGTTTGAATTCAATTCAATTCCCGGCATGTTTGAATTCAGTTTAATTCCCAACATGTTTGAATTCAATTCAATTCCCGGCATGTTTGAATTCAGTTCAATTGCCGGCATGTTTGAATTCATTTCAATTCCCGGCATGTTTGAATTCAGTTTAATTCCCAACATGTTTGAATTCAATTCAATTCCCGGCATGTTTGAATTCAATTCAATCCCTGGTTGTTTGAATTCAATTCATTTCCCGGCATGTTTGAATTAACTTCAATTCCCGGCATGTTTGAATTCAATTCAATTCCCGGCATGTTTGAATTCAGTTCAATTCTCGGCATGTTTGAAATAATGAACACCCGGACGTCAGTGAACTTGTCGCCTTTTTTTTTTTTTTTAGAAGGGACGTAAGCCTTGCATGGATTATTTACTCCTTAGTAGGGGGAAGCAATTTTGATTGGACAACTGCAGACAATATTGGAAGGGGAAGATAATCCGAATTGAACACTGTTCTAATCTGCGAACTACCTGTCCGCTATATAGCGGACAGGTTCGGCCATTGCTTGAAACCATGTTGCTCAGCCCGTCAAGGCCTGAAACTTGCCGTGTGTGCAGACCTCTTAAGCCGTCAAGGCCCGAAACTTGCCGTGTGTGCAGACCTCTCAAGCTAGCTGATACTGATATCGCAGAGCTCTTCCTCATGGGGCATGCTGGGTGTTAGTTTGATCTGAACCATGTGAACCTGACCGTAGCCTGAAAGACATACAGAGCTGTTTGGCGTGGGTGGGCTGAGACAGGGCGAAGGGCGAGTGTTGACACGTGTTTGATTGTGAGCTGGTGTGGTGTAGAGGCAGGTTTCTGCCTGTCGGCTCCACATTTTGTGAAACGAATCCTTTCTTTGACGTTCCAAGTTCCTCCGTTTCTCTGAAGTTCCACGCTTTCTTTGAAGTTCCCCCTTTGTTTGAGGTTCCCTCGTTTCTGTGAAGTTCCTCCCTTTCCGTGAAGTTCCTCCCTTTCTTTGAAGTTCCTCCCTTTCTTTGAAGTTCCTCTCTTTCTTTGAAGTTCTTCCCTTTCTTTGAAGTTCCTCTCTTTCTTTGAAGTTCCTCCCTTTCTTTGAAGTTCCTCTCTTTCTTTGAAGTTCCTCCCTTTCTTTGAAGTTCCTCTCTTTCTTTGAAGTTCCCCCTTTCTTTGAAGTTGTTTCCTTTTTTGAAGCCCCTCCCTTTCTTTGAAGTTCCCCTTTCTCTGAAGTTCCTGTCTTGCTTGAAGTTCCTCCCTTTCTTTGAAGTTCCTCTCTTTCTTTGAAGTTCCTCTCTTTCTTTGAAGTTCCTTCCTTTCTTTGAAGTTCCCTCCCTTTCTTTGAAGTTCCCCCTTCCTTTGAAGTTCCCCCTTTCTCTGAAGTTCCTGTCTTGCTTTAAGTTCCTCCCTTTCTTTGAAGTTTCTCCATTTTTCTGAAGCTCTACCCTTTCATTGAAGTTCCTCCTTTTGTTTGAAGTCTCCCCCCCCCCCCTTTCTCTGAAGTTCCACCCTTTCTTTGAAGTTCCTTCTTTTCTTTGAAGCCCCCCCCCCCCCCACCCCCTTTCTCTGAAGTTTCTCCCTTTCTTTGAAGTTCCTTCTTTTCTTTGAAGTTCCTCCCTTTCTTTGAAGTTCCTTCCTTTCTTTGAAGTTCCCCCCTTTCTTTGAAGTTCCCTCTTTCTCTGAAGTTCCTGTCTTGCTTGAAGTTCCTCCCTTTCTTTGAAGTTCCTCTCTTTCTTTGAAGTTCCTCTCTTTCTTTGAAGTTCCTTCCTTTCTTTGAAGTTCCTCCCTTTTTTTGAAGTTTCCCCTTCCTTTGAAGTTCCCCCTTTCTCTGAAGTTCCTGTCTTGCTTGAAGTTCCTCCCTTTCTTTGAAGTTTCTCCATTTTTCTGAAGCTCCACCCTTTCTTTGAAGTTCCTCCTTTTGTTTGAAGTCCCCCCCCCCTTTCTCTGATATTCCCCCCTTTCTCTGAAGTTCCCCCCTTTCTCTGAAGTTCCTCCCTTTCTCTGAAGTTCCTCCCTTTCTCTGAAGTTCCTCCCTTTCTTTGAAGTCCCCCCCCCCCTTTCTCTGAAATTGCCCCCTTTCTCTGACATTCCCCCCTTTCTCTGAAATTCCCCCCCCCCCCTTTCTCTGAAATTCCCCCCTTTCTCTGAAATTCCGCCCTTTCTCTGAAGTTCCTCCCTTTCTTTGAAGTGCAGCAGTGAGTTCTCTACAATGCATTGTGACCTATCTCAAACAATTTCAGATCAGTTTTGAACATTGCTGCTGGAAATCCAGTGACCAATCCTTCAGAATAAAGGTGGACATACTTCAGAATGAAGGTGGACAGACTTCAGAATGAAGGTGGACATACTTCAGAATGAAGGTGGACATACTTCAGAATGAAGGTGGACATACTTCAGAATGAAGGTGGACATACTTCAGAATGAAGGTGGACATACTTCAGAATGAAGGTGGACATATTCATTTTTAGAAACTCACGAGAGATACGCTACTTTGGACAATAATATGTCATCACGCTGGAACTAGTGAAAGTGTTCGCTACCGCCCACCTTACTTGAACAATGTATATGTATGACAGGTACTGGAACGTTCGCTTTCATTTGGAGTGATTCATTCAGTTAGCGTGCAGACACGTGAAGTACACGTTTCTGTCTTTCCGAATCATTTACTTAGCACACCGCGGCAAAAATGACAATAACTGCCAGTAAACAACAGCTGTTGTGTTTGTATCTGCAAACTTTTCTCTTTAAACATGACCACTGGATCCAATATTCGATCGAGTTTCCAGCTCCCCCCCCCCCCTCCCTCCCCAACCCCACCTCAATCCCCATCCTCTCCGCCCCATTAAAATGAAATAATCACCTGAGCGTACACATTGTCTGTAGTTGATCCCATAGTAAACACACACACACACACACACACACACACACACACACACACACACACACACACACACACACACACACACCAACAACATCAACAACAAGAACAACAACAACAACACACACACACACACACACACACACACACACACACACACACACACACACACACACACACACACACACACACACGTGTGTGTGTGTGTGTGTATGTCTGTGTCAGTCTGTTTGCACATACACACCTTCGTGTGTGTGTCTGTGGATTGTGATGGTTTGGATGTTTTGCAGGTGAGTGTGACCTGCCAATAGCTAAGAAAGAGAGGGTACCCAGAGAGTGTGAATGTGTACAGTATGTACATGTTGTAAAACGCTGAAGCACACTATCTGGTTTTTTGTCGTGGGTGAAAGTCCCACCGAGAAGACTCCATGTCCGATTCCCAACGAGGCACCAGCCATGTCACCACGGATTCCAGAGATCTCGTCACCACACTGTGCAACACCACCTGCTGACTAATAGCATCAGATCGTTCATTCTCGCACACACCACACAGACAGTGAGCACAGTGATCACACATCATCATTCTAATAACATCAGATCGTTCATTCTCGCACACACCACACATACAGTGATCACACATTATCATTCTAATAGCATCAGATCGTTCATTCTCGCATACACCACACATACAGTGATCACACATTATCATTCGTAATCTTGCCCAATGAAAGAATTTGCCGGCGAAGCTCACGGTCGTCAGTTCCACTTACTTATGGGGTCGGGTTTTTTTTCGCTGGAAAAGCCTGCCTGTGCGCCCAGCATCAGTGGGTACATGATTGAACAGCCTGTCTGTGCGCCCAGCATCACTGGGTACATGATTGAACAGCCTGTCTGTGCGCCCAGCATCAGTGGGTACATGATTCAGTCCTGTCTGTGCGCCCAACATCAGTGGGTACATGATTGAACAGCCTGTCTGTGCGCCCAGCATCAGTGGGTACATGATTCAGTCCTGTCTGTGCGCCCAGCATCAGTGGGTACATGATTGAACAGCCTGTCTGTGCACCCAGCATCAGTGGGTGCATGATTGAAAAATCTGTGCACCCAGCATCAGTGGGTACATGATTGAACAGCCTGTCTGTGCGCCCAGCATCAGTGGGTACATGATTGAACAGCCTGTCTGTGCGCCCAGCATCAGTGGGTACATGATTGAACAGCCTGTCTGTGCGCCCAGCATCAGTGGGTACATGATTGAACAGCCTGTCTGTGCGCCCAGCATCAGTGGGTACATGATTCAGTCCTGTCTGTGCGCCCAGCATTAGTGGGTACATGATTGAACAGCCTGTCTGTGCGCCCAGCATCAGTGGGTGCATGATTGAACAGCTTGTCTGTGCGCCCAGCATCAGTGGGTACATGATTTAGTCTGTCTGTGCGCCCAGCATCAGTGGGTGTATGATTCAGACCAGGGAAGGTGACAGCTCGAAGTTCTTGCGGCCAATACGTCATAGGGAACCTGCACCTTTTAACCTAACCCAGCCATGAAAAAAAATAAGCAAAAGGAAAATTTCTGTACCGCCGAACGAAAGAGACCAACAAATTTCAATACAAACACGACGCGTTTCGACATCTTTGGTCTTCTTCAGGCAAGACGAACAAAACGAAAAACGAACAATCACTTACAATGAAAACGAAAAACGAACAGTCACTTACAATGAAAACGAAGAACGAACAATCACTTACAATGAAAACGAAGAACGAAGAATCACTTCCAACGAAAACGAAGAACGAGCAATCACTTATCTCCTGAACTTGGGCGCGAAGTGTGCTTTTGAGGAGCTAGGTGATTATTCTGTCTTCGTTTTCAGTGTCTTCAATGCTGTGTGTTTGGCCTGAAGAAGACCACAGAGGGAGGTCGAAACGCGTCCTGCTTTGTCTTGTAATTTACTTATCTCTTTCATTCGGCGAAATAGTACCTTTTTAAAAATGTGTTTCAATTTCCGCCTCCCGTCGCCTCACGTTGGCACCAGCCATTAGCAAAGTCCATCCACAGACGATCATACAGGCAGTGTGTGTGCTCCTTGTTATGGAAGAGTTGTGTATTAGCAAAGTCCATCCACAGACGATCATACAGGCAGTGTGCGTGCTCCTTGTTATGGAAGAGTTGTGTATTAGCAAAGTCCATCCACAGACGATCATACAGGCATTGTGTGTGCTCCTTACCATGGAAGAGTTGTGTATTAGCAAAGTCCATCCACAGACGATCATACAGGCATTGTGTGTGCTCCTTGTTATGGAAGAGTTGTGTATTAGCAAAGTCCACCCACAGACGATCATATAGGCAGTGTGAATGCTCCTTGTTATGGAAGAGTTGTGTATTAGCAAAGTCCATCCACAGACGATCATACAGGCATTGTGTGTGCTCCTTACCATGGAAGAGTTGTGTATTAGCAAAGTCCATCCACAGACGATCATACAGGCATTGTGTGTGCTCCTTGTTATGGAAGAGTTGTGTATTAGCAAAGTCCATCCACAGACGATCATACAGGCATTGTGTGTGCTCCTTGTTATGGAAGAGTTGTGTATTAGCAAAGTCCACCCACAGACGATCATACAGGCAGTGTGTGTGCTCCTTGTTATGGAAGAGTTGTGTATTAGCAAAGTCCATCCACAGACGATCATACAGGCAGTGTGTGTGCTCCTTGTTATGGAAGAGTTGTGTATTAGCAAAGTCCATCCACAGACGATCATACAGGCATTGTGTGTGCTCCTTGTTATGGAAGAGTTGTGTATTAGCAAAGTCCATCCACAGACGATCATACAGGCATTGTGTGTGCTCCTTGTTATGGAAGAGTTGTGTATTAGCAAATTCCACCCACAGACGATCATACAGGCATTGTGTGTGCTCCTTGTTATGGAAGAGTTGTGTATTAGCAAAGTCCATCCACAGACGATCATACAGGCATTGTGTGTGCTCCTTGTTATGGAAGAGTTGTGTA
>CM031612.1:77160514-77193014 GCA_018398815.1 Conus ventricosus | reverse complement strand
GTTTGTGACCCAGCAGTTCTGTTGTCAGTGCAGTCATTCAGTCTGTGACCCCAGCAGTTCTGTTGTCAGTGCAGTCATTCAGTCTGTTTGTGACCCCAGCAGTTCTGTTGTCAGTGCAGTCATTCAGTATGTTTGTGACCCCAGCAGTTCTGTTGTCAGTGCAGTCATTCAGTCAGTCTGTGACCCAGCAGTTCTGTTGTCAGTGCAGTCATTCAGTCTGTGACCCCAGCAGTTATGTTGTCAGTGCAGTCATTCAGTCTGTGACCCCAGCAGTTCTGTTGTCAGTGCAGTCATTCAGTCTGTTTGTGACCCCAGCAGTTCGGTTGTCAGTGCAGTCATTCAGTATGTTTGTGACCCCAGCAGTTCTGTTGTCAGTGAAGTCATTCAGTCTGTGACCCCAGCAGTTCGTTTGTAAGTGCAGTCATTAAGTCTGTGACCCCAGCAGTTCTGTTGTCAGTGCAGTCATTCAGTCTGTTTGTGACCCCAGCAGTTCTGTTGTCAGTGCAGTCATTCATTCTGTTTGTGACCCCAGCAGTTCTGTTGTCAGTGAAGTCATTCAGTCTGTGACCCCAGCAGTTCTGTTGTCAGTGCAGTCATTAAGTCTGTGACCCCAGCAGTTCTGTTGTCAGTGCAGTCATTCAGTCTGTGACCCCAGCAGTTCTGTTGTCAGTGAAGTCATTCAGTCTGTGACCCCAGCAGTTCTGTTGTCAGTGCAGTCATTCAGTCTGTGACCCAGCAGTTCTGTTGTCAGTGAAGTCATTCAGTCTGTGACCCCAGCAGTTCTGTTGTCAGTGAAGTCATTCAGTCTGTGACCCCAGCAGTTCTGTTGTCAGTGCAGTCATTCAGTCTGTGACCCCAGCAGTTCTGTTGTCAGTGCAGTCATTCAGTCTGTGACCCCAGCAGTTCTGTTGTCAGTGCAGTCATTCAGTCTGTGACCCAGCAGTTCTGTTGTCAGTGCAGTCATTCAGTCTGTGACCCCAGCAGTTCTGTTGTCAGTGCAGTCATTCAGTCTGTGACCCCAGCAGTTCTGTTGTCAGTGCAGTCATTCAGTCTGTGACCCCAGCAGTTCTGTTGTCAGTGCAGTCATTCAGTCTGTGACCCAGCAGTTCTGTTGTCAGTGCAGTCATTCAGTCTGTGACCCCAGCAGTTCTGTTGTCAGTGCAGTCATTCAGTCTGTGACCCCAGCAGTTCTGTTGTCAGTGCAGTCATTCAGTCTGTGACCCCAGCAGTTCTGTTGTCAGTGCAGTCATTCAGTCTGTGACCCCAGCAGTTCTGTTGTCAGTGCAGTCATTCAGTCTGTGACCCAGCAGTTCTGTTGTCAGTGCAGTCATTCAGTCTTCTTGTCTCCGTCTCCCAGTCTATGTTCCCTGGCTGGCCGTTGAATCTGCGATTGTAATATAAAACACACACACACACACACACACACACACACACACACACACACACACACACACACACAGAGCGGGCGGAGGTACACAAACGACGACAGAACGGACAATCAGAGTCCAGTGTTGGCCGAATCAAAGCCTGCACCACCTGCACACATTACCAACGAGAAGCATAGCCGTTCACCAGGTGTCCGTGTGGAATGTGCGGGTAGGGATTGAGGTGTACGGGCAAAAGACACCCTGATGCAGGTAGGGATTGAGGTGTAGGGGCAAAAGACACTCTGATTCAGGTAGGGATTGAGGTGTAGGGGCAAAAGACACCCGGATGCAGGTAGGGATTGAGGTGTAGGGGCAAAAGACACTCTGATTCAGGTAGGGATTGATGTGTAGGGGCAAAAGACACCGGATGCAGGTAGGGATTGAGGTATAGGGCAAAAGACACTCTGATGCAGGTAGAGATTGAGGTATAGGGGCAAAAGACACCCTGATTTCCTCAACGACATGCATCAGTTGTTTCCCGTGCCCCTCTGTTCAGGCCTGATTCTATCCCCGCCCCCCCCCCCCCCCCCCCCCCAACCCCACCCCCCCACCCCCACACACACACACAAAATCGTTTTCATAGTATTTAAATCAGTTTCTCACAGCAAATATCATTTCATGTATTTGAAATAATCCGTAGTTAATGGACAAAGAATACTAGCAAACACGACGCGTTTCGACTTTAGTCTTCTTAGCAAGATAACAACAGTGAGACAACGGTCAGGAGTTAAACAACCTGAGGACAGCGAGTCAGGAAGTAACACATGAGGACAACGACGTCAGCAAGATATAACACTGAGGACAAACGACTAGCTAAGTACAAAACACTGAGGCAACGACGTCAGGTCAAGATAATCAACATGACAACGACGTCAGATAGATAACAACACTGAGGACAACGACGTCAGGCAAGATAAACAACACTGAGGACAACGACGTCAGAAGATAAACAACACTGAGGACAACGACGTCAGGCAAGATAAACAAACATGAACACAACGACGTCAGTAAGATAAAACAACACTGAGGACAACGACGTCAGGCAAGATAAACAACACTGAGGACAACGACGTCAGATAAGATAAACAACACTGAGGACAACGACGTCAGATAAGATAAACAACACTGAGGACAACGACGTCAGATAAGATAAACAACACTGAGGACAACGACGTCAGGCAAGATAAACAACACTGAGGACAACGACGTCAGGCAAGATAAACAACACTGAGGACAGCGACGTCAGGCAAGATAAACAACACTGAGGACAACGACGTCAGGCAAGATAAACAACACTGAGGACAACGACGTCAGGCAAGATAAACAACACTGAGGACAACGACGTCAGGCAAGATAAACAACACTGAGGACAACGACGTCAGGCAAGATAAACAACACTGAGGACAACGACGTCAGGCAAGATAACAACACTGAGGACAACGACGTCAGGCAAGATAAACAACACTGAGGACAACGACGTCAGATAAGATAAACAACACTGAGGACAACGACGTCAGATAAGATAAACAACACTGAGGACAACGACGTCAGATAAGATAAACAACACTGAGGACAACGACGTCAGATAAGATAAACAACACTGAGGACAGCGACGTCAGGCAAGATAAACAACACTGAGGACAGCGACGTCAGGCAAGATAAACAACACTGAGGACAGCGACGTCAGGCAAGATAAACAACACTGAGGACAAGGAAAAGGAAGAACGAGCAATCACTTCTCTTCAACAACGCCCATCCTACGCCGAATTTGAGAAGAGAAAATAGCTCTTTCTTCGTGGTCATTGTCCTGAGTATAGTTTACCTTGTATGAAGAAGACCTAAGAGGTTGAAACGCGGCGTGTTTTGTCTTGTGATTCGTTTGCCATGTTAACTGGTTGAGTTATTTCAAATACCTTTTCAAATGTGTTGCAATTTCCGCATGCAGTACTTCATTTTGCAACGAACCCTCAACAAACTTAGAATGGTATTTTCGCTGTAACACTGCAGAGTGAATTTGTAGGTGTGAGGCCAAGAAACTGGACGCGTTTGACACCAAGTGCCTACGTAAAGTCTTGGGCATCAAATGGTCAGACTTTATAACAAATGAAGAGGTCAGGGAGAGTGCCTACGTAAAGTCTTGGGCATCAAATGGTCAGACTTTATAACAAATGAAGAGGTCAGGGAGAGGTCCAAACAGCTCCCCGTGTCAACCATCATCTGCAGACAACGCCTCCGCTGGCTGGGTCATGACTTGAGATTACCCTCATCAAGACCTGCAAACCAGGCCATTAAATGGACCCAGCAGGCCAGAGAAAAAGAGGACGACCCAGGATGAGCTGGCGACAGACAGTGGAGAGAGACCTCCGACTCGTTGACAGAGGATGGAGTGACACCAACTGAGGACCGTGCACAGTTGAGCGCCTTGACTGCCTCATGCGTCCCAAGACGCGGGAGCTTCTAAGCTAAGCTAAGCTAAGACAAGGCAGCTGACGACAATCCAAGTCCTGTCGGAGACATTTGTCACCACAACGAGCCACAAGTTTTGGTTAAGAGCTACGCCTCTAGGTGTCTGTGTTCCCATTACATCGACCAGAGTCTCGACACCGCTGTATTAGATGCGCGCCTAAACTATGATCCAAGCTGGCACACGTGGCACGTGATCATCGTGTGTTCTAAGGCATGCAAGCTCATAGTGTCTGCATCTTTTCTCTGAACCTCCGCTTTCCGGCAATTGTCATGTCTGCGCCTTTTTTTTTCTCTCTTCGTGCTTCTTTCAGAGGAGACGGCTGTTCCAACAAACTTTCATTCACCCTTTTATAGAAATGTATTACGTATGCGCATGCACTTCCTATGACCTGAATGTAAATTGGTAATACGCAGGGCTAAGTTTAGGATTAGGTTGTAGGGTCAGGTTAAGGTTGGACTTAGGGTTATGGTTTGGGTCAAGGTTAGTTCATGAATAAATTAGGGTCAGGATCAGAGTCAGTGCATGCTCAGTTTCCCAGCACACCAGTGTGGAGGGAGGTAATTAGAACAGCCCGTTTCCGGATGTGCAGAGAAATGGAGGTGTGACCTTGACATTTGCCCACTTCCTGTCTTTGTCCGACAGGAATACCACCTGAGAAATGTCATAGAAAAACACTGTCTTTCCAGCGCCACTCTGCTGTCTTATGCTGTCTAGATCTATCCACACATGGCTGTTTTGCTGTCCTATCTGCCTTCAAGATCATTCCCACAATGCAGTTCGTAAAACTTGATCCGGAATTCTTCTAAAGACATTCTTGCTGGGACTATATCTTCACTCTTGGTCTTGTAATCTGTTTGTCTTCTAAATACTTCTTTTGCTATGGCTATTTCTTCATTCTTTGTCCTGTCATCTGTCTGTTTTGGATGCGGACATAATATTTGTCCTTTTTAAAGAGTTATTTCTTCACAATCTGCATCAGTCACTGACCTGGCCAGTCTATCAGTCTTGATCGTCCTCCATTTTCCGTGGATTCTCTGCTGCTTCTGAGATTGTCCGTTTAAGAAACGTGTGATTTGTGGACCGACAATTCCCTAACACTTTCACTGTTCGAACTGGACAGCATAGGGCTTTTACTCGTAAATCTAACATTGATTCTCTCTCGGACACTCTCTTGTCTCACGCGTGTGCGCGCACGCACACACACACACACACACACACACACACACACACACACACACACACACACCGCGCGCGCGCGCGCACGCACGCACGCACGCACACACGCGCATGCGCGTGCGCGCGTGCACGAACACACACACGCACGCATGCACGCACGCATTCGCGCGCGTGCGACAACGACGACACAAAGGGGAAGTATCCGTAGAAAATCCGTGACTTGCAGAATGGGGTTTATCTCCCTTTGATATTACATGTTTAGTAATAATTGTCCGTTGCTTTTGAAAGACATACACTCTAAACTGACATTTTATTGCATGTTTAGTAATAACTGTCCGTTGCTATTGAAAGACATACACTCTAAACTGACATTCTATTGCATAAACAGTAAACAAGTGGGGTATGTTTTGCTCCCATAAGGAAACCTAACACAGAGAAACTTTTATTCAAGACTAGCACAGCCTTTTAAACTTGAATAAAGTCAGACAAATACATAGACGAACAATCTAATAGTGGGGGAAAAACAAGCGCAGGCCAACAACTGAACTGTCTGGCAAAGATTTGGACTTGAGGGGAGGGGAGAGGGGAGGGGAGTTTGAAGATGTGGAAACTGGGAAAATGAAATTAAAAAAAAAAATGTTACAGATATGAAAACTCTTCTCTAGCTGCATAAGGGAACCATCGCAATCCCTTTTGAAGGCAGATATATTTGTATTGCCTGCTCCGAGGCCTTTCGCCCGCTGGATCGGGACTCATCAGGGAGACACGGCTGGTTGTGTCTGCGCTCCCGGCGTCAAACAGAGACACACCACAGTCCATAATACTGTGGTGTTCTCACCACCAAGGGTGCAAAAAAGAATCCAATAGCATCCCCAGAGCAGCCAGCGAAGAGTAGTAAATGCAACCAAACGAAAGTGTGGGGAGTAATTGTCCGTGTACGTGTGTACCTACCTAATTGTACTTACTTACCTGTCTACCTACCTATCGGCCTAACTGCCTGACTAACGAACAAACTGTCAAAGTGAATGAGCCGGTTCCACCGATGAGTGGACTGGAGATTCCATGATCTTACATTTACCTATCTAGTTAGCGAGCTATCTACCTGTCTGCCTACCTACCTACTTCCTTCCCCACCTCCTTCCCCACCATCCATCTAGCTACTTATCTACCCACTTATCTACCTACCTATCTACCTCCCTCCCACCCTACACCCTATCTACCTACCAATCTGTCTGCCTACCCACTTCCTGCCTGCCTACCTACCTACCTACCAACCTACCAACCTACCTGCCTGCCTAGCTACATACCTACCAACCTACCTGCCTGCCTACCCACATACCTACCAATCTACCTGCCTGCCTACCTACCTACCTACCAACCTACCTGCCTGCCTGCCTACATACCTACCAACCTACCTGCCTGCCTACCTACCTACCTACCAACCTACCTGCCTGCATACCTACATACCTACCAATCTACCTGCCTGCCTACCTACATACCTACCAACCTAGCTGCCTGCCTACCTACCTACCTACCATCCTACCTGCCTGCCTACCTACGTACCTACCAACCTACCTGCCTGCCTATCTACCTTCCTAACTAATCATATACCTTTCTAGCCGATCAAAGTACCAAGCAAGCAAGCAAGCAACCGACCAACCAACCAACCAACCAACCAACCAATCAACCAACTAACCCACCAACTAACCAACCCACCAACCAACAAACCAACTAACCAAACAACCGACCAGCCAACCGACCAACTACACACCAACTAATCAACCAGCCAACTAACTAACTGACTAACTAACTAGCTAAGTAGCTGACTAGCTAGCTAACTGAGGAACGAACGAACCAACTAACGTACTAACTACCAAACACACGAATGGACCTACTGACGTACTAACTACCAAACAAACAAACGAACCCACCGACGTACTAACTGCCAAACAGACGAACAAGCATATCGACGTACTAACTACCAAACAAACGAACGAACGTACCGACGCACAAACTACCAAACAAAGACACTAAGAAGCTAATGCCAAAGGAGGACTCCGCGTTGAAGTGTGAGCCAGGTTCAGAAGCCATTCTGAAGGCATCCAGCCTGGCATTGTCCTTCTGGGAGCCATTCTGAAGGTATGACAGCCTGGCATTGTCCTCCTGGGAGCCATTCTGAAGGTATGACAACCTGGCATTGTTCTCCTGGGAGCCATTCTGAAGGTATGACAACCTGGCATTGTTCTCCTGGGAGCCATTCTGAAGGTATGACAACCTGGCATTGTCCTCCTGGGAGCCATTCTGAAGGTATGACAACCTGGCATTGTTCTCCTGGGAGCCATTCTGAAGGTATGACAACCTGGCATTGTCCTCCTGGGAGCCATTCTGAAGGTATGACAGCCTGACATTGTCCTCCTGGGAGCCATTCTGAAGGTATGACAACCTGGCATTGTTCTCCTGGGAGCCATTCTGAAGGTATGACAACCTGGCATTGTTCTCCTGGGAGCCATTCTGAAGGTATCCAGCCTGGCATTATTCTCCTGGGAGCCATTCTGAAGGTATCCAGCCTGGCATTATTCTCCTGGGAGCCATTCTGAAGGTATCCAGCCTGGCATTGTCCCCCTGGGAGCCATTCTGACGGTATGACAGCCTGGCATTGTTCTCCTGGGAGCCATTCTGATAGTATCCAGCCTGGCATTGTCCTCCTGGGCTGGTTCCAGAGTAGCGTCCTGTGATACAGCGCCCACTACCCTGTCACAGGCTGCAAGGTCAATTCCGCCGGCACGCTTACATACACACACACACACACACACACACACACACACACACACACACACACACACACACACACACACATACACACACACGCGCGCGCGCGCACGCGCAAGCGCAGGCACACACACACACACACACACCACACACACACACACACACACACACACACCACACACACACACACACACACACACACGCACGCACGCACGCACGCACGCACGCACAGACGCGCATGCGCTTGCGCGCGTGCACGAGCACACACACGCACGCATGCACGCACTCATTCGCGCGCGTGCGACAACGACGACACAAAGGGGAAGTATCCGTAGAAAATCCGTGACTTTCAGAATGGGGTTTATCTCCCTTTGATATTACATGTTTACTCATAATTGTCCGTTGCTTTTGAAAGACATACACTCTAAACTGACATTTTATTGCATGTTCAGTAATAACTGTCCGTTGCTATTGAAAGACATACACTCTAAACTGACATTTTATTGCATGTTCAGTAATAACTGTCCGTTGCTATTGAAAGACATACACTCTAACCTGACATTTTCGCAGAATTGTCGAGTGGTTCGTTATGGTCATTTTGTGCACGTTACGTGGACCCGCGGGTAGACCTCTCTATTTGTTTATCGAACTAAGTAATTGCCCGTGTACGTGTGTACCTACCTAATTGTACTTACTTACCTGTCTACCTACCTATCGGCCTAACTGCCTGACTAACGAACTGTCAAAGTGAATGAGCCGTTCCACCGATGAGTGGACTGGAGATTCCATGATCTTACATTTACCTATCTAGTTAGCGAGCTATCTACCTGTCTGCCTACCTACCTACTTCCTTCCCCACCTCCTTCCCCCATCCATCTAGCTACATATCTACCACTTATCTACCTACCTATCTACCTCCCTCCCACCCTACACCCCTATCTACCTACCAATCTGTCTGCCTACCCACTTCCCTGCCTGCCTACCTACCTACCCACCAACCTACCAACCTACTTGCCTGCCTAGCTACATACCTACCAACCTACCTGCCAGCCTACCCACATACCTACCAATCTACCTGCCTGCCTACCTACCTACCTACCAACCTACCTGCCTGCCTACCTACATACCTACCAACCTACCTGCCTGCCTACCTACCTACCAACCTACCTGCCTGCATACCTACATACCTACCAATCTACCTGCCTGCCTACCTACCTACCTATCAACCTACCTGCCTGCCTACCTACCTACCTACCACCTTACCTGCCTGCCTACCTACGTACCTACCAACCTACCTGCCTGCCTATCTACCTTCCTAACTAAACATATACCTTTCTAGCCGATCAAAGTACCAAGCAAGCAAGCAAGCAACCGACCAACCAACCAACCAACCAACGAATCAACCAACTAACCCACCAACTAACCAACCCACCAACCAACAAACCAACTAACCAAACAACCGACCAGCCAACCGACCAACTACACACCAATTAATCAATTAGCCAACTAACTAACTGACTAACTAACTAGCTAAGTAGCTGACTAGCTAGCTAACTAACTGAGGAACGAACGAACCAACTAACGTACTAACTACCAAACACACGAATGGACCCACCGACGTACTAACTGCCAAACAGACGAACAAACATATTGACGTACTAACTACCAAACAAACGAACGAACGTACCGACGCACTAACTACCAAACAAAGACACTAAGAAGCTAATGCCAAAGGAAGACTCCGCGTTGAAGTGTGAGCCAGGTTCAGAAGCCATTCTGAAGGCATCCAGCCTGGCATTGTCCTCCTGGGAGCCATTCTGAAGGTATGACAGCCTGGCACACACACACACACACGCGCGCGCGCACGCGCAGGCACACACGCATACATTAACACACACACACACACACACACACACACACACACACACACACACACACACACACACACACACACACACACACACAAACACACACACACACACACACACACACACACACAAATGTTGCCAAACAAGAAGTTTGATAGACACACACGAACACCCCCCCCCCCCCCCCCCCCCCCCACACACACACACACACACAGACACTTCTTACTTACACCACACACACACACACACACCACACACACACACACACACACACACACACACACACACACACACACACACACACGCACGCACGTACACACACACACACACACACACACACACACACACACACACACACACACACACACACACACACACACACACAGATGCTTCTAACACACACATACACACACAGCGCGCGCGCGCCCTGCATGCACACACGCACGCATGCGCGCACGCACACACATGGACAATTTTTCTGCTAATCTTTAAGGTGTTGTCGTTCTGTGGCCCTGTAGTTTGGCGATACTAAGTAAATCCCCCCCAAATTGGGAACTTTAAAAGGGGGGAAATTGTTGCCCTTTTTCTGGGGCCGTGGTAGTTTGGCAAAAACGGAAAGTCATCCCTGCCCATTAGGGACCTTCAAAAGGGGGGGGAAAAAAAACCTGAACCCCCCAAAAACAACCGGTAAAAATACTCACAAAAAAAAAACACCAAGCCCAGAAAAGATAAAAAACACCCACACACACACACACACACACCACACACAACACACACAAACACACAACAACCACACATCCACACCCACACACGCGCCCCCGCACTCTTTTTCCCTTTTCTTCTCTCCTCTCTCTCAACACAAAACCACACACACACACACACACCACCGGCCCGCACGAACCACGCACGCACGCACACACCGCACACACACATACACACACACGCCCGCCACACACACCCACACACAACACACACACACACACACACACACCCCCAAAACACACAAAACACACCACACAAGAAAAAAGGGAAAACAAAAACCCCAGAAAGGGAAACACAAAACAAGGATAAAGACACCCCACACACACCACTACACACACACACACACACACAACACACACATTTTATCCCCCAAACCCGCAAATTTTTTCTTATGAAACCCCTCTCGCGTGTTCATTTCGGCGTGTGCACCCTGCGTTTCCCCTGAACCCCCGGGGGAGGGCGGGTATTTTTGGCGAAAAAGGCCGGCTGGGGGCTGACTGGCTGGCGGGCTGGAAAGGGTCTGCTTTTTGCGATTTGGGCTGCCAGGGCCAGCGGGAAATACCAAAAATCAAGGAATTTTATCGTTTGAACGAACAAAAAGGTTTCCCACCTTTCCCACCGACTAACTGGGGTCCCCACACACATGCACATTGCCACCCACCACCCCATTGCCACCGCGGGGGGTCCACTGGCAAAACGTCGCTTGTTTTTTTCCGCCGTTCCCCCCTCCCCCTCTGGGGAAAACTTGCTTTTTGCGAGGTGTCCCCCGTTTTAAGTGGAGTGCCCAATTTCAAGGGAAAAGGAAAGCAAGGCGGGTTTACTTGAAACAGCGATTTGCATTCAGCGCTCCTCAGGGGAATTGCGAGTTACGACTTTTTCCTGAACCGGGAAAATTTTTGGTTTTTTTTTCCCCTTTTCTTCCCCAGCGCTATCTAAAACCCCGGGGACTTTCCTTTAGATGCTGTTTTTCACCTCAATCAACCACGGGGCCTTTCCCACGGGGGAATACGCCCGGGTTGTTATTGCTTCTTGAGTGGAAATTTTGGGGTCCCCGGGCCGGGGTTTGCTTTAAAAAACCAAAAGGGGAAAACGATACGGGAAAAAAAAGGCAGACCCAAAGCGAGAGAGGAAGAAACGGGTTTGGTTGCGTGAGAAAAGAGAGAGAGAGAGAGAGAGAGAGAGAGAGATTTGTGTGGGGTGTTTGTTGGTGTGTGTGTGTGTGTGTGTTGGGGTGTGTGAGAAAAAAAACAGAGAAGTGAGTGGTGTGGTGTGGGGTGTGTGTGGTTGTGTTTGTTTTGTGTGGTGGGGTGTGTTTGTGTAGAGAGAGAGAAAAGGGGAAGAGAAAAGAAGAGAAGAGGAGAGAAGAAAAGGGGAAGTGTGTTGTGGTGGTTTGTGTGGTGTGTGTGTGGTGTGTGTGTGTGTGTTTTGAGGAGTGTGTGTGAGGGGAGAAAAAGTTGTGGTGGTGAGAGGAGAGAAGAGAGAGAGAGGGGAGAGAAGAGAGAGAAAAGAGAGAAAGAGAGAGAGAGAAGAAAAAAGGGACAAAAAACCGACCACAGACAAAGAGAAACACACACAACAAAAAAACCCCCAAAAAACCCACACAACACACACACACAAACACAAACACCCCAAAAACAAAAACACACCCCACCCAAAACACACCACCCACCACGCACGAACCCCACGCCCACACGCCCCACGCCGCACGCACCACGCCCGCAGGGCACGCACCCCAACACACACACACACACACACACAAACACACACACACACCCACACGAAACGAAACCCCACCCAAAACACACACCACACACACACCACAACCCCACACACAAAACACACACTAGAAGGGAGAGCGAGAGAGAGAGAAGAGGAAGAAAAGAAGTTATTTTTTGACTTTTCCTTTTGGAAAATCTCAGTTTTTTGGGTGTGGTTGGGGGGGCCAGTCTGAAGCCGTCAGTGGGTTGTGGGGGGGGGGGGGGGGGGGGGAAGCTGGGGGGGGGGGGGTCCTATTTTCCCTTGGTGTAAAGCCGCAGTGTGGGGGGACCCGGGGGGGGGGGGGGGTCCAAACCCCGGGGTGTGAACCGTCAGTGGGGGGAAGGGGGGGGGGGGGGGGTTCCAAAGTCCCGGGGTGTGAAGCCGGGTCAGGGGGGGGGAGCGGGGGGGGCCCCTATGTCCCGTGAGTGAAGCCTGTCATGTGGGGGGACGGGGGGGGGGGGGTCCAAAGTCCCGTGGGTGAAGCCTGTCAGTGGGGGGGGAAAACTGGGGGGGCCTATGCCCCGTGGGGGGGGGGGGTGAAGCCTGTCAGTGTGGGGGGAGCTGGGGGGGCCCAAAATGCCCTAAAGTAACCGCAGGGGGGGGGAGGGGGGGGGGGGGGGGGGTCCTATTTCCCCTGGTGTAAGCCGTCGGGGGGGGGAAACGGGGGGGAGGGGGCCCCTATGCCCCTTTGGGTAAGCCGCAGTGGGGCGGGGGGGGGGGTCCTAGTCCCGGGGTGTGAAGCCTGTCATTGGGGGAGGTAGCGGGGGCCCTATGTCCCGGGGTGTAAAGGGCCTGCAGTGGGGGGGAAGGGGGGGGGGGTCCTTTTCCCCCCGTGGTTGAAGCCGGGTCATTGGGGGGGGTGGGGGGGGGGGGTCCTTTCCCCCGGGGTGTGAAGCCTGTCAGTGTGGGGGAGCGGGGGGGGGGGGGCCCCTATGCCCCCGGGGTGTGAAGCCTTTTCAGTGTGGGGGGAGGGGGGGGGGGGGGGTCCTATGCCCATGGTGGGGAAGCCTGTCATTTGGGGGGGGACTGGGGGGCCCCTATGTCCCATGGTGTAAAGCCTGTCAGTGGGGGGGGAACCCTGGGGGGGGGGGGGGTTCCAAATTTCCCTTGGTTGAACCCCTTCAGTGGGGGGGAAGTTTGGGGGGTACTATGTCCCGGTGTGAACCCCGGTCATTTGGGGGGGAGATGGGGGGGCCCTATGTCCCATTTTTAAAAAGCCTGTCAGTGTGGGGGGACCCGGGGGGGGGGGGCCCCCTGTCCCATGGGTGAACCCCTTCAGGGTGGGGAGCTGGGGGGGTCCTATGTCCCCGGGTGTGAAGCCTGTCATGGGGGGGAAAGGGGGGGGGGGGGGGGGGGGCCCCTAGGGGTTCCCCCGGGGGGTGGGGAACCCTGTCAGAGTGGGGGAACGGGGGGGGGGGGGGGGGGGGGGGTTCCCCTATGCCCGTGGTGTGAACCCCTGTCAGTGGGGGGGGAGGGGGGGGGGGGGGGGGGGGGGGGGCGTCCTAGGGGTCCCCGTGGTTGAAGCCTGTCAGGGGGGTGGGGGGGGGAGGGGGGGGGGGGGGGGGGTCCTATGTCCCGTGGTGTAAGTTTGCAGTGTGGGGGAGGGGGGGGGAGGGTCAAAGTGGTGGGGGGGTTTTTTTCGCCGTGGGGTTTTTTGGGCGGGGGTGCAGGCAGTTGTCTGTCCCCCGGACGTCTTTCACCCCTTCCCAAACCCCTTTTTCCTTTTTTCCCTTTTTCCTTTTTGGTGTCGCTGTCACACAAAAAACAAAAACACACACACACACCAAAAACCAACCCCCACACACACACACCCCCGCGCCCCGCGCGCGCGGGGCGCGCCCCAAACCCCCCACGCACCGCCGCCCCGCACTGCCCCAAACGCACGCACGAAACGCACCACGGCACCCAAAACAAAACACAACACACCCCACACACACACAACACCCACATACCCACGGCCGCCCACACACACAAACACAAACCACAAAAACCACACACACACACACACCCACACACACCCCCCCACCACACACACACAGTGAGGAGAAAGAGAGAGAGACAATGGAAAAAAAAACTTAGTCATAGAATCCCTAAAAAGAACATAAAAACCCCTCCCTAAACATACTACATGCATACACACATACATACATAAAAAAAATTCCAAACATGCAAACAAAACCCCCATAAAACAAAAATCCCAACGTACACACCCCGCTTTGCCCCGCCACAACGACCCCAAAACAAAACCCCAACACCCACACCCACACACCCCACAAAAAAACACCCACACACAAAACACACACACCCACACACCCACACACACCCCCACCCCAAAACACACCCACCAACCCACAAAACACGTACTTTTTTTCCCTACATCCCAAACCCAAAAAAAGGCACACAATACAAACATGCATTAAAGCACAAAAACCCCCAACACACACACCCCACACACACCCACCCACACACACACACAAACACATACACACGCACCACCACGCACGCCCGCACGCAGGGCAAAACCACACAACACCAGCATAAAACCCACATTACACACAATCACACACCCCACACACCCAGGGCCGTTCGTGGGGTGCGTGCACACACCAAAACCACACACAAAACCCCACACACACACACACACACACCCCCACACACACACACAAAAATTCTCTCTCTCTCTCTCTCCCTCCCCTCTCTCTCTCTCCTCTCAACACACACCCACACCCCACACACACCCCACACACAAAACACACACAGACCGACCCCAGAGGGCACAAAAACAGACACACAGTTACACAAAAAAACACGAAACCCCACACACCCAAAACACACACCACACACACAACACACACGCGCGCGCGCGCCGCGGCGCGCGCGCGCTTTCCCGCGCACATTTTTTCCCCAAAATTCATTAAATCCTACTTTTAAAAAACCCTTTTTTCCATACCCACACACACACACACAACACACCCCACACACACCATACACACACCCACACACAAAACACACACACAACATCCCAACAAAACACACACCCCACACAACACAAACACACACACACACAAAACACACACACCCCCAGCGTCAACAAAAAACCAAAAACAAATGCAAACAACCTCATTTGCCTGTACCTGTATATCGGTCCCATTCCTTTGAAAAAAAAAAAAAACTTTTCTTTTATTATTATGGGGCAGAAGAAAAGGGGCGCTTTCCCAAAAAGTAACCCCCAAACATTTTCCTTTTTTGCGCTTCCCGGGGAATAAAAGAAACAAAAACAAGTCAACCTTGACAGGGCAACACGTTCAGACGACGGGTCACCAACTTCTTTCCAAACAGCGCGCTTTTAAACTTGCTTTTTTACAATTTTTTTCTTTAAAACCAAACAGTAACGTTTTACTACTTTCCCAACAAAATGTGCCCCGTTAAAAAACTAACCCCAAATGTTAAAATTTTCCTGCATGTCCCGTCAGATTTTTAAACTGATTAAAACGGGGCGTTAAATGGACGGACACTTCCCCCCCTACACATTTCATAAAAAGTGTTTTTTAAAACAACACTTTTTTGAAAAACATGAGGGGAAAGATAATAAATTTTCCCGCTCTAAAAAAAAATGCATGATGAGTGGGGGAAAAAGGTTTTTTAAAACAAAAAACCCTTTAAATTCAAAATTTTCCTATGCTTTCTACATAAACCTTATTCAAAATCTTGCTCTGTTCTCTAAAAAATACTACTTATTCAAAACTTTCCCTGTTCTACATATAAAATTTAAATTCCCCAATTTTCCCTTTTATTCACAACAAAAAACAAAATCAAAAACCACACACCACAAAACCCAAAACCCCCACCCAAAAACCCCCCAACAAAAACCACAAACCCCCAAAAAACACACACACACCCCCCCTTATTCAACTTTTCCTCTGTTCCCCAAAAACAAACACACACACAAAACACACACCCCACACACACCCCCACAAAACACAAAACACACAAACACAAACACACACACACACACCCCACACACAAACACACACCCCCAAAACAAAACACACCCCACACACACACACACACACAAAACACACACACACCTCACACCTTTTTCACATTTTCCTCTGTTCTCTACACAAAACCCCCCCCCCCCCCCCCCCCCCCCCCCCCCCCCCCCCCCCTTCCCCCCCCCCCCCCCCCACACACACATACAAAACACACCAGGGCACGGGGGCACTCACGCACCAAGCACCACCCCCAACACACCCACACACACACACACACACACACACACACACCCCACACACAAAACACACACACACAACACACACAACAACACACACACCACACAACGCGCGCGCGCGCGCGCGCCCCGCGGCGCGCAACCCCTTTAATTCACTTTTCCCTTTTGTTCTTTTACACAAAACAAACAAAACCCAAAAACCCATCCCACACCCACAAAAACACACCCCCACACACCAAAATTCACATCTTCCCCTGTTCTCTCTCTCTCTACACACACACCACACATACACACCCACACACACAACACACACACACCAAACCAAAACCACAAAACACACACCTTTTTCCCCAAAAAACTTCCTCTTTTCCCTCTACACACACCCCTTTAGTCACATCTTCCTCCTTTCTTCTCACACAAAAACCTTTTTCCCACATTTTCCCCCATTCTCTAAAACACACCAAAATAAACATCCCCCCAAATCCTCTACACAACCTTATTCAAAATTTTCCTCCTTTTCCCCCTCTACACACAAAAACCCACACACACACACACACAAAAACACACACACACCCCTTTAAAACACATTTTCCCCTCTGTTCTCTAACACACACCTTATTCACATTTTTCCCTGTTTCCTACACACACCTTATTACACCTTCCTCGTTCTCTACACAACCCACAACCCCCCCCCCCCCCCCCCCTTCCTCTGTACCCCACACAAAAACCAAAACCCAATTCCTCGGGCCCTCATTTTAAAACCACTTTTCCTATTTTTACCCCGGGTTTAAGAAACTAGGGGCCTTGTTGGGTTGTTTTTTTACTTTTACTTTTTGTGTTTGTTTTGTAAAAAACCACGTTGGTGGGGGTTTGTGTGTGTGTGTTGTGTGTGTGGGCGTGCGTGCGTGCTTTGCGTCGTGCTTTGCGTGCGGCGTGGTGCGTACGTCTGCGCGCGCGCGCTTGCCCGGCGTGTGTGTGTGGGGGCGTTTGCGGGGGTGCTTTGCATGTAAGAGAGAGAGACGGCAAAAGACAGAGGGGAGATACAGAGAGACAGAGGAGATTTAAGAGACAAAAAAGAGAGGGCAAAAGAGGAGAGAAAAGAGAAAAGAGAGAGAGAAAAGAGGGGAGAGAAAGAAAAGAGAAAGCCGGGTTAGACAGTGAGAGGAGAGAGAGAGAGAAAAAAGAGAGAGAGAGAGAGAGAAAAGGGGAAAGACAGTTAGACAGAAAGAGGGGAAGAGAGAAAAAAAAGAGAAAAGGAGAGAGAGAGAGAGAAAACGGCCGTGAAAAAGGGAAGTTAAAAACAAAAATAGCGGGTTTGTAAAGGGAATCGCAAAACACAACTCTTCTTTTTTTTCGCCCGGTCGTGGGGGGGGGGGGGGGTTTTTTCCTCGTCAATTATACGAGAGATACACACTAAACACACAAAACCACACACAACAAAAAAACAACACACACACACAAAACCACACACACCCCACCCCACACACTCTCCTCCTCCCTCCCCCCTCTCTCTTCCCCCCTCTAAAACCTCTCTCCCCCTTTCTCCTCTCTCTCTCAAAACGTAAATTCCCCACACACACTGTCACACAACAACAAACCCCGCACATCTCCCGCGCGAAACGCGCGCACGCACCCCCACGCACACGCACACCACACACACAAACACACACCCACACACACACACCCCACACCGGTGCCCCAACCGTACAACCACACAAAACACCCACCACAACACACCACACAAAACACAACACACCCCCAAAACACATCCCAAAACAACCGACCCCACACACCCCCAAAACCCCACAACACCCCACACACGCGCGCCCCAAATGCACACACACAGACATTAGTCGCAGAATCAATTTGAGGGCAAGGGAAGGGAGAAGAAAAAACCCTGCAATGTTTGGTGAAGGGGTTTTTTTTAAGAAAACCTTAAAGGAAAAAGAGAGTTTGAACAAACCAAAGATATTGGAGGGGGGGACCAAAGAAACCGGCCCTCCCAAAGAAAAAAAGGGATCCCCATTTTTTTGGGTTTAAAATCGAGGGATTGTGGGGGCAGAGTGTTGTCGAAAAAAACGCAACTCCCTTTGGAAGGAACTTTAAGATGGGGGGAAAAACAGAAAAAAAAAAAAAAGGGAGCCCCCCAAATAAAAAGATTTAAAGCAAAAAGGGACATTTTTGTATCTTTTCCCGTTTTTTTCAAACCCGGCACCCAGGACGAGAAAGAATTAAGGGAGGACATGAGAAGATTTTGGTTTTGTCTGAAAATCAAAGAGCAGCTTTGCTTGTATTTTCGAACACTGGAGGAGGTTTTTTGGTAAAATATATTTTAAATAAAAAAATTGGTCAATATCCCTTTGAAATATTTTTGGGGTCAATATACTTTAAAAACATTTTGGTCAAATTTTTTGGTAAAATCTTTTTGGGGCAAAAGTTTTTAAAAATCGAAAGGAAAAATACACTTTGAAATAAAAATTTTGGTAAATTTGTTTTCCCCTTTATCATTTTAACCAATATGCTTTAAAAAACAAAAATTTTGTTCAACATCCTTTAAAAAAAAATTTGGGGAAAAAGGAAATTGGGGGGGGGGGGGTGATAAAAAAAATACAAAGTAAAAAAAAAACAAAAAAAACAAACCCCTGTTAAAAAAAAAAACCCGATCGAGAAAAAAAAAACAGCCCGTGCGAGGGAGGGGGAAAGGGTTGGGTTTTTGGAAGTTAGGGGGGGGGGAGAGGGGGGCACACAGTCAACGACAAATTTGGTTACAAACGATCGGAAAAAAAAAACAAAGTGGTGGGGGGAATGGGGGGGGGGTGAGAATGGGGGGTTTTGGGGGGGGAGGGGTTGGGGGGTTTTTGGGGAAGAAAGAGCGAGAAAAGAATTTTTTTTTTTCCGAATGAAAAAAAAAAAAAGGGTTATGTGACCTTTGGGTCCTTTGGGCCCGGGTTTTGGAGCCCCAAACACACAAAAACACAAAACCCACACCCACAAAACACACACACACACACACCCCACACAACAATAAATCCGAAAACTGTTTCCGACCCCGCATCCCCACACCCCACCCCCAAAACCCCCCAAACACAAAACACACACCACACACACACACACACACACACACACACACACCCCCACACTCTCTCCTCTCTCTCACAACACACCCCAAAACCCCGCAAAACCCACACCCCCACACACACACCCACACACACACACACACACATACAAACATACAACATACACCGCGCCGGCGCCCACAACACACAAAACCCCAACCCACACACACCCACACACAACACACACACACAAAACACACACACCCCCCACCCCACACCCCCAACCCACTCTCTCCCCCTCTCTCACTCCCCCCCCCCCCAAAAACACACACCCACCCTTTTCTCTCTCTCTCCTCCCATTCACTTTTCCCCCCACACACACACACTCTCTCTCCCCTTTTCCCCTCCCCTTTTCCCCTTTCACTCTCTCTCCCTCTCCCCTTTCGCAAAACAAACAGGGCGCGCGCGCGAACCCACCCACACAAACACACGCACCTCCTCTCTCCTCTTTTTACTCTCCTTTTCCCTCTTTCCCCCTCCTCTTCCTCTCCCCTCCTCTACACTCCCCCAAACACACACACTAGCACACACCACACACCACACACACACACACACAAACACACACAGGCACACAAAAACCCCAAACACACCCACCCACCCAACGCACAAACACAACACAGCACACACACGCGCGCGCGCGCGCGGCAAAGCACGAAACCCCCAAAGCACACACACACCCGCATACACACACACTCACAGAACACCTACGGTGTGTAAAATGTTTTTTTTTGCGTAGTTTGTGTGTGTGTGGGTGTGTGTGAGAGAGAGAGAGAGAGAAAGAGAGAGAAGGAGAAAGAGAGAGAGAGAGAGAAAAAGTCTTACGACGGGCTTTTGGGGGTGTTTTAAGAGCATTTTAGGGCCTGTTTTGGGGGGGAAAAATTGGGGGGGGGAAAAATAAAAAGTATATGCGGGGGTTTTTTCAGAGAGAGAAAGAGAAGAGAAGAGAGAGTAAGGGGAGAGAGAGAGAGAGAAGGGGGAGAGAAGAGAGAAGAGAAAAGAGAACAGAAGGAGAAACGTTGTGGAAAAAGTGTGGCCCGTGTTGTTATTGGGTTCCCACAAAACATGTGGGTCACGTTTTCCGCCCAGCTGTTGACGCATTAAGGAAGTTTGTTTTGGTCGCCCCCTTCTGCCAAAAAACACAGACAACGGACAGACGACAAAATGCCAACGAACGCACGCACCACACACACCAGCCCAGACACACACACATGCGCGCGCGTAACCCCCACAGATAATATTTTTTTAAAAAAATGTTGCTCCCCCAAGGGTCGAGCACTAAAAAAAATAAATTTTGGGGTTTTTAAAAACCCCACACTAATCATAAATAAATAAAAAAAATTTTAAAGTTGCCAGTTGGGGGTTTGCAAAGTTTTAAATGAATTTTTTCGGTTGGGCAAAGGTTTAATCTTTTGAGCATAGGTTACCAAAGGCAACTTTTAAATACTGGAAATAAAAAAGGTAAACAACTGCGGGCACAAGGGGAAAATTCCATCAGTGAACAAAAACCAGAAACACCCCAAAACAACCCCCGCACGTGATGACAGACAACAAAACCCAATTTTATAAAAAAACCGGCAGCACAGACCCACCACATCCTGATGATTGCATCCGCATGAAACAGCGCTGTAGATAGTTTTAAACCTTACTTTTAACAAATGTTGCTCACAGCCCGGTTGAGCATTTTTTAAAAATCTCTGCTGGTATTTACTTACCATTGTCCTATTATATATATAATATATAAGAGAGAGAGGAGAGATGAGAGAGAGAGAGAATGCTGAAACAATTAAGTAGTGGGGGAAAACAAGTGCAGGTTAACAATTCTTCAGTCGTTTATAGTAATGACTTGGCAAAGATTTGAACTTTAAAAAATAAAAAAAAAATTAATGGAAGATGAAGAAAATGGAAGGAATATATTATAACTATGAGAAGCCCTTCACTAGCTGCCTGAGGGAACCATCGTAATCCCCCTCAAAGGCACACTTATTTGCATTGCCTGTTCCTGGGCCTTTCATCCGCTGGATCGGACTCATCAGGGAGACACGGCTGATTGTGTCTGTGCTCTTGGTGTCAAATAGAGACACACCACAGTCTAAATTCTGTGGTGTTCTCACCACCAAGGTTCAAAAAAGAATCCAACAGCACCCCCAAAGCAGCCAGCGAAGGGTAGTAAAATGAAACTAAACAAAGGTGTGGAGAGGAAAAAAGTTGCTGAAAAACTAAAAGCATTATTCAAACAGTATAAAATGTAGGGACAATCTTGAGCCTATGCTTGAGGATCCATTCAAGGATGCAAGGGAGATCAAAAGATATGGAACAGTCTGAGTGGTCAGCTCTGCTGTTCAATAACCCAAGCATTGTGAGTGGCTAAGAATTATACAGAACACTTTACTTGGATCTCCTAAGAGATGCAATCTCCCACTGATTGACCAAACAATAGAATGCTGAACAATTAAGTAGTGGGGAAAACAAGTGCAGGTTAACAATGTATATATATATATATATATATATATATATAACAAACTAATAAATTCCAAGGATAAGTACTGAAGGCTCATTTTGAGAAGCATTTATTTTATTTTATTCCCCATCCACCCACTCAAGCACATACTGTTAGTTAGGCAGAATCATCTGCCACTGCAGTATGAATGCGTATCTCCCCCTATTTCTTCAATCTAAGACATAAGAGCAAGCTTTGTTTATAATTCAAATATATATATCTTATATTATATTATAATATATATATATATATATATATATATAATATATATATTATAAAAAATCAGAGTTAAAAAGCCACTCAGAACACAAAAAACTAATAGCTAATATTGATTTCAGAAAAACCACATAACAATTTCCAAACAACATTGAATAATAACATAAAACAAACCCAGAATGACAAAAAAGTATTCATAAAGGCGGACAAGACAAACAATTTCTATAAAATGGAAACAAATGAGTACTCTCAACTCCTCAACAAAAATATTCAGAAAAATTATAAAAAAGCTGATGAGACCACACATGACAACATCTGCAAAAAAGAAAAAGAACTTGTGCACCAGATGGATTTAGGTGATAGGATAGAAGCAACAGCAATGAAAGAAGCCTTTAATAACCCTTAAAGACCACAAACCTAACTTTCTCAACAACTCCTACTTGTAGAACTGATAAACCCATCAAAATCTGAATTAGGCAAAATTAGTAAAAAGATCCTAGGAAAAAAGCAATTAGAGGACATAAAAACAAACACTGAATACAATCCTGGAAAAATTAGTTATGAAGTTATCCAATGGTTTAAAGAATTGAACAAACAGACAAATACAGTGTTTCATTACTTTTGTACATAGTGGACTTCTACCCTTCATTGATGAGGAATTACTTACTAAAGCTCTAAATTCGCCAACAAATATACAAATATAACAGATTCTGAGATGGAAATCATTCTCCACACTAAGAAAACCCTTCTCCATAGCAACAGTGAAACTTGGATAAAAAAAACAGCGAAATTCTACTTTCGATGTCACGATGGGATCTTATGATGGAGCTGAAAGTGGTGAATTAGTTGGACTTTTCATGTTGTCTCATATACAGAAAATACTTGGTAAACAGTTGGCCTATACAGAGATGACGGTCTTGCCACGTTAAACAATAAACCAAAAATCATTGAAAGAAGAAAAAGAACTTTGTAAAATTTTTCAAAGCCATAACCTAAAAACACAGTAGAAGCCAACAGAAAAACAGTAAATTATTTAGACATAACATTAGACCTTAAGGATCATACATACAAACCAATATAAAAACCTAACGACAACACCGTCTACGTAGACATCAACAGTAAACCACCACCCTCCATCTTAAAAACCATACCTAATGGTATAAAACAAAAGATTATCTAAACTGTCATGCAATGAGAAAGAATTTAACAGTGCAGCAGCTGAATATCAAGAGCGCTGAAAAAAGTGGCTACAACTACAAATTACAATACAACCCAGATAACAACATGAACAGCAACAGGAAAAACAGGAAAAGAAAAATTATATGGTATAACCCTCCATATGATGGAAGAACAAAAACTAACGTAGGAAAAGAATTCCTCAGAATCCTTAAAACATCATTTCCAAAAGAACATGTACTATCTAAAATATTCACAAAAATACCGTCAAGCTATCGTACTCGTGTATGTCCAACCTTAAAATATAATTGATTCTTCCAATAAAACCAAAAACAACACAACCAAAGAGGGTGATGAAGGACATCTTGTAATTGCACTAAAAAAGACCAGTGCCCTCTGAATAATAAATGTGTCTACAACAATATTGTGTACCAAGCTACGGTAACAAACAGACAGTGATAAAGAACATACATAGGAATCACGGCCAACCACTTCAAAACCAGATATGCAAACCATAAACAGTCTTTCAAAATGAAAAATACAAAAACCAAACAGAATTAAGTAAATATATTTTGGAAGCTGAAAAATAAGAAAATAGATTACAACATATCATGGAAAATTATAAAAAGAGCAACACCATACACAACATTTCTAAAAAAAAGCAACTTATGTACTACAGAAAAGTGGCTGATATTATGTAAACCCCACCTAGCATCCCTGAACTCTAAAGTAGAAATGATAAACAATTGCAGGCATAAATGGAAATCTTTGTCAATGCATCATTCCGTAACACGTCCCCCCTGAACGCGCCCCAAAAAAGAAAAACCGGCAGGCCACGTGCCGCACGCACAGAGCTCAATGCACCATTCCGTGGCACGTCCCCCCCCCCCCCCCCCCCCCCCCCCCCCCCCCCTGAGCGCGCCCCCCCAAAAAGACCCCAGCCGGCGGGCCACGTGCCGCACGCGCAGACCACAGCCCCACACCACCACATATATAACACCGGTGGCGTGCCCAAATTGTATACCCTGAGGAGAGCGCTTTAGCTTGAAACAAGCTTGTAGGTTTTTAACCCTTCATTTTAAAATCCTGTTTTTAAACTGATAATATATATATATATAATATATATATATATATATATATATATAAATATATATATAACCATCGCCTACACACACACACACACACAACAAAAGAGAGAATGGGGGGGGGGGGTAAAGAGGGGAAAGAAAATAGTTCTCAAGTTTTTTTTCAATAAATGTTAGACTTCACACAAAGGCTCGTGCTTAGGCAATCAGTCTTGATAATCATAAACACTGTGATGGTACCTGCCAAATTGCATAGAAACAGAGAGAGAGAAGGAGAGAGAGAGGGGGGGATGCAGAGAGAGAGAAGAGAGAGGGAGAGAGAGAGAGAGAGAGAGAGAGAGAGAGAGAGAGAGAGAGAGAGAGAGAGAGCGAGAGAGGAGAGGAGAGGGAGAGAGAGGAGGGAGGAGAGAGACAGACAGACTGAGATACAGACGACAGACAGACAGAGACAGAAACAGAGAGAGAGACAGACAGACAGACAGAGAGAGAGAGAGAGAGAGAGAGAGAGAGAGAGAGAGAGAGAGAGGACGCAAAATTAGCAACTTAAGAAACTACAATACGACAAGGTAATTTCTGTGTTAGTATGACCATGAATGAACATAGATTTGTTTTTGTTAAGAAAAACCAACCAAACAAAACAAACAACAACAACTCGGAATGAACGACCAAAGAAAAGGAGATGGAGATTTGGACGGGAAGGGAAGAAAGGAGAGCTACAACTGGGAATGAACGACCAAAGAAAAGGAGATGGAGATTTGGACGGGAAGGGAAGAAAGGAGAGCTACAACTCGGAATGAACGACCAAAGAAAAGGAGATGGAGATTTGGACGGGGAAGGGAAGAAAGGAGAGCCAAACATGAAATAACACTTCCTTTTGTTGACAGCGTGTGTGGGAAGAAAACGCCAAATAATCGTCAGAAAAAACTGAAATCCATCCTCATGTGAAACTCCAATATTTGTTTCCAATGAAAAAAAATGTATCGGGTTTATTATTGAAGATAATCGATGGTTTGGAAGTGAAGAAATCCTTTCAAAGGCGTTAACAACAACAACAACAACAACACACACACACACACAACACACACACACACACACGCACACACGCACGCACGCACGCACGCACGCACGCACGCACGCACGCACGCACGCAATAAGGCACGCACGCACGCACGCACGCACGCACGCGCGCGCGCACGCACGCACGCACGCACGCACCACGCACGCACGCACGCACGCACGCACATACACACACACACACACACACACACACACACACACACACACACACACACACACACACATACACACACACACACACACAAAGATGGATCAGAAACCTCAGGAAGTCAAGTCAGTGGAAAAATCGTTTGCCCATGAACTAAAGGAAATGGGAAACAGAAAGAATTCCATTAGTAGCGAAACAGAAGTTGCAAGTCCGTTTTAACTGCTGGTTGAAAGGTATAATGACACTATCAGGTCAAGCTGTGATTTGAACCCTTAGACTGCTGAAAATGGATGAATGCCGATCGCTGCGTGTGTATGTAAAGGAGAGAGAGAGACCATGGCTTATGTCAAGTTAAACGTATAACTACTTCACTGAATACTGTGTTCTGTTGCCGGCAAAAGAGGTCAACAATCCCAATGACTCTTTAGTCCCGTTTGTTTGGATGCCACTGCAACTTACAAACTCTGCCTCTCCTGTTTGTCTTTCGTTTTCTTTTGTTTTTGTTTGTTGTTGTTTTTTTCAAATTCAGTCCGAAAATATGTCTATATTCTCAATGACATATGGAGACGTGCTATCCAGTGTGTGTGGGCATTACGTGTCGGTTAATCTTTGGGTAGTTAGTTCGGTCTGAGGGGTGGGGGATGGGAGGTCATTAGTGTGGTCTGAGGGGTGGGGAATGGGGTCATTAGTGTGGTCTGAGGGTGGGGGATGGGAGGTCATTAGTGTGGTCTGAGGGGTGGGGAATGGGAGGTCATTAGTGTGGTCTGAGGGGTGGGGAATGGGAGGTCAGTAGTGTGGTCTGAGGGGGGGGGGGGGGAATGGGAGGTCATTAGTGTGGTCTGAGGGGTGGGGAATGGGAGGTCAGTAGTGTGGTCTGAGGGGTGGGGAATGGGAGGTCAGTAGTGTGGTCTGAGGGGGGGGGGGGGGCAATGGGAGGTCATTAGTGTGGTCTGAGGGGTGGGGAATGGGAGGTCAGTAGTGTGGTCTGAGGGGTGGGGAATGGGAGGTCATTAGTGTGGTCTGAGGGGTGGGGGATGGGAGGTCAGTAGTGTGGTCTGAGGGGTGGGGAATGGGAGGTCATTAGTGTGGTCTGAGGGGTGGGGGATGGGAGGTCAGTAGTGTGGTCTGAGGGGTGGGGAATGGGAGGTCATTAGTGTGGTCTGAGGGGTGGGGAATGGGAGAAGAGAGGGAGTGAGAAGGCCAGGAAAATGTGCAAGCGCTTAGAGCAGGAGAAAGAGGAGGAGGAGAAGAAGAAGGAGAAAGAGGAGGAGGAGAAGAAGAAGGAGGAAGGGAGGAGGACGAGAAGGAGGGAGAGGAGCGGAGAAGGTGTTAGATGAGGAGGAGGAGTAAGGGCAGGAGCAGGAGGAGGAGGAGGAGGGAGAGGAGGGGAGAAGGTGTTAGATGAGGAGGAGGAGTAAGGGCAGGAGCAGGAGGAGGAGGAGAAGGAGGAGGAGAAGGAAGAGGAGAAGGAAGAGGAGAGGGAGGAGGAGAAGGAGGAGGAGGAGGAGGGGAGAAGGGGGAGGAGAAGGAGGAAGATGAGGTGGAGGAGGCAGACAGACAGACAGACAGACAGATGGCGACATTACTAAGCTAAATTCTCTGCCAGTCCCATCCTATCACAAAGATGATGTCATATTGCACTGAAGAATATACCATCACAAGGATGCTGTCATATTGCACTGAAGAATATACCATCACAAGGATGCTGTCATATTGCACTGAAGAATATACCATCACAAGGATGCTGTCATATTGCACTGAGGAATATACTATCACAAGGATGCTGTCATATTACACTGAAGAATATACTCACCACTCGCACTCAAGGGGTTAACACCCTGCCCCCTCCCCTCCCCTCCCCCTTCACTGTTCAAATCAATGCACCTTGAAAGGTACTACAATTGTATCTGAACTGTGACGAGAGTTGGGAGTGGGTCGGTCAGAGTTAGAGATAAGTCCAAACATTCAATGCTGGTTAAACAAAAAAGAACTGTCACAAGTTCAGTGCACTATCACACATCAACTTTGCTTGTTTATACAATGTTGAAATATTCCAACCCATGTCACTAAGTCAGTTCAGGCTGAATGAATATTGTCCCCACTGTTTCATCATTTGAGAAAGGGAAAGTTCTGGATGAGTGGAGTTGGAGTGCACTTGGAATATCAGAACTTACCTTAACAGCACATGAAGCCACAGAAACTCTGGCAGGCAGTGCTTGCGTCCCACCATCAGTCCGTAGTAATTCCAAGTTCATTTCGGTCATGACGAATAAACCATCCGCTCATAACCACATATCGCAACCAGTCAACGAACCATCCGCTCAAAAGCACATATCGCAACCAGTCAACGAACCATCTGCTCATAACCACATATCGCAACCAGTCAAGGAACCATCTGCTCATAACCACATACTGCAACCAGTCAACGAACCATCCGCTCATAACCACATATCGCAGCCAGTCAACGAAATAACCATCTGCTCATAACCACATATCGCAGCCAGTCAACGAAATAACCATCCGCTCATAACCACATATCGCAACCAGTCAACGAAATAACCATCCGCTCATAACCACATATCGCAACCAGTCAACGAAATAACCATCCGCTCATAACCACATATATCGCAACCAGTCAACGAAATAACCAACCGCTCATAACCACATATCGCAACCAGTCAACGAAATAACCATCCGCTCATAACCACATATCGCAACCAGTCAACGAAATAACCATCATGCTCATAACCACATATCGCAACCAGTCAACGAAATAACCATCCGCTCATAACCACATATCGCAACCAGTCAACGAAATAACCATCCGCTCATAACCACATATCGCAACCAGTCAACGAAATAACCATCCGCTCATAACCACATATCGCAACCAGGCAACGAACCATCCGCTCAAAAGCACATATCGCAACCAGTCAACGAACCATCTGCTCATAACCACATATCGCAACCAGTCAAGGAACCATCTGCTCATAACCACATACTGCAACCAGTCAACGAACCATCCGCTCATAACCACATATCGCAGCCAGTCAACGAAATAACCATCTGCTCATAACCACATATCACAGCCAGTCAACGAAATAACCATCTGCTCATAACCACATATCGCAACCAGTCAACAAAATAACCATCCGCTCATAACCACATATCGCAACCAGTCAACGAAATAACCATCCGCTCATAACCACATATATCGCAACCAGTCAACGAAATAACCATCCACTCATAACCACATATCGCAACCAGTCAACGAAATAACCATCCGCTCATAACCACATATCGCAACCAGTCAACGAAATAACCATCATGCTCATAACCACATATCGCAACCAGTCAACGAAATAACCATCCGCTCATAACCACATATCGCAACCAGTCAACGAAATAACCATCCGCTCATAACCACATATCGCAACCAGTCAACGAAATAACCATCCGCTCATAACCACATATCAGCAACCAGTCAGCGAAATAACCATCCGCTCATAACCACATATCGCAACCAGTCAACGAAATAACCATCCGCTCATAACCACATATCGCAACCAGTCAACGAAATAACCATCCGCTCATAACCACATATCGCAACCAGTCAACGAAGGGAATTTATTCATGGTGGTCTGTAACTTTCTCCTTTGAAAGAAACACCTGATGCGAAATACCGCTCACCGGACATACCCTTTCCGGGCCTCCTGTTACCCACTTTCTGCAAGCTCCAGCGCTGTTGATTCTTTCTGCCGCACCTCCATCACCCTTCCCTATTGCATCATCCTGCACTGCTGCACCTCTATCACTCTCCCCTATTACATCATCCTTCACTGCTGCACCTCTATCACTCTCCCTATTGCATCATCCTGCACTGCTGCACCTCTATCACTCTCCCCTATTGCATCATCCTTCACTGCTGCACCTCTATCACTCTCCCTATTGCATCATCCTTCACTGCTGCACCTCTATCACTCTCCCCTATTGCATCATCCTGCACTGCTGCACCTCTATCACTCTCCCCTATTGCATCATCCTGCACTGCTGCACCTCCATCACTCTCCCCTATTGCATCATCCTGCACTGCTGCACCTCCATCACCCTTCCCTATTGCATCATCCTGCACTGCTGCACCTCTATCACTCTCCCCTATTGCATCATCCTTCACTGCTGCACCTCTATCACTCTCCCCTATTACATCATCCTTCACTGCTGCACCTCTATCACTCTCCCCTATTGCATCATCCTGCACTGCTGCACCTCCATCACCCTTCCCTATTGCATCATCCTGCACTGCTGCACCTCCATCACCCTTCCCTATTGCATCATCCTGCACTGCTGCACCTCTATCACTCTCCCCTATTGCATCATCCTGCACTGCTGCACCTCTATCACTCTCCCCTATTGCATCATCGTTCACTGCTGCATCTCTATCACTCTCCCCTATTGCATCATCCTGCACTGCTGCACCTCCATCACCCTTCCCTATTGCATCATCCTTCACTGCTGCACCTTCATCACCCTTCCCTATTGCATCATCCTTCACTGAGCATGATCCAGAATTGTCGTAGTAAAAAAGGCATTCTGTTTTGTTCACTCTTAAAACACCGGAGCAGAAAGCTTGACAGAGAGATGGATGTCGTACTCTCAGTTCAAACAGAAAGCTTCACAGACAGATGGATGTCGTACTCTCAGTTCAAACAGAAAGCTTCACAGACAGATGGATGTCGTACTCTCAGTTCAAACAGAAAGCTTCACAGACAGATGGATGTCGTACTCTCAGTTCAAACAGAAAGCTTGACAGAGAGATGGATGTCGTACTCTCAGTTCAAACAGAAAGCTGGACAGACAGATGGACGTCGTACTCTCAGTTCAAACAGAAAGCTGGATAGACAGATGGATGTCGTACTCTCAGTTCAAACAGAAAGCTTCACAGACAGATGGACGTCGTACTCTCAGTTCAAACAGAAAGCTTGACAGAGAGATGGATGTCGTACTCTCAGTTCTAACAGAAAGCTGGATAGACAGATGGATGTCGTACTCTCAGTTCAAACCGAAAAACTGGACAGACAGATGGAGGCTAAACTCTTAGATCAAACAGAAAGCTGGACAGACAGATGGAGGCTGAACTCTCAGATCAAACAGAATGCTGGACAGACAGATGGAGGCTGAACTCTCAGATCAAACAGAAAGCTGGACAGACAGATGGAGGCTGAACTCTCAGATCAAACAGAATGCTGGACAGTCAGATGGAGGCTAACTCTCAGATCAAACAGAAAGCGGGACAGACAGATGGAGGCTAACTCTCAGATCAAACAGAAAGGTGGACAGACAGATGAAGGCTAAACTCTCAGTTAACACAGAAAGCTGGACAGACAGATGTAGGCTAAACTCTCAGTTCACACAGAAAGGTGGACAGACAGATGGAGGCTAAACTCTCAGATCAAACAGAAAGCTGGACAGACAGATGGAAGCTAAACTCTCCGTTCACACAGAAAGCTGGACAGACAGATGGAGGCTAAACTTTCAGTTCAAACAGAAAGCTGGACAGACAGATGGCTGCCGCACTCTCAGTTCAAACAGAAAGCTTCACAGACAGATGGAGGCTAAACTCTCAGATCAAACAGAAAGCTGGACAGACGGATGGAAGCTAAACTCTCAGTTCACACAGAAAGCTGGACAGACAGATGGAGGCTAAACTTTCAGTTCAAACAGAAAGCTGGACAGACAGATGGATGCCGCACTCTCAGTTAAAAACAGAAAGCTTCACAAACAGATGGAGGCTAAACTCTCAG
Source organism: Conus ventricosus (assembly GCA_018398815.1). NCBI lineage: Eukaryota > Metazoa > Mollusca > Gastropoda > Neogastropoda > Conidae > Conus > Conus ventricosus. The sequence goes on along the minus strand of CM031612.1, from coordinate 77,161,440 downwards.
ATCAAACAGAAAGCTGGACAGACAGATAGAAGCTAAACTCTCAGTTCAAACAGAAAGCTGGACAGACAGATGGAGGCTAAACTCTCAGATCAAACAGAAAGCTGGACAGACAGATGGAGGCTAAACTTTCAGTTCAACAGAAAGCTGGACAGACAGATGGATGCCGCACTCTCAGTTCAAACAGAAAGCTTCACAGACAGATGGAGGCTAAACTCTCAGATCAAACAGAAAGCTGGACAGACAGATGGAAGCTAAACTCTCAGTTCAAACAGAAAGCTGGACAGACAGATGGAGGCTAAACTCTCAGATCAAACAGAAAGCTGGACAGACAGATGGAGGCTAAACTCTCAGTTCACACAGAAAGCTGGACAGACAGATGGAGGCTAAACTTTCAGTTCAAACAGAAAGCTGGACAGACAGATGGATGCCGCACTCTCAGTTCAAACAGAAATCTTCACAGACAGATGGAGGCTAAACTCTCAGATCAAACAGAAAGCTGGACAGACAGATGGAGGCTGAACTCTCAGATCAAACAAGTCTCCAGGATGTACTGACAGCCAGCATGGACACTGAATGTGATCCAGGGAGAAGAACCATGGCACTCCACTCACCTCAATCACCACTACATCAATCACCACTGTCCACTACATCAATCACCACTGTCCACTACGTCAATCACCACTGTCCACTACGTCCATCACCACTGTCCACTCACCTCAATCACCACTGTCCACTACATCAATCACCGCTGTCCACTACGTCCATCACCACTGTCCACTCACCTCAATCACCACTGTCCACTACATCAATCACCGCTGTCCACTACGTCCATCACCACTGTCCACTCACCTCAATCACCACTGTCCACTACATCAATCACCACTGTCCACTACATCAATCACCACTGTCCACTCACCTCAATCACA
>CM031612.1:77150514-77155514 GCA_018398815.1 Conus ventricosus | reverse complement strand
ACACAAACACATGCACAACACACACACACACACACACACACACACACACACACACGCACACACACACACACGCACACACACACACACGCACGCACGCACGCACGCACGCACGCACGCACGCACGCACGCACGCACCAACACACCACACACACACACACACACACACACACACACACACACACACACACACTCGCACGCACACACGCACGCGCGCGCACACACACAAAAGCATTTCCGTATACATAATCACTTCAAATGCTCGCCTCCTCCACACAAAACACCATCGTATACCACCAAACACTTACAGTACAAATACATTATCAATTCAAGAGAGAGAGAGAGAGAGGAGAGAGAGAGAGAGAGAGAGAGAGAGAGAGAGAGAGAGACAGACAGACAGACAGACAGACAGACAGAGTATATTACATACCTTCACACCGGAATGATCCGAAAATGTATTCTCTGAAATAAAACTGCAGCCACAATGTCCAGCATTATGGTTTTAGGGGCAGAGGGAAGGGGCAGGGGGTCGGATCGGGTGGTCAAGGAAGAGAAAGTAGTGGGGGGAGGCGGTAGTGGTCAAGGAGAGAGGGAGGGAGAGAAAGGGTGGGACGGAGCACAGCATTGTCTGAGAGCTAACCTGTTGTAGCAGAGCCAGAGGTTTGCTTGTACTCTTGCTGATGAGATTCCGCTGAAAACCGACGTTTTGGCGGACAGGCTTAATTCAGCGAACGTGTGTGTGGCATGTCAGAGATTTGTTTGGACAGTCTCTTTGGTCAGTGATGTCAGTAATTCGATTCCCTCTCTGCCCATCCTTTTCCCTGGAGCTCCAAATCCCAGCTGCAGGCTACCCAGTCCACGTGGATACCGCCTCTTTTTATCATCGTCACATAATCTGGTGTTTCGTTTGTTTGTTTGTTTGTTTGTTTTTAGCATCTGATGTGTTGTGATCTTGTGACGTGTTGTCTCTATTTTGTCGTGGGCGTGTTTGTCAATTCTTTGACATTGACATGTTGTCTCTACTTTCTCGCGGAATTGTTTGTCAATACTTTGACATTGACGTGTTTGTCAATACTTTGACATTGACGTGTTTGTCAATACTTTGACATTGATGTGTTGTCTCTACTTTGTCGCGGACGTGATTGTCAATACTTTGACATTGACGTGTTTGTCTCTACTTTGTCGTGGACGTGTTTGTCTCTACTTTGTCGTGGACGTGTTTGTCAATACTTTGACATCGACGTGTTTGTCAATACTTTGACATCGACGTGTTAATCAATACTTTGACATCGGCGTGTTTGTCAATACTTTGACATCGACGTGTTTGTCAATACTTTGACATTGACGTGTTTGTCAATACTTTGACATTGACGTGTTTGTCAATACTTTGACACTGACGTGTTGTCTCTACTTTATCGTTGAGGTGTTGTCAATACTTTGACATCGCCGTGTTTGTCAACACTTTGACATTGACGTGTTTGTCAATATTTTGACACTGACATGTTGTCTCTACTTTGTCGTTGAGATGTTGTCAACACTTCGACGTTAACGTGTTGTCTCTACTTTGTCGTTGAGATGTTGTCAACACTTTGACGTTAACGTGTTGTCTCTACTTTGTCGTTGAGGTGTTGTCAACACTTTGACATTGACGTGTTTGTCAATACTTTGACATTGACGTGTTTGTCAATACTTTGACGTTAACGTGTTGTCTCTACTTTGTCGTTGAGGTGTTGTCAACACTTTGACATTGACGTGTTTGTCAATACTTTGACATTGACGTGATGTCTCTACTTTGTCGTTGAGGTGTTGTCAACACTTTGACATTGACGTCTTTGTCAATACTTTGAGACTGACGTGTTTGTCAATACTTTGACATTGACGTGTTGTCTCTACTTTGTCGTTGAGGTATCAACACTTTGATGTTAACGTGCTGTGATTATGTTGACATTCATGAAATATTATTTCGAGGTGTTGTCATTTCTTGTGACATGTAGTCACTGTTTTGACGTGTCGTCACTGCTTTGACGTGTCATCTTTGCTTGACGTGTCATCACTGCTTTGGCGTGATGTCACTTCGTTCACGTGTAGTCACAGCTTTAACGTTGGCACATTGTAACTGGTTTCGTGTGTTTCAGTATTTGATGTTCTGTCACCACTTTGACGTTTTGTTACTACTTTGATGTGCTGTCATTGCTTTGACGTGTTGTTACTAGTTTGACGTGTTGTTACTGCTTTGACATGTTGTTACTACTTTGACGTGTTGTTACTACTTTGACGTGTTGTTACTACTTTGACGTGTTGTTACTACTTTGATGTGTTGTTACTACTTTGATGTGTTGTTACTACTTTGACGTGCTGTTACTACTTTGACGTGCTGTTACTACTTTGACGTGCTCTTACTACTTTGACGTGCTGTTACTACTTTGACGTGTTGTTACTACTTTGATGTGATGTTACCACTTTGACGTGTTGTTACCACTTTGAGGTGTTGTTACTACTTTGAGGTGTTGTTACTACTTTGATGTGTTGTTACTACTTTGACGTGTTGTTACCACTTTGTCGTGTTGTTACTACTTTGACGTGTTGTTACTACTTTGATGTGTTGTTACTACTTTGACGTGCTGTTACTAATTTGTTGTGTTGTTACTACTTTGACGTGTTGTTACTACTTTGATGTGTTGTTACTACTTTGACGTGCTGTTACTAATTTGTTGTCTTGTCACTACTTTGACGTGTTGTTACTACTTTGATGTGTTGTTACTACTTTGACGTGTTGTTACTACTTTGTTGTGTTGTTACTACTTTGTCGTGTTGTTATTACTTTGATGTGTTGTTACTACTTTGACGTGTTGTTACTACTTTGATGTGTTGTTACTACTTTGACGTGTTGTTACTACTTTGTTGTGTTGTTACTACTTTGATGTGTTGTTATTACTTTGATGTGTTGTTACTACTTTGACGTGTTACTACTTTGTTGTGTTGTTACTACTTTGATGTGTTGTTACTACTATGACGCGTTGTCACTGCTTTGACGTGCTGTTACTACTTTGACTTGTTGTCATTACCTCGACGTGATGTTACCACACTGATATATAGTTACTCCTTTGACATTTTGTCCCTGCTTGACCAGTTGTCACTACTTTGGCGTGAACTACTGTGAGGTGTTATTTCCCCTTTGACCTGTTGTCACTACTTTGGCGTGAACTACTGTGAGGTGTTATTTCCCCCTTTGACCTGTTGTCACTACTTTGGCGTGAACTACTGTGAGGTGTTATTTCCCCCTTTGACGTGTTGCTACCACTTTGACGTGATTTTAGGACTGTGGCGTGTTTATTCTACATTGCCATGTTCCCACTACTTTGACGTGATGTTTCTACTTTGACGTTTTGTTATCACCCTGATGTATGGCTATATCTTTGACCTGTTGCCCCTTTGTGGACAGACTGCCGCCATTTTGATGCCTTGCTACTGCCTTACCGTATTGCCACACGCCTTGGACGTCCTCCGCTGCTGGGTTGGTTGCGGACAGTTTGAAATTGTGTGCCATTACCTTGACGTAGTAACGTCACTGTATTGAGGTGTGGTCACCACTATGACGTGTTAATCTTCTGACGTGTTGTCGCCACTATGACGTGCTAATATTCTGACGTGTGGTCGCCACTATGACGTGTTCATATTCTGACGTGTTGTCGCCACTATGACGTGTTCATCTTCTGACGTGTTGTCGCTGCTTTCAGTAGTCTGACGTTTGTCATGTATTGGCGTGTCGTCATTGCCTTGATATGTTGTCTGCTGTTTGAGTTGTTCTTAGTCCCTTGACGTGTCCTCATTGCTGTGACGTGTTGTCATCAATGTACACGTTGTCATTGCTGTAGTGTAAATCATCGTGGAATCAGCAAAACTCGTCTGTTGAGGAGTCTGCAGGCTGGAAGAGTTCCGAAACCTGTTAAATCTTGTTATCAAATGAGCTGTGAAACCTGTTAAATCTTGTTATCAAATGAGCTGTGAAACCTGTTAAATCTTGTTATTAAATGAGTTCTGAAACCTGTTAAATCTTGTTATTAAATGAGCTGTGAAACCTGTTAATCTTGTTATTAAATGAGTTCTGAAACCTGTTAAATCTTGTTATTAAATGAGCTGTGAAACCTGTTAAATCTTGTTATCAAATGAGTTCTGAAACCTGTTAAATCTTGTTATTAAATGAGTTCTGAAACCTGTTAAATCTTGTTATCAAATGAGTTCTGAAACCTGTTAAATCTTATTATCAAATGAGCTGTGAAACCTGTTAAATCTTGTTATCAAATGAATTCCGAAACCTGTTAAATCCTGTTATTAAATGAGTTCTGAAACCTGTTAAATCTTGTTATCAAATGAGCTGTGAAACCTGTTAAATCTTGTTGTCAAATGAGTTCCGAAACCTGTTAAATCTTGTTATCAAATGAGTTCTGAAACCTGTTAAATCTTGTTATCAAATACGTGACGAAACCTATGTTTTTGGGTTGTTTTTTTTTTTCCTTTTCTAAATGATATCGTGATTAGTTCGTTCATCTATAAAGATCAGTGCCTACGAGTATGGACAACTTTAGGAAAAGATGGTGTACATGTACAATCTGATTGCACGCACGCAGCACGAACACACACACACACACACACACACACACACGCACGCACGCACGCACGCACGCACGCACGCACGCACGCACGCACGCACGCACGCACGCACGCACGCACACACACACACACACACACACACACACACACACACACACACACATACGCGCGCGCGCGCAAAGCAACACACACACACACACCACCACCACCACAAACAACAACAACAACAACAACAACAACAACAGCAACAACAACAACAACAACAACAACAACAGTAAAGCATGAACAAAGCGAGATATCGTGAATGGAAGAAGAAGAAGAAGAAGAAGAAGAAGAAGAAGAAGCCCAGAGGAAATCTGGTCTGAGGACCCTTAACCCACGATACCGGTGTC
>CM031612.1:77125514-77145514 GCA_018398815.1 Conus ventricosus | reverse complement strand
AGGTCTTACTGTGAACACCTAATGCATAAACACCATAGTTCCAAATGCCTGGCTGAAAACACAGGTCATGAACCGTGTTTTGAAACAGGTCAGGCGGGCTGATTCCGTCAAATGGGGAAGGGCGGGAGGTGGTGGTGGTGGCGGGGGGGGGAGGGTGAGCTCCAAGCAGTTGGGGTAATAAAGCTGAATCAACGCTTCCCACACAGTTTTAGATTTCGTTTGGAATCTATGCGTTCCTGACCAAACCAGCAGACAGTGCGTGATGCCTGGTTTGTACAGGGCGTAGAAGGCAGACGATGCGTGATGCCTGGTTTGTACAGGGCGTAGAAGGCAGACGATGCGTGATGCCTGGTTTGTACAGGGCGTAGAAGGCAGACGATGCGTGATGCCTGGTTTGTGCAGGGCGTAAAAGGCAGACGATGCGTGATGCCTGGTTTGTACAGGGCGTAGAAGGCAGACAGTGCGTGATGTCTGGTTTGTACAGGGCGTAGAAGGCAGACAGTGCGTGATGTCTGGTTTGTACAGGGCGTAGAAGGCAGACAGTGCGTGATGTCTGGTTTGTACAGGGCGTAGAAGGCAGACAGTGCGTGATGTCTGGTTTGTACAGGGCGTAGAAGGCAGACAGTGCGTGATGTCTGGTTTGTACAGGGCGTAGAAGGCAGACAGTGCGTGATGTCTGGTTTGTACAGGGCGTAGAAGGCAGACAGTGCGTGATGTCTGGTTTGTACAGGGCGTAGAAGGCAGACAGTGCGTGATGCCTGGTTTGTACAGGGCGTAGAAGGCAGACAGTGCGTGATGTCTGGTTTTACAGGGCGTAGAAGGCAGACAGTGCGTGATGCCTGGTTTGTACAGGGCGTAGAAGGCAGACAGTGCGTGATGTCTGGTTTGTACAGGGCGTAGAAGGCAGGCAGTGCGTGATGTCTGGTTTGTACAGGGCGTAGAAGGCAGACAGTGCGTGATGTCTGGTTTGTACAGGGCGTAGAAGGCAGACATGGTGCGTGATGTCTGGTTTGTACAGGGCGTAGAAGGCAGACATGGTGCGTGATGCTGGTTTGTACAGGGCGTAGAAGGCAGACATGGTGCGTGATGTCTGGTTTGTACAGGGCGTAGAAGGCAGACATGGTGCGTGATGCCTGGTTTGTACAAGGCGTAGAAGGCAGACATGGTGCGTGATGTCTGGTTTGTACAAGGCGTAGAAGGCAGACATGGTGCGTGATGCCTGGTTTGTACAAGGCGTAGAAGGCAGACATGGTGCGTGATGCCTGGTTTGTACAAGGCGTAGAAGGCAGACATGGTGCGTGATGTCTGGTTTGTACAAGGCGTAGAAGGCAGACATGGTGGGGGAGAACACGGACAGTGAAGAGGCAGGCATGGTGGGGGGGGGGGGGAGAGAGAACCATGACAGTGAAGACGACAGTGAAGCGGCATCCAGTGAAGGCAGGCATGGTGGGGGGAGGGGGGGGGAGAGAACCATGACAGTGAGGACGACAGTGAAGGGGCATCAGTGAGGCGGGCATGTTGAGGGGGGGGGGGGGGGAGGGACCATGACAGTGAGGACGACAGTGAAGCGGCATCCAGTGAAGGCGGGCATGTTGAGGGGGGGGGTGGGTTGGAGAGAACCATGACAGTGAGGACGACAGTGAAGGGGCAGCCAGTGAAGGCAGGCATGTTGAGGGGGGGGGGGGGGGGGGTGGGCCATGACAGTGAGGACGACAGTGAAGGGGCAGCAGTGAAGGCAGGCATGGTGGGGGGGGGGGGGGGGGGGAAGAGAACCATGACAGTGAGGACGACAGTGAAGGGGCTACCAGTGAAGGCAGGCTTTGGTGGGGGGGTGGGGGGGAGAACCATGACAGTGAGGACGACAGTGAAGGGGCATCCAGTGAAGGCAGGCATGGTGGGGGGGGGGGGGGGGAGAGACCCATGACAGTGAGGACGACAGTGAAGGGGCATCCAGTGAAGGCAGGCATGTGGGGGGGGGGGGAGAACCATGACAGTGAGGACGACAGTGAAGGGGCATCCAGTGAAGGCAGGCATGTGGGGGGTGGGGTGGGGGGAGAAACCATGACAGTGAGGACGACAGTGAAGGGGCATCCAGTGAAGGCAGGCATGGTGGGGGGGGGGGGGGGAGAACCATGACAGTGAGGACGACAGTGAAGGGGCATCCAGTGAAGGCAGGCATGGTGGGGGGGGGGGGGGAGAAACCATGACAGTGAGGACGACAGTAAGGGGCATCCAGTGAAGGCAGGCATGGTGGGGGGGGGGGGGGGAACCATGACAGTGAGGACGACAGTGAAGGGGCAGCCAGTGAAGGCAGGCATGGTGGGGGGGGGGGGGGGGGACCATGACAGTGAGGACGATAGTGAAGGGGCACCCAGTGAAGGCAGGCATGGTGGGTGGTGGGTGGGGGAGAGAACCATGACAGTGAGGACGATAGTGAAGGGGCAGCCAGTGAAGGCAGGCATGGTGGGGGGGGGGGAGAGAACCATGACAGTGAGGACGACAGTGAAGGGGCATCCAGTGAAGGCGGGCATGGTGGGGGGGGGGGGGGGGAGGAGAGAGAACCATGACAGTGAGGACGACAGTGAAGGGGCATCCAGTGAAGGCAGGCATGGGGGGGGGGGGGGTGAGAGAGAACCATGACAGTGAGGACGACAGTGAAGGGGCATCCAGTGAAGGCAGGCATGGGGGGGGGGGGGGGGGAGAACACATCACAGTGAAGGGGCAGCCAGTGAAGGCAGGCATGGTGGGGGGGGGGGGGGGGACCATCACAGTGAAGGGGCAGCCAGTGAAGGCAGGCATGGTGGGGGGAGGGGGGGGGGAGAGAACCATCACAGTGAAGGGGCAGCCAGTGAAGGCAGGCATGGTGGGGTGGGGGGAGAAACCATCACAGTGAAGGGGCAGCCAGTGAAGGCAGGCATGGTGGGGGGAGGGGGGGAGAGAACCATCACAGTGAAGGGGCAGCAGTGAAGGCAGGCATGGTGGGGTGGGGGGGAGAACCATCACAGTGAAGGGGCAGCCAGTGAAGGCAGGCATGGTGGGGGGGGGGGGGGGGGAGAACCATGACAGTGAAGGGGCAGCCAGTGAAGGCAGGCATGGTGGGGGGGGGGGAGAGAAACCATGACAGTGAAGGGGCAGCCAGTGAAGGCAGGCATGGTGGGGGGGGGGGGGAGAGAACCATCACAGTGAAGGGGCAGCCAGTGAAGGCAGGCATGGTGGGGGGGGGGGGGGGGGAGAACCATCACAGTGAAGGGGCAGCCAGTGAAGGCAGGCATGGTGGGGGGGGGGGGGGAGGAGAACCATCACAGTGAAGGGGCAGCCAGTGAAGGCAGGCATGGTTGGGGGGGGGGGGAGAACCATGACAGTGAAGGGGCAGCCAGTGAAGGCAGGCATGGTGGGAGGGGGGGGGGGAACCATCACAGTGAAGGGGCAGACAGTGAAGGCAGGCATGGTGGGGGGAGGGGGGGGAGAGAACCATCACAGTGAAGGGGCAGCAAGTGAAGGCAGGCATGGTGGGGGGGAGGGGGGGGGGAGAGAACCATCACAGTGAAGGGGCAGCCAGTGAAGGCAGGCATGGGGGGGGGGGGGGGCGGAGAACCATCACAGTGAAGGGGCAGCCAGTGAAGGCAGGCATGGTGGGGGGGGGGGGGGGGGGAGAGAACCATCACAGTGAAGGGGCAGCCAGTGAAGGCAGGCATGGTTGGGGGGGGGGGGGGGGGAGAACCATGACAGTGAAGGGGCAGCCAGTGAAGGCAGGCATGGTGGGAGGGGGGGGAGAACCATCACAGTGAAGGGGCAGCCAGTGAAGGCAGGCATGGTGGGGGGGGGGGGGGGGAGAACCATCACAGTGAAGGGGCAGCCAGTGAAGGCAGGCATGGTTGGGGGGGGGGGGGGGGAGAACCATGACAGTGAGGACGACAGTGAAGGGGCAGCCAGTGAAGCTTCCTTTGTAGTGCCGTCTTGTGATCTCGTGTTCTTTCGTTAAGGACGAGTCACGTTGCGCTGTGCAGGAACCGGGCAATTTGTTCTGCTGGTAAGCCATCGTGTTCTTTCATTAAGGAAGGCCAGTGTGGCCGTTGGTATGGATGACACGCTACATTTTGCATTCACCCGCGTGAGAAATGGAAAGAATGAAGGAAGTAAGGAAACGGAGTGAACCATAGTGACTGGATGACACAGGAGCGACTAAATGAAGCGCCGGTAGACAGCTCTTCAGTCGGTACCACCAGGTAGGCAGCCGTTGCGTACACGAGAATGTGGATTGTCAGCGCCTAGAAACTTTGGCAAGGTGCGTTATAGATGCTATCATATTATTATTTCATTATCATCATTTCATCGTCATCATTTTATCATCATCATTCATCATCTATCATTATTATTATTATTATTATTATTATTATTATTATTATTATTATTATTATTGTCATTACTACTACTACTACTACTACTACTACTACTACTACTACTATCTTTGACGATCGGTTTAGAACTAATATTATCGCCACCAGTTTTAACTCACCGACTGCCTGCTGCTTGTTTCGTAAGAGAGTGTTATCTTTTTCTGTTTTGTCGGCTTGAGCTTGTTGCTGATCAACGAGAGAAAACATCGTCAATGCATAGCTTAATACTAAACCGGACATCACAAAATTCATCAAGTGGTGCACTTTGTGACACATTTTTTATAACTCAGTGTCGTCTAGATACTTATGAAAGTCACAAGCGTGTGCCGAAATAATGTCAGACAAAGGGTGAGAATAAAATGTAAACAACACAGGTCCAAATACAGAGTCATGGGAAACACCATACACGAGGAGACTTCTGGCAGCCATGCCACCATCCATGAAAAACTGACTGATTACAACCAGTGACGTATGACACAAACCAGCCAAAAACTTGGCCCTGAGAGCCACAAATGACTTCCAGCATCTTCAAAAGGAAAGAATTGTCCATCGTGTTGAATGCTAAAACTCTCTTCCAGCCTCTTCAAAAGAAAGAATTGTCCATCGTGTTGAATGCTAAAAATGACTTCCGACCTCTTCAAAAGGAAAGAATTGTCCATCGTGCTGAATGCTAAAAATGCCTTCCAACCTCTTCAAAATGTCACTGAGGTCAAGGACAGCAATCATGGAGATGCACAAGTCATTGGCATAGATGAGCAGTTTCCAGTACAGCAGCGCAGCACTCTTTGTCTATGATCCTCTCTGTAAGCTGATTCATTTCAAAAGGGCGGTTATCTAACAAATATGTCTGCACACATTTTAACTCCACCTTTTTAAGTGCCACGTGTCCTGTTACACACTAGAGTCGTGTCCTCAACAAGGGGGCTCACGCAGATCATCACTACAGCTATCTTTGTAGCATGAACAGAAGGGCACGTAACCTTTCTGAGACGATCCCTGACAAGAAGAAATGATCGACAGGGACAGTTCACCGATCCGGATCTGCAACAGGGACCTGCACCACAGATCTGCACCACAGATCAGCAACGCAGATGTAAAGCACGGATCTTTATCACAGATCTGCACTACGGATCTGTAACAATCGGATTTGCATCATTGCTTGAACATAATTTCAGTATTCAATTTTGATGTCACAACTACTTTTATCTGCCTATTGAGACAGGGCAAGTCGTGCTATTTCTGGCGCACACCATATTTGCTAAACTGTGAAGGTCTTCTTAGTGAGACCAATTTCATTTCATTAAAAAAAAAAGGGGGGGGGGGGTTACATTTTCCATAGCCTATTGGCCTTAGCGGCATAGCCTATTGGCCTTAGCGGCAGAGCCTATTGGCCTTAGCGGCATAGCCTATTGGCCTTAGCGGCATAGCCTATTGGCCTTAGGGGCATAGCCTATTGGCCTTAGCGGCATAGCCTAGTGGCCTTAGCGGCAGAGCCTATTGGCCTTAGCGGCATAGCCTAGTGGCCTTAGCGGCATAGCCTAGTGGCCTTAGGGGCATAGCCTATTGGCCTTAACGGCATAGCCTATTGGCCTTAGTGGCATAGCCTAGTGGCCTTAGCGGCATAGCCTAGTGGCCTTAGCGGCATAGCCTAGTGGCCTTAGCGGCATAGCCTAGTGGCGTTAGCGGCATGGCCTAGTGGCCTTAGCGGCTGGGAACGGTCAGAGGGTCTCCGTGGCAAAGGCACGGCATGACGGAAGGCAGGGCGCATGCTTCTCCTTCAACCCTCTCTGAACTTAATCCCGTGTCCATGTCAAGCTGGGTGGACAGAGAGGGCTTTCAGACCGACCAACTCCACACGAGTCCCGTGTCCATGTCAAGCTGGGTGGACAGAGAGGGCTTTCAGACCGACCAACTCCACACCGAGTCCCGTGTCCATGTCAAGCTGGGTGGACAGAGAGGGCTTTCAGACGACCAACTCCACACTGAGTCCCGTGTCCATGTCAAGCTGGGTGGACAGAGAGGGCTTTCAGACCGACCAACTCCACACTGAGTCCCGTGTCCATGTCAAGCTGGGTGGACAGAGAGGGCTTTCAGACCGACCAACTCCACACTGAGTCCCGTGTCCATGTCAAGCTGGGTGGACAGAGAGGGCTTTCAGACCGACCAACTCCACACTGAGTCCCGTGTCCATGTCAAGCTGGGTGGACAGAGAGGGCTTTCAGACCGACCAACTCCACACTGAGTCCCGTGTCCATGTCAAGCTGGGTGGACAGAGAGGGCTTTCAGACCGACCAACTCCACACCGAGTCCCGTGTCCATGTCAAGCTGGGTGGACAGAGAGAGCTTTCAGACCGACCAACTCCACACTGAGTCCGTGTCCATGTCAAGCTGGGTGGACAGAGAGGGCTTTCAGACCGACCAACTCCACACTCACGAGTGGTTTGTCTTCACGACCGTCAGCATTAATGTGGCCAGAACGCTGAATGGTTGCTTCGTGTTGGCACTCTTCTGTTATGATGTTTATCATAACGTTATGATTTTATGATTATTTATCATAGCGTTATAATTTTTATCATACCTTTATGATTTTTTATCACGAAAACAAAGATCACAACCTGATGAACAAGATGGTCACGCAGGAGAGCAAACGCATCTAGCATGATCCAAATGATCCTTAATTTGCCTGTGTTCCATCTGACATGATCCCAATGATCCTTAATTTGCCTGTGTTCCATCTGACATGATCCAAATGATCCTTAATTTGCCTGTGTTCCATCTGACATGATCCCAATGATCCTTAATTTGCCTGTGTTCATCTGACATGATCCCAATGATCCTTAATTTGCCTGTGTTCCATCTGACATGATCCCAATGATCCTTAATTTGCCTGTGTTCCATCTGACATGATCCCAATGATCCTTAATTTGCCTGTGTTCCATCTGACATGATCCAATGATCCTTAATTTGCCTGTGTTCCATCTGACATTTATCCAATGATCCTGAATTTGCCTGTGTTCCAAACTGGCGCCCAAACTTGAGGAACACAGGGCTGTGTTTTGTGTAACATGGGAGAGAAAAGTTAGGATCCTTAGCTGGGCTTGACTGTAATAATAATAATAATAATAATAATAGTAATAATAATAATAATAATAATAGCTATTATTATTATTAATAATTTTATTGTTATTGTAATTATTATTATTATCATTATTATTATTATTATTATTATTATTATTATTATTATTATTATTATTATTGTCATTGCTGTTGTTGTTGTTATTATTATTATTGATCTTCCGCCGCCTCCTCTCCTCTGTGACCGAATTAATTTTATGTGCGAATTTCTTTTTCTTCCCCCCAAGGATAGTAAAGACAGGCACAGACTGAGAGTTACTTCCCATGCCATCGTCAGTAACAGGATAGAGAAAGTGATGAGATTGAGAGTTACTTCCCATGTCATCTTCAGTAACAGGATAGGGAAAGTGATGAAACTGAGAGTTGCTTCCATGTCATCTTCAGTAACAGGATAGGGAAAGTGATGAGACTGGGGTTACTTCCATTGCCATCGTCAGTAACAGGATAGGGAAAGTGATGAGACTGGAGAGTTGCTTCCCATGCCATCGTCAGTAACAGGATAGGGAAAAGTGATGAGACTTTCAGTAACAGGATAGGGAAAGTGATGAGACTGAGAGTTATTCCCCATGTCATCTTCAGTAACAGGACAGGGAAATTTGATGAGACTGAGAGTTACTTCCCATGCCATCGTCAGTAACAGGATGGGAAAGTGATGAGACTTTCAGTAACAGGATAGGGAAAGTGATGAGACTAAGAGTTACTTCCCATGTCATCTCAGAAAACAGGATAGGGAAAGTGATGAGACTCAGAGACTGAGAGTTACTTCCATGTCTTCTTCAGTAACAGGATAGGGAAAGTGTTTGAGATGAGGTTACTTCCAGTCATCTTCAGTAACAGGATAGGGAAAGTGATGAGACTGAGAGTTACTTCCCATGCCATCGTCAGTAACAGGATGGGGAAAGTGATGAGACTTTCATTTACAGGATAGGGAAGTGATGAGACTGAGGGTTACTTCCCATGCCATTTCAGTAACAGGATAGGGGAGTGATGAGACTGAGAGTTACTTCCCATGTCATCTTCAGTAAAGGATAGGGAAGTGATGAGACTGAGAGTTACTTCCATGTCATCTTCAGTAACAGGATAGGGAAAGTGAGGAGACTGAGAGTTACTTCCCATGCCATCGTCAGTAACAGGATGGGGAAAAGTGATGAGACTGAGGTTATTTCCCCATGCCATCTTCAGTAACAGGATAGGGAAAGTGATGGGGGAAACTGAGGTTACTTCCCATGCCATCTTCAGTAACAGGATAGGGAAAGTGATGAGATTGAGAGTTACTTCCATGCCTTTCGAAACAGGTTTGGGAAAGTGATGAGATGAGGGTTACTTCCATGTCATCTTCAGTAACAGGATAGGGAAAGTGATGAGACTGAGAGTTACTTCCCATGCCATCGTCAGTAACAGGATAGGGAAAGTGATGAGACTTTCAGTAACAGGATAGGGAAAGTGATGAGACTGAGAGTTACTTCCCATGCCATCTTCAGTAACGGGGATAGGTAAGTGATGAGATTGAGAGTTACTTCCCATGCCATCTTCGAAACAGGATAGGGAAAATGATGGGGGACTGAGAGTTGTTTCCCCATGCATGTCAGTAACAGGACAGGGAAAGTGTGGGGACTGAGAGTTATTCCCATGCCATTTCAGTAAACAGGATAGGGAAAGTGATGAGACGAGAGTTATTTCCCCATGCCTTTCTTCAGTAACAGGATAGGAATAGTGATGAATTTGAATATTTATGTCAACAGAAAATGTTAACATTCAGTGAAACTCTGTTGTTTCACAGATAGTTATCACAGATAGATAAACATTATCTTCACAGTGTACACTGTCACCGGAAAACTAGTGATACTCTTGCTGGACGGGTCAGTCAGGGGCTTGAAGAACTCAGTTGGCAGAGTGCCCGATTCATGACCGGGCATAACCCAAGGTTCCGTGTGTGAACGCAGGTATGTAACAACATGTAAAATCCGGAAGAGAAGACCAGTTTTGCCGCTGGAAAATACCTAGCATACTCCTTACGTGAAAAATCGAATGAATGAGCGATTGGAGTGAATTAGACTGGAAACGACAGACCGTAGCGCCAGCAGGCAGCTCTTCAGTCGGCTCTACCCAGGTAGGCAGCCGGTTGTGTCAGCGAGAGCGTAGACTGAATAGCGCTTAGGGCTTGGTCTCTAGCCGGAGACAGGCGCTGTATAAGTACTCCCATGATGATAAAAATAATGGATCGCCTTGTGATCCGGATGCGGACAACAGGTCCGCTTGTCCCTAGGCCTCACTCCTGCTATTAATCAAATATTCACTAAGCCAGAACAGAATTGTGTACCTTAGTTGTTCCTTGCACTACTTGATTACACACACACACACACACACACACACACACACACACACACCACACACCACACACCACACACACACACACATTCTCTCTCTCTCTCTCTCTCTCTCTCTCTCTCTCTTCTCTCTCTCTCTCTGTGTGCGTGCGTGCGTGCGTGCGTGCGTGCGTGCGTGTGTGTGTGTGTGTGTGCGTGCGTGCGTGCGTGCGTGCGTGTGTGTGTGTGTGTGTGTGTGTGTGTGTGTGTGTGTGTGTGTGTGTGTGTGTGTGTGTCCTAAAGGTAAACAGTGTGTGTGTGTGTGTGTGTGTGTGTGTGTGTGTGTGTGTGTGTGTGTGTGTGTGTGTGTGTGCGTGCGTGCGTGCGTGCGTGCGTGCGTGCGTGCGCGCGCGCCCATGTGTGTGTGTGTGTGTGTGTGTGTGTGTGTGTGTGTGTGTGTGTGTGTGTGTGTGTGTGTGATTTTACGTGACTCTTCTATGATTATCAGTGTTCTGTCCAACTATTTGCTTTAACTGCATTATGCTAACGCCAGCCGTCACGTGACCGAGTGGAGTGCTCTCCGTCAGTGTAGTTACAGGCCGGCGGCCCTTGTGACGTGTTCAGGATGTTCTATTTATAGCTACAGAACGCGCGCAGCAATCTCCATTGTAGCCATGACATAACTCTAAAGGCGTTGTAGTCTTTCTCAAACGATTGACAGTGTATTGCTGGTGATTTAGGCTCATGCATCGGCGAGAATGTCAAAATCCTGGAAAATCAAACTCAGATTACCTTTCTACTTATGCTGGACTTGAAAACAGACAAAATGAAATGGGTAGATATATCCAGCCATAAATGAAATCTGTTCAGTTTCAAGAAGAGCTTTACATTATTACGATTTATTAAATCAAGACCCACCAGAACCAGGTTTTTGCAATAAATGGAATGTAAGACTACAGAAGGAAGTTATATGGATTACAATTTTTCACAAAGTCCGACAGATAAAAGACATTAAACTGAAATGGTTTCAAATGAGAATTATTAACAGAATATTTGCAACCAATGTTATTTTGCAAAGCATGGAAACTGAACAGTCAGAAAAATGTTCGTTTTGTAAGAGAGAGAGAAAGAAAATATTCAACATATATTTTGGCACTGCCAGTATGTACAAAACGTCTGGCAAGAGTTTAGAGAAAGAAAATATTCAACATATATTTTGGCACTGCCAGTATGTACAAAACGTCTGGCAAGAGTTTAGAGAAAGAAAATATTCAACATATATTTTGGCACTGCCAGTATGTACAAAACTTCTGGCAAGAGTTTCAAAATGAGGCAAACGGAAAATGTAAAAATTATACAACTGTTGCTTGATGAAAATATTGTTTTGTTTGGTTGTGATAGTAACTTTAAATCTGATAGAACGTTTGACCTAATCCTGCAACTCGCCAAATTTTATGTTTATAAATGTAGATATGAAAAAAGCTTACCATCAATTCTAATCTTTATTGTATTTTTGAAAGCCAGATATGAAACAGAAAAGTATGCTGCTCTTTTTAACATGTCCCATAGAAATTTTGTGGCACAATGGATTCCATACTTGAGGTTATTGGAGTAAACACAAATCATCTATTGTATATAAAGGCTATGACAACGACCAGCCGTAGGGTTTTTTCTGTTTGTTTGTTTGTTTGTTTTTTGTTACTTATGCCTTTCTGATTTCTCTCCCTAAACCTTGCAGTGATTTAAAGAAACTCTTTTTGGACTTGATGTGCAAACAACTTGTTAATGAATTATGTCCAATCACTCTGTTGTAATTAATCGAATATGAATACGATTTTGTTAGTCACTATCTTGTTATAAATGTTTGTGAGTTGAGGTGCAAACAACTGTGATTACATGGTTATGAATTATATCCAATCATTTCGTTGTACTGAATCGACAACGCATCTGTATTTGTGATCATTGTGTCTGATTTGTACTCTCTGAATTTCAAAATAGAAACTTTTTCTTCAAAAAAAAAAGAAAAGAAGAAAGAAAAAGAAAAAAGAAGAAGAAAAAAGGAACCAGAAAAAAATCCAGCCATAAATACATAAAGAAATACAAAATTAAAGAGAGCATGGAGAGAGTAGGGGGAAGTATAAAAAAAAATTTTCCCTTGTGGAAAAACCCAAGCCCTGAAAGAAAACTTTGATTGCTTTTTAAATAAGACCCCGCCCTGACAGCAACAACTGGATCTGCTTTGAAGGGGGAAAAAAACCGCACTGCAAAACAACTTTGATCTGTTTTTGAATGGGAAGACACCAGCCCTGACAGACAAAAACTTTGTTTGTTTTTTAAAAGGGAAAGCCCCCCACCCCTGACAGAAAACTTTTTATCTGTTTGAATGGAAGACAAGCCAGGGCAGAAAACTTCGATCTGCTTTAAATGGAAGACCCCAGCCCAAAGGGACAAAATCGATTGTTTTGGAAGGGGAAGCCCCCAGGGGGGAAGAAAAAAAATTTTTGATCTGTTTAAAGGGGGAAGCCCCCACCCCTGCAGCCCAAAAAATCGATCTGCTTTGAAGGGAAGACCCCCACCCCGGGACGCAACAACATTGATTTGCTTTGGGGGGAAAAAACCCCAGCCCGGGACAAAAAACATTGATCTGTTTTAAATTTGGGAAAGGACACCACCCCTACGGGACAACAACATTATTGCTTTGAATGGAAGCCCCCCACCCCTTTGAAGCCAAAAAAACTTTAAATGGTTTTTAAAGGAAAGACGAAAAAAATTACAATTAAAGGAAAAAAAAACTTGCGGCTTTTAAAAGGGGAAGCAAAGGAATCTTTCAATTGAAAGCAAAACATTGATCTGTTTTTAAATGGAAAAACGAAGAAAACTTTTCAATTGAAAGAAAAAAAACTTTGTTCTGTTTTAAAAGGGGAAGAAAAAAGAAATTATAAATTGAAGGACAACAACATTGTCTGTTTGGGAAGGGAAAGGGCAAAGGGAAAAACTATAAATTTTGAAAGACAAAAAACATTAAATCTGTTTGAATGGAAGACGAAGAAAAATTTGGGTTTGAGAGACAACAACATTGATTTGCTTTAAAATGGAAGCGAAGAAACATCGGTTGAGGGACAACAACTTTGGATCGTTTTTGAATGGAAGACGAAAAAAGTATGGGTTTTAAAAGAAAAAAAACTTTGATCTGCTTTTTAAAATGGAGAGAAGAAATTTACGGTTGAAAGACACAACTTTGATTGCTTTGAAGGGAAGACGAAAAAATTTATGGGTTTTTTTGAAAGTTTTAAAGTGGAGGGAGAGGGCCCAAACCCCAAAATTTTCTGGGGTTCACTCCCCCCGTTCCCAAAAACCCCAAAAGGACCGGGGTCCCGCATTAAATTTTTTACCACGCCCAAAAAAATTAAACTATGGATTCACCCCTCCCCAAACCACTCCACCCAAATGAAACAAAAAAACTAACTAAATTTATTAATACATCACAACATGCGCCCCCAAAAAAAAAAACAAACAACCAATTTTTTTTTCTAAACCAAACGGCTCTAAAATTTTTAAAAAAGGCCCCGGGGGGGGCCTAATTGTTAAACACAAAAACTGCCGACCGCTTGCTTCCTTCTCGGGTCCCAAAACCCCTGTGAAGGCCCCAACAACAATAAATTTTTCCCACCCCAATTGTTTTTAAAAAATTGTTTGAAAAACCCAAAATAACAACTGGGTTTTTTCAAATTTTTCCCAAACATCACCCCCAAAAAGAACGAATCCAAAAATCAAAAATTTTCAGCCCAATAAAAATCTCCCCTTTTTGGGTTTTTTTTACTATTGAAAGTTCCTTAAACGAAGGTAAAACCCCAAAAATTAAAAAGCGAAAAAAGTTTTTTGACGGGTTATTTCTTTTTAAATGTTCATGGGGTTACAAAAAACCAAGCCGAATAAAAACCCCAAAAAAACTGAGCAGTAAAACCCAAAATTTTAAAAAGAGCGTCCACAGGTATATTGGCGGGAGATATGTTGAGCCTTCAAAAAAAAAAACTTCTTTTCTTTTTTTGTAAGGTTGATTTAGGTTCCCCAAAGGCCCTCCCCGCTTTCCCCTGATGAACATTCTTTTCCACATTCATCATTTCCCCAATTAATTTAAACTTCGGCCCATTCCCCGCTCCCTAGTCAGGAAGCCCAAGAAGGCCGTTGTTTAAAAGAGGAGTCATGGGTAAATTCCTTTTCCACCCCGGGCTCTGTCCTCCGGGAAAAACAAAAGAAAAACCCCCGTCATTTCGGCCATCAACAAAACAGGGCCCCCCAAACCAGCTCAGGTGGGGGAAGGGGGCCCTTTGGCCACTGAAACAAATTTGGTTTTGGGGGTTTGAAATTAAAACTGCCGGGGTAATTTTTAACCCGGGTCCCCCCCAAGGAAAAACCCTAAGTCCCAACTACTTGAAAAATCATAGGAAAAATTTTTTAATTAATAACCCTTTTTTCCTTTCCCAAAAAAGAAAATAAAAAAACACCCTTTTTTTTCCTCAAAAAAGAAGAAAATAACATTAATTTTAAAATTTTTAACTTTAAAAAAATTTTGAAAATTGTTTTTAAAGGGAAAAAATTTTGCAATTGTTTTTTTTGTATGACTTTTGGCCTTGAAGGTCAATTTCCCGCGGTCATCTTGCCCTTGGGCCCCCAATTGGGGCCTTTTTAAAAATTTTTCCCAACCCGCGAAGAGAACTAACTGCCCTAAATGTCGGAAAAACGCCTTTAAATTTTAAAACCCAAATTTTTTTAAAAAAGAAAAGATTATAAAATTTTCAAATGATTTCCAAAAATTTAAAATTAAAAATTAAATGTGTTTTTTTTTAAAAAAAACAAACAACCTAAAATTAAAACTTACAGCCCAGTTAAATAAAAAAAATTTCCATTTGCTTTTCCCAGTTTTCACGGAAAAAAACACTTTTCCCCTTTTTTTCCTTTTTTTTAAAATACAAAACAAATTTAAAATTCGGGCAAAGGGAAGTTACTCTTTCTAAAAAAACCGCAAATTTTAATCTCTCCCAAATCTCAAACGTTCCCCAAATCCCCCACGCTTTCTCCCACATTTTCTCGCAGTAACTTTAAAATTAAAAACCCAGGTTTAAAACCCAATAAATCCCAAAAACCAGGGAAACTAAAGAGGAAAATTGTAACTGAATTTTTGCCAATGCGAACAAAGAAAACAAACGCACAAACTTAAAATTCCCGGAATCCAGTAAAGAAACAACGGCCAAAAATTTCCCAAAAAACCTAAAAACCCGGGAGGGGGCCCCCCAAACCGGCCCCAAAAAAAAAAAACTGTTAAAACCCCCGGGGGGGGGAAAAATTTTTGGGGGGGGACTTTTTTTGGTAAAGGCCAAACCCCTCCCGGGGGGGGGGAACAGGAGTCCAAGCCAAGCCGCTTTCGTGGTGTGAGGGAAACTTTATTTCCGTGACTCGTCACAAAACCGGGGAACACCCCCTGTCTATGAACTCATTTTTCCACCCCCCGCCACGTCCAAAAATTAAAAACCGGGTTTGTTGGATTTTGGGGAACGATAGTTTAAGGAAGAAAACACGCACGCTTCCCCATCCCCCCCCAAATAAAAAAAAACATCCCAAGGAAACCAACTTCCCAAACACATGGTTTTTTTTTTTGCCTAGCTATCACCCACGTTCCTTTAAATAAACAGTTGGGGGAAATTTCAAAACCCCTTGTTTCGTGACAACCCCCCCTTCCCAGATAAAACCTGGGGGTTTTTTTTTCATCACGGAAACGGTACGGTATTTTTTGGTAGAACATCTCACTCCGCTTCGAGGGCAAATCTAATTTTGGGCGCTCCTTTCATTCCCCTTTGCGGGGTTGGCCCCACAACAATAAGAATACGGTGCTTGGATCCCGGGTTGTTTGCAAAGAAAATCGAAACAAAAAATTTTTTATCGGTGCTTGCATTTCGCTGGCTTGTTTGGGCCCCCAAACGATTTAAAACCCCCAAATGTTTCAAAGGGAACGCTGGGTCTTTGGATTCCTAGCTAAGGGAAACCCCTTCCCCCCTCTTTCCCGAGGGTCACTTCTGGAAAAGGTTCGAAGGGAAAATTTCCAAAAATTTCGTTAAATGTCCCCCCGCCCCATTTGGGCCCCAAATTTGGGAAATTTTTAGTCCAACTCTGGTGGGGGTTTTTTTGGTCCCCCCCTTTGTCCATCATGGGGGGGGTGTGAGCCGAGTTAAAATTTGACCCGTGCCTTTTAAGGGTTCCCCCCCGGCACCACACCGGGTTGTATTTGGTTAAATCACCCTAAACCAATTTTACTTTTTGTAAAATTCCCCTTTTTAAAATCGGAAAGTGACCTGGTTGCTTTTGCCAACCCGACTACAATTTCTTTCGCAAAGGGGCCTTTTTTAGAAAGCTCGCCGGGGGCACCCTTTCCCTCTTCCCAGTTCTCGAAGCGGTTTTGGATTTAACGTTCAAACCTTAAAACATTTTTCGAGTCGAAAAACGTGTAGGATTCATCGGGCCGCCTTTTGCGCTGGGGGTTAAAAATACAAAAAACGGTTTTTGACGCCGGAAACAAAAGTAGGGCTAAGGTTCCCCGTTAACCCCTTTTCCCTGGTTCCCAAGGATCCTTCACTACGAAAAAATTGACGCGCAGGGCCCACGAAAAAAATTTTCCTTGCAAAAGGGGGGTTTCCCACCCCAAATTTTTGCCATGGGGGGTTGGGTTTTCCCACACATGAATGATCAGCCATTTTCCAGTTTTTTTTTCCCCCGGAAGGTTTTTGGGGTCCGCCCCAAACAAGGTCTTCTCAAAAACCCCAAAAAAATTTCCCGCTCCTGTGTCTCAAAAGAGCTGTAACCCCCTTGCCGTTCCCCAAGTCGCGGGGAAAGTATTTTTGAATAAGCAAAAAAAAGGGTTTTTCTCTGTCCAACCCTAATTCTTGGCGAGCGTTTAAATTCACAGGGGGGTTGGAAATGCTGGCGTTTGTCCGGGTTTTCCCCCACATGTAGCACCGAAAATCCGCAAATTTCCCCCCGGAGTTTTTAAAAGGGGGGACGAGGGGGGGCCCTTTGGGAAGTCCCCCGGGTTTGTCTGTGGTTTGTCGAGTTCCTGTGTTGAAGCAGTTGGTTTTTGTTGCCCCGGGTTTTCCCCAATTTCCTTCCTCTTTTGGCTGCCCCCCCTTTGGGTGGGAATTTCTTAAACTGCTCGGAGCCCCCAATGGTTGGATTTTGGAATTTTGGGCCTCTCCCAAACTTCGACTTAGTCAAAAGCAAGCTGTGCGGCTTCCCCCAAAAATTTCCCGCGGTTTTTCTCGGGACGAAAGAAAGCTAGGTCGGCATGGGGTTTTGAAAAAAACCTGTTCTCCTCAAGAAAAAATACACAACGTTTTTTTGGATCTTCTGAGTCCCCCTCTGCCACCCTTAAACCCAACGATTGAATTCTCTTTCAGTCGCTTAAAATTTGGGGTTTAAAATTCGTCAACTTTTTTCGAAAATTTCCCAAAATTTTTCCCCCGGTTTAAAAAACTTGGGGGTCCTAAAAAATTTCTCTTAGAAAAAGGGGGTCTTGATTTTTTTTTTTTGCTGAGTGGTGTTTCGAAAGGTGATAAATTTAAGCGGGAAACTTTTTCCCTCGTTTTTCCCAATTGGCAAAACGGAAAACAATCTCGCACCCCCAAAAACCCCCTTTGGGCCATCATGAGCAACGGTTTAAAATTTTTCAAAATGTGAAAAAAAAATGCTAAATTATGTTTCCATGTCAAATTTGGGGCCCAACCCGAACAGGGTTTCGTTTTCAGGCGTTTTTTGGGTTTGGCAACTTCGCAAACCCCCTTTGAAAGATCTCAGGTCCCCAGTTTTTTCCCCTTTCCGAGCTCCCAACCCCGCTTGGCGAAAATGGATCTAAAATTTTTTTGGTTTTTAAAACTTCGGTCCCCCCTTTCTAATTGCTCCAAAAGGCTCCATTTTTTCCCTTTCCCTTTAAATTTCCCCGGGCCCGATCCAACTCTTCCTTCCTTAATTTCTCCTGGCGATCCAACTCCCCTTTTCCTTAATTTCGGGTTCCCCCTTGTCGCTCCTTCCCCTGGTGATCCGACTTTTCCTTTCCCTTAAATTTTCTCCGGGCCCGCCCAAATTTTTCCCTTTCCCTTAGCCCTCTTTTTGATTAAGCTCTTATTTCCCTCAAATCTTTTTCCCTCTTGCCGCAAGCTCTTGTGGGTCCCTTTTTCCCCCTTTCCCGCAAATCGGGGTTTCTTGTCCCCAAGGCATTTTTCCTTATTTCCTTCAGTCCGCCTAAAACAAAAGCCAAAAAATTCGGTGCCTGTCGGGTCCAAGAGCTACCCCGTTCTTGGGGAAACCCGTAACCCCCCTGGGTCCCCCTTAACCTCGGTTTTGGTTCCCATGGGGAAAACCGTTTTGTAAAAAAGAAGGGAGGTTTTTTCCCCTTTCGACAGTTAACTTGCCAGCTTCTTCTTTTTCTTCTCTGAGCCCCCGAGTTGGAACCAAACGGCCTGAACGTAAAATTTTCTTTTTCCTCGATGGACTTTCCCAAACCTAACAGTCAAATTATCGCAAAAAATCAGT
Source organism: Conus ventricosus (assembly GCA_018398815.1). Classification (NCBI taxonomy): domain Eukaryota; kingdom Metazoa; phylum Mollusca; class Gastropoda; order Neogastropoda; family Conidae; genus Conus; species Conus ventricosus. The sequence continues at coordinate 77,127,099 of CM031612.1, read as the reverse complement.
TCAGGGGGGAACGGCGTAAAAAAAAATTTTTTTTTTTCTCCCTTTAACACCTTTCACACACCCACTATACAAAAACCCTAACTACAACCTCAAATTTTTAAAACAAAAAATTAAAACTCGGAACGTTTAAGATGAAGGGGGGAAATTTAATGAGCCCCTGGGGGTGGATCCCCTTTCAAGTTTTCAGGTTTTGGCCCGGGCCTAAAACTCAGTCGGGTTTAATTGAACCCGGACCCCCGGGTCAGAGCCCCAGGCCCCTCCAACCCCCCAACGTTCAAAAAAACCCCCGGACAGGACAAAAAAAAAATTCCCAAACCCAAAAAATAAGGATGTCCAAAACCCTTTCACACCCAAAAAATAAAACGAAATGAAACCCCCCAAACCTATTTTCATCCTTCTTTCCCTCCTGCCCCCCAAAATTTTTGGGTTAAACGTCGCCGAGGGAGATGGCAAAACCAAAGTAGGGGTTTAAATTCCCCCGTTCAAACACCAACGCCCGGGCCCGCTTTAAAACCTTCATCCACAACCCCAAAAAAACCCCTAAAACTAGATTCATCCCAAACCAACTCAAAAAAATTTTTAATTTTAAATTCAAAATTTTTTTAAATTAACTCACAACATGGACCCCTTTCAAAAAAAAACAAAAACCAATAATTTGTTTAAAAACCATACCCCGCACAAAAAAAACTTTTAAAAAGGCCACGCGTAGGGCTTAGGACACACACACACTGCCGAACGTCTGTTCCTTTCTGGTACAAAAATTGTGAATGACAAAACAATAAATTTTCGCCAAATGTTTAAAAATTTTTTGTTTTGCAACAAAAAACGGGGGTATTAAAATAAATTCCCAAACTTGCAGCAAAAGACCAAATTTCCAAAATTAACTCAAAATTTTTTGACAAAGCAAAATCATACCAACAGGGTTCATACTTTGCGGGTTCCCTTTTTAAAAAACAAAGGGTGAAACCCAAAAGTAAAAAGCGATGAAAGCTTTTTAAAGTGTTCTTTTTTTCAAAAGTTCATGGGGTTCAAAACACCAAAAAGACGATAAAACACACCAAAACTGAGCGTTGAACAAAAAAAAACCATGGCGTCCCGGGTTTATATTGGGGGGGAGCAAATTTTTGTTGACCCCTTCAAACAAAGAATTTTTTCATTTTTTTTGTCATTTTTTTTCCTCGTTCTCCCCCGGGTCTTGGGGCCCCCCTTTGGAAAATTCTTTTCTCCAAAATTCTTCCCTCTCCATACTTCCATGGGCCTTTCCCCGCCCCCTGGGAAGGAAGCCCGACCAAAAAGTCCGTTGCTAAAACGAGGGTAAATGGAGTCATTTAATTCCCGCCCTCTGCTCCGAAAACAAGGTCAACCCCCGTCTGTCGGCCTTAAACGAAACAGCGGTTTCTCTCCCAGCCGGGTTTGCGGAAGGGGCCCCGGGCCCACACCCTTTTTAATAGGTTTGGGGATGACATAAATGAATGGAAATTATTTCCCCGATTCTCCCCAAGGAAAAACCTTTAAGCCCCTTTAACTTTTAAAAAAATGGGTTTAAAATTTTTTTTATAAAACCTTTATTTTTTTCCCAACGAAA
>CM031612.1:77118014-77120514 GCA_018398815.1 Conus ventricosus | reverse complement strand
GAAACTGTAGTTTATGACTCCGAAAGAAAAAATCAAGACAGAAAACATTCGGTCTCATCGCGAAACTGTAGTTTATGACTCCGAAAGAAAAAATCAAGACAGAAAACTTTCGGTCTCAATCGCGAAACTGTAGTTTATGACTCCGAAAGAAAAAATCAAGACAGAAAACTTTCGGTCTCATCGCGAAACTGTAGTTTATGACTCCGAAAGAAAAAATCAAGACAGAAAACTTTCGGTCTCATCGCGAAACTGTAGTTTATGACTCCGAAAGAAAAAATCAAGACAGAAAACTTTCGGTCTCATCGCGAAACTGTAGTTTATGACTCCGAAAGAATAAATCAAGACAGGAAACTTTCGGTCTCATCGCGAAACTGTAGTTTATGACTCCGAAAGAATAAATCAAGACAGGAAACTTTTGGTCTCATCGCGAAACTGTAGTTTATGACTCCGAAAGAATAAATCAAGACAGGAAACTTTGGTCTCATCGCGAAACTGTAGTTTATGACTCCGAAAGAATAAATCAAGACAGGAAACTTTTGGTCTCATCGCGAAACTGTAGTTTATGACTCCGAAAGAGTGCTGTTTATGGCGCCATGTCGCCCAGTATAAATGCAGGCACTAAGAACACGTATGCCTTCTGTCTGCGTCGGTGCTAGAGCATACAAGTATGGTTTCAGTCTACATTGGTGCTAGGCGAATTAGTGCGGTAAGCGACATTCCTTTGAAGTTACTTGCATGTCTTTCGTCTTTTAAGTGAACAAAAGTTGTCTTTCTTGTTGGTTTTTTCCAGCTTCTTTCTATTTAGATCCGGAACTAAAATAAATGTTTTCTGTCGGGATTGAAAGGTCTGACACGAAATCTTGTTACTAATTATATACCGCTATTGTTCTCTTATACAACGAGTCGTTACGTATTTTGATTAATGTTCAAATGCATACAAATTCTAATTCTCATTAACCGAGCCGTCTGCTTAATCGTCCGTATAGATAGAAATAACTGAGGCGCATGCGCTAAACAGGCTACGTGACGCGACTTTCCTCCAAAGGCCCAGTGTGTACATTCAGTCATTGTGGAACAGACGACTTTCCTCCAAAGGCTCAGTTTGTGCATTCAGTCATTGTGGAACAGACGACTTTCCTCCAAAGGCCCAGTGTGTACATTCAGTCATTGTGCAACAGACGACTTTCCTTCAATGGCCGTGTGCGTTCAGTCATTGTGCAGCAGACGACTTTCCTCCAATGGTCTAGGGTGAGTATTCAGTCATCGTGGAACAGACGACTTTCCTCCAAAAGTCTAATGTAATCATTCAGTCATCGTGGAACAGACGGCTTTCCTCCAATGGAGAGAACGTAGAAATACCAGTCCTGGCTCACTTCGTCCTCAACCCAGTTTCGGACGAAGTGACCCAGGATTGGTATTTCTACGTTCTCTGCCAAGTAAGACTTCAACAACGAATTAAAAATAATAATCCATCACACAATTCTTTCAATAACCAAAAATAACGACCCTACAAACATACTGTGTAGGGTTATCCGTTTTCAATACTAATTTACAAAACTTGCTTGTCTTTTAAAACTAAGTTATATTTTTTACATAAAATCCGCACTAATTCTATTTTCGGTCTTGATTCGCGCGCCCATGCACACACTCACACACACTAAGACACACACACTAACACACACACAGACACACTAACACACACACACACACACACACACACACACACACACACACACACACACACACACACACTCTTTCTCTTTCTCTCTCTCTCTCTCTCAATTAAATGGCATAAAATCCGCACACTTCTTCTGACTAATTTCTACCTACAAACTTTGTACACAGACAGGCAGACACGGGGCTGAAACCTGATCACTTAATTTACGGCTTTGCGGCCTTCGTTTACACAGCGCACGGCCCGCTTACAAACTGCGACCAAAAATCAATAAAGCACACCTGGCGGGCAGGCACGGGGCGCACTAACTGCATTAGCAAATGTTTTGGAATATTCTCGATTGTGCCACGTCGACACACCGTCTCGAGGCTGTCACGTGACACGACCGGGTTCGCCATTGTTTGCTCGGACTCTCGCACAAGAAGGTTGTGTTTTGACTGCGCTCTGGTGTGACACTGTGTTTTAATTGTGTTATTTTAAAATGGCTAAAACGTTACTGAAGAACAGGTTTGTGCTATTCGAGACATAAGTTTTACTTTAACTGCATGTTAGAGTATTTGTTGAAAGAATTAGGCGAAGCATGTTGTGAAACCGGAGAGATTGTTTTTCTAGAAAACGAAAAAAGTGAACTAACTGCTTTGGAAATGAACGACTATCTTAAAGGTTTGTTGGTTCAAGGAAATGAAACAAGATGTAGCCAGTTTTAATACATGTTTGACTATTGATGAGATGGTTCCTTATCTAATAAATGGCGCTGCATTGTTGAAAGTCGGCCGAAGCAAAACAAACCATAAGGTTGATTGTTGGGAGTGGCTGAGACAGTCA
>CM031612.1:77109213-77117914 GCA_018398815.1 Conus ventricosus | reverse complement strand
TGTGAACTCCTGGGATTGCCTCTTTTAATGGTAACTCTATGTTTTAACAATAATTGATTCACTTGGCCTTTAAATTCTTTTCCATCGTCGACTTGAATCATGCGAGGATAAGTTAGTGGCCCTCGTTGGTATATCAGTTGTATAGCGACAGCAACAGCAGAAGCACTCTTTTGTGTTAATGGCTCCGCATCTTTGTATCTTGAAGCCATGTCAATGACTGTGAGTGCGTACTTAAATCTTTTTCGTCTAATCGTATCAGAGGGTAAATATAGAAGGTCCATTTGATGGGTGTCGTTTGGAGTTGTGTTCACAAAGTGTGGTCTCTGTATTCGCCTAGGTGCAGGTAAATAAATTTGCCAAATCGCTTGTTTAGATAACCATTCCTTTGCTGTTTGTTCACTGACTCCTGCCGCTTGGCTTAGCTTTTGTATTGCTGTGATACCCTTCCAATATCCTTTGGGCGAATAATAGATTTTGTTCATTTTTATTCAGCCAATATTATGCGCAACAAAATACACAACGGTCATGCCAAAGACAATAAACACGATTTCTTGCATCTTTTGTTTTTCTGATGGCTGATAAAAGTCACTAAATTTTGGTGGGGGCAATGTCTCAATTGGTTTGCCTGTTACAAGATAATATTCTTTTATTGCTTGATCAACATCTTTAAATGTGTAAGCTGCATGACCCTGTTTTTTCAGTGTGTTATTAATAAAATCTAACTGCTCAATTCTCTGCTTTTCATAGGCGTCTTGTGCTGCAGCTAGTTGCTCCACAGCTTTGTTATGTCTTTTTCTCTCGCCTTCATCCCGTAGTTTACTAAATGCGTAATTACTACCGCTAAAAGCGAGCGCATTCACCACAGCACCGCCTATCATCATTACGAGTGAAGCCATTTTTTATAAATGTATTTTTTATTTACATATTTATACTGTCTGGAATTATTCCTTGCTTGACAAGAAAATCTTTCGTGGCAAACGAAGCTGCAATGATAGCAATTAGCTTTGCTGAATCCTCAAAGTCTAGTTTGCCAAGATCTGCTGGTTTAATTCTTAACAAGCTTTTACCAAGCATTGTGTATCCTACACTTAACCCCCCAATAACAGCAGAATGGTATACAAGGTTAGCAACAGTTTTTTCGGTGCTCATTTTTAGAAAATAAAATAATTATAATTAATAAAAAACATGAACAGTGATGATCTACTACAGCTACAAGGCGGCCTAAACCTTCCTGAACTTATGAATGGCCAAGTTGATGATCAAGCTATTATGCCCAAAAAGGAAAGGCTGTATTCTTTGGCAGCATGTGGAAAAACAAAACAGTTCCTCGGAACTGAATTCAGCATAGAACAGATTCAACAGATGTCTCCACAAGACATTATAAAGTATCATAACAGGTATGAAGCGCAGCTGGGTCTAGAATGGTGAAAAGTGTGGGGCAAACGGTTCTTAGTTTGTACACTAAACTAGTCAGTAGATTTGCTCCCATTGATTCTGAACAAGATCTTACGTATGATTTAACGCAAGATCCAGTTTTAACAAAGTCATTACAGTCTCTAGGATGTGATTTATACTACAGATTTGGAACATTGTTATCGCCGTTAATCATGGGATTAATTACTTTTAATCATATAGATTTTGTTTCCCTTCAAAATGAACGAGCTGGAAAATCATCAGAACCAGAATCAGGAAACATTGAATCAGGTGGAGAAAGTAACCAAGCCAGAAAATCAGCAGAATCAGAAAACACTGAATCAGGTGGGGGCCAGTGAAAAGCATCCTCATCCTGGGCGTGTTAAAGCAGGAAAAAAATTAGCAGAGTGGAACAGACAAAAAAAATTAATGTTACAGAATATAACTCATCATGAAAACATAACACCGCCAACGCCAGAACAAGTTGATTCAATGCCAGCTATAAAAACTCCATGTGATACAAGACCTACAGCGCCAAAGTCTTCATGGAATATTGAACTTAAAACTGTTGCCATTTTTGGCGCCATTGCTGCTGTTGGGGGCAGTTATTACGGTTATAAAATATATAACCAATGGCAACAAAAACAAAAGCAATCAAAAAAATCTGAACCGCTAAATACAGAAAAAGACAACAGCACGCCAAAACCGCCAACAGCAAAAGATCGTTTTGATCCATTTCAAATGGAATAATATTTTAAGAACTTAATTTTAAAATTTTTTTAATAAAAATAGATCATGGCGTATTATAAAATGATGAAGTCAATAAATAAAGACATGGAGTCTATAAAAGACATTTCCATAGACCAGAATTGTAATCAATGTGGTTGCTTAGGATGTAAGAACTTCATTAAGATCTATGCTGACCGATCTTGTGCAGAAAACGCTGAGCAAGACATCCTCAACGATGACGCGTTTTTTGAGGCGTGTGTGTACTATATTAGACATCTACTATTTAAGATAAAAACATAGATTGTATTTTTTTGATAATTATAAGATAACTTGAATAAGAACTTGGTTGTACTTAGAGGATGACTTAATTACAATCTTGAGGTAACTTAATCAAGAACTTAATTAAAAACTTAATCAAGAACTTATTAAGAACTTGAAGTAACTTAATTAAAAACTTAATTAAGAACTTGGGGTGACTTAATTAAAAACTTAATTAAGAACTTGGGGTGACTTGGGGGCAGGAGTGTGTGTGGTGTACACAGAGCTTTATTATTTGTCATGTGTAACACCACTTAGTGCAAGACAGTGCTTGCGTTTTTGTGATGCATTGGCTCTTTTGTTGCAAGTTCAAAGCAGCCACCAAGTGCATTTAACAAAAGCCTGATTGAATAAAACAAGACAATTGTATAAAGTACAAAAAGGCAGCCTAAAAGTTTGTAACAGGGCGTAGAAGCAGGACGTTGAAGCAGGTGAAGCGTAGACAGCAAAGCGACAAAGCAGCAAAAAAAAGTCTGATCTTACTGCTGATAGCCTTTAACCGCTCTAGGGTAGAGCGCTAGATCTCTCAAACAGCTCGTCACTGCAACCTTGGCCGCTCTAGGGTGGAGCGCTGGAAAACGGCTTGCTACTGTGACCTTGGCCGCTCTAGGGTGGAGCGCTGGAAAACGGCTTGCTACTGTGACCTTGGCCGCTCTAGGGTGGAGCGTTAGTTCTCTGATCACTTGACCTAGTTTGCTGTGCCCCTCTTTTCTCAACCGGGCTTGCAACTGGGTTACAGCAGTAATTGCTGTAGCCAAGCTTTTATGGCGGCTCTAATCGCCAGTAGTAGTACATCCAGCATTGTATATTTGAAGCATTTATATGAAGATAGTGCTGGCCACACACTGCTCCTCTCCATACTGGTAGATGTACTAAGGTCTGCCTAACCCTATCTAGGTTGTTTGCCAGAACATTCGAAAATCGCCATTCAGTTGCATAAGGGCACACTTGAAGGCAGATGAACTGGTTAGAATTAGAAAAGTAGAAAAGTATACACATCTTAATACACAGACCAGCTTGCCACATGAACACTGAATCTGTAGTTAACAATCAATCAAGTCTGATACAAACTGAGAACATTTTTACTTAGGAGGAACAGCAAAAATGTTTCAAATATAAGTTTTTTAGCATACGAATCAGCCGTGTTTACCTCCGCCTTAAGAAATGAACGCCATGTTTTTTAAACATGGCTTTAGCTGTCTCAAGCCAGCTCCCAACAATCAACGCGTGATGGTTTGTTTTGCTTCAGCCGACTTTCAACAATGCAGCGCCATTTATTAGATAAGGAACCATCTCATCAATAGTCAAACACGTATTAAAACTGGCAACATCTTGTTTCATTTCCTTGAACCAACAAACCTTTAAGATAGTCGTTCATTTCCAAAGCAGTTAGTTCACTTTTTCGTTTTCTATAAAAACAATCTTCCCGGTTTCACAACATGCTTCGCCTAATTCTTTCAACAAATACTCTAACATGCAGTTAAAGTAAAACTTATGGCCTCGAATAGCACAAACCTGTTCTTCAGTAACGTTTAACAAAACCAACCTGCACAAAACCCGGTAAATATCTTCTCACTACAACGCACACACCTTCACAGCTCCAACGCCGCCAAGTAAACTGACAATACAAACCGGTCTTGCTGACGTGGCGGCCACAAAGTGGGAGTGACACGTGACAGTCTAGAACATTCCCTAACGCGCCGCCAGGTGTGCTTTATTGATTTTTTGGTCGCAGTTTGTAAGCGGGCCGTGCGCTGTGTGAACGAAGGCCGCAAGCCGTAAATTAAGTGATCAGGTTTCAGCCCCGTGTCTGCCTGTCTGTGTACAAAGTTTGTAGGTAGAAATTAGTCAGAAGAAGTGTGCGGATTTTATGCCATTTAATTGAGAGAGAGAGAAAGAGTGTGTGTGTGTGTGTGTGTGTGTGTGTGTGTGTGTGTGTGTGGTGTGTGTGTGTGTGTGTGTGTGTGTGTGTGTGTGTTAGTGTGTCTGTGTGTGTGTTAGTGTGTGTGTTCTTAGTGTGTGTGAGTGTGTGCATGGGCGCGCGAATCAAGACCGAAAATAGAATTAGTGCGGATTTTATGTCAAAAATATAACTTAGTTTTAAAAGACAAGCAAGTTTTGTAAATTAGTATTGAAAACGGATAACCCTACACAGTATGTTTGTAGGGTCGTTATTTTTTGGTTATTGAAAGAGAATGTGTGATGGATTATTATTTTTAATTCGTTGTTGAAGTCTTACTTGGCAGAGAACGTAGAAATACCAATCCTGGGTCACTTCGTCCGAAACTGGGTTGAGGACGAAGTGAGCCAGGATTGGTATTTCTACGTTCTCTAGGGTTGAGGAGGCGAGGGCTATATAGCAGGAACGCATATGGGTGGGAAGAATGAGCAAAGGGGGCGTGGAGAGGAAGGGTGAGGGTGGGTGTGACGAAATGGGTGTTGGGTGGAGATGGGGGAAGGGAGGGGGGGTGATTGGTGAGGGGTGGGAAGCAAGAGGGGAGTTGGGGATGGTTTGTCCAGTTGTGCGTTTCAGAAACGGGAGATCACGAGGATTCTCGCTCGCTTAGCGAATGTGAGGGTTTTGCTAGGAAAAGGCGAGGATTTGTTTGACGGTCTTGGGGCCGTCTCGTATGCGAGGGAAGAAAGCAGACAATTACTACCGTTCTGTGATTGGTGCACGAAAGGTGGTACCGTTTTTGTAATTGGTGCATGAAAACAGCTACCGTTCTGTGATTGGTAGCCTACATCAAACCATCCAAACGCTGACACTTCAACAGCAAGAAGAGCTTGAAGATGTGGGCTGCACACCAAAAATTGCTAAAGGAGTCGGGTATTTATAGACTGGCGCAATTAGATGGTTTTGAGAATTTTCATGGTGTCTGAAAATTGATTCTCCACATTTTCTTTCACATGGCCATCAAGGTAGAAGTCTGGTGGTTCCAGGCAAACAGATTAAAACCAAAGGAATGGGACTGTTCGGGGGCTTCCAGTTAGCGCAAAGACAGGGTCACGTGTGAGTGCAAAGGCCTGAAACGTGACGTCAACAAAGGGGGAAGCTCATGTATTTGAAGACTGTATGTGAAGTTATTATTATTATTATCATTCTTACTATGACTACTTATATAGCGCCTATCCTCGGCTCGAGACCAAGCTCTAAGTGATTTACAGTCCACACTCGTTTACATAATGGGCTGCCTACCTGGGTAGTGCCGACTAAAGAGCTGCCAGCTGGCGCTTCATTCAGTTGTTTCCCGTGTCATTCAGTCAGTATCGTTCAATATCGTTCACTCAGTTTCCTTACTTTCTTCATTCTTTCCATTTCTCAAGCAGGGTGCATGCTATGTGTAACGTGTCATCCACACCAACGGCCAAACTAGCCTTCTCTTCCCAAAGTTGGTGATGGGATTTTATATGTGTGCAAGATGTTATGCGTGCGTTCACACATGGGACCTCGGTTTATAGTCTCATTCGAAGGACTGTATGGGAAAGGGAGTCAGAACCAATGTTAACACCGAGGGAAAAATCCCCCTTTACCAAAACGGCCCGGCGGAGATTCGAACCAGCAACCCCAGGATCAGCAAGATTGTGAGTCCGGCGCTCAACCACTGAGCTATTCCAGCCCCCAGGTTATCAGTGGAAATCCCCCAAACAAGTGAAATAATTTGTGGGGAGTTGTTCTTTTGATCGATCATCAGTTTAACATTACATGTTGGCTCAAAATTATGGTAGGCCTCAAAACGCTGACGTGGGTTATGTAGTGACTTAGTTGGGTTATGTAGTGACTTAGTTGGGTTATGTAGTGACTTAGTGCCAAATCCAAATTGTGGCGTGCGGCCAGAAGTCACATTGTCATTTTGAATTTGTCTTGCGCCCGTTTCTTTAATCCCCTTGACTTTCACGACTCTCTCCGCATGGATAGGTCACTGAGTCATCTTGCGAGTTCTCGCGTCAATGAAACTCACCGCCTCTGGTTAGGGGGAAAAGGTGATGGTGTTGCTTAAGTGACGTTTGTGATGTAAACGTCAGGCTAAACGTAAAAAGGTTTCTTTGCACTCGTACAAGCATGACGCGCTCTCATGCACCCACCAAATATTCCACTCGCTAGGGTATATGATGTCAGCGTTCACATCTCTTCTGACTCAACTAAGATCAAAAGGTATGGTTTCTATTCTACTTATACACTTGAAAAATGAAATGTACGAAAATTATGAGAAACACATAGCAGATCAATACTATATTTAACTCCCTGTTAAATGCTACGATTTTACACACTTACTCGGCCAAGGTTACTGTGTGTCTCTCTCTGTCTGTCTCTGTCTGTCTGTCTGTCTGTCTGTCTCTCTCTCTCTCTCTCTCTCTCTCTCTCTCTCTCTCTCTCACACACACACACACACACACACACACACACACACACACACACATCACCATCATACCACCACCACCAACAACAACAACGATGACGACGACGACAACAACAGCAACAACAACAACAACAAACAACTGATTAATTAACGATTTAGTGTGGTCTACTCTCTCACCAATGGACATCAAAATTCTCACACAATTATTATCCTCTTCAGTAACCGTCACGTCGTCTTCTTACATCCAAAAGTCAAGTCGACATTAGCGTCAGCTCAGAACCCCACAAGTACAATACCAGGTCAGACAAGTTTGTGGACTCCAACCCTGGAGGTATGAAGTCTTCGGGACCTATTCTGTCCCTGCTTTTTTTTCCTTCTCCCGTCTTACCTTCTGTGTCATCTCAGAGACATTGCATCCACACCGCTCATTACCTTAATTAAGGAATAGGACAAACAGTTGTTCTAAAAAAATAAATTAAAAAAAAAAAAAAAATTTTTTTTTAAAAAGCACAAAAAAAAAAAGTGAGTGAAATACTCGTGATCCTCCGGAGACAGCAACGAAAATATCCGATTTCCCTATTTATCGCTGTTTTCCTGCAAAGCACAATGACTTGTGTTCCTGAAGAGAGAGAGAGAGAGGAGAGAGAGAGAGAGAGAGAGAGAGAGAGAGAGAGAGAATGTAAAGAACCAAAGAAAGAAAAAAAGGAGGGGAGGGGGGTGGAGGGGGGCAGGGGGAGGAGACAGCTGAAACTGGCTTCTGGATGTAGCTGACTCCGACATTCTGACGTTTGTGTGCTTCCATTCGGTTACACTTCAGGCGATAGTCGCCTAGTCCAACGAGCCACACGTACGAGGGGCGGGGCCACCACCAGGCGGCAGTAGCGAGTGTAGGGGCCTACGTGCTCATCGCCATCGACCAGGGCGGCAGTTATTCAACTCTGGGCTCCAGTCTCCGAATGGGAGTCATAGGTTAATCCGACCCGAACCGGCACACCCGCCCCGAGGTCAGCGTGGTAGGCGATGGCGCGATGAGACGCGGCACGTAGGGTCGCTGTTGGTGGTGGTGTTGTTGGAGTTGTAATGCCAGGTGGCACGTTACTTATAGCCATTGAGACGCGGACCGACTCTCCGTTATGTAGACTCCCCGTCTGAACATACTTCCACCGTTCAAGTCTTGGGTAGGACCAAAAAAAAAAAAAAAAAAAAGAAGAAGAAAAAAAGTGATACATAAATTTTTGAAAGCAGAAACAAAAACAAACAGACAAACAAACAAACAAACAAAACAGTCAACCAACCAACCAACCAAACAAAAACAAAAAACGAAACGAAAACAACTGATAAGTGTGGTTATCAATGCATGAAATATCTGATACAAGAGAATATTAACGAACAAGACACCTGATTTAACAAAAAAAAAAAACGAAAAAGAAAAAAAGCCTGTCAAAGATTAGATTCACGAATGAAGACACATGTCAACGTCTAAAATTATCGATGACTAAATATGGCTGTCGGTGAATAGACCACATGGTAGCTGTCACCGCCTAAAGCAATCGATAAATAAGGTTATCAATACCTGGAAATAAGTAGTAAATAAAGCTCTGTACGTTCATAACAATGGAATAACAGTAAGATGGTCAAGGCATAAAACAATTGAGAAAAAAGGTTTTCAACGCATAAAACAACCTATAATTATCTTCAGATGCTTTCCGAGCATAAAACAATTGAAAAATGAGGTTGTCAATTTATGGAGCATGCAATAAATACGTTTGTCAGTGTATACAACTAATAAGGTCGTTAGCGTATTTAAACAACTGACAGATAAAATCGTCAATGCACACAAGTTAAAATTGAGGTTGTTAGTTCATAGAACAAGTTATAAA
>CM031612.1:77096713-77104213 GCA_018398815.1 Conus ventricosus | reverse complement strand
TCAAAGCGCAAAGCAAGCGAAAGAACCCTGCTCTTCTGGTTTTGACATTGATTGTCGAGAACTGCTTCTTGTTTTCTGGCTGTTTTGTTGGTTGACCAATATACGACAAAAAACACAAACAACCGACGGGAAGCAGTGTTTTTTGTGCCTTCTAATGGTATGGTTTTGTTGTGCTCTTTCTTTCTATTCCATTCTATTCTTTCTACTGGTCTTTCTTTCTTGTACAAGTTAGTTACTTCCTTTTTTGGTTATGTTGGGTTTAGTTTTTGTGTTTTGTCCCTTTTCTTCTTCTAATTTCTTTTTTTTTTTTTTCCTTCTTTATTTCTATCTATGTGCCTTTTCTGTGGGGTTTGGGGTGGTTGGTGGTTTTGGGTGGTGCTTCTTCCTTTTCTATGTTATTTTTTATCTTCAACATTACATTATTAACGTCCTCCGAGTGACAAAAACAAAAAAAAAACAACAGATAACAACAAACAAGACAATATGAACAACAAACAGAATAGATGTGAGCCACGGAAAATGTGTGGGGTGTGTTCCGTGGGTGGGTGTAGGTTGATGACCGTTGCTGAAGAGGATGTGTATGGGTACTGGTGCTGTGGTGTGGGTGGGGTGTTGAGGTCACTCACATGTCTACATTTAGCGGAGAGACAATGCGAGCACATATAGATAAATTATGACGGAAATATTACTCATTTCGTGGATTCTATCTCTATTTCTCTGCAATTCACTTTAATCGTGACATAGGGGATATTACTACAAAACATGCTAAAAGCGAAGAAGTATGTGTGGTAGAGTACGGGAGTGGATAAGTGGGAGTTTAGCTAAGGGTCATGTTGAGGGATATGGGACAGCGAAGTTTAGGGTGGTGAGGTTTTTTAGAGGTGGTAAACTTGTCAATAAATACAGTGGGTTGCAGTTTATCTTCGCATCCCCATGATGTCTCGTCAGGGAAGTATTGTTTGGTGTATTCTGCCTGTTGTTTTCCTGACACCTGAAATTTTGCTTGTCTTTTTGGTCCTTGAATGTAAAATGTGCGTTCCCAATTATACCGTGATTGGTTTCTTCTCTATATTTTGCAAGCACTCCGCCTTCTATTTGCCTTCTTTTTGTTTATTTCTGTGCCATTTTCAATAATACATCACTGCCGCACGGTTAGTCAGTCTCCCCGATATACACCACAACATGTTCTTGTCGCAGCACATCGTCGGCATGATCCGGCCAAAAATGCAACCTCCACCAATAGAAAACAACTGCTCTGCTGTTGAGTCACTGATGAGGTTATGGTGGGATGAGCTATGGGCGTGGTAGAGTGCCTATATAAACCAGAGTGTCATTTGGCCCCCAAGGTGAAAAAAATACATTACACAAAAATATGTTTTCCTTTTGTGTAAACTTTGAATCCGCATTGAAAACTCACCTTTACAGGTGCTTGCTCCTCGAGTTGTCAGTTTTCTTTGATAGTGCTTTGTACTCTCGGGGGGGAAAAGATTGCCTGCCACGTCGCGAAAGTAGCGGACGAGAAGAGGGAAGACGAAAAAAGAAGGATTACTTGGAGAAAAGAAGAGGACGCAGAAGTGTAACTAGAGTGAGAGAGAGAGTTTGAAACATTCAGCTGTTTGTGTGCGTTGAAATTGTTATTCGAGGTGGCAATGCACCCATGACGAGAAAGCTTGTACGAGCAATTTATCTTCAGTCTTTGAATGGCAGCGACCGACGCCTAACTATTACAAACTGAACCTTATAAGTGATGATCGTGAGCAAACATGCTGTATTAGCAAACGATTGAAAGATAGTGTGACTTATGTATATTTTTTTGCGAAACACAGTTAAAAAAATAAAAGACAGAAGAGAAAGGAAAAAGGGATGTCCTTGTTCAATGACATATTGGGAAAAACAAGGTGGGGGGGGGGGGGATAGTAAAAACCCTCGCAGCCAAAGAATGAGGCGGCGTAACAGGAGAGAAAAAGAAACAATTTATATCTTTAAACCAGGGGAGAGTTTAAAATTGTGTTCTGGTTTGTTGTTTATTTGAAAGCAGTCAGATGTGTGGTTGCGTGCGTGCCATGATTTGTTCCCCCTGGTTATGCATGTGAGTGAGTTACATTGTTTCTGTAGCATGTGAGTGTGTGTACAGGGTATTCTGTATGCGTGTGAGTGTGTGTACATGGAGACCGCGTGTGACAGAAGGTGACCCCAATGTTTTAAACAATGAAAAATTAAGTAAAAACCCTGTATTTTTTGTGCTGTGACTTGGGCCTAGTAAGAAAGATTTAGTTTGCCTCCACTTACCATAGAATTCTAAGTGGGATTCCATTTCTTTTCCCGCTCCTGGTTTAGTATGTATTTATGGTAG
Organism: Conus ventricosus; assembly: GCA_018398815.1. Classification (NCBI taxonomy): domain Eukaryota; kingdom Metazoa; phylum Mollusca; class Gastropoda; order Neogastropoda; family Conidae; genus Conus; species Conus ventricosus. The sequence goes on along the minus strand of CM031612.1, from coordinate 77,101,860 downwards.
GCTATGGTCTCTCTTGTTTTGATTTGTTGTTGATGTTGTTGTTTTGTGGCTATTGATTTCATTAATGATGATTTGCGGCCTTGTTCCTTTTTTTTTGCTTAGTTGAATTTTGATTAGTATTAGTTTTCTATTCGTTTCCCACCTACAACCGTAGACGATTGGCTCTTCCACCTCCTCTTCCAACATCCGCGCAACAGGAGATGCAAGAGTTGGAGAGGATGTGTCCCTCCCCTTCCCTACAATAAGCCCCCTCCTAGGTTTCTTTCAACTTCCCCACGGACTGCCCCTCTGCAGTTCTTGTAGCTCTGTTTATTGCGGTTCCCCCATCTCGCCACACGGGTGGCAGCAGCCACTGGGTTCTTTTCCAAGGGCCTCTTCATATTCCCTGTCTCCACGCTGATCTTGGTGCTTAGCACTCCCTTGCACTCTTTCTCTTTTCTTGCCTTCAAAACTCTCCCGACCATTCCACCATAAGCGCTATCATACTTTGGCTTATGAACTTTTTTCGGGAGTCATTTCAGATACAAACAAACAAACAAAACCCGAAATGGATTTTCCATCGTTTCGTGTCAATTCTATAATCGGCATGTCAGATCAATCGTCATTAATGATGCGGTGACCTGAAACTTTGACTTGACAAGCCAATATAAAAAGAAACAACAAACCAAATCTAAACACCTTACTACGTTCTAATGATTATGTCTGTTCATAATCCAATTTAATAAATGGCATCTAATCAATTCTGATTGTTTCAAGATTCTTTCATTGCGCAAATCTAGCACAAAGAGAGAGAGAGAGAGAGAGAGAGCGAGAGAGATTGATTGATAGAATGATTGAATGATTGAATTGATATATCTACCCCATTTCCAAGGGTAACAAATCAGCAAATAGAAATATATGCTTTTTTTTTTTTTTCATATCATCCGGCTTGCTCCACAAGCGACTAACGTGACTAGCAAACTAAGCATGACCTACTTCTATCAACATCCAGAGACTTATCCAAACATACGTATTCTCGAAAAATAACGGAACAATTGTGATGAGTGTTTTGCTCATCAGTATATGAATTTAAAGATAATTGAAGAGAGAGAGGGGGGGGGAGAAGAGAGAGAGAGAGAGCAAAATCATATAAACAATCGTTATGCTCTGTGACTGTCGCTAGTCTATTTGTTTGTTTGTGATTCCCCCGTCTAACAAACAAACCTCCATGCCACCCAACGCATTCCCACAATCCTCGTGGCCCGAGCATGCCGCGTGCAAAGCTTGCACGTAGAGTCGGCGGCACAGCCCGTATAGATAAATTAATTGGTCCTGGGCGATTTCAACGGTGAGAAGTTAGCGGGGTTAGTCCGATAACAGGGAAAAGTCGGGCGTGCCTGCGGAGATCGTCGCTCAATTAAATTATTATATGGGCGTGCTTTCTGTCGGGCCCAGCACGCCCGTAATTTGAAAGGTCATGTAAAACTCATTTCTTGCAGAGAAAGAACGAACGAACCAACGAATTTAAAATGTGATGATTAAGCATTTATATATTTTTGTTGTTGTTGTGGTTTTTTTTGTTTTGTTTGATTTTTGTTGTTGTTCACACCCCAGCCTCTTTAGGAAAGAAACAAAAATATGATACGAGTAAGAGACAAAACCAAAACAATATACATTAAAAAAAATGGCAATAAATAAGCATGATACATTTGAAAAAAAAATCAAGTAACAAAACAGTAAACAAGAAGAGAGAGAGAGAGAGAGAGAGAAGAGAGAGAGAGAGAAAGCGACCCGACCGACCGACAGATAGTCAGGCGGGAAATAAAAGGGCGAAAGACCTAGAAGCCACATGGATAACACAGGTAGGTTTGTCCGGGATGGGGGTCGGGGTATGCGGGTGGCTTGATGAGTGAGCGGGAGGACGGGGGATGGGCGGGGGGGGGGGGGGGGTGGGGGGGGGGGGGGGGAGGAGTAAGGGGTGGAATGAGGAGTGTGTTTGTAGGGTCAGAGGTGTCTTAGTGGGATGTGTGATGTATGTGTTTAGTGGGGCAGGACGGATGGAATGGAGGTGAAGGGTGGGGGAGTGCAGCGGAGGGGAGAATGGAATGAGGTGAAGGTAGGCGCACCGGGACACAAAAAAGCCAGCACATAAAAACCACAAACAAACCAAACAAAACAAACAGCCCAATGGTGAGGATGATGCTAAATTCAGATCTTGTCAAGGTTTGGCATTTTCCACGATCCCGAACCCACCTAAGGCAGTTTCAGAACCATCAGACAAATATACCGCGCGCGCGCGCTCGCACACACAAGCACAAAACACACAAACCCACACAACACACTCCTCACAAACGCGTGCGCAGACACAGAGAGAGAGAGAGAGGAGAAGGGGGGGGGGGGAACGAAACGAAATTTTATCTCACCAGGGTAATGAGAAAACAAACAGTGAAGCTTTTTTTTTTCCACCCATCCGTGGGGCAAAAGGAAAGCAAACCAACAGATAAAGTAAATTACAAGGACTGGGTAACAACAAATATAAACTTCCACATGCAATCACAATAATCTCCAGTTAACACAAGAACGCTATGAAAACATGTGAAACGAAGGGTAAAAGGAGTAAGGCAAGGGCAAGAAATGGGGCGAACGGGCAGAGAGAGAGAGAGAGAGAGGAGAGAGAGAAAAGAGGGAGGGCGGGGGGGGGTCGGGGCGGGCGGAGGTATGGAGGGCCCTACTCTTACTGGACTTGCTATTGCCGAGCCCAAGATGAGTGCACGATGAGTCAGGTGAGGTCAGTGAGGCAAGATGAGTCGGAGAGAACTAATAATGTCTGTTCTGGCTCACACCCGCCCTCAAACAGTTTCGGCCGGCGCTCCAGAAACAGACATTATTAGTTCACTACCTAGTAAACGTCATACACACATACATACTGTAGTAGGTTATTCCGTTTTTTAATAATACGTACTTTCACTAAACCATTGCAATTCAGATTTTTGCTTAATTCCGTGTTTTTCCTGGTCATTTTCAATACACAATTTTCACGCAAACATTCCTCAAATGCCATCTCTGTCTTTCATTGAAATAAAACACAGTCTTTTAACTGTACTCTAAAGTTCTTTTTAAACTGAGTTATATTTTTGACATAAAATCCACACACTTATTCCAGCATGTCTTCCACTGAAAGCAAGTTTTGATAAAGTGTTCTCTTTTTTAACTATTCTCTTCAGCCGAACAGTCATCTATAATAAATAGTGTCTGCGTTCCTTCAAACCCGCCTATAAAACTGTTCTAAACACTCACGCAGTTTATTGCTAGATCAACTAAATATAAGTCATCATCTGTCCATTATAAACCTTCTATCATGATATGCTTTGTTCCATTTTTTATGTGTGGACAGAAAACCACAATATATGAACAAATTAGTAACGAGAAACTGTTTGTAACAGTCCGAAGGATAAATATTGTTTTTTTTGTTTCACAACCTTCGCCCACAATCACTAGCAATGAGCGTTTTTGTCATAAAGTTTAACAGCTCATAGTTTTTATACAGAACTTACACTAATCCGGATATTGTTTTTATCATGCCCTCGTTAAGACTTGTCACTAAAAAAAAATCCAAAATGTCCCTAAAGTGTAAGATTTAATCCAATTTAACGTGCTTGTAAGACGATTGTTTCTATTTAGACTAAATAATGGATTTGTTGCTTTGTTGTTATGACCATAATAACCAACCATTTGTAAGAATGACAACAGTCACTTTTTAAGAGACAGTCAACGTCAAAGTTTGCAGCTAAATAGAATTTCCTTCAAAAGGAACGTCACCTAACGCCCAGCAACCATCCCTCTCCTTATCTTTAAGAAACAGAAATTTCAAATATCATTGTCGAACGTTCCCCTAATTTTCATTTGCGGCATGAACTGTAATTTTGTAGAAGCATCTTTAAACCGCTTCTCTTCTGTGAGGATGAACTGTTTTTTCCCATAGCGCTTATATTTCATCTCTTTCCCGACTATTGTCATCAGGCATAAGACTTTTACATGTAAAAAAAGGCCAGAGTTGAATGCTTTCTGAACTTTTTGACGCCAAAAAATGTAACATGGGCTTATGAATTCAAATTTTAATGTCCATTCTAAATATGGTTCCCCTAGGTGGCCATTATGAGGTCAGGTTTCGAACTATTTTATAGTCATCCTGCAACATTATTTTGCCTCTAGAATGAGCAGTTGATCTAGTTTAGGAAACTTTTTGTTGTCGCCAACCTCTTTGCTTTTTAATCACCATCTTTAGTGTAACTCAAAACCATACAAATGCCTATTCGCCATTCTGTTCAAAGTCCGCAACGTCTGCAAGGACTTTTAAAATTTCTAAATTATACACCATACAGGCGCTAAGTAACTCCTGATATCTTCTGGCCCACGCGACATTTTTAGTACAGTTTTATTATTTTATTTCCAAAACATGTGCATGTTAACACCTTTTTCACAACTTTCCCAGCTTTGGTCAAGCAATTTTTTTATATTAATGAACAACCCTCACACATACAAATCATTTTAAACTGTAAATTAGGGATTGTATAATTTCCATAATCGCAATATGCAGCTTTCCCCCCCCCTGATGGAAAGCTCTTAAAACAGTTGAGGGCCTTCCCATCATATAAGTTTTCATCATGCTCAGCTCGTCCAAATGACCTAGAGTATTGAATGTATGCAAGATCGAGCGGATTTACTCCCTCATAAGTAGTTTGGTTTGGTGTAACTCTAAATCTATAATTGTTACCGCAAAGCCTAGCATTTTAAATGGCTAGCTCTTTATCAAATATAACCTCCTTCTTCTTCAGGCATGAATGATAACATTGTTTTTAGATTTGCATTGTTAAGTTTGAGAGTAATGTCAAGTTTACTCATTGCTTCTCTTTTAGTGAGCAAAACCCGTAATAACCATCATGTATTGTTAACTGCTAACTTTGGCCCCTGTTTGGTTCCAACTTTTAGTAGAACCTTATTATCCTCCTTGGCTCGCTATCTTAAACCAATACGACTTGTAAATATTTCATGGGCGCGAGACCCGTTATGGCCCCGCAATGTATATCAATAGCATGTTCTCTAAAAACGAAGGACGTCTTGGTTGTTAATTGTTCAAACATTCTTTAAACGAAATAAAAACGAGTGCA
>CM031612.1:77083091-77096613 GCA_018398815.1 Conus ventricosus | reverse complement strand
GGGGCCAAAAGGAGGGGGGCACAAATGGACAGGTTTGGGGGCAATGAAGGACAGGGCGGGGGACCCCGAAAGGGCAGGGTGCAAGAATGGACATTGGGGGGACAAAGGACAGGGTGGGTCCATAATGGGCAGGGTGGGGGCACATAAGGACGGGGTGGGTGCCATTTAATTTGGGCAGTGCTGCACATGAAGGCAGGGGTGGGGGCACATGAATGGGCAGGGGGGTGCAATGAATGGACGGGTTTGGGCACTGAAAGACAGGGGGTGGGGGCCATGAAGGACAGGCTGGGTGCACATGAAAAGGACAGGGGGGTGGGTGACCATGAATGGACAGGCTGGGGGCACATGAAGGACAGGGTTGGGTGCACATGAATGGACAGGGGGATGCACATGAATGGACAGGGTTGGGTGCACATGAACGGACATGGCTGGGCGCACATGAATGGACAGGGCTGGGGGGTGACCATGAAAAGGACAGGGCTGGGTGCACATGTAATGGACAGGGCTGCACATGAATGGACAGGGCTGGTGCACATGAAGGACAGGCTGGGCGCACTGAATGGACAGGGGGGGCACGAATGGACAGGGCTTGGCGCACATGATGGACAGGGCTGGGCACATGAATGGACAGGGGTGCAGATGAATGGACAGGGCTGCACATGAATGGACAGGGCTGGGGACCATGAATGGACAGGGCTGGGTGACCATGATGGACAGGGCTGGGTAAACCTAAATGGACAGGGTGGGCGCACAGGAATGGACAGGGCTGACATGAATGGACAGGGGGCTGGGGACCATGAATGGAAAGGGCTGGGCGGAAAATGAATGGACAGGGTGGCACATGAATGGACAGGGCTGGGTACCAGAAGGACAGGGACTGGGTGCACATGAATGGACAGGGGGGGTGGACCATGAATGGGCAGGGCTGGGTGACCATGAATGGACAGGGTTGGGTGCACATGAATGGACAGGGCTGGGTGACCATGAATGGACAGGGCTGGGGCACATAAATGGCAGGGCGGGTGCACATGAATGGACAGGGCTGGGTGCACATTTAATGGACAGGCTGGCTGCACATGAATGGAGGGGGGCTGGGTGACCATGAATGGCCCCGGGCTGGGCGCACATGAATGGACAGGGCTGGGGCCATGAATGGACAGGGCCCGGGTGCACATGAATGGGCAAAAAGGGGTGGGGTGCACATGAATGGACAGGGCTGGTGCACATGGGAAAGGACAGGGCTGGCGCACATGAATGTGCAGGCTACGGGTGCACATGAATGGGCAGGGCTTTGGGTGCACATGAATGCACAGGGCTGAGTGCACATGAATGGCAGGGCTGAGTGACATGAATGGACAGGGGGGGCCAATGAATGGACAGGGCTGGGGGTGCACATGAATGGGCAGGGCCCGGGGGCACATGAATGGACAGGGGGGGTGCACATGAATGTACAGAGTTGGGTGCACATGAAAGGACGGGGGTGGGGGGCACATGAATGGACAGGGTTGGGCACATGAATGGCAGGGCTGGGGCCATGAATGGACGGTCTGGGTGACAATGAATGGACGGGGCTTTCACATGAATGGACCCGGCTGGGTGCACATGAATGGACAGGGCTGCACATGAATGGACAGGGTGGGTGCACCCTGAAGGACAGGGGTGGGCGCACTGAATTGGGCAGGGCTGGGTGACCATGAATGACAGGGCTGGTGCACATGAATGGACAGGGCTGACCATGAATGGACTTGGCTGGTGCACATGAATGGACAGGGCGGGGTGCCAAGAATGGACAGGGCTGGGTGCACATGAATGGACAGGGCTGGGCGCACATGAAAGGACATGCTGTGTGCACATGAATGGACAGGGCTGCACATGAATGGAAGGGGTGACATGAATGGACGGGGGTGGGTGACCCTGAAAGGACAGGGCTGGGGACCATGAATGGACAGGGCTGGGTGACATGAATGGACAGGGCTGGGCGCACTGGGAAAGGACAGGGCTGCACATGAATGGACTGGGCTGGGTGACCTGAATGGACAGGGCTGGGCGCACATGAATGGACAGGGCCTGCAATGAATGGCAGGGCTGGGTGACCCTGAATGGACAGGACTGGGTGCAAATAAAACAGGACAGGGCGGGGACCATGAATGGACAGGGCTGGGTGACATGAATGGGGCAGGGCTGGGTGCACCCTGAATGGACAAGGTTGGGTGACTATGAATGGACAGGGTGGCTGCACATGAATGGGAAAGGGGTGGGTGACCATGAATGGACAGGGGCTGGGCGCACATGAATGGACAGGGCTGGGGCACATGAATGGACGGGCGGGTGCACATGAAGGGCAGGGGTGGGTGCACATGAATGGACAGGGCTGGGTGCACTTTAATGGACAGGGCTGGGCGCACATGAATGGGCAGGCTGGGTGCCATGAAGGGCAGGCTGGTGTGCACATGAATGGACAGGGCTGGGTGCACAGAATGGACAGGGCTGTTTCACATGAATGGACAGGGCTGGGTGACAGAATGGACAGGGCTGGGTGCCATGAATGGAAGGCTGCACCCGAATGGACTGGGCTTTGGGGGCACAAGAATGTACAGGGCTGGGTCACATGAATGGGCAGGGCTGGTTGCACATGAATGGACAGGGCTGGGTGCACAGAAGGACAGGGCTGGGTGCCATTTAATGGACAGGATGGGTGCACATGAATGGACAGGGCTGGGTGCTATGAATGGACAGGGCTGGGTGCCATGAATGGACAGGGCTGGGTGCACATGAATGGACAGGGCTGGGTTCACATTAATGGACAGGGCGGGGGGGCACATGAATGGACAGGGCTGGGTGACCATGAAAAGGACAGGGCTGGGGGACCCTGAATGGACAGGGCTTGGCATAATGGACAGGGTTTGGGTGCCATAATTGGAAGGGCTTGGTGCACATGAAGGACAGGGTGGCTGCATTGGGAAAGGGACAGGGCTGGCTGCACAGGAATGGACAGGCTGCTGCACATGAATGGGGCAGGGTTGGGTGCATATGAATGGACAGGGTTGGGGCACACATGAAAGGACAGCTGGGTGCACATGAATGGACAGGGCTGGGTGCACATGAATGGACAGGGCTGGGTGCACATGAATGGACAGGGGGGGGGGGGCACATGAAAGGAGGGCTGGGTGCACCTGAATGGACGGGCTGGGTGCACATGAAAGGACAGGGGGGTGGCTGCACATGAATGGACAGGCTGGGGCACATAATGGACAGGGATGGGCGCACATGAATGGACAGGGTGGGTGCAATGAATGGACAGGTCTGGGTGCACATGAATGGACAGGGGTGGGCGCACATGAATGGACAGGGCTGCACAGAATGGACAAGCTCGTTCACATGAATGGACAGGGCTGGGTGCACATGAAAGGACAGGGCTGCACATGAATGGACAGGGGTGGATGCACATGATGGACAAAGGGGTGGGTGCACATGAATGGACAGGGCTGGGCGCCATGAAGGACAGGGTTGGGTGCACATGAAGGACAGCGCTGGGTGCACATGAATGGGAGGGCTGGGGCACATGAAATGGATAGGGTGGGTGACCCTGAATGGGCAGGCTGGGTGACCATGAATGGACCCGGTTGGGGTGACCATGAATGGGCAGGCTGGGGGGCCATGAATGGACAGGGGGGTTTGGGTGACCTGAATGAAAGGGCGGGTGTACATGAATGGACAGGGTTTGGTGACCATGAAGGGGCAGGGCTGGGTCACCATGAATGGACAGGGTTGGGTGCACATGAATGGGCAGGGCTGGGGCACATGAAATAAAAGGGCTGGGTGCCATGAATGAAAGGGCTGGGTGACCATGAATGGACAGGGTGGGTGCACATGAATGGACAGGGCTGGGCGCACATGAATGGACAGGGCTGGGCGCACATTTAATGGGGCAGGGTTGGATGCACAAAGAATGGACAGGGCTGGGTTGCACATTAAGGACAAGGGTGGGTGCACAGAATGGACAGGGCTGCTATGAATGGACATGGTTGGGTGACATGAATGGACAGGGCTGGTGCACATGAATGGACAGGGCTGGGTGAACCATGAATGGACCGGGCTGCACATGAATGGACGAGGCTGGGTGCACAAAGAATGGACAGGGCTGGGGGGCACATGAATGGACAGGGTGCACATGAATGGACAGGGCTGCGTGCACATGAATGGACAGGGGCAGGGCTGCACATGAATGGACAGGGTTGGGTGCACAAGAACGGACATGGCTGGGCGCACATGAATGGACAGGGCTGGGGTGACCCTGAATGGACAGGGTGGGTGCACATGAAGGACAGGGCTGCACATGATTTGGACTTGGGCTGGGTGGGACATGAATGGACAGGGCTGGGTGCACATGAATGGACAGGGCTGGGTGCACTGAATGGACAGGGGGGCGCCATGAATGGACATGCTGTGTGCACTGAATGGACAGGGCTGGGACAGAATGGACAGGGCTGCACCTGAATGGACAGGGTGGGTGCCATGAATGGCCCGGGCTGGGTGACCATGAATGGACAGGGCTGGGTGACCAGAATGGACAGGGCTGGGCCCTTGAAAGGACAGGTGCACGAAGGACAGGGGTGGGTGACCATGTGGCCGGGTGGGGGCACTGAATGGACAGGGGGACATGAATGGACAGGGCTGGGTGACCCTAATGGACAGGATGGGTGCCATGAAAGGACAGGGCTGGGTGACCATGAAAGGGCAGGGCGGGGGACCAGAATGGGCGGGTGGGGGCACATGAATGGACGGGGGGGGTGAACTGAATGGACGGGGGTGGGTGCAATTAATGGGCAGGGCTGGGTGCCAAAGTTTGGGCAGGTTGGGGGATATGAAAGGGGCAGGGCTAGTGAAATGAATGGAGAGGGGGGTGACCATGAATGGGGCAGGGGCTGGGGCGCAAAAATAATGGACAGGGCTGGGCGCACATGAAGGGAAGGGGTGGGTGCACTGAAGGGCAGGGCTGGGTGCACATAATGGACAGGGCTGGGTGCACATGAATGGACAGGGTGGGGCCCGAATGGGAGGGGTGGGTGCACATTTTTGGACAAGGGGGGCCCTGAATGGAAGGCTGCATTGAAAGGACATGGTTGGGGCACTAAAGGCAGGGCGGGTGCAATGAATGGGCAGGGCTGGGTACCCTGAATGGCAGGGCTGCACAGAATGGCAGGGCTGGGGGCACATGAATGGGCGGGTGGGGGCACATGAATGGACAGGGCGCACATGAATGGCAGGGCGCGTGCACTAATGGGAAAGGCAGGCCGCACATGAATGGACAGGGTTGGGTGCACGAACGGACATGCTGGGCGCCTGAATTGGGGAAAGGGGGGTGACCAGAATGGACAGGGTGGGTGCACATAATGGGAAAGGGCTGCACAGGGAAAGGCTTGGGTGGGTACATGATGGAAGGGTGGGTGCACATGAATGGACAGGGTGGGTGCACATGAATGGCGGGGTGGGCGCACTGAAAGGACATTTTTGGGGGTTTCACATGAATGGACAGGGTGCACTGAATGGACGGGCGGGAAAGAATGGGCGGGCTGGGGGACCAGAAAGGACGGGGTGGGTGCCATGAATGGGCAGGGGTGGGTGACCATGAATGGGCAGGGCTGGGCGCATTTAAGGACAGGGGGCACATGAAAGGACGGGCTGGGTGACTGAATGGACAGGGCTGGGCCAATGAATGGACGGGCTGCACATGAATGGACGGGCCCGGGTGACCAGAATGGGCGGACGGGGCACATGGGAAAGGACGGGTGGGTGACCGAATGGACGGGGCTGGGGACGAATGGACAGGGCTGGGTGACTGAATGGACAGGGCTGGGGGAACATGAAAAGGCAGGGTGGGGGGGGGGACATAAAAGGGGGGGGGGGTGCACTGAATGGACAAGGTTGGGTGCTATGAAGGGGCAGGGCTGGCTGGCAAAGAAAGGGGGGGAAGGGTGACCATGAAAGGACGGGGTGGGGGACATGAATGGGGCAGGGCTGGGCCACATGAAAGGACAGGGTGGGTGCAAAATGGGGAGGGGGGGGGCACATGAATGGACAGGGCGGGTGCCATGAATGGACGGCTGGGCGCAATGAATGGGCAGGGTGGGTGCACATGAACGGGCGGGCTGGGTGCACAGAAAGGACAGGGTGGGTGCACTGAATGGACAGGGGTGGTTGCACATAATGGACAGGGTGGTGACATGAATGGCAGGGTGGGTGCACATGAAGGACGGGCTGCACATGAATGGATGGGTGGGGCACTGAATGTACAGGGCTGGGGGGCACATGAATGGGCAGGGTAGGTGCAAGAATGACGGGGTGGGGCACAGAGTGGAAGGGCTGGGTGCACAGAATGGACGGATTGGGGGCACTGAATGGACAGGGCGGGGCATATGAATGGACAGGGTGGTGCAATTAAAGGACGGGTGGGGCACATGAATGGACAGGGGGGGTTCACATTAATGGCATTGCGGGTGCACACGAATGGACGGGTGGGGGACCAGAATGGCAGGGCCCGGGGGACCCTGAAGGAAGGGGGAATAAATGGCAGGGTTGGGGGCACATAATTTGGAAAAGGGGTTGGGGCACTGAAAGGAAGGGGTGGGCCTGCAAGAATGGGCAGGTCGGGGCCAGAAGGACGGGTTGGGTGCATATGAAAAGGACAGGGTTGGGCACACATGAAAGGACGGGGTTTGGGTGCACATGAATGGACAGGCGGGTGCACATGAATGGGCAGGGCTGGGTGTCACATGAATGATAGGGTTGGTGACCATGAATGGGCAGGGCTGGTGACCATGAATGGACAGGGTGGGTGACCATGAATGGCAGGGCTGGGTGACCATGAATGGACAGGGTTGGGTGCCATGAATGGACAGGGCTGGGTGTACATGAATGGAGGGTTTGGGACCATGAATGGACAGGGCTGGGGTCACTCAGATGGGACAGGGTTGGGTGCACATGAATGGGACGGGGCTGGGTGCACATAATGGAAGGGGAAAATGGACAGGGGGATGGTGGTGGGTGCACATGAATGGACAGGGCTGGGTGTGATGGCAGGGTGTGGACGAATGAAGGGCTGGACAGAGGAAGGGCGTTGATGATGAGGGGGTGCACATGAAGATGGCACTAAGGCTTGGGGCAGCAGCTCAGAATGGACAGGGCTGGGCGCACATGAATGGACAGGCTGGGCAGGATGGATGGGTGACAAAGAATGGACAGGGCTGGGTGCACATGAATGGGCCAGAGGGGCATGGTGCACAATGAGATGTGTGACAAGAGGGCGGGTGCACATAGAATGGAAGGGCTGGGTGCTAGCGGACTGGATGGCATACGAGGGGCTTGACATATGAATGGGACAGGAGTGTTGAGGGTGGGGCACATGAATGGACAGGGGCATAGGGCACAGGGTGGAATGGACGGAGGGCGGGTGACCATGAAGGGACAGTAGGCTGGCAGCAATGGACAGGGCTGGGTGCACATAGGGCATAGGACAGGGCTGGGTGCACATGAATGGACAGGGGCTGCACATGAATGGACAGGCTGCGTGCACATGAATGGACAGGGCTGGGGCACATGAATGGACAGGGCTGGGTGCACATGAATGGACAGGGATGGGTGCACATGAATGGACAGGGTGGGTGACCATGAATGGACAGGGCTGGGTGCACATGAATGGAAGGGTGGGTGCACATGAATGGACAGGGCTGCACATGAATGGACAGGGTTGGGTGCACATGAACGGGACATGGCTGGGCGCACATGAATGGACAGGGCTGGGTGACCATGAATGGACAGGGCTGGGTGCACATGAATGGACAGGGGCTGCACATCAAGGACTTGGCTGGGTGCACATGGAATGGACAGGGCTGGAGTGCACATGGAATGGACAGGCTGGGTGCACATGAATGGACAGTGTGCTGTGGTGCACATGAATGGACAGGGCTGCACATGAATGGACAGGGCTGGGTGCACATGAATGGACAGGGCTGGGTGCACATGAATGGACAGGGCTGGGCGCACATGAATGGACATTGCTGTGTGCACATGAATGGACAGGGCTGCACATGAATGGACAGGGCTGCACATGAATGGACAGGGCTGGGTGACCATGAATGGACAGGGCTGGGTGACCATGAATGGACAGGGCTGGGTGACCATGAATGGACAGGGCTGGGCGCACATGAATGGACAGGGCTGCACATGAATGGACAGGGCTGGGTGACCATGAATGGACAGGGCTGGGCGCACATGAATGGACAGGGCTGCACATGAATGGACAGGGCTGGGTGACCATGAATGGACAGGACTGGGTGCACATGAATGGACAGGGCTGGGTGACCATGAATGGACAGGGCTGGGTGACCATGAATGGACAGGGCTGGGTGCACATGAATGGGCAGGGCTGGGTGCACATGAATGGACAGAGCTGGGTGCACATAAATGGGCAGGGCTGGGTGCACATGAATGGACAGGGTTGGGTGACTATGAATGGACAGGGCTGGCTGCACATGAATGGAGAGGGCTGGGTGACCATGAATGGACAGGGGCTGGGCGCACATGAATGGACAGGGCTGGGCGCACATGAATGGACATGGCTGGGTGCACATGAATGGGCAGGGCTGGGTGCACATGAATGGAGAGGGCTGGGTGCACATGAATGGACAGGGCTGGGCGCACATGAATGGGCAGGGCTGGGTGCACATGAACGGGCAGGGCTGGGTGCACATGAATGGACAGGGCTGGGTGCACATGAATGGACAGGGCTGGTTGCACATGAATGGACAGGGCTGGGTGCACATGAATGGACAGGGCTGGGTGCACATGAATGGACAGGGCTGCACATGAATGGACAGGGCTGGGTGCACATGAATGTACAGGGCTGGGTGCACATGAATGGACAGGGCTGGGTGCACATGAATGGACAGGGCTGGGTGCACATGAATGGACAGGGCTGGGTGCACATGAATGGACAGGATTGGGTGCACATGAATGGACAGGGCTGGGTGCATATGAATGGACAGGGCTGGGTGCACATGAATGGACAGGGCTGGGTGCATATGAATGGACAGGGCTGGGTGCACATGAATGGACAGGGCTGGGTTCACATTAATGGACAGGGCTGGGTGCACGTGAATGGACAGGGCTGGGTGACCATGAATGGACAGGGCTAGGTGACCATGAATGGACAGGGCTGGACATAAATGGACAGGGTTGGGTGCACATAATTGGACAGGGCTTGGTGCACATGAATGGACAGGGCTGGCTGCACATGAATGGACAGGGCTGGCTGCACATGAATGGACAGGGCTGGCTGCACATGAATGGACAGGGCTGGCTGCACATGAATGGACAGGGCTGGGTGCACATGAATGGACAGGGCTGGCTGCACATGAATGGACAGTGCTGGGTGCACATAAATGGACAGGGATGGGCGCACATGAATGGACAGGTTTGGGTGCACATGAATGGACAGGTCTGGGTGCACATGAATGGACAGGGCTGGGCGCACATGAATGGACAGGGCTGCACATGAATGGACAGGGCTGCGTGCACATGAATGGACAGGGCTGGGTGCACATGAATGGACAGGGCTGCACATGAATGGACAGGGCTGGATGCACATGAATGGACAGGGCTGCACATGAATGGACAGGGCTGGGTGCACATAAATGGACAGGGCTGCACATGAATGGACAGGGCTGGGTGCACATGAATGGACAGGGCTGGGTGTACATGAATGGACAGGGTTGGCTGCACATGAATGGACAGGGTTGGGTGCACATGAATGGACAGGGCTGGGTCCACATGAATGGACAGGGCTGGGCGCACATGAATGGACAGGGCTGGGTGCACATGAATGGACAGGACTGGGTGCACATGAATTGGACAGGGCTGGATGCACATGAATGGACAGGGCTGGGTGCACATGAATGGACAGGGCTGGGCGCACATGAATGGACAGGGCTGGGCGGACATGAATGGACAGGGCTGGGTGCACATGAATGGACAGGGCTGGGCGCACATGAATGGACAGGGCTGGGTGCACATGAATGGACAGGGCTGGGTGCACATGAATGCACAGGGCTGGGTGCACATGAACGGGCAGAGCTGGGTGCACATGAATGGACAGGGTTGGGTGCACATGTATGGACAGCCTGGGTGCACATGAATGGACAGGGCTTAGTGCACATGAATGGACAGGGCTGGGCGCACATGAATGGACAGGGCTGGGCGCACATGAATGGACAGGGCTGGGTGACCATGAATGGACAGGGTTGGGTGACCATGAATGGACAGGGTTGGGTGCACATGAATGGACAGGGCTGGGTGCACATGAATGGACAGGGCTGGGTGCACATGAATGGACAGGGTTGGGCGCACATGAATGGACAGGGCTGGGTGACAGTGAATGGACAGGGCTGGGTGACCATGAATGGACAGGGCTGGGTGACCATGAATGGACAGGGCTGGGTGCACATGAATGGACAGGGCTGTGTGACCATGAATGGACATTGCTGTGTGCACATGAATGGACAGGGCTGGTTGACCATGAATGGACAGGGTTGGGTGACCATGAATGGACAGGGCTGGGTGACCATGAATTTACAGGGCTGGGTGCACATGAATGGACAGGGCTGGGTGCACATGAATGGACAGGGCTGGGTGCACATGAATGGACAGGGCTGGGTGCACATGAATGGACAGGGCTGGGTGCACATGAATGGACAGGGCTGGGCGCACATGAATGGACAGGGTTGGGTGCACATGAATGGACAGGGCTTGGTGCACATGAATGGACAGGGCTGGGTGCACATGAATGGACAGGGCTGGGTGCACATGAATGGACAGGGCTGGGCGCACATGAATGGACAGGGCTGGGCGCACATGAATGGACAGGGCTGTTTTCGCGCGCCCTCACTGGTCAGCCGTCAATCTCAGTACACATCTAGCATATCTATCCTGATGCCACTCAGAAACAAAAAGTACAGGAACATTTTTGAAGCGATTTCCTCCTTTAATTATGCACAACTTTCATTGAGCGAATTTAGAGTTATTTTTTTAGATTTTTGTCTTTTTTCGATGAAGAGGGTCGTCAAACTTCGAACACATAATCAGAAACAGTTGTCACTACATGGTGATGAAAAATAGGAATTATTCTTAATGTATCATTTACATGTAACTGACTCGAAAAAGCAAAACCAAATTCTCAGAAATCCAAACTGAAACTATTCTGCATAATGAATTGTCAACACAAACAGACGAGGGTTTTATTCCCTTGAAAGTAACCCCACCTCAGATGATATGGAACGTTAGACACTTTGATATGGATCACTGTACCGCAATCCACAGACTTACAGTTTTATCATCACTGACATCACATTTATTCCTTATTCCTTTTAGCGAAATATGCACATGCATATAGGCTCATGGGATATCATACTTTTATTGTGAATAATAAAAAAAGAAGCAATGAAATTTAAAAAAAAGGTAAACACACACACACACACCACACACACACACACACACACACACCACGCGCGCGCGCGCGCGCGCCGCGCGCGCACACGCGCACACACACACATACTTGAACGTCTGTTTTTCATAATCTCAGCAGAGTTATTTGTTTCACAGGAATTCCGGTCTATCAAACTAGATCGCTTCTCTTCCATGCACCTGATCAAGGTGTTGCAGGTAACCTGACTGCTCCGTATTCGACTTTCCTATATACTTCCTTCCTTCTGGTCTAACATGTCGTCATAAACCAGCCAGGTCAGTAGATTGCATCAGACACACCGTCTCTCTGACCCGGCTGAGGGGAGGAAAACGGCAATGAAATGCAGCTGTCGTCCCCATGCCACTGAACCATCAGTTGACTCCCAACACAGATAACCAACACACACACACACACACACAACACACACACGTTGCACGAACAGGGGAAAAACCCATGATGATGACGACAGATCACTCAGACAACGCTCCTCTTCTTCTGTTGTGATTTGGAAGGTACGCCATTTAACGCTTGTTATTCACATGAAAGTGTCTTGGTAGCTTTCAGGTAACTCTGACCCGCAACTCACTGCAAAGCAGTTACTTGTCATGCCGATAACCAGCCATCTGATCAACTGATGAGCAGGTGTACTGAACACAACCGCCTGTGAAGCACACTGGAGTTGGGAATCATAACACTGCTTGTTCAACTCATGACCTGAAGCAGATTTACTTCTCACAGCATTATTGATTTTCTGACAGGCTGTGATGGGCAGAGAACCAGCCACAAACAGCTCTGTTCTTTGTTGAGGCACCGGAACAAAGGAAAGCGCAGCAATCTGGATGTTGCTACAGATAACACCTTAGAGCTACAACAGCAAAATGGGTTTGGAATGGCTGTTAAACTGATGGGGTGGAGGGCAACAAGGTGACAGTTCCACTTTGCTGTTGTTTTTCATGAAGGATTTATGACATCAGGCACACTCCTTTCTTGATGTACTGTTCATGCAGTAATGTTGTTTACAGTCAACATTAATCTTCAGACGGAGAGGAAAAACAATGGGAACGAAACTTGAAAGAACTGAAAAAAAGATTTTAGGAAACCAAAGCCAGATGTAGACCAAAAAAGCTTTTTGTTGAAGGTTTGCTGTTTTAACAGTTTATTCCGACCTTTTATCGTTGCACTTGTTATGTTTTCTTCTGTCCTCAAAGCAGCATTACTATTGTTTCAGCTTTTCCCCTATCAGAATCACGGTATCATCGTACAAGCATGAGTATCCAACAGAGCCTATCGCGGTCATAATGTTATAGGACGCCACAAAGGTAGCATTGATTAGTTTCAAGTCAATTAGTTGATGTCGGTACAGCCTTTAAGTTGGAATATGCGTGGTGACCGTTTTCCAAGTCCTCTGCCAAGAACACAAATTCTTTAGTCGTTAATCCGTGAAAGTGTCTCCCCCTTCGGGGGAAAAAGCCCCACCACGCCCACCCATCGACGTTTTTCCGGAACTGTCAGCACAGAAATCTTTCGCTCGACTCACCGCATTTGGTTATGGGAAAAATGGAAACAGGGTGCATAAAAAGTCCACGAGAGAGGGTTTCCTTGTTCCCCTTTTCCTGATGGTTTTACGGGAAAAAAGGTATTAAAAGTTTTATACTCCAGGTATTTTTGTTCTCGGTTAACACACAACACCACATAACCACCACCACACAACAAAAACACACACACACACAACACAAAACACACCCCCACACACACACACACACACACACACACCCCAACCCCACACTTTTTGTTTTGCTTTTTTTCGAAAGCTTTTGAAAAATTTTCTCACAAAGGATTATTATGAAATTACAAAGATTTGCATCAACGGTAAAAAGCTTTAATTTTTTTTTAAAAAATGTACACAAATAAAAAATTACTCTGTGGAAAAAAAAGGAAGTTTTCCCTTTGTTTGTATACGGGGAAATTTTTCAAGGAAAAACGTTAAGTCCAAACATTATTCAA
>CM031612.1:77073091-77078091 GCA_018398815.1 Conus ventricosus | reverse complement strand
CTGTGTCTATATCAATGCAGTAGTTATCAATATTCCTGACAGTCAAATTTAAAATGCAGTCAGTTATCAAGTAGTTCCTGACTGTCATTGTTAATGCGTCAGTTATAAAGTAGTTTTTTGACAGTCATATAGTTAATGCAGTAGTTATAAGTATTCCTGACTGTATATATTTAATGCGTCAGTTTTAAAGTAGTTCCTGACGGCTATAGTCAATGCCGTCAGTTTTTCAAGGTTCCTGACGTATATGTCAAGAGATTTAAATAAGTAGTTCCTACAGTATATAGTTAACATTCAGTTATAAAAATGTTCCTGACTTCTATTTTTAATGCAGTCGTTATCAAGTAGTTCCTGCAGTGTATAGTTAATGCGTCAGTTATCAAGTAGTTCCGATGTCATTAGTCAATGCAGTCGAATCATTGTTCCGCAGTCTATGTTAATGAGTCAGTTATAAAGTAGTTCCTGACAGTGTATAGTTAATGCAGTCGTTACAAGTAGTTCCTGATGTATTAGTCAGGCAGTCAGTTTTAAAGTAGTTTGACATTGGTATGTTATGCAGTATTTATAAATTTTGCCGCCCGTTTATTTAAATGCAGTCGTTACAAGTAGTTCCTGACAGGCATATAGTCAACCCGTCGTTTCAAGTAGTTCCTGACGTCATTTTATAAATGCAGTCATTATCAAGTGTTCCTGAAGCAAGTATTTAAATGAGTCTTTATCAATAGTTCCTGAGTATATAGTAATGCAGTCAGTTATCAATAGTTCCTGACGTCAAAAGTCAATGGTCATTTACAAGTAGTTTGCATTTTTATTTAAATGCAGTCAATTATCAAGTGTTCCTGACTGTCAATGAAATGCAGTCAGTTATCGAGTTCCCTGACAGTCAAAATTTTAAAATTGCAGTCTTTATCAAGTATTTCCCCTACTGTATATAGTCAATGCCGTCTTTCAATAGTTCCGGGACAGTCATATGTTAATCATCAGTTATCAGTGTTCCTGCGGGGTATAGTTAATGCGTCAGTTTCAAGTATTTCCGACGTCTAAGTCATGCAGCAGTTCAAGTGTCCTGCAGTGGTATGTTAAATGCGTCGTTATAAAGTGTTCCGACTGTCTTTTAAAGTAAATCCCGTCGTTATCAAGTATTCCTGGTCTAAGTTAATGCAGTCGTTAAAAGTAGTTCTACAGTCTGTATTAATGCCGTCGTTTTAAAGTTTTCCCTGCCGTATATATTATGCGTCGTTATAAAGTGTTCTGACGGCTATGTCAATGCGTCATTTTGTAAGATTTTAGCTGTCATTGGGGTAAGCGTCAGTTATCAAGTTTTGACAGTAAAGTATTTAAGCAGTCAGTTATCAAGTATTTCCTGACGGTAAAAAGCAATGGTCAGTTTCAAGTGTTCCGACAGGATATAGTCAATGCAGTCTTATCAAGTGTTCCTGACAGTATATAGTTAATGCAGTCGTTATCAATTTGTTCCTGATGTCAATTTTAAGCAGTCATTTAGCAAGTTTTCCTGATGTCATTTGTCAATGCAGTCAGTTTCAAGTATTTCCTGATGTCTAAGTTAATGCTCGTTCAATAGTTCGGGCTGTCATATATTTAATGCTCATTTATCAAGTTGTTTGACAGGCATAAGTAATCAGTCATTTAAACAAGTAGTTCCGACTGTCATTGTTAATGCAGCGTTATCAAGTGTTCCTGACAGTCATTAGTTAATGCAGTGTTAAAAGTGTTTGACCATGTTTAATGCAGTCAGTTATCGTAGTTCCTGACAGCTGTAGTAATCGTAGTTAAAAGTTTTCCCCTGCAGTCATTAGTTAATGCAGTCAGTTTCAAGTTTTCCTAAACGGCATAGTCAATCATTCAGTTATCAAGTAGTTCCTGTGTTATATAGTAAATGCAGTAGTTAGAGTTTCCTTATGTCATAAGTAATGCGGGGCGTTTGATGTAGTTCCTGACTGTTATAGTTTATGTGTCAGTTAAAAAGTTTCCTGAGCCCAATAGTTAATGCGTCAGTTTAAAGTAGTCCTGATGTATATGGTTAATGCCGTCAGTTATCAAGTGTTCCTAAATCTATGGTTTGCCGTCAGTTATAAGTGTTCTGTGTCAATGTTTAATGCGTCGTCTTCAAGTGTTCCTGACAGTGGTGTAGTAAAAACAGTCATTTAAAGTGTTTGACATGGTGTAGTCAATGCAGTCGTTATCGGTTTTCCCTGACAGTATATATTTTAATGCGTAGTTATAAAGTATTTTCCTGAAGTCATATGTTAATGCAGTCAGTTACAAGGGGTTTTCCTGACAGTCTTAGAAAATTTCGTCAGTTTCAAGGTTCCTGATTTTTATAGAGTTAATGCCGCAGTTATCAATAGTTCCTGAAGTCATATTTTTAATGCAGTCATTTATAAAGGTTTTTCCTGACAGTCATATATTAAATGCAGTCTTTTCAATATTCCGCGCATATAGTTAAGCAGTCATTTTAAATAGTTCCGACTTCTTTATTTAAGCAGCATTTACAATATTCTGACAGTATATAGTCAATAGTCATTATCAAGTATTCCTGATGTATATAGTTAATGCGTCGTTATAAAGTTTTTCCTGACTGTCATATAGTTAATGCAGTCATTATAAAGAGTTCCTGCAGTCAAAGTTAAGCGTCATTTTTCAAGTATTTCCTGACTGAATAGTTAATGCAGTCGTTATAAGTTGTTCCGACAGTCAAAATTTTAATGCAGTAATTATGAGGTTTGAAGGCTATATTTAATGCAGTCAGTTTAAAAGATTTCCCGAAGTATATAGTTAAGCAGTCAGTTATAAGTAGTTTGACGTGGTATGTTAATGCAGTAGTCATCCCCTCAAGTAGTCAATTGGTTAGTAAATGCAAAGAAGTTTTCAAGTGTCTGTGGGGTCATTATTTTGCTGAAACATTTGATTAGACGTCACGGGGTTCTGGTCAGTTAGTTGTTTTTGTGTAATACCCTGAATTGCTAGCTGAACCATCCATTTCTAAAATCGTGAAAGACTCTGATCGTGCAATTGATGCACACTGTAATAGAGTTGATGGGAAAAAAGGGAGGGAGTAGGGGGTGTCAGTCACCCGGTAATCAGGGTTTCTCCGCAAAATGCACCGGTTTGTTCCCCCGGGTAAAATAATGGGTGAGGGGGATGGGGGTTTGGATGTGATTGGCCCTTTTTTTTTCCCCTTTAGGGTGATGGCGTCAACAATGTCTGGTTTGGCTAGGGGGGCCCCGTGATGACTGGAGAAAAAAAAATTTCAGGGAAAAAAGGAAGAAAAATTTAAAAAAAAGTTTTTAAAAAGGGAAAGAAATTTAGGAAAAATTTCCCGTTTGGTTTTTGAAGCATTTGTCTCCCCTTCCAGTTTTTTTGAATAGAATGAATTGTTCTGGTGTCAGCCCCTCGAGGGGTAGTAAAAAACCTTAAAGCACCGAAAAAAGGGGAACATAGAAAACCCCAAACAAACACACCACACACACACACAACCACACCAACACACAACCAAACTTTGTGTGTGTGGGGTTGTGTTGGGGTGGTGGGTGTGTTGTGTGTGTTGTGTGTAGTGTATGGTGTGCCAATCACCATTTTTTTAACAACAACCCCTCCACGTTGACCTTACCTCTTTTCTTCTCCTCCCTGCCCCCTAACACACATTCTCGAATGGTCCTGCCAAGGGGGTTAAACGCCATTAAACTGCCACCATTAAAAAGAGAGAAAAGGAAACATGAAAGGGGGAAAAAAACAGGGAGAGAAAAGAAAAGACAAAAGAAGAAGAAGAAGAAAAGAAAAGAAAAAAGAAAGGAAAAGGGGAGGAGGAGGGGGAGGAGGAAGAAAAAGGGAAGAAGAAGAAAAGAAGAAAGAAGAAGAAGAAAAGAAAAGAAAAGAAAAAGGAGGGAGGAGAGGGGAGAGGGGAGGGGGAAAGGAGAGGAGGGGGAGGGGAGAGGAGGAGAGGAGAGGGAGGAAGAAGAAGAAGAAAAGAAGAAGAAAAAAAAAGAAAAGAAAAGAAGAAAAGAAGAAGAAGAAAGAAGAAGAGGAGGAGGAGGGGGAGGAAAGAAGAAGAAGAAAAAAAAGAAAAAAGAAGAAGAAGAAAAAAGAAAGAAGAAAAGAGGGGGAAGGAGGAGGAGGAGGAGGGGAAGAAGAAGAAAAGAAGAAGAAGAAGAAAAGAAAAGAAGAAGAAGAAGAAAAGAAGAAAAAGAAGAAGGAGGAGGAGGGGGGAGAGGGGGAGGAGGAAAAAGGAAAAAGAAGAAAGAAAAGAAAAAGAAGAAAAAAACAAAAAAAAATTCCCAAAGGTTTTTTTTGGGGCCGGGTGTGGTTGAGAAGGTTTAACAGACGGTTTCCCCCCCTTAAAATCACCACTACGACAGACTTTGGGTGTTTTTTTTCTGTAACTGCATTAACATAACTCTGGGTCTTCCTCTTCGTCAAAACACTCGGGAGCATGGCGATGCTCCTGACAATGCGTCAAAAATAGGAAGGTTATTTGTTAAGTGGGTCAGGTTCAAGTATCCACAAATTTTGTACAGTCAAATCATCACGACAAATTTTTTAAACAAATTTTCACAAACATGATTTAAAACGCATAGGGTGCCGCACTTTTTACGTCTCATAAAATAAGGGGGAAAAAACGCCCCTTTAAAAGGTATTTAAAGTCTACCCTTTCTTAAAACTCTTTTCGTCATTTAAATTTTTTGTAAAGAGAACAAACTATCAGACTATTTTGCTCTTCTTCCTTGCATCCAAGGCAAGGGAATCCCGTTTAATCGGACGTTTTCCCTATTTTTCCTTTTTGTCATTGTCTTTTTTCTTTTCTTTTTGTCCAACAACCCCAGCCCGGGTAGAGGGTTGATGCAATTGCTCTAAAGGGGAGGGCGTACAAAGTACAAACCCTCGTCCCTGGCCTCCCAAAAGTTACTTTTTCTGCCAACACGAACCCTTTTAAACAGAAACAAAAAAAAAAAAAACAAAAACACTGATGATGGTGTCAGGATTTT
>CM031612.1:77053097-77063097 GCA_018398815.1 Conus ventricosus | reverse complement strand
ATGCAGATTTTAAGATGGAAGGGTCTTGCAGAGTCATATATCCACCACTGCCATAGTCCAGGTTAGAGCAGATCAGAGCTCCGTATAGATGGAGAAGAGTGTTCTTATCAGTGCCCCAGTGCTGATGTACTACAACACGGAGACTATTCTTTGCTCTCTGACAAGAACGTTTCAAGTGCTGGATGTGACTATTACGGGTTTTTTTTTATAATTATTCTTATTTCTTATATTCTATTTCATTAAATAACTCCAAACTTTGTTTTCCTTCACAGACGGAATAGCGGATTCATCCATACGAATTTCAAGGTCAGTAAAGTCTTGTCAAACGTTGTGAAAAGGGAGACGTCGAGGTTCAGCAGCTGAAAAGTAAAACGTAAAACGGTTTCGCTTGGCCCACTGTTGGAGCCTATCCATGCCAAGTTCAGAGTGGACGTTGCAAGCCAGCAAAGCAGACCGTGTGTCGGACACAGTCGGTCCTTGGAGAAAACAACAGCCAAGAGCACCTGCCACCTCCATGCCCTCCTGTCCAACAGTTACCTTCACTACACCACTGTCAGAAAATAAAGCGCACAATGACAACAGACTTTGAAGCTGATCCAAGCTCAATCGATTCATTTTCTGTTATCTTTTGAACGGTTTTTAAAAATACAGTCAAATATAGTCTCCAATCCACATACCTTTAGAAAGAGCAGCAGCAATGTAGCATCACACATTCTTGTGTCCCGTTTTGTGTCATTTTCTGTCGCAGTTCCTGATTTCTTAGAGAGAAATGATACAGCAGTGCTGACTTGCATACGATCACAAGGAGTTTCTATTGTAAGAGTATAGAGAAAATCAAAACATTAGGTGCATTAGGTTACCCGCTTTCATGTGTAAAAGAAAGGATATTTCATACAATTAAAAAGATGCACACATGAATGTGTATATACTCACGCATGGATGCACACTTACATAGAAGAGAGAGAGAGAGAGAGAGAGAGAGAGAGAGAGAGAGAGAGAGAGAGAGAGACAGACAGACAGACAGACAGACAGACAGAGAGAGAGAGAGAGAGAGAGAGAGAGAGAGAGAGAGAGAGAGAGAACTATCAGACACAACAAACAACAGTAAAGGAGCAGATGCCAAGAGAGAGATTATTTCCAAACTCATTTCACATTCCCTCCCCCCCCCCCCCCCCCCCCTACCCTGCCCTTCTCCCCGTTACCCCCTTCACCCGTCATTCTTGTCTGGTGAGTCAGAGAAACAGACCCCCATTTCTGCATCACCTCTCGGACACTTGAAACAGAACAACAGAGATCGCTGCCTCCTGGCGCATGTTGAGACAACACCAGCTAGACCACGAGGAATAAACAACAACAACAACTCTCCACGTGTGGGATGCGCATGAAGTGCAGCTGTCTGTACCTCCTCACCCTGCCAGCAAACAGCTTCAAAACTTCTTAGTTTTCCTTCGTTTCTGTTTATCTGTTGTTTCCCTTTTTTTTGCTATTGAAAACATTATTTATCGCCCCTTTCACTTTACGTGTTTTGGTGTGTGTGTGTGTGTGTGTGTGTGTGTGTGTGTGTGTGTGTGTGTTAGTTTCAAATTTTACGTCTATCCACTCTAGGTGATATTAGACAACAACAAAAAACAAAAAAAAAACACCCTCATTATCAAAACAATAAATAAATAAACAAACAAACCAAACCCTCATGTAAAACCTAGAAAATTACAAATGGTTTTGATATGGAAGAGAACAGTGAGAGGTAGGGGACGGATGAGATGGTCCTTTCGTATATTTTATGTAGATTTAGTAACAGGTAAACGATTAACTCAATTAAATGTAACCTAATAAGAATGAGAAAATAAATGTAAGACACTATAAGTACTTACTTATTGGACTCTTTGATAAAGAAAGAAAGAATTCATAGGTTAATACTGGTGATTCAAAAATATCTCTAATTGTATATGTAGAAAGCATGGGTATGATTTGTTTGATAGCGGCACATGAGATAATATGATCAATTGTGATGCTCTGTCCACAAACACATGAGGCATTTTTACTAAATTTTGTTGTAAGAGCATCGACTTTCCACCTATACATAAGGGTCGATAACTTTCTGCCGATGTGGTAATGTGTTTTAAAAGTTTGCAATATTAAAATCTGTGTAAATAAACTTTTTATGAGTCTTTTTAAAAGAATTCTGGAAATGGTTCCAAGCAAATGATTCCACTATACTATTTTGTTCTTGAACCGAAAGTGGAAAATTCATCCTGAGAGACTCTGAACTACATTTTGCACCTTGTTTTACAGCTCTGTCTACTTTATCGTTATAATAAAACGAACAGTGTGATGGTATCCAGCAGAAAGTAATTTTCGTGCCTTGCATAGAAAGAGCATGAATCAAATTCCTAATTTCAATTATCATTTCCGATCTATTCTGCAATTTTAATTATTTCAGTGCCTGAAGCACAGACTTTGAATCAACACAGAAAAGTACTTGAAATATAGATCGTGGGAAATTTAGAAGATAATTTAACGCCATTAATATTGCAGTAAGTTCCGCAGTAAAAACCGATTTATTTTTCCCCAGTGAAAAACATTTCTCTACTTTTAAATCAGGTATCAAATAAGCAGAGCCCGCATTTTTCTGAATTAATGACCCATCTGTGTATACTTTTAAATGATTTGGATACTTCTCTTCAATATGAGATTTAACCGTGCTCGCCACTATATTCATATTGTCCTTTTTTAAATCAGTGTGATCAATATCAAAATGGGCCCTTTGAAATTCCCAGGGTGGTGTAGGGAAGAAGGACGGCCTAGCAGATACAAACTTTTCGTCAACAGTTATTCCTGTGGCTTGCCTAAGCTCAGATGTATACGTTGCCAAAGTAATCTCTGTGTGTGTGTGTGTGTGTGTGTGTGTGTGTGTGTGTGTGTCGTGCGTGCGTGCGTGCGTGCGTGCGTGCGTGCGTGCGTGCGTGCGTGTGCCTGCGTGCGTGCGTGCCTGCGTGCGTGCGTGTGTGTGTGTGTGTGTGTGTGTGCGTGCGCGTGCATGCCTGTGTGTGTTTGTGTGTGTGTGCGCACGCGCGCGTACATGCTTGTGTGTGTGTGTGTGTGTGTGTGTGTGTGTGTGTGTGTGTGTGTGTGTGTGTGTGTGTGTGTGTGTGGGCGCGTGCGTGCGTGTGCTTGCCTCAACAAGAGGAGCAGCTGTTTGTGGCTGTGATCTCTGACCAAAACACAAAGCAATGATACAGGCCTTATGGAGACGTAGTAAGCAATGATACAGGCCTTATGGAGACGTAGTCTCATTAAAAGATGGACGGAGTAAAGGACACGCCTCTGTTTTTCTGACTGTCTCTTGACCGATCTCCACCAGTCTCTTTGTCTATCGCTCTATCGCTTCATCTCTCTGCTAAGTTTCGTATTAACTTTTAATCAGTGATTTCACAAGTTTGCTTTCACACTAGTTCCACATCAGAAGGTAAAGCTGTGGGCAATACATTTGGTTCTATTAGGGTATTGAACTGAATTACCTGTGCATGATGACCCTGTTCAATGTAAATAGAGTCAGTCACCTGTGTATGATTAACAACTTTGGTGCAGATAATTGATTAGTCGGTAGTTAGCCAGACTGTCAGTTAGTTAGATGGCTAGTTATTTACATCAAAGGTAATTGCCTTGCTGTTTAATCGCTGGTCAGATCATCTGAATCCTGTCAACTGCCAAGAAACTTTCAGGTTAATTGCAAGTGCATGGCATACATTCCACATCACATCAGCTGAAGACGAGCGTCGTCTCGGTTATCTGACGTCATCCTCGGCATTTTTTGTGTGTGCTCATGCAACGTGTCTGTGTTGGCAGTTAACTGATGGTTGGAGAGCATAGGGACGACAGCTGCACTTTGCTGCCGTTTTTCCTTGAGGGTAGATCGCATCAGACACAGGCATGTCTTTGTGTGATGTCTTTTCAGATTGAAAGTTTGCCTTCAGTGTGGGTTTTTTGCTTTCATTTGTAGTCCAGTTAACCATTTAGGCTACTTTAAGGTCATTTGCAGGTATGTTGTAGGATGGTTAGAGGGACATTTATATGCACTTAGATAACCACATCTTGCGTACACTTACATAGTCAGAGACATTTATGCGTCTCTCTCTCTCTCTCTCTCTCTCTCTCTCTCTCTCTCTCTCTCTCTCCTCTCTCTCTCTCTCTCTCTCTCTCTCTCTCTCTCCACACACACACACACACACATTTATGCATCTCTCTCTCTCTCTCTCTCCTCTCTCCTCTTCCTCCTCTCTCTCTCTCCTCTCTCCTCTCTCTCTCTCTCTCTCTCATCGTCTAATATCACATATGTCAACAGACGTACAACTGAAGTACTACTGCCACACGGTCTCCTCTGACCTGGCTGGGGTTTATGACACAATACAAGAACAAACAAAAAAAGAAAGAAAGAAAAGGACAGAGAACGTAAAGGAAAGTCAAAGACGGAACTGTCAGGTTAATTGGCACGTTGTGGTTTGTGTTCCAATGAACCGGACTGGCCAGTCAGGTTAAACTGGTCTGAGTCGCACACAGCGAGAACATCAGCTTCATGACTTCAGGACACGATGAACGCAGAACTGCTTTCTACATACGTTCTGCATGTTTGTTTTCTTCATCCAGGCAATGTCTGACATGAATTAAAGTATGAACTCCAAAAAACGATACCTGGATAAAGATAAAGCGTACATGGAAAGCAAGACTACATTCCTCATACAGTGATAGAACTATAGCGCTTCTTTTTATTTTAAAAAAAAAGGTAAAGGAATTTATTCATTAATTATGAAATTGTGATGAAACACGTCTCGTTTTCTACTGAAACGTCAGAGACGTTTGCACACTCTGCATACTTACGGTACGATATGGAAACGCCTGTTCTGCCTGCTTTCCTTCTGTTGCCATGCTACCTATAAAGAACACATTCCTCTCATCCTTTCCTCACACTCTCCTGTTCCTTTTCCCGCTTCGGTTTGAAAGACCTTTTTGTAGCATTTCCTGACTTCTTCACAACTTCAGGTCTCTTTCTCCGTCTGTTTTCTAAGTGTCTGTCCAGCTGTCTTCGCTGCACGTGGTGATTTCAAGCATGTGCGTGCTCGGACATGTGTGTATGTGCGTGCGTACGCAGAACGATTTTTTTGTGCCTATCTCTCTTCCTCTCCCTCCCCTTTCTCTATCCCTCACCTCTCTCTCTCTCTCTCTTCTCTCTCCTCCTCTCTCTCTCTCTCTCTCTCCTCTCTCCTCTCTCTCTCTCTCTCTCTCTCTCTCTCTCTCTCTCGAGTTCTAGGCGTATATGTTGATAATAATCTCTCTTGGTCTTATCACCTTCGCAGTTTATGTAAATCAATATCCAGACAAACATATCAGCTGTGCAGGATTAAGCATTTCTTAAACCTTCATGCCAGGAAATTATTCCTACATGCACATATTCTCTCTTCAATCAATTATTGTTCAACACTATTTGATTCTGCTAGTGCTAAGCCATGAAACCTCTTACGAGTGTCTACAAAAGAGCACTTAAAGCAGTTCTATTAAAATCGTCCAGTCTTACCAAAGTGGATTATACTAAAGCAGGGGCCCTTCCGCTAAAAGAAATGTTTGCTGTCAACAAATGTTTGTTAATGCAAAAAATTGCGTCGGCTTTAGCACCACAAACTCTTCAGTCTAGATTTAACAAAAACCCGAGGGATTCAACCAAATTCCAGGTTCCCACACCTAGAATAGATCTATTTAAATCAAGCTTATCTTACTCTGGTAGTGTGGTTTGGAATTCACTTCCACTATATTTCCGATGCACCCAAAATGCAGAATCCTTCAGGGAAAAACTAATTACACATTTCACAGTAGGTCATTACTAGTAGGGATAAAATACATATACCAGAGCACACCCTTTGTTTTGCTGCATATTAAACTGATACGCCGCTTCCTTTCTTAAACCAGATAATGATATATTGAAAGATATGGTTACATTGGTTTTGTTAATAATAATAACAATAATAATGAATACTTATATAGCGCCTATTCTCGGCTAGAGGCCAAGCTCTAAGCGCTTTACAATCAACACTCGTTTACACAACGGCTGCCTACCTGGGTAGTGCCGACTGAAGAGCTGCCAGCTGGCGCTTCATTCAGTCGTTTCCCGTGTCATCCAGTCAGTATCGCTCAATATCGATCACTCATTTTCTTTACTTCCTTCATTCTTTCCATTTCTCACGCAGGGCGCATGCTATGTGTAACGTGTCATCCATATACCAACGGCCAAACTGGCTGTAATTATATCATGATGAATGAATGTTGTGATCACTGATTTTATTGATGCATTGTCACTAACTGATTGATGTCCTAATATTTTTATTTATTGAAGCATTGTATCTATATGATGATAAATGCGTGCCCTGCCCTGGTAACTGTTGATTATATTGATGTATTGTTGCTTGTTTTTCAAATTTTATAGTAATGTTTAGTATATATTATTTTGGATGAAAGAAAAGGAAATATCATTCCCCTCTCTCCCCTCTCTCTCTCTCTCCCTCATCTCTCTCTCTCTCTCTCTCTCTCCTCTCTCTCTCTCTCTCTCTCTCTCCGTATTTACGGCTGCGTATTGATGTATTGTCACTAAGTTTATAATTATGGTTTTGGGTAGTGTATGAACAGTTCAAGAAGAAGAAGAAGAAAAGATGAGGGAGGGGGGGAGAAAGATTATGATGGCATCTCTCTCTCTCTCTCTCTCTCTCTCTCTCTCTCCTCCTCTCTCTCTCTCTCTCTCTCTCTCTCTCACACACACACACACACACACACACACACACACACACACACACACACACACACACAAGCAAGCGCGCGCGTGCGCGCGTGCCCGCGCGCTTGGACGCGCACACGCACACATACACACACCATGATAATGAGCGTTATGACTATTGACGCTAGGACTTTATTGTTGCTAACTGATAATTGATTGTAGTACTGCTCGTTCTTGTCTGCCTTGTAACCATATTATATCATTGTTAAAGAAACAAACAAACAAACAAAAAGTTGATATTACTGATGCATTGTAGTTGTCTAATTATTATCCTTAGCAGCTGCTGTATGTTAATATTGTACAAAAGGAATGTAACTCTCTCTCTCTCTCTCTCTCTCTCTCTCTCTCTCTCTCCTCTCTCTCTCTCTCTCTCTCTATCCCCCCCCCCCTCTCTGTTCCCCCCCCCCCTCTCTCCCCCTCTCTTTCTCTTCGATAGGAGGATCGCTTATTCTATGTTGTGTGTGCTGATTTTTTTTTTCTCTCTTCTATGAAATTTATTTCTTTATTTATGTTTGTTGTTGCAATTGCTTTTTTTTTTTTTTTTTTTTTCTCCTTCAAAGTCATCTATGCCTTAAATGTTAATGGATGAACAATTTATCAAGTTTTAATGCATTTGTGAAGATATGTGAGTTTGTTATAATTTTTGTAAGTTTTAGTCGCTAGTTATGCTTAGTAGTCGCTAGTCATGCTTAGTTAGTCCCTTAGTGGGGCGAGGGCCGGATGAAAAAAAGCATGTGTTTGCTTATCTGTTACCATTGGAAATAAAGATTATCATCATCATCATCATCATCATCATCATCATCTCTCTCTCTCTCTCTCTCTCTCTCTCTCCTCTCTCTCTCTCTCTCTCTCTCTCTCTCTCTCTCTCTCTCTCTCTCTCTCTCTCTCTCTCTCTCTCTCCTCTCTGTTCTCTGTCCCTCTCTGTGAGTGTGAGCGTGTCACTTTCACTGTATTTCTCTCTCTCTCTCTCTCTCTCCTCTCTCTCTCTCTCTCTCTCTCTCTCTCCACTCTCTCTCTCTCTCTCTCCTCTCTCTCTCTCTCTCTGTCTCTGACTGGCTATGATCTTTTGAGCCTGTGTATTTCTCTCCTCTGTTTGCATTGGACAATGTATACTGCCCCCCTTTGCTAAATGCTAGATGCTCCTGACAGTGGACTATTTTTGTACACCCTAGAAAAACTGCCCAAAGCAAATCACAAATACGGAGAGTCATTTTTACATAGTTAAACAGTTAGAAGCACCTGACTCTGCTGCTTAATGCACCCATTCAGCTCAGGGCATAATTATGGGCAGCCTGGGAACATTTTTCCAAGTGGGGCGCAAAGGTTCTTTGGTTCTTAATAATAATAATAATAATAATAATAATAATAATTATATAATAATAATAATAATAATAATAATGAGGACAATTTCTATAGCGCCCATCCTAACAATGTTGACTACAGGGCGCTTTTCAAGTTTTTAACAAATCAATACCTGACATATACGCAGGACACACACACACACACACACACACACACACACACACACACACACACACACACACGCACGCACGCACGCACGCGCACACACCACACGCACGCACGCACGCACGCACCACACACACACACACACACACACGCGCGCGCGCGCATGCACGCACGCACGCACGCACACACACACACCCCCACGCGCGCGCGCGCGCGCGCACACACACGCACACACACTGGCAGTCAGTGTCATATATATAGACACATGCACTGAATAACACGGTGAACAGCTCATTCGCACACAAACAAAGTGTGCAAGTGACAGGTAGCAATTTAGTGATATTTCAGGCGATATTCTGCAACTGGCGTCTGAACAGATAAGTTTTGAGTGCAGACTTGAAACACAGGAAGGCAGGGGCATGACGTGGTTGGAAAGGTAGCGACTTCCAGAGCATCGCCGCCGAAAATGAGAATGCCGTACTGTGTGCGACCACTCGGCATGTGCTCTAGGTGAATGGGGAGCATGTGGTTTGGCTGGGACCTTGGTGACTCGGACTGTTTCAGTATGGGATTAAGAGTTTACTCTCCTTCGTTAAAATCAGATTTGCTTCATCACTCAGCCAAATGACACTGCATGCATCCTCCTCTTCTTCTTCTTCTTCTTCGTCTGCGTTCCCTGGTCATGCTGGTCAGATACAAAGTCCGGTAGCTTGGCAAAGTCCGCGGTCCGTTGGAGTGGGTCGACGTTCCCCAAGCTTTTCTTGGAGTTCCACTGCACCGGGCCAAAACTCACGCCGCATACGGCTGTCGAAAGTGGGACAGGACTGAAGTACGTGGGCTGGGTTTTGTGGGCCAGTGCCACATGGGCACTCATCTGTGTGCGATATGTTCAGGCGAGAGAGTGGAGACAACTGACAGTGTCCAGTCTGAAGATGGCGACTTTGGCACGCTGCTGCATCCAATTACATTAATCATCATCCTCTCTCTGCTTTTCTGCGTAATTATGTTTCAATTACCATCATCATCATCATCCTCTCTCTGCTTTTCTCCGTAATTATGTTTCAATTACCATTATCATCATCCTATCTCTGCTTTTCTCTGTAATTATGTTTCAATTACCATCATCATCATCTTCTCTCTGCTTTTCTCCGTAATTATGTTTCAATTACCATCATCATCATCATCCTCTCTCTGCTTTTCTGCGTAATTATGTTTCAATTACCATCATCATCATCATCCTCTCTCTGCTTTTCTCCGTAATTATGTTTCAATTACCATCATCATCATCATCCTCTCTCTGCTTTTCTCTGTAATTATGTTTCAATTACCATCATCATCATCCTCTCTCTGCTTTCTCTGTAATTATGCTTCAATTACCATCATCATCATCCTCTCTCTGCTTTTCTCTGTAATTATGTTTCAATTACCATCATCATCATCCTCTCTCTGCTTTCTCTGTAATTATGTTTCAATTACCATCATCATCATCCTCTCTCTGCTTTTCTCTGTAATTATGCTTCATTACCGTGAAACGCCTGTCCTTTGGAATGATCTGCCTGACCAGATCAATCTCATTCTCTCACTGGGGGGCCGGATAGCTCAGTTGGTAGAGCGCCGGACTCGTGATCCTGGGGTTGCGGGTTCGAATTTCGGTATAGGGGGATTTTTCCCTCGGAGTTAACATTGGTTCTGACTCCATTCCCCATATAGTCCTTC
>CM031612.1:77043097-77045597 GCA_018398815.1 Conus ventricosus | reverse complement strand
TAAATCCACTGCATTCACCGTTCAGCAAAGGACAACAGAAAAACAACTATAAATCCACTGCATTCACCGTTCTACAAAGGACAATAGAAAAAAAACACTTTATAAATCCACTGCATTCACAAACATTGCAAGAAAAGAAACAAACAAGCCCTCGGACAAAGTGAAGGAAATGAAGCCACCAAAGCGAGAATGATGCACAGTTGACCCTTTTTTGTGGGTGGACAGTCTGTTGGGAACATCAAATTTCCTTCGGAGCGGGAGGCCTCTTTCGCTACCATGCAATTCGTCTGAAAGAAGAACAGCAAAGAGACCACTTCAAAAGGCGATGGAGAACACACCCTAAAGCCTCTGCACAGGCCCAGTTCTGAAGGACACCACTGTTTCAGCCAAGCCCCAACACTACAATCTTTCGGAAGCTTAGCTCTTCTTCTTCAGTTGACAAACTATGGACGGAACGAGAATGAGGAGGAGAAGAGGAAAAAAAAAGGCAGAGAGAAGCGGACAGAGAATAAAGAATGAATGATAGCAAGAACGTTGAAATAAGGACAGAAAGCAAGGCAGAAAAAAAATGAAATAAAGCTGAAATCTGGATCTTGAATTTAGCTGTTTCTCATTTACAGCTTACATGTAATGATATATTCAGCATCAACTGCTGCGATAAGCGAGCGAGCGAGAGAGAGAGAGAGAGAGAGAGAGAGAGAGAGAGAGAGAGAGAGAGAGAACACGCCGCGTTTCGACCTCTGTGGTCTTCCCTTCAGGCAGAACAAACACCAAGGACGATGAACGCGGAACAGTCACTTGTTTCCTCAAATTTGGCGCAAAACAGATGTGGTATGCTGAGAGTTCTGCGTGTCAATATGTTGACTGGGAGGTCACAACAACATGCTTCTGCACTGATGTCACCCCTCCAGACATTCATCTGTTGACTGGGAGGTCACAACAACATGCTCTGCACTGATGTCACTCCTCCAGACATTCATCTGTGAACAAGAGGGCGAAAGAGCCAGTCACATCAACAGGAGGTGGCCAGTGTCTTCCATATGCACAATGAAACTCCAAACTGGCGAAGGGCGAACATTCTACTCAGCTTCCCTCTCTATCTCTGGACTAGATTCTACTCAGCTCTCCTCTCTATCTCTACACTAGATTCTACTCAGCTTCCCTCTCTATCTCTGGACTAGATTCTACTCAGCTCTCCTCTCTATCTCTACACTAGATTCTACTCAGCTCTCCTCTCTATCTCTACACTAGATTCTACTCAGCTCTCCTCTCTATCTCTGCACTAGATTCTACTCAGCTCTCCTCTCTATCTCTACACTAGATTCTAATTAGCTCTCCTCTCTATCTCTGGACTAGATTCTACTCAGCTCTCCTCTCTATCTCTACACTAGATTCTACTCAGCTCTCCTCTCTATCTCTACACTAGATTCTACTCAGCTCTCCTCTCTATCTCTGCACTAGATTCTACTCAGCTCTCCTCTCTATCTCTACACTAGATTCTAATTAGCTCTCCTCTCTATCTCTGGACTAGATTCTACTCAGCTCTCCTCTCTATCTCTACACTAGATTCTACTCAGCTCTCCTCTCTCTCTGGACTAGATTCTACTCAGCTCTCCTCTCTATCTCTACACTAGATTCTACTCAGCTCTCCTCTCTATCTCTGGACTAGATTCTACTCAGCTCTCCTCTCTATCTCTACACTAGATTCTACTCAGCTCTCCTCTCTATCTCTGGACTAGATTCCAATCAGCTCCCCTCTCTATCTCTAGACTTTTCCGTTTTCAAAATCCACTGACCGCTTCACTTGACTGACAGGATTTGTAACAAATGTATCAGATCTTCTGCTAGCTGACACGCACGAGAGGAGAGGGGAGAGGTTTCGCCACTACGAGTTCTGCCAGTCAGTATGCTGGCAGGGGGTCGAAACAATACGATTCCGCGCTGACTTCACCAATCAAGGCTTGAACCTGCGATCTCTGAATTGGCAGTCCACTGGTTTATCCGCTGGACGACCACATTCGTTATCATGGAGCGACTGTGCGTCGTTTGCACGTGTGACGATTCTGGGCAGAACTCGGTCGAACTTCGTCTGATAATGTTGTTCTTAACATATTGAGGAACAAGGTTTATAGGTTAAAAACTCGTACGTTAGTACATTACAAATATAGATAGGTCTGACGATTTCTTTCAGCAGGTCGTGTTGCAAGGCTGGTGTTTTCGTCTTCTCCTTTTTTTTCTTTTTTTTTTTTTTGTCTAATGCTTCTTGGTCTCTTTCTTCCTCTCCTCTTCCATTCATTCTTCGTTTTATTCTTTCTCGTCTTCCCATGTGGCCCTTTGCGGTCGGCTGGGCTATAAGCAACATTATCTTATCTTATCTCGTCGTCCTCTCTTATTCTTCTTAGACAGAGCGTGTCAAGATGACGTGAGCTCATTGCTTCTCCTCTCTCGTCTGTCTTCTGTCTGTCTCTCTCTCTCCTCTCTCTCTCTCTCTCCCCCTCTC
>CM031612.1:77028097-77035597 GCA_018398815.1 Conus ventricosus | reverse complement strand
CCATAAAACCATCTTTCATATTTTGACAAGTAACCGCCATTCCTAAAAAACCATTACATTAGTTTTGTTTAGATTCACTGTTAATTTCAATCTATCTGATTCCCTTTTCAAAGTGTCTAATTGATTCTGTAGACCAACAGGCGTATCTGCGAGGAGAATAATATCATCAGCGAAAAGCATCAGAAATAAGTCAGCAGCACCAGGTATCATTTGTATTCCATGTTTCCCTCCCCCCGATATCTCTATCGCTAATTCATTTATAAAAAATGTAAACAACAGTGGGCTAAGCAGACACCCTTGTTTCACTCCCAGGGGCAGCTGAAATAATCGGTATAAGCTCCTTTCTCTCGGACACATGCAAGAACAGACTCATACATTCCATGAACAGCTGCATACAACTTCCCATTTACACCATTTTTCCTCAGAATATACCACAGAACATTTCTGTTGACTGAATCGAAAGCTTTCTGGAAATCAATAAATGCAACATACAATTTAGATTTTGTTAGTAAATATTTTTGTACTAAGGCGTACAGAGTGAATATGTGTCTACTGTACTGTATTTGGATCGAAATCCAGCCTGTTCTTCTATTATTTTCTTCTGAGAGAGAGAGAGAGAGAGAGAGAGAGAAGAGAGAGAGAGAGAGCAGAACACGGGCGAGAAAGGACCCGCTGCAGGAGAGGGGGTGACACGGCAGGACACCGGGGACACCATCCTACACAAACCGCCACTGCTCCTTTAGGTCAAAGTGTCTGCCGCTGTACATTGTGGCATCCTTAATGTCATAGGTGACACACTAAAGGACTGCTAGTTTACTTACATCAAGCTGGGCATACTTAGAGTAGCAAGCAGCACAGGGAGTTTCAAAAAAGAGAAGAAAAAATTGAAATAAAAAAAAGGTAGAAAAAAAATAGTGTTCAGTAACTAAAACTCTGCTGTGTGTAGTAACCTAAACCTCGAATCTAACTCACAGATACTTCTATCTTCGGATGGACGTTCGCTGTTCATGGCATGCGATATATTGTCTAGATTTATTGTTATAACCATCCGATCATATAAATCCTTTTCAAGGCGGTTAACGCTGGTGAGAAAAGATCCAATCCTGATAAAGAAACAACCTACAGACGTAATATGTACAAATCGATTAATACTACGTTCCCTAAATTGTTGAAATTCTTGAGGTGGATAAGACTAAATCATACTAACAGCACAGAAAAATAGAGAAAAATGTTCCTGCCGCTGGCAAAAGTAGTCCGGGAACAAATAGAACCATCCGCCCTACCCTTCCCATTCTACTGACATCATGACGTTGTGTAAGTCACACACACACACACACACACACACACACACAACAGAGAGAGAGAGAGAGAGAGAGAGAGAGAGAGAGAGAGAGAGGAGAGAGAGAGAGAGAGAGAGGAAGAGAGAGAGAGAGAGAGAGAGAGAGAGAGAGAGGGAAAGACACACACACAAACACACACACAACACAGAGAGAGAGAGAGAGAGAGAGAGAGAGAGAGGAGAAGAGAGAGAGAGAGAGAGAGAGAGAGGAGACAACCCCCCCCCCCCCCCACACACACACACACACTCACCACACACACACACACACACACACACACACACACACACCACTCACTCACTCACCCCACACCCCACACACACACACACACACAACACACACACACACAACACAAACACACACACACACAACACACACACACATTCACACACACACACACCCCACACACACACACACACACACGCACACCCACACACACACACACACACACTCACACACACACACACACACACACCACACACCACACACACACAACACCACACACACACGCACAGAGTGTTGACCAGACAGTACCGGCAATAGTGCCAGGGTTTAATTAACCCATCGACACCAGAGTCCATTCACTGCGGCACCCCAGTCTCGTGCTAAAACGCCAGATGAAGTCGAAGCACGAGAGGCGGGGCATTCCGAACAAAGCCCCCATTAATGCTTCCCTCCCCTCCCTGCTCCGCTGTGTCAAGGGCCATAATCGTGACCCACAGGACTGTTCTAAGACCCACGGCCGCCACCACGCCCGTGGACGGGGCGGAAAGGGAACGAGCCTGTTCCCTGTCAATGGTGAGGGCCACAGTCAGGGAGGGATGTCCAAGCAAGTCTTCAGCGGCGTTTGCACGTTCACCACCACCACAGTCGGTGGGTGACCGGTCCCACCTACATGCATTTTCAGCTGTTTTCGTTGTCTCGTTATCTATGCAGATACAGTGGAAACATGATTAGGCCCGGAGGAGAGAGAGAGAGAGAGAGAGAGAGGAGAGAGAGAGAGAGAGGAGAGAGAGAGAGAGAAGAGAAGAGGAAGGAGAGAAGGAGGGAGAGACAGGGATGGGGGATGAAAGCAAGAGAAAGGGAGTAGAGAGAGAGAGACAGAGAGACAGACAGACAGACAGACAGACAGAGGGTGGGAGAGGGGGACATACAGACAGAATGACAGAGAGAGAGAGAGAGAGGAGAGAGAGAGAGAGAGAGAGAGACGAGAGAGAAGGAGAGAGAGAGAGAGAGAGACAAATGACAAATTGTTTATTGACAATGACTTGCAGTCTTCATGTCAAGGGGAGATGATTGAAAGGGATTCACAAAACTAACAAATCACTGGTGCATACATTCACTCCCTCACTCTCTCTCTCATACACACACATACACACACACACACACACACACACACACACATACACACACACACACACACACACACACACACACACACACCACACACACACACACACACACACGCGCGCGCGCGTGCGCGCGCGCGCGCACATACATGAACTCATAGATACACTCATTATCGTCATCATCATCATCAAAAGAACCAACAAGCTAAGTTAGAAGAACTGAGCTTCTTTCATTTCTTAAATAACAAACATAAGGTGATATATCCTCTAGGTTTGTTCAGAAGTCAATCATCCATTTTCCAATTAACCTTTTCGAATTTTATATGCCTCTGCGACATACTTTGCTAGACACATGCTTATATCTTCTCTTTCAGAAGAAAGCATGGTTTTAAGGTTTTGTTGTGCAGCCATGGGCATATAGAACAAAGCACATGTTTGTCTAATGCTGGCATAAGCAGCACAGTGAAATACAAAATGAATTTCGTCTTCACGAACATTTTCTTCTAAGCAGACGGGACACTTGTCAATATTTCGACAGAAAACCATCTCCTGTTAGCATACAAACCCATGTTCTTGTTCGAAATCTTACAAAGATATCTCTGTGCCACTTGTTTGGAATTGTTGACAAATATTTCTCTGGTTCCATATAGCTTTTGAATGAAAGATACATGAATATATACCATTATCTTCTAAATTTGAGTGCCAGTTTTGTTTGAAACAGGAGATCAATCGATCCTTAAATTCTGACAAAAAGATGTACTCGTCTCCCACTCCCCCTTTTAGCCACCACTATACCATATCCGTATTCATTCAAAACTTGTCTAAACCTTACTCAACCAGTTCAGTTTGCCCTTTTCTAGTTGCTGTGTTAACATCAGATACGCTTGTTTACATAATCTGGACTCTGGTAATTTGACAAGTCTTAACCAATATTTAATACATTTTACGTAGGCATGGTATACAGCGGATATCGCCCTGTTTCACCATACATCATCTGATTAGATGTGTGAGAGAAGAGAGAGATGAGAGAGAGGAGAGAGAGACAGAGACAGAGACAGTGACAGAGAGACAGAGAGAGAGCAGTTCTTCAACCAGAAGGGAAAGCACGCAACTTATTTCCCATCATAGCGCTCCCATCAAAAAAAAAAAAAAGAAAAAAAAAGAAAGAAAGAGAAGTAATGAACACTAGTTACAGCACAGTGTGCATCAGAACCGTTACAGTATCGGAGAGGTAGTGCCCAAGAAGCACAGAGAGAGAGAGAGAGAGAGAGAGAGAGAGAGAGAGAGAGAGAGAGAGAGAGAGAGAGAGAGAGAGAGGAGAGAGAGAGAGAGAGACAGACAAACAGACAGACAGACAGGACAGAGAAGTGTTTTTGCATGTGTGTGTGTGGTGTGTGTCAGCTGGTGCGCGCACGCGTCTGTGTGTGTGTGTGTGTGTGTGTGTGTGTGTGTGTGTGTGTGTGTGTGTGTGTGTGTGTGTGTGTGTTTGTTTGTGTGTGTGTGTGTGTGCTTGCTTTCGCGCGCGCGTGCGTAAGAGAGAGAGGAGAGAGAGAAAAGAGAGAGAGAGAGAGAGAGAGAGAGAGAGTGTGTGTGTGTGTGTGTGTGTGTGTGTGTGTGTGTGTGTGTGTGTGTGTGTGTGTGTGTGTTGTGTGTGTGTGAGTAGTGTGTGTGTGTTTGTGTGTGTGTCCGCGTGTGCGCGCGCGCTCTTGTTTAAAGCATGCATGTATGAAATAATGCTGTAATAATGCAGGCTTTCAGCTTAGGCTTGAATGGTTACCGGGAGGAGAATGCCTGACTGTCACGCACGAACTGACACAGGTCGCCTCAATGACAATTGTGGAGTGTGGCCCGTCCAGTGCCAGGTGGCAGTGACCGTGAAGTGCGTGAATCCTGCCGGGAATTTGCTTACCTGTTAACTCTTGGAGGGGGAGGGAGGAGGTGTAAAGCTCGTGGGAATAGTGAGGTTAGTGTGTAAACTAACGCTCGTGAAACTGGAGTTCTTCGATGTGTAGGGGGGAATTCCGGAATGTGGTGCTGTCTTGTGAGTTTCCCGAGGTGAACTCGGAGTGCGTGGTGTATCTGCAAGTTGGGTACGAACTGAGGCGTTATCCACAAAGGGTTTGGGGTTTTGGCCTCGTGCTCAGGTTTTTCCCTCCCGTTGGGGCAGGGGTTGGTGGTATGCCCTCGACCGACTTTTTGAAGGTTTGGTCCCAGGTTAAAGACTGTCGTGTTTCGGTGTTCAGCGACGGGTTCTGCACGTACCGGGGCGTTGGCTGTCTGGCAGTGTCCCGGCGACTGAGGGTGTCGTCCAGTGTGTCGCCCGCGTTTTGACTGTCGGTGTTTGGTGTTCAGCGAGGTTCTGCACGTCCCAGGGCGTTGGCTGTCTGGCATTTGTCCCGGCGACTGAGGGTGTCGTCCAGTGTGTCGTCCGCGTTTTGACTGTCGGTGTTTGGTGTTCAGCGACGGGTTCTGCACGTACCAGGGCTTTGGGCTGTCTGGCAGTGTCCGGCGACTGAGGGTGTGGGTCATTGTGTGTCGTTCCTGTTGTCTAAGGTGAGCGGGTTAAAGTAGCGGAAATCTGGAGGGCTGTGTAGTTGGTTGTTTGTAGTATAGGTTTCATCAAATTTTGTTTTCAGTCCCCGGAAGGGGAGGATTTCCTTTTAATTTGGATTTTTATTCGCAAAGATTCTTTTTTTTGTAAAATTTGGGCTAAGAGGAGGAGATTTAAATGTGCGGAAGTTTAAAGAGAAGAAGAGAAATATAATTTGAACTTAAGGTCGAGGAAAAAACACGTAAATATGGGAATGAAATAATGTGCGTTTCGGTTCTACACTGATACAGATAGGTGAATTTTATAGCGGATTGATGCGCTAAGACAAAATATGTTGTATTTGGTAGTGGTCCGCTGGTGTAAAAGGGAATATCGGTTTTAAGTTTGATAAGATTGGTTATTTTTTTGAGAGTGTACGTTGGTATCGGAGGACGGGAACTTTTAATATTTAAAAGAGGAGACTGTCACGTGGTGCGTGCCAGGTACGGGGGGGCAGACTGCTTGTGATGTGTCTGGGCGTGTGTGAGGTTTATTTATAGGTGACGGGTGGTGGTACCTCGGATAGACAGGTCTTGTAGAAGTTCACTTTTGGTGTTTGTGCTCGGGGAAATAAACAGGGTGGATGGGCGGAAAGGAAATTAAGGGTCATTTTATTTATATAAGAATTGTTTTTTCTTTTTTAAAATTATTTTTAAGATTTGCAGGTGAATTTATGATTGTGTTAAATACTGTAGTAGTATTAGTTAGATTACTTGGTACAGGTTATTACGATTGTAAATAAGGAAAAAAAAATAGCAGATGATAATAATAAAAGGTATGGATATTTGGGAATTTTGCCTCAGAGCCTACATTTGATTTATAAGTATGTATGTGGTTGTTTTAGTCGACGGGGGTGCGTCAGTATTCAAAAATGTTTTTCCCGCAGCATTGTGG
The DNA here is from genome assembly GCA_018398815.1 of Conus ventricosus. Classification (NCBI taxonomy): domain Eukaryota; kingdom Metazoa; phylum Mollusca; class Gastropoda; order Neogastropoda; family Conidae; genus Conus; species Conus ventricosus. The sequence continues at coordinate 77,029,427 of CM031612.1, read as the reverse complement.
TGTCAGTAGACAATGTATGCAGCGTTCGGAATCCTTGTCGAGATTATGTAATTGGTGATTGCCCAGCGCTTGATAATTTCCCATGACATTTGTAGGATTATGATTGTGCCTGCTAAGAATTTGGGGTAACGGGTTCAATTCTATTATTTTGGGTTTTTCTTGAAATGTGTTTGATTTATCAAGCATGGGTTTCTAAGTAATTTATCCTGAATTGTGACCGATACTGGGGTCACTAACGGACGGATTGTTTTGTTTGTTTGTTGAAAGTGAATATGATTTATAATCCCATTAAATCATTGTCTTAAAAGACCCAGATGGGAAATGAAGTCGTGGGTAAAGTAACTCAGACAGTATAAAACACTTTTATGAAGGACGGTTTTAATTTTGTTCGTGGCTGTTGATGGAAGTGGAGGTCAATGAAATTGGTTTAAATGTGTAATGGAACATTTTTGGTGTGAGAGAATTTTTGATGTCAAGGTGGCTGGTTGTATAAGTCTTGATTTAAAATTCCAATTAGCTGTCGCAATTTGGGTTGTGACATGTAAACACTGAGAACCATTTACTTTAGTGAAGCAACAAATAAGTATTAACTGTATTCTTCTGTGGTAATAAGACATTTCCTTTTGCACAGGGTTCCGGCGAGTTTTGTGTACCTCCCCTACACGGCAAATCGTGAGGGTCGGCCTCTCAGGTGGTGGGAGTTGGCACCGCCATTCCCTGTCATCCCTGCCACTTCTCTGCCGGGTGGGGACGCACCCCGGAGCCGGCAGGATGCGTTCCGGTCGGGTCGTCATCTCCCTTCCACAGTCCGAGGGTGTGGCAGTTCCCCTGACTTCAACTGTCTCGTCGGGTTTGGGAAGCGTCTTGAGGGCCCACCGCAGTATTCCATCAGCGTGTGACTCGCGGGTGTGGTGGGTGCCGGGAGGGAGGGAACCGCGTTCTTCGACGTGGTACAACGTTCCTCTCCTATCTCGCGTCAAGCGTTCAGTGAAGGTTTTGTTGTTTTGGCGGTTGTTGGTGCCCATTGGTCGCCGGCCCATATGGTCGCCGGCGACCATATGGGCAGGGGTGTTGGTGCTCATATGGTGCCCGGGCCCTATGGTCGCCGGCGACCATATGGACAGGGACTTCGGTGCCCGTACGGTCGCCAGCTGCCCATTAAGGTCGCCGGCGACCGTACGGGCATGAGTGTAGATATTTTTTGCAGTGTAAATACAGACGTGAACGACTTAGTAAATTTTAATTATGACCTGTAAAATGAAATGCTTTTTCTCTCTCCTCTCTTCTTCTCTCTTTCTCTCTTCTCTCTCTTCGTGTGTTGTGTGGGCTT
>CM031612.1:77016804-77018372 GCA_018398815.1 Conus ventricosus | reverse complement strand
GGAGAGGAAGAGAGTTTGGGGATGTGTGTGTTGTGTGGTGTGTGTGTGTGTGTGTGTGTGTGTGTTGTGTGTGTGTGGTGTGTGTGTGTGTGTGGCGGCGCGCGGGGTGTGTGTGTGTGTGTGTGTGTGTGTGTGTGTGTTGTGTGTGTTGTGTCCTGTGTGTGCATGTGTGTCTACGCTCACTCGCGCACGCGCGCCACAGGAAGCCATAAAAAACGCAAACAACGTCGTATGTCCAAACTGAAGACAGCCTGTCTCCGAAGAAAACACAACACACACAACACCCAACACACACACACCAACCACACACCACACACACACACACACACACACCACACACACACACACACACACACGCACACACCATACGCACGCACATCTCACACACACACACACACACACACACCACACACACACACCACACACATTCACACACACACACACACCACAACACACACACACACACACACACTCACTCACAACATCACACACACACAACACACACACACACACACACACACACACACACACACAAAACGCTTTTACATCCACATCCTGTTCCCCCTCCCCCACCCACCTCCCCACCCCTCCTTTTTTTCCTATCCTCCCCCCCCCCCCCCCCCCCCCAACTCCCACCCTTCGAGCCCACCCTCCTAGATGCGCGCCCCACCCTCTCTCTGTCTCTCTCTCTCTCTCCCTGTGTCTCAAATGACCAGCGAACGAGGCGACAGGGACAAAATACGACGACAGACGGCAGCGGGGGCAGGGAGATTCTGGATGCAATACGTCGACAGTGCCCGGATTAGGTTCACCCTGACACAGATCTATCGCCCGGTTCGCGGCCCCGCTCTTCAGGGACGATAATACTTGCAGTCCTGGTGGTCGAACGGGGGGGGGGGGGGGGGGGGGGGGGGGGGGGGGGGGGGGGGGGGGAGGGGAACGCGGGAGAGGGAGGGGGTAGGTGAGGGAGAAGGGAAGGGGGGGCGAGAGTGAAAGAGCGAGAGAGACAGACAGAGAGAAACGGACGTATAAATAGAGAGAGAGAGGGAGAGAGAGACAGACAGACAGACAGAGACAGAGGCAGAAAAAGAGACAGCAAGAGACAGACAGACAAACAAACAAACAGGCAGACAGAAAGACACAGAGAGAGAGACAGACCGACAGACAGACAGTAGACAGATAAACAGAGAGAGAACAAACAAATGAACAGACACAGAGGAACGGAAAGACAGACAGAGCAAAAGAGAGAGAGGGAGAGAGAGAGAGATAGAGACAGGGAGACAGACAGACAGACAAACTGACAGACAGACAGAGAAAGACAATCAGACAGACGGAAAGACAGAGAGAGAGAGAGAGAGCGTCAGACAGACAGACAGACAGACAGAGAGGGGCTTATTCATAGGACAAGGCTCAGCCCTAAAAGAAAGGACCTGTGAACATGAAAAAGTACAATTATCTTTAATCATAATGCATTACAGAATAGAATGCCAATCGTTGGAAACGCCTTAAAAATGTCACAATATCTTTCTATTTAAAGTCTTTGCACACACAACACACACACACACCAC
>CM031612.1:76999304-77011804 GCA_018398815.1 Conus ventricosus | reverse complement strand
AGAGGAGAGAGAGGAGAGAGAGACAGAGAGAGAGTTAAAATAAGAGACATGATCCGTGCATAAAGTTTTTTCTCCGATCTATAAACATGTGTTGCTTTTCTGTGTGTGTGTGTGTGTGTGTGTGTGTGTGTGTGTGTGTGTGTGTGTGTGTGTGTGTGTGTGTGTGCGTGCGTGCGTGTGTGTGTGTGTGTGTGTGTGTGTGTGTGTGTGTGTGTGTGTGTCTGTGTCTGTGTCTGTGTTTGTGTGTGTGTATACGCGCGCGCGCGCGTGCATCTGTGTATCTGTGTGTATGCCTATGTGCATGTGTGAGTGTGTGTACGTATGTTCGTGTGTGCCTGCGAGCGTGTGTGTGTGTGTGTGTGTGTGTGTGTGTGTGTGTGTGTGTGTGTGTGTGTGTGTGTGTGTGTGTGTGTGCGCGCGCGCATGTGTTAGTATGTGTGTGCGCGCGTATGTGCGTCTTTTTTTTTGAGCGCGTGAGAAGGCAAGTATAAAGATATGTTCGCACATTGGAAAGTTGTAAACAAGTACCTGTAGATACGAAAAAAGGTCGTACTTAAACTCTGAAACAATATAGGTAATCAGGTATATCTGTAGGCAGGAGACAGGTAGACAAGAACATGCTCTCTGGAGAAAGGTAAACAAATAGATGCACAGAAGAAAGGTATGCAAATACGGCGACACCGCCGACTGGGAGAGATGGAGCTGAAGGCTGGAGCATCCTGTGCCTCGCGCAGAGAAAGATACAAAAGAAACTAACTGCAGAATGATAATCGAATCAATGCCTCGCGCAGAAAAAGATACAAAAGAAACTAACTGCAGAATGATAATCGAATCAATGCCTCGCGCAGAAAAAGATACAAAAGAAACTAACTGCAGAATGATAATCGAATCAATGCCTCGCGCAGAGAAAGATACAAAAGAAACTAACTGCAGAATGATAATCGAATCAATGCCTCGCGCAGAAAAAGATACAAAAGAAACTAACTGCAGAACGATTATCGAATCAATCATTTCGCGTACCTCTGCTGAAAATCGCTTAATTCAATGAACTTTTTTTTTCTTACGATTTTGACGCTTAATGGCATACACTTGCAGATCATTTTTCTCGCCCCATCATTCCCCATCTTCTTTTTCTAACCCCTACCCTGGTGAGAGGGAAGGGAGGATAAGGAAGGGGTGGGGTAGGGAAATGGAAGAGGATGTGACGATGGGGAGTTAGGGGTGGCGGGAGGAGGAGCGGGTGGAACAGATCTGGAACCGGCGGCACTACAGGTAACTTCTTGCGCTCACAGCAAGGAAACACCTGTAGCTCCCTTGTGACATTTTGATCTGGCACACCAGCAGTGTGCTCGGCAATCTGTTAACCCTTTCGCAGCTACCTTCACAGAGACTGTGCTTAGGATTTCGCCGACTGTTTCTCTACCCACCAGTGTCTTGGAGCACTCAAAAGGCAACCAATGCCAGCTAAATTAAATAAACTAATACGTAAATCAAATATCCGAAAAATCGCGCCTGCTCTTGAATGCATCCAGTACATAACGTCAGGTTGCACGCAATTGGGTCACCCTGAGAGACAGAGACAGATTTATAAGCAGAGACAGAGAGAGAAGGAGAGCTTGTGTGTGAATGCGTCCATGCGTGTGTGCATGGTTTGTGTGTGTGTGTGTGGTGTGTGTGTGTGTGGTGTGTGGTGTGTGTGTGTGTGTGTGTGTGTGAGTGAGTGATGAGTGAGTGAGTGAGTGTGTGTGTGTGTGTGTGTGTGTGTGTGTGTGTGTGTGTGTGTGTGTGTCTGTGTGTGTCTGTGTGTGTCTGTGTGTGTGTAAGTATGTACATGCACGTGCGTGCATATCCACTCGCGCGCACGCGCCTTTCTTTACCTTTCTATTCATCCACCTGCCTTCGTGTAGTAAGACACACAAAAAAGGGAGGGAGGATGGGGAGGGGAAACCAACATTAAAGACTAGCATACAGACATGTACCTGTTACCAGTATGATGGCCCCCACACCCAAGGGAGGGAAGCCAACATTAAAGACTAGCATACAGACATGTACCTGTTACCACTATGATGGCCCCCACACCCAAGGGAGGGAAGCCAACATTAAAGACTAGCATACAGACATGTACCTGTTACCAGTATGATGGCCCCCACACCCAAGGGGAGGGAAGCCAACATTAAAGACTAGCATACAGACATGTACCTGTTACCACTATGATGGCCCCCACACCCAAGGGGAGGGAAGCCAACATTAAAGACTAGCATACAGACATGTACCTGTTACCACTATGATGGCCCCCACACCCAAGGGGAGGCAAGCCAACATTAAAGACTAGCATACAGACATGTACCTGTTACCACTATGATGGCCCCCACACCCAAGGGGAGGGAAGCCAACATTAAAGACTAGCATACAGACATGTACCTGTTACCAGTATGATGGCCCCCACACCCAAGGGGAGGGAAGCCAACATTAAAGACTAGCATACAGACATGTACCTGTTACCAGTATGATGGCCCCCACACCCAAGGGGAGGGAAGCCAACATTAAAGACTAGCATACAGACATGTACCTGTTACCAGTATGATGGCCCCCACACCCAAGGGGAGGGAAGCCAACATTAAAGACTAGCATACAGACATGTACCTGTTACCACTATGATGGCCCCCACACCCAAGCCTACTCTGAAAGCGATCTATTTTACAAGTCGTGATCCCGATGATCTTGGGCGATAAGAAAACCACCCCGGCTCGGGGCTGTTTGCTAAGTTTGCTAGACTCAACACCTTGGACCAAGGACTGACCCTTCCCCCCTCCACCCTCCAAATCTTCCCCCCCCCCCCCCCCCCCCCCCGTTCCTCTTTCTCCACTCCTCCTCCCTGTTACACATCCCACGTTGGTGATGGTCCGAGGGTTTGGGGATGTTCTGTTTTCTTGACATGCGCGAGCTGTCGTTTACAATATCAGCCAAACCTTTCACTACAGAACTACTACATTCCTTTCCTTCTCTCTTCGTTCCTCGGAGAGACTAGAACTCCGAGGTTGACAGCTGGTGGGATTTTAGCGTAAACGACCGGGGTTTTTTTTCCCTTTTTAATCCCACCATTAAGGCAGCCGTACTCCGTCTTCGGGATGACGTCCAAATACAACAGTGAGCTTGTTTTGTGTTCGTGCCATCCATCCCATAGGCACATGCTGAAAAGCCGAACAGGATTTAACGTGCGCGCTAATTTCTTTATCTTTCTTTAGTATCTATTTAATGCATGCGTTCACGCACGAGATACCGGTTAAATGATTCATCCGAAGGACCAAGAGGGTACTGGCCAGTGGGAATCGATCCCCGGACGTTTGTACAAGACAGTCGGACGCCTTACTCACTGGCCAGCCAGGTTCAAACTGAAGTCCTTGACTGTTGTGACGTCAGAAAACTTTGGTAGCGGGGAAATTTTACGTGAGGCAGTGAAACATCAATATAAAACAAGGAAAATTAGTTTCTGTTGTCATGGTGAACCGACTGCCTGCACAGAACTCTATCCCTGAGGCACCCATTCAGGTAGCAAACGAAGAAATCAAACGACTGCCTGCATGTAACTCCTGATTAATGCGGCACCCGTTCAGCTAGCACACACGCATTCAAGAGGTACGACTGCCTGCACATAGCTCCTAACTAATGCGGCTCCCATTCAGCTCGCACACGTGCATACAAGAGGTACCAAGAACAAACAAACAAACAAACAAACAAACAAACGTCCCTAAAAGATTGAAAGCTGCAAGTCTGCCCCGTGCAGGCCTGCTCCAAGCTAATATATATGCAAAAGAAACATGTACATGTTATAGAACCTACGCTTTCAAAGACTGGCTTTTGTTGCAAATAATAATCTTACCTGCATGCGACTGTTTTGCCACGGGGAAGAAAGGGCTAGAAGACAGCAAAAGGTGCCTTCATTACTACCTATTCATTCTTAAAGCAGTTTGCTTTTACCAGTCTTGATTCCGAAGTACTATAGTGATAGCAAAACCTACCTTGGCTTGGAGTCGTTTGCTAAGCTTGGCTGAATCAGCATCCTAAATTTAAAAAAATCAAGCCCCACCCCCTTCTCCCCGCACTCCTATGTCCACCCCTCGTACTCTCCCCCCCCCCCCCCCCCCCCTCCACCATCCCCTTCCCTTCCCCGAGTTGGTCGCCCAAGTGTTGAGAGTTTATCTGTTCTATGCGGAATAACTAGCGTGTGAAGCCTATAACAATAGTTTTCTTCGTGAAAGCGATGTTTCTTTTCTTTCAACAAATAACAATTAATGTTTTCACTAGGACCGAAGGACACTGAAGGACAGCGTTCTCCTCTCTCTCTCTCTCTCTCTCTCTCTCTCTCTCTCTCTCTCTCTCTCTCTCTCTCTCTCTCTCTGCGTGTGTATATAGATAGAAAGACAGACAGACAAACAGATACATAGCTAGATAAATAGCTAGATACATAGATTGACAGATTGGTTGATGTGAATTTTGGAAGCCAGAAATGATTGTCGTGAGTAGCTGTTTTCACCGTTTACGGTATACCATGGGCATAAAGTTGCTGTCTTATCTTTACAGCTCCACATCCAGTTGGCGTTATTGTTTTCTCGTGGAAATAACTGTCTACACGTCATTGTTAGTTGGCTTACAATGATAATTAACGTTTTCACAAGAAAAGAAGCAATGATGGTTATATTCTTCACCATAACTGTGTTCCTTTCACCGTGATATAAATAAACGTTCTAGTGACATCTTCAAGTGAAATCTAGACCAAGTTTTGAATTCTTTGGTCATCACTTGCATACTCGTGGTTTTTAACGTAAGAACATGTTCATAATGATGTATAAGCGGTAATCATGACATACGAAAAAGGTACGCTACCATACCTTTCCTCAGATCACATTTATTGCCACTTCAGGTGAAGCGAAGTTAAACGTTAGTACTGACCCGAAATCCGTGGTAGATGAGACGTGACTTACAACATCAGCGGTTTCACTGGAATCTATGTAAATTTTGGACATACATGTTGTGAGTTTGGAACTGATACCTGCTGACAAAACAAAACAAAAGACTGACAATCCAAAATACGAACTAAATCTTGTGATGATTCATATGTTGTGCGTACAATTTTTGTATGTCTCATAGAAGACAGAACTGAGATCGTCAACAGACCAGAACTACCCATAAAAGCTGTGGCAATCTGCTTCTTCAACGAATTTCACGTCAATTTATAGGGAAACAAAAGAACGAGGAAGGTTTTTATGTCTTGTGGTGATAATCACACAAGATTTATATTGGTTTAAACTCGTTTGATTTCATCCAAACCATTCAATTAATTGACTTATATTTCTTTGTAAAACCATTGCTACATCTTCAATTTAAGAATGACTCATGTTCACACACACACACACACACACACACACACACACACACACACACACACATACACACCCCACACACACACACACACACACACACACACACACATACACACACAGATTGACAGAGAGAGAATAGCGAACAAGTAAACTTTGTGAGTGTGTGTGTGTGTGTGTGTGTGTGTGTGTGTGTGTGTGTGTGTGTGTTGTGTGTGTGTGTGTGTGTGTGTGTGTGTGAGAGGAGAGAGAGACAGACAGACAGAGACAGAGAGCGGGTAGACACACAGTGAGAGAGAGAGACACATACACACAGACACAGACACACAGCCAGACAAACACAGAAGAAGAAAAAAAGACAGAGACCTAAGCCTGGGAACTATTTCCAAGCTTCAGCTGTTGATCCGGCCACTCTTCCCTGCGATCAGCAGCCAGATAAGGGGGGCGACTCGGCCCTCCCTTTGCTACCTTTGGCACAACCCACGTCCCCAACACACGCCTGCAGTTGCAGGGGAGACGGGGAAAGGGAGGGTCACTGGGGGGGGGGGGGGGAGTAGGGGACGAGAGAGAGCAGGGACTGTGTGTTTTTTTCCCCCTTGATCTTTTTACTGAGTCCCATGTGTTTGGGCTTTCATAACAACGCCGAGCTAGGCTTTTGAAGGCAGAACTTTTTTTTAGCACAAATCAGGTAGCACGGCAACATCATTGGCCAAAAAAGCCCGCAGTCCACGCCGCTCAGATAAAAATTCCAACAGACGTGACCCGGAAAACCTTGGTTAAGGCTCGATCTATGTCCCTTAGCTACATGCCTGTAACTCTTAGAGAATCGCCGCGGAAGACGGACCCTATTAATCAATTCCCTCCCCCTCCCCCCCCCCCCCCCCCCTCCCGCCCGTCATTTTCCATGAACTGAATCATGTATCCATTTACTGTTGAATGAACAGGGAGGGTTTTCAAGCCGTAAAAATCCGACAACAGGACTGTTGCGATTCTCACCTTACACATCTGAGAGCTCTGTCCATTCGCCTGCGGGCGGGCTCCCTGGAAACCTTGCGGATGGTCCATTTTATGATCTGTAACTCAAGACAACGTCTGTGCTCATGCACACGTACGCCAGTGTGTTGCTGGCTGTGAGAGAAGTCTAATAAGACATGAGCATTGTCCACACATCCTCAGTCCCCGCAGTTTGTGCAGTAGGCCTCCCTAAAAAAATCAGTGTGTCCCTGTGTAACAAACATTTCAGAACATTGGCAGGCAACCTGTCTTCAGATGGACGGACTGAACAGCCCCAAAACGGCAGTTCCTCTACAAGGTGTCGTATAGAAAGCGCCCTCTGGCGATCCCCCGATCACCAGAGACCAGGCAGCCATGGACCGTACTCCCGGTGTAGATTCTTGAAGATTTGAGTACATTAGCATTTGATTCCTGCTTGGGCACGGTGAATGAATACAGTGCCATGAACAAGTTTCAACAGACCTAATCCAAAAAGAGATCATGTGTACAAAGAAACAAAGAAATCATAGGCAGCACACTTAATAACAATTTAGCGCAATTGAGCAGAACCGTTTTTTTTTTCTGTTTAGATGATGAGATATAACATTTCTTTATATTCCAGTAAATAATAGACATTTCTTTCGCGGCGTATCATAGTTTGGGCATGCAACGACAAAATGAAAACTCCTCGCCTGCAACACTGTACATAGCCTGTCCTCGCTGGAGTGTTAACTTCCTTGCCTAGTTCATTTAGCCTGTGACTATGGCATCCAAATAAGGAATAAACGTTAATACTGGGCAACATCTTTGAGTGTTTCTTCTCATCCCAAAACTGCCAGAACTGAAGAGAATGTACAGAGAGAGAGAGAGACGGTGTGTACGGAAAGAGGGGGGGGGGGGGGGGGGGGGGGGGGGGCAGCCCAGATACCAACACCATAGCTTCCCTCCAGTGCCCCTGATGCGGGGACTCACCTCGTTGATCGAAATGGACAAGACAGTCTTACCTTAAGTTTCAAAACGGAGTGACTGAGGGCGCAAAATTCAGAAAGAGAGGGTAAGTTACCCCCAAGGACACAGACAAACAAGGTACAGGACTAGACACAATGCATTTCGACCTCTTGGGTCTTCTTCAGGCAAAAACAAACAACATTTAGGACAGTGGGAACGAAGAACGAGAAACCACTTATCTTCTCCTGTTCGGCACACGACCAAAAATGGCCTCCCTACCCCCACACGACGCATCCTGGAGGGATTCTAACATCGTCGTCGCCTGTGGTCCGCATCATCATCAGTTTGGAGGACTTGGCCTCTTCTCCCTTTCTCCAGCTTTCCCCCACCCCTCAACTCTCCCCTCTGTATCATTTACATTTCTGAACCGGGAAGGGGGGGGGGGGGGGGGGGGGGGGGGGGATAACCCGCCGCGGGGTAGACAGACCCAGGGATGATGGGAGACGTGGAATACATGTCGCCATTACAGCCGGGTAAAAAAAAAAAAAGAAGAAATGAAAAAAAGAATAGTCTTCAGAAAAGACAGACAGACTGATAGCCACGGAGCAGCAACAAAGACTTAGAGACGGAGACAGAGGCAAAAAGAGAGAGAAGCTAAAAGAGAGGAAAAGAGAGAGGCAAACAGACACAAAGACAGATGGGCAGAGACGCAGACACAGATATCAAAAAGAGACGTGGCGAGAGAGACAGAGACAGACAGACAGACAGACAGACAGACAGACGGACGGACGGACAGACAGGCAGACAGACAGACAGAGACAAAGACAACGAGAGACAGAGAGAAACAGATAGCGACAGAGAAAGTCTCGCAATCTAAACCGCACACACACCGGACAGACAGACAGACAGACAGAGACAAAGACAACGAGAGACAGAGACAGAGAGAAACAGATAGAAGACACAGAAAGTCTCGCAATCCAAACGGCCCACGGACGGACAGCAACGGACAGACGTGCCGGGCGAGAGCATGGCGGTCATTAATCCCCACCATCTCGAGAGTTAATGCCACTGATATTTTCCCTGCCTTTTCGGATCAGCTGCAGCATAACAAGGCTTTCCCCGCGGTATGTTAACTCACCCTGTGGTATGCTGACTGCGTTGGGAATGCCGTAGACACAAGTTCAGGAAGTTCAGAGAGCGGAGCTGTCGAGCTGAGTTGAGTTTCGGAGTTCTTCCCCTCCCCCACCCCGTACGCTGTGTCTATACACATCCCAGGCTCCATCACAACATCAAGGCAAAACAACCCCCCAACCCCGCTTCTCCTCCTCCGAGTTCTGTGACCCTTCTGACTGTGTCTGCAGCGAAAGGTAGAGAGTCTAGCTTGGAAAGGTAGGTAGACGGAGTTGGATCGTCAGACTTACTACACATGTTTTACAAGACCCTGGATGAGACCTTTGGTTTGTTACCTCTCTGGCTGAAAAAGACTGGGCGGAAGATCTGAAGCTGCATCTTCGGAAAGAGAGAGAGTAGAGAGCGGGAGCGAGCCAAGGAATGCGGGAAGTATGGGACGAGGGAGTGAGATACCGAGGGAGAAGGCAGACGGAGGTACGATGGTTTCTCAAAGTCAGTAACTCAAATGGTATCATTTTGTCTGTCCGGCAGACCTTTTGTTATCAACCTCTGCCTTCTTCACGCCCAACCCCCCCCCCCCCCCCCCCCCCCCCAGCCCCTACCCCACCCCTTCGCAATGACGCGCCCTCCCCTTCCCTCTAAAAACTTATGAAGCAATGAAATAAAGTACAGTAAAAAAAAAATTAAACGACCCTTTATCCTCGAGATGGGAGTGGTGAGAGGGAGAAATAGACATACAGACAGAAAGACTGACAGAAAGACAGACTTACAGACAGACAGAGAGACGGACCGTCAGACAGACAGACAGCCACACACACACACACACACACACACACACACACACACACACACCACACACACACACACACACACACACGCGCGCGTGTAAAGAATAAGCACACTATATGCTTGTTTACATCTTGAAGAATACAAACAAAACAGACAAAACTTTTTGCATCTTAAAAAGCAGAATAGCAAACACAACAACACAAGACAAAAAAAAAAAACCATGAAAAGGCCACCCTCCTAAACACAGAGAGAGAAGAGAGAGAGAGAGAGAGAGAGAGAGAGAGAGAGAGAGAGAGAGAGAGAGAGAGAGAGAGGAGGAGAGAGAGAGAGAGAGAGAGAGAGAGAGAGAGAGAGAGAGAGACAGACAGACAGACAGACAGACTCACACACACACACACACACACACACACACACACACACACACAGACTCACACACACACACACACACACACACACACACACAACACACACACACACACACACACACACACACACACACACACACACACACACACACACACAGAAGGGCAGACGGGCGTTCAAACAGACGTAAAGCCACACCTATCAAAGAAAGACAATCCAATAAACCCTGGCTCAGCTTGGGTTAAAAGATACAGAGCTGACCACCACTGTCTCTTATGATAAGCCCTGTCAGAACGATAGGCGGGCTTACATCGGGAGGCACCGTCCGCTGTGTGTACACTGGCCGCCACGAATGGACAGAGAGGATGACGATCGCAGCGAGGTGCTGAGGGATTACCCTCGGAGTGTATCTTCTCGCACCTGCCTCCATTGTCGATAGCTCTTTCCGGCCAAGTAATCTGGAGACAAGGTACTAAAAGTATGTATACACTGTCCTCAGTGGACGCCATCTTTCCGTTCTGCAGTGTATGTTTCTCGATGTGGTTTTTCTATGCCGACTGTGTGTGTGTGTGTGTGGTGTGTGTGTGTGTGTGTGTGTGTGTGTGTGTGTGTGTGTGTGCGTGTGTGTGTGTGTGGTGTGCGTGCGTGCGTGCGTGTGTGGTGTGCGCGCGTGCGTGCGTGCGTGCGTGTGTGTAAAATGGTTTTTTCCCTCATTTTTGTAATCTGGTGGGGAAAAGGAGGGGGGAGAGAGAGGGGGAAATAGTGGGATAGGAGGGGGGGGGGGGGGGGGGCGAAGTAAGCAGAACGGGTGGCGCACAGCCTAGTTTTATAATGAAAGAAATAGTTTGCTACCATGCTTTTCTTTTTTAATCGAATGTAATTGTGTAAGTACTGTCATAGTTCGCTTCTTTTTCCCAGCTTGTTCAAAGCCCTGAGACATTCCAGCGCGCCTTGTGTAACCGTCTGGGCTTTAAATCGACATAACAGTAGTACAATCAGTACCGACTTTGCCTTACGAGATCAGGCTGAACGTATGAGGTTACTACTAAACTAGTCACATGTCTTCCCCTTTTTCCTCCTACAAAATGGTGATATGATGAGACCGGCTCTTTCTCTCTCTATCTCCTTTTTTGCCCCCCCCCCTCTCTCTCTCTCTCTCTCTCTCTCTCTCTCTCTCTCTCTCTCTCTCTCTCTCTCTCTCTCTCTGCATGTATGTATGTGTGTGTGTGTGTGTGTTTATGAGTGATTTGTGTGTGTGTGTGTGTGTGTGTGTGTGTGTGTGTGGTGTGTGTGTGTGTGTGTGTGTGTGTGTGTGTGTGTGTGCGTGTGTGTGTTTCACGCGCGCGCGCGCGTATCTGTCACACAGACAGAGACAGACAAACAAAGACAGACAGACAGACAGAAAACGTTCATCATCCATGTCGGCGGCCGGCTTATCAAAACTTCCTTCTAGTCTATGTCTAAGAGCGTGACGCGCCAACGTCCGGCGATTGAATGCTGTGGGGGGAGAGGGGAGAGAGGGGAGCGGGCAAAGAAAGAGAGGGAGAGAGGGGTGGAGGGAGGAGAAAGAGAGAGGGAAAGAGAGAGAAGGAGAGGGAGACAGACAGACAGACAGAGAGAATGTGTCTGTGTCTGAGTCTGTGAGAGGGAGAAAAAAAAAAAAAGAGAGAGAGAGAGAGAGAGAGAGAGAGAGAGAGAGAGAGAGAGAGAGAGAGAGAGAGAGAGAGAATGAGACAGACAGAGACAGAGACAGAATGTGTGTGTGTGTGTGTGTGTGTGTGTGTGTGTGTGTGTGGTGTGTGTGTGTGTGTTTGTGTGTGTGTGTGTGTGTGTTGTGTGTGTGTGTGTGTGTGTGGTGAAGTGTGTGTGTGTGTGTGTGTGTGTGGTGTGCGTGCACAAGTAAATGCACGACCTTGCGTGAATGTTTATGTTTTGTCTGCGTCTGTGTCCGTCCATGCCTGCGCAAGCGCTAACGACCAGCCAAATGAGCACCACCAGTACAGCGGGACAGAGATAAAAACGAGTGTGCAGTTGTGTGTGTGTGTGTGTGTATTATAGCCAACAGAAAAGAAGGGACGGAACAGCCAGCGCGGCCAAGAAACTGCCGAGAGACAGATGGAAGGAAGAAGAGCAGGAGCCAGGGAAAGGGGGGGGGGGGGGGGGGGGTACAGGGATGCCCTCTCCCCCCTCTCCCCTTCCCCCGTCAACATACCACTCACCCCCACCCTCACCTCAGCCCTCTTTCACCGTTCTAATGAGGTCCTCCGCCATTACCCGGGAACTGCAGAGCTGACAAGTCACTCTCTCTCTGCCGACATCCGGAACAAGAGCTATCTACTATTTCCACCGACTGGCTACAGTGGGGGGGAAAAAGACCCGGGGGGGGGGGGGGGAGGGGGAGGGAGGGGGAGAATAAGAGAGGGGGGCGGAGGGGGGCTGCAGGAAAAGAGAGAAGAGGCGGTGGGGAAAGGGGTGCGGGGAGGAGGAAGAGGAGGAAAGGAGAGGAGAATGGGGGGGGGGGGGGGGGGGGGGGGCTGGAGGGAGGGGAGAGGATGGGGAATATGAAGGGGTGGGGGTGGGGGTTAATTTCTAGTGAAGGATGATCTGCGTGCAACGAAAGTACTACAGGTTCCAGAAATCGCACGTCCTGATCACCCCCCCTTCATACTACCCCCCTGCAACACACGTGCAGGAAGGTGGCGAATCAGTCATGTTGTGTATGGCCCAGCCGACCTCAATGGACGGGAAGAAATAATGGACGACACAGCCACACACAAAAAAAAAGAAAGAAAGAAAAACAAAAGAAGAAAAGAAAGAGGAAATTTGAAGAAAGAAAAAAGAAAGAAAAAGAACAAATAAATGAATGAAAAAAAGGAAAGAATATAAATTATACAAACG
>CM031612.1:76994304-76996804 GCA_018398815.1 Conus ventricosus | reverse complement strand
GTTCCTGTGGCACCGCCACGCAGCCATGGGTGGCCATTGCCAGACACGGCACCAGCAGGCCACAGAGAGCAACCATTCACAGGTCTCCACCAGGCCACCCACCGGAGAAGACCTCCAGTCATCGCAGCCACGTCGATCCACTCCAGGGGTGTGCAGCGGAGCATACAACGTCACTGTGACGGACACCGCCTACTGAGGCCCTGACCAGCATTGCTTTGATGCTTCAACCATTTCGTCCCCGGCGTCTAACTGGACCGGTATTCTGCCGACCTTTTGTGACCGCAAACACTACTTTATCATTATGTGGCGACATTCTGGTACGAGTAGTATGAACCACTTTGTCGCCGAAGCCATTTTGTCTCTGCGAAAATTGAGTCCGCCAGGTAAGATTCAATTTGGCGCCATATTCACAGTGACACACAACATCGCGCGCGCGCGCGCGCGCGCGCGCGCTGCGCGCGTTGTGTGTGTGTGTGTGTGTGTGTGTGTGTGTGTGTGTGTGTGTGTGTGTGTGTGTGCGTGCGTGCGTGCGAACGTGTGTATGCCTTTGTGTCTGTCTCTCGTGTTCCTGTGCGTAAACCAAACTTATGAAACATGCAATGAAATAATCAGCAATAATTTTTCTTTTCCTTTTCAGGGTGGGTTTTTTTTTTTTTCATGATGTACAAAAACCAGAAAAAAAAGTTCTGGTAATACGCTTGGATTTAATGATACTGTGCCTCTTTTCACATATTAGCTGTCATTTGCAAATTCTAACTAAAGACACCTTATGAACCCCCCTGCAACCCCACTCTTCTTCTTCCGTCTCCTCTCCCTCCTCCTCCTCCTCCTCCTTTCCCTACTCCTCACCTTCATCATCATCAACAATGTCCCCCAATCAGCATCGAATTACCTAGTCATCGACAAATAACGGCAACACATTGATCGCAGCGACAACATTACCCCTGACAGGCGATCCAAAAGGCTGCAGGCGACGAACTGGTCGGCATGGATCGGAAATACCGTGTCAAAATGTCCGTACGTCGCATTTGTTATGGTGTCAAATTGCTTTGACGTCATAACGAGTCACGTGGCATGATCCGTTTTGACGCCGGCATCAAAAGGGCGCCTCATGGGACCTTAATGACGACGATAACGAAACAGTAAGAAAAAGAGTGATGGGAAAACACTTTGGACTTAATGGCATTGCACCTAACATCGTTCGTCGTTTTCGTTGTCCTGAATGTTGAATTTATCTTGTCTGAACAAGACTTAAGAGGTCGACACGCGGCGTGTTTTGCCTCGTAATTTGTTAATCGACGGATTTACACAAAATTCCTTTTCAATGTTGTTGTTGTTGTTGTTGTTGTTGTTGTTGTTGTTTTTTAACCACTCTTGTGTGTTTCTTGCCTTTTATTCAGAACAAACGGATTCCAAACGAAGGGAGACACGATATAATAATGAGCAAGAAGAAAACTAAAACAGAGCAGAGAGACTTGAGAACGAAAAGAGAAATCGAGAATGAGCGAAGGGTTACAATTACAGGAAGGAGAATCAGAGGGGAAGAGTGAGGAGGGAGGAAGAGAGAAACACACACACACACACACACACACACACACACACACACACACACACACACACACACACCTGGACAAAACGACACATTAGTAGATAAGCAGACAGACAGAGAAGAAAGAAAAGAGAACGTATGAAAGGAGAAGAGGGGGGGGGGGGGGAGAGAAGATTATGAAATATGAAGAGAAAAGAAGATAGAAAGAAAACAAACATTCCGACACTAATGGACGGTTTACCTACAGTTCTTTTCCTCTACTAGTTAGGTGCCGGGTTCCCAAACAGACACAACCGAAGAAAGACGGAAAGAAGCAAAGAAAGAAGAAAGAAACGTATTTAAAGCATCCCTGCAGACACGACCAGGGCTGTTTCTATGCACATTCAGCTGCCTGTGTGACCGACGGCCAATATGGAACAATGAAACCGAAGAAGAGGGTTGGAGGAGTGGGTATGGGTGGGAAGGGGTGATGGGGGCGAAGGGGTTAAAAAGAGTGAAAGGAGGAGAATATGAATTAATTTGCATGGTTTACCGATCAGGTCGCGGCCCTCTCTCACAGAAGCCGGTAACCAAATCTCTCGACAGCCGTATCAAGGCGCAAGATCCAGCTATCGACGAACGACCAGAGCGATGACGAACATGGAAGAGTGCGTTGTTGAATTTACGAAATATAACAATAATAATTTCAATATAGTTCTAGTTTGCGCTTGTAAAAGAGATCACGGCAACATCCGAATAATCCCCGATAGAAAACTTCACTTTAATTGGTAAACAAAAGTATAAGCAGCCAAAAACGATTGAACGAACGAACGAACGAACGAATGAATAAATGAATAGATAAATAAAAAGAATGAATAAATAAATAAACAAAATATTAAATACAGATGGTACTGCGCTATGATGAGCACTCTCCCAACGGACAGCAACCCGAACTTCGCACATCGAAATAGA
>CM031612.1:76989135-76991704 GCA_018398815.1 Conus ventricosus | reverse complement strand
AACATCACTGGCATAACGTGTCAAATCACTTATTAACTGTAGTACTTGTAAACAGTAACACTATTTACTTGAAAAAAGGAAGGTAAAACAGTTTGTTGGTGACATGGTAGTAATAATACGCATGGGAGGCTTTGGAATTATTTTTCAGTGCCTATACATTGGAAACACGAATTACAATGCATATCTACACTACAATGCATATCTACATGACAAGTGAAAGAGTGCCAAATATGTAATCCAATTTTCTTCTGTAAGATTCTGAGCTGAGAGAGAGAGAGGTGAGAGAGACGAGAGAGAGAGAGAGCGAGAGATGAGAGAGAGAGAGAGAGAGAGAGAGAGAGAGAAGCTCTGAACACGTATAGAAGTGGAGGAGGACGGGGGAGACAGAGGCAGAGACTGGGAGAACAGGAAGAGAAGAGAGGAGGGATGGGAAGCAAACTGAGAGACAGACTACCAGCAGACAGACAGACAGACAGACAGACAGGAGACAGATACAGCCAGACACAGAGAGAGGAAAACTCGATCAGAAAGCAAGTCAGCTGTTCAACACGTTCCCCTACCACGGATGACAAATGAAGAAATCAGGGGTTTTCCCTCTGTCATGCCCATGAGGAGGTAAGTGACCGCACAATAACCTATCCTTCGGAAAACGCGCTCCTTATTGTTATCATGAAACACCCCAGTGACGGTCATGCCACACCACATTGACACCAGCTACGTCCACCACCTCTGAAAACACCGATTTGGTGGAAAACGACGACGAAAACAAAAACAGCAAAAACACAACACACACACACACACACACACACACACACCACACAACACACACACACACACGTCCCAAAACGTGGGCGGGTCAGTCCCCCTGTCCCAGAAGTCTGACGGAATTACCATCGTGTACGTTCGCAGTATTTGATATTGGGAGCTGGTTTTCAGGAAATGGGCGCAGATGATGAGTTTTAGTTCTTCGGATATTGGGAAGCTGAGTATTTTCAGGACAAATAGGCAGCAGACTGATGATGTTATAGTTCTTTCGTTTGTTTTTTTTGTTGATGATTTGTTTTTGGCTTTAAAAAAAAAATTCTTTTCAATCTTCTTGATCTTTTTGTTTGAATTTAAACATGTCTATTCTCTGTTTCCAAACGTGTTCGTTTTGCTTTTTTGTTTGTTTTTTTTTTCTTCACCTTTATGTTATGTTTTCAACATCACACGTTTTTTTTTTTATCGTCATTGTTTTTTTGCTTTGTTCTCAGTTTTCAGAAACTGGTACCGGTTGTTACCATTTTCAGATGTAATGCCATGGCCGAGTTGAGTGATTCTGTTGAGTAAACATCTTGTTTAAAGCTGAGAAACACAACTTCGATTATGACGCTAGGGAAAACAAAAGACGAAGATTTCAAGAAAACACAGACCTACTGAAGAAAGCAGGTCGTGACGCTGGCTTCGTTTTTCCATTCCGAAGCTCGAGGAATAACACACACACACACACACACACACACACACACAACACACAAAACACACACAAAATACTTTTTTTTTAAAAGAATATAGCACAAGTTATAAAAACTTTGACATCGGTCAATGCTTTTAATTGGCTGTCCAATACTAGTAAGGTGTTTCGGAAAGATGAAAACGACAAAAAAAAAAACAAGCTTTAATTAAAAGCATGATTGTGGGAATCCATGGCACAGGTATGTCCCCCAGTATACCCAAAAACTTGCATGCAGGGGAAGCGGGTCTTAATTATCAGTGCAACAAACACAAAAAGGATTCACGAACATGATACATTCGTTTTCTGTCAGTGTCATCAATTTAAAAAAAAATCTTTTAAATTATTTTTTTTGTGACAACAAACAGCAGGTCCTGTACCGTCTGTTTCCATTTGGCTTAGATAAGTTTGGATGCATTGTTTGTTCTTTACAAAACCGTGATGTGCTGCGGGGTCATTTAATCTATAACTGACAGCCCTGGTAATACCCGATTCTGTTGAAGCAAAACGAAAGTGTCGTCTGCTCCAGCAGTCGATCTATGACGACATGGCCATGCAGGTTTTTCATTGTTTGTTTGTTTGCTTTTGTAATGAAGACTTTTTCTTCTTTTTTTTTTTTATAGAGGGGGCTGGAGTTATGAAAGCCATTACATTAGTACTCACATGTCTGCGTTTTTTTACTCTGCGACTCGCTGAGAAGAAGGGTAAAAATCCAAAAGAAACTGGCCGACTGCAGTATCCATTCATTAGCCTGCGCCATCGTGCAGACGACAGTGTCCACTTCCGGCTCTCAGGCGCCGTCTGCTAAACGAGCCGTTCAACAGCAGAGGGGCCACACCACTGATAGTTCAGGATCAAGATCTTGATGGGCAAGCAAGCACACAGACTCAGCCACGCTCTCGCTTCTCGTTCACACGCGGAGTACCCGCACTCCAATCTCGAATCTCTCTTCTCCCCCCAGCTCACTTCCTTTCACTTTGCTTTTCTACCGTGGCGCTCCGTAGTTGTAGCGAGCGAACGGCGGCCGACACATGTCGTCTGCTTCACATGGACGCTGATCGACGCTTAGGACTTCGCGTG
>CM031612.1:76976635-76986635 GCA_018398815.1 Conus ventricosus | reverse complement strand
ATGCAATGATGGAGGAAAGGTTAGACTGCACTCGTTTTTCCACACTTTGTATCCATTCAGCTTACACGTAGTGGAGAAAACAAGTGCAGGTAACTATTCCTCCGTGATGAGATCAATGCCGTTGCAATATTTTTTTAAGTTAAGAAAAAAGAGGAATGGGTGGGGGAGAGGGGCAGAGGGTGGAGATTCATTTCTTCATCATCATCTTCTTCTTCTTCTTCTGCGTACGCAGGCTGATACTGCTGCGAACACTCCCTATATGGACAGGCAAGGATTAATCCCATCTACCCTACAAAGGGAGTGGAGTTTTGTGTGATGACCGGTTTTTTATCCCGCCATTAAGGCAGCCATACTCCATCTTCGGGGAAGGTGCATGCTATGTGTAACGTGTCATCCATACCAGCGGCCAAACTGGCCTTCTCTTCCGAAAGTTGGTGATGGGATTTTACATGTGGGCAAGATGTTATGCGTGCGTTCACACACGGAACCTTGGTTTATAGTCTCATTCGAAGGACTGTGTGGGAAATGGAGTCAGAACTAATGTTAACTCCGAGGGGAAAAAACCCTGTACCGAAACGGCCCGGCGGTAATTCGAACCCGCAACCCTTGGATTACGAGTCGGAGGCTCTAGCAACTGAGCTGTTCCGGCCCCAGATTCATTTCTCAATTCTATCTCAACGCATTTGTTCTCTCTGCTGGCATGAGCACTGTTCTCAAGGGGTCGAGTTTACAGGTCGTCCAGCAGAGCGGCTTTTAGACTGCTGCACAGTTTGGGAGGCGTTGGGTTTATGCCTCCCGCCTGGGGCAATGACTTTATCGTGCGTTGTCGTAGGGAGGGACTGGGGGGATGGCAGACCTGGCTCAGTCTGACCACGGACAGTTACTGTCGATCTGTGTTTCCAGGCCGTGGAATATGACATACCAGACGAAGGTTTACTACCAAGAGCCAACATCTTAGCCTGAAAAGAAGACTTGCTTTTGGACTGACTTCTCCGATTGCCATGTCAGCAAGTTCCATGCGGAGGGATAGCCGCCACCATCGTTGGCACAATGGGCTGGACTCTCACACACAGTCACTCGTGGAACACGATGCAACAGGCTCGCAAATCATCCTCAGAGCACCGATCTCATACATGGCCAAACTTCTGACATCTGAAACATCGGGGATGCCTAGTACAGATTCTCTTTGAAGGTCAGGTATACCAACTTGATGGTCTGTCACAACAAAGAGGAAGACAACGGTCATAAAAAGGACGTTTGTAGGCACATCCTCTGACCGCTTGCCGACTAAAACTCTAAACACATTACCAATTCTCTGATGTGCACATTCTGATTTGACAGAAATGCCTTTCAGATCTCGACAATCGCTGAAATAAGTTGTTGCTGTGTATGTGATAACTCTGTAATCGTTCTGTCCACCAGTGCACACATACACACAAAACCTTCAGAGGCTGTTCCGACTGTCGCTTTGAGTTGCACTCCACAAGGTTTGACCCGGTCCTCAATGGTTCAATGGACTTGGAATTGCCGGTCAAACCTTTAAAGCCTTGTGGATAGTGGAGGGACTTTGAGCAGACGAAGGCTTCTCCGCTTCATCTTCTTCCCCCACTACTAGACATGCAGCCCAAAAGCCGGTCCCTGATCTGAATTCTGCATCCGAATCTGAATCATTGCTGTCCTTGGACGATCTCTGATCATTTGGGTTTGGAGCAGGAAGAGAAGGGAGACGTACGGGGACTTGGGAGATTTTTGGTTGAGCCATAGTTAAAGCTACTTTTCATCCCCCGCCCTCGCCCCCTCCCCTCTTCCATCCTCCCCGCACAACCCCCCCCCCCCCCCCCCCACCCCCCATCTCTGTACCAATCCACCATGGAGTCCAACCCGGCGACCGGAGTCAAAAAATTGCAGCGTGGACCATTTCCAGGTTTGAGGTGGGATATACAACACAGTCCCTTTCAATCCTATGCCCCCTTGCCCCCCCCCCCCCCCCCCCTCCACCACCACATCCCATCCCCTCCATCTCCTCATCCTCCACTCTGTACCCCAACACTGACCTTGACCGGCTTCTGGGAGCAGGGAGCTAGCTGACCACTGCAGGGGGTGAACTTGGCAAGCCGGGAAACTGACTGTCTTGACCCCGGCCAACACGAGGGTATCCAGCTGATACACGCAGACCAGTATGACTTGTACCTCCTGTCGACTGACAGTGGTCAAACCAAACAGACGTGCCACTGCTCTCTCCATTTCTGGGATATCCTTTTTCGTCATCAAAAGTCGCGCCGCACATCTAACGCGGCTGTCGACAGAAGACAATAAGAAAGAAAGTACGAGGGGAAAAAAAACTTGATATGGACCTGAAGAGAGAACAAAAATCTAGGGAATAAAAATACAAGAAGATAAGCGCCGCCATAGAGTGGTTACCGTCACTGGACACAGCTAGAAGGTCGTGGGTTCGATTCCCATCAGAACCGTTTTTGTTGGAAATTTCTCGGCCCCGACCCTTTCCTGTTCACGGACTGGTTTAATATTGGCTCCAATAGGAAGACTCAAATAACTTGTTCGAGTTTCGTCCACTTAATGGATGCGTCTCTGAGGATGTCGCTCAATTTCGTGACACGTTGCAGGTGTCTGTATCTCTCGGGTCTGGTTGATGCCGGGATCTATGGTGAAAGTAAGCGTGCAATAAGCCCTGTTATGCAGTCTTCGAGCAGAAGGGAGCTCCATGGAGTCATGTTCATCAACCTCATCCTCAGTGATCAGCATGAAAAGCTCCTAAGATTCTTGCCCCTTCAAGCCCCACTGTCCGCGGTTCCCTCAGTTTCCATTTTCTCTCCATGTCTGTGTCCTTCGTGAGTTTTTCTCGAGGACGCTGGTGTCGGTTCATGGAGGCAGACTGTCACTGGATGGACATGGGGGCAGACTGTCACTGGATGGACATGGAGACAGACTGTCACTGGATGGACATGGAGACAGACTGTCACTGGGTGGACATGGAGACAGACTGTCACTGGATGGACATGGAGACAGACTGTCACTGGATGTACATGGGGGCAGACTGTCACTGGATGGACATGGGGGCAGAGGGGAACGCTTAGTCACTGTGGCTTTACGAACATGCAGTTATTGTCGCCAGTAAGCAATTCAATGTTGTTGCTGTTGTTGTTGTTGTTGTCGTACCCTGGCTAAAAGACTCAAGGGATCATCCGAACGGCCGAAGTACTTGAACACTGTGGTACAAATGCATTAGCTGGGGGTGAGAACATTACGTGTGTGACCGTTTTTGATTACCCCGCTACATGGGCAGCCACACTCCGACTTCGATGGATTTTGGAGACTGATAATGTTATGTTAGGAGCTTGTCACGGCTGAAGACAGGCCCCGCATAACTATGCAGAGCATAACACCATTTTGATGTAGCCTTGGTGTTCTAGCCCATGTCAGTTGGCCTGACACAGCCTTAAGCCAAGGCGGAGCAATTCAGTAAGTCGCGTCCTGGCTATGTTGGATCAGAACCAGCAGCACTGAACGCCACGGAAATGACTCGGCAGGATGCAGCGTCTCATCTGGTGGGTTGCCTCATGACCACTTGATGTTAACTGCTCCCGTGGACTGCCGGTGCAGCGGCTGCTTTGGAACTAAATAATGAGTAGGTGGACGTGAGGGCGCCATCCAGAGGGAGAGCTCACTCACGCCGGCTCCGCGACTAAGCAATTATTGTCGTCAGTAGGAGGCTTAGTAGGTGGTGTCCTGCGTATGTTGGATCAGAACAGGTGCCACTGAACACCACCGAAGTGACTCGGCAGCTGTGCAGTGTCTCCTCCGGTGGGTTGCCTCTTGACGACTTGACATTGACTGCTCCCTGTGGATTGCTGGTACCGGGGCTGCGGCGGGCGGGACTAGGCAGTCTGTGGCTGTGGACGCAGTGTCGGAATGAGCGGCGTGGCGGCACTGCCACTTAGGTGGCACTGAAGATGGGACAGCAAAAAAAATGAAAATATAAATATTAATAGTGATAATAATTTTTTAAGCACCTGTGTCGGCGTGAATGGCGACTCAGAATGAGGAGCGTGGAGGTATTGCTGCTGATGTGGTGTGGAAGATGGGGCAGCAACAAAGACAGCAGACAGAACAGGATGAAGGCGGTGCGGGAAGAGATGTAGTGGTCCCCTTAGACACTGATTCCTACGGGGGTGATGCTTTTGTGTGGGACCGGTTTGTCTTTACTTGAGTCCCGTACTGTTGATGTTAACTGTCTTTCAATGATTCTGAATTTGTATTCATCTTTGTTATGTTGTTATCTCAACCCCACTGGTACTTGCTTTGTAAAAAAAAAAAATCCCCCAGGTCAGTTAAATGTGTCCAACATTAGTCTCCATTCTTACCTTCCTCCCTGCTATCTGGCTGCTCTCTCTCTCTCTCTCTCTCTCTCTCTCTCTCTCTCTCTCTCTCTCTCTCTCTCTCTCTCTCTCCACACACACACACACACACACACACACACACACACACACACGCAGGCACGCAGGCACATATACTACACACAAACAGACAGACAGAGGGACAGAGAGATGGTCGGAGCCTAACATGGATAGCCACATTGTGACGCATGGCATCATGGAATTCCATGACAGAGGACCCAGTCATTGGTATATATATGCGCCATCTCAGGCACGCTTTTTACCTTCACCTATCCCTTGACATGGTCTGTTGTCGTTGGGGCACCCCTGATGGTCCGGCCACCCCTCTCCTCCATCTGTCCCTGTCCTCCACCGCTCGCTGCGATTCCGCCAGGCTCATTCCAGTCCACTCTGGGATATTGTCTTCCCACCTCTTCCTTTGTCTTCCTCTGTTGCGGCTTCCTCTGGTTGTTCCTTGCAGGACTGTCTTTGCAAGGCCTGCTGAACGGGACACATGTCCGTACCACTTCATTTTCCGCTTCTTGACGACTAGCATACAAACAAACAAACACGCCAGCTGTCGCTATTCTGTTGTATACCACCGTGCCAATGCCGCTACTAGTGTATCCCTCAGCATCTCGTTGCTCCTTGATCACGATGGTGGATTCAAGGCAGACAGGCTGCACACCCTTGCTTAAAGAGTCAAGTAATCATAGACAAGAACGATTAAATTGTTGTGAGAATTTTCAATTTTTTTAAAGATAAATTTACCTTCTTTTCTCTGAGATGCCGATCAAGGTACATACCAGGTGGTTCCTAGCACTCAGATTAAAAAATCAAAGGAGTGGGACTATTTATTTAGGGGACACCGCCTGGCGCAAGGAACGACAGGGTCACGGGTTGAGTGCGAAGGCCTTAAATGTGACGTCAACAGAGGGGAAGGTCAGTATTTGTCAATGACGTCATCGGTGGAAATCCCCCCAAAACAAGTGAAGTGATTGGTGGTGGTGGTGTTGGAGGGGCGGGGGGGTGGGGGGGGGGGGGGGTCTTTTGATCAGTTATATGTATTGTTTTTATAATCCATGTTTTATCCCTTATGGATTTAATGTTTATTTTATTGTGTGTATGTGGTGTGGTGTGTGTGTGTGTGTGTGTGTGTGTTGTGTGTGTGTGTTGTGTGTGGCGCGCGCGCGCGTGTGCGCGCGTGTGTGTGTGGGGGGGGGGGGGGAGGGGTGAGTGTTGATGTATATATAAATACATATACTAGCACAGGCTTTTATTAACGATTTGTAATGCCCTTTTTGTAATGTCTTATGTACTTGTGAAATGATGTGGAGGCAGAAGAAAAATTTCCGATGGACAATAAGTTGATTGAATTAAATTGAATTGGATTGAATTGAATTGAATTGAATTGAATCAGTTTAATATCAAATCCTGACTCAAACTTACGCTGGGCCTCAAAACACCTACATGGATTATAAAGTGATCTGGTTCAAAATCGTAATGGTGGCGTGTGGCCACACAAGCCTTACCCCGCTTGGAACTGACGTCACTTCCGTCGTGATGACGGGAGATCATTGATTCATAAGTCCTGCAGACTAGACTGGGCAGCTGAAGTCAGGCAGGCAGTGGACGTTTGCAGACCGCTGTGTGCTGCCACAGCACCGTAGTCTGCATGGAATAAGTCTCTCGTAAACAGGTTCCAGTACTGCTGTTAGGGTCTTGAGGCTTTGCTGTTCAAGGCAGATTGTGGAAGGCTCTCAATGACTGAAGTAATGCTGTAGTTTAATGTAATGTAGTGTGTGTGTGTGTGTGTGTGTGTGTGTGTGTGTGTGTGTGTGTGTGTGTGTGTGTGAGAGAGAGAGAGAGAGAGAGAGAGAGAGAGAGAGATAGAGAGACAGACACACACACACACACACACACACACACACACACACACACACACACACCCGAGTGTGTGTAAAGTGTGTTGTGTGTGTGTGAGAAGAGAGAGAGACACACACACACACACACACACACACACACACACACACACAGAGAGAGAGAGAGAGAGAGAGGAGAGAGAGAGAGAGAGAGAGAGAGAGAGAGTGAGTAAAGAGTGTGTGTGTGAGCGAGAGACACACAAAACACACACACACACACACACACACACACACACACACACACACACACAGATAAAGAGACACACAGACGGACAAGGAAAGCTTCTCTTTTCCTTCCTTTTTGTGGTTCTCACAGGACATCTGTGCTATCGGGGACACAATCCCTCCGCCCGCCAGTGTCAAGGGAAGGTACGTTATTGTTTGTAAAACGTCCAACTTTTGTGTTTTTTCCTTGATTCGTTCAGGCTCTAGTGTTTTACAGCAGCTTTTATTTCAAAAGTAGTAGTAGTAGTAGTAGTAGTAGTCGCAGCAGCAGCAGCAGTAGCATAATAATAATAATGATAACAATACAAAAACGATAATAATAATAACGACGACGATGATGATGATAGTAATAATTAAAATTTAAAAATAGTGACACGATAAAAAATAATAATGATAATAAAAATAATTTGAAAGTGTGCTTGTGGTTACGGCCAGCAGTGGTTCCAAAGCAGAAAAGGATCTGATAGGTTAGGAAATCTATGCTTTGATTAGAGACCATTGCAAGAGTTAAGACCGAGGCTCCAGCTCAGCAGTGTAGACGAGCTGTGGGTGGGAATGTGATCAGAACGTCTCTGAGGGGAGAGGTTTGTACAAAACGCAGCTGAGGCCAAACCACCTCTTCGGTTGGGGAAAGCCAGGGGTTTAGACATTCTTGTGAAGGATGGAAATTCAGAACAGTTGGGAGAACATGACTTATAACCCAAGGAGTTTGGTGGGTCTTTACGATACGGGCTAAATCAAACCTCTCCGGTGGGTCATCAGGAAACTTGGACGAATCACACAGGACTCAAAGGTCCATGTCTGCATGTTCAAATGGGGAAGAATACGAATTCCCAACTTGCGTGGTCTTCACATTTTCATTGGAAATTCGGGTCAAGACGCACAGTCATAAGCAGGGTTTAGGGGCTCAGAAAGGAGATTCAAACTGGTGGGTTTAAAGTAAAGTTTCAGCTGACGGTTAGATAAGGGGTGGTTCTCCAACCGCTGAAATTGTTTGATCTCTACACCGTCTCAATTGGGTGGATGCTACATAGTGTTTGCTCGTGTTCCCGCTCATGTGAGCAATCAAGGCAATTTAGGTGATTGATCGATCGACTTGCCCGAAATGCCACAAAGAAAGAGTGGGGCGGATTGTCGGTCCCTCACACTGATCTGAAACCCAAAACTGAAGTTTTTTGTCAAAGCCCTCCAGCAAAAGCAATGAAACTTCCAGTGTAACAAGCTCTTCCAGATCCGTCCAAACCTGAAAGACTTTACCATGTTGTATTGGCGGCCCTACAGAAGAAATGTTGTATTGGCGGCCCATACAGAAAGAAATGTTGTATTGGCCCTACAGAAGAAATGTTGTATTGGCGGCCGTACAGAAGAAAAGGGTTGTATTGGCGGCCGTACAGAAGAAATGTTGTATTGGCGATCGTACAGAAGAAATGTTGTATTGGCGGCCGCACAGAAGAAATGTTGTTCTGGCGGCCGTTAAGAAGAAATGTTGTATTGGCGGCCGTACAAGAAGAAAAGTTGTATTGCCGTACAGAAGAAATGTTGTATTGGCGGGCCGTACAGAAGAAATGTGTATTGGCGGCCGTACAGAAGAAATGTTGTATTGGCGGGGCAGAAGAAATGTTGTATTGCCGTACAGAAGAAATGTTGTATTGGCGCCGTACAGAAGAAATGTTGTATTTGGGGGCCGTACAGAAGAAATGTTGTATTGCCGTTTCAGAAGAAATGTTGCATTGCCGTACAGAAGAAATGTTGTATTTGGCGTACAGAAGAAATGTTTTGTATGGCGGGCCCTACAGAAGAAATGTTGTATTGGCGGCCGTTTCAAGAAGAAATGTTGTATTGCCGACAGAAGAAATGGTTGTATTGGCGTACAGAAGAAATGTTGTATTTGGCGTACAGAAGAAATGTTGTACTGGCGGCCGTACAGAAGAAATGTTGTACTGGCGGCCGTACAGAAGAAATGTTGTATTGGCGGCCGTTCAGAAGAAATGTTGTTTTGGTGCCGTACAGAAGAAATGGGTTTTACTGGCGGCCGTAAAAGACGAAATGTTGTATTGGCGGCCGTACAGAAGAAATGTTTGTACTGGCGGCCGTACCCGAAGAATTTTATTGGCGTACAGAAGAAATTGTACTGGCGGCCGTTCAGAAAAAAATGTTGTAATTGGCGGCCGTAAAAGAAGAAATGTTGTATTTGGCGTAAAAGAAGAAATGTTGTATTGCCGTACAGAAGAAATGTTGTATTGGCGTACAGAAGAAATGTTGTATTGGCGTACAGAATGAAATGTTGTATTGGTGGCCGTTTCAGAAGAAATGTTGCATTGGCGTACAGAAGAAATGTTGTTATTGGCGTACAGAAGAAATTTTTGTATTGCCGTACAGAAAAAATGTTGTATTGGGGCCGTACAGAAGAAATGTTGTATTGGCGGCCGTAACAAAGGGAAAAGTTGTATTGGCGGCCCTACAGAAGAAATGTTGTATTGGCGGCCGTACAGAAGAACCCAAACTTCGCCGTTTGCGCACAAGCTATCTTCACCCTTTTTTTTTTTTAAAGGTGAAGAAGCTCCTGTGGTGCCTTCCTTGTCATGCAGCACTCACAGTGAACCATGTGCTTTTAGAGTGGTGGCACTTGCTGATGTCAACATAGACATTGAAAAGCAGACTCCTTTAAAACTTTGTTCAGAGGTGTTCTACCCGATGGTTTTTTTTGGTTTTGTTTTTTGTTTTATTTTTAAACGGGCGAGATCAACATTTTCACTTGACCTAAATGTACTAAGAAGATTTTAACGAAATTCCGATGTGTTCTTCGAAATCGTGTTTTTGAAAGAGTTTTGGGCGTTTTAATAAGACCCCCTTCATAAATGATGGTTGGGAAAGCTCAGCAAGAACGATAGGCCGTAGTAGGAAAGTCAAGCTTTCGTCCCCACCCTTCACTTTCTTTCTACAGATGGAAACAAGGGTTTGATCTTTGGGACAACAACTGAATTTAAAATTTAAAAGTGGGAAAAAAGATGATGGTGATCTGCAATGAATATGTCGTATAGTTGCTTTGAGTGTTGATGTCCGTTTGTTCCCTATGAAATGAATCACACACAAAAAAAAATTAATCATGGGACATGTACTAATAACCCCCAAGTCCGTCCTTCTCCTCTTCACTTCTTGCCAGTAGCACAAATATTAACTGTCCGCTCGTGCTACAGAATATTTCTGGAGGACACACCCCAGGTTATAGTCATACACAGGATATAATATATGTATAGAAAAATGTCTGAGGTGTTCTGGCGTGCTTTGATGTGGAGGGATGTGTTTAAAGAAATTTGCACTCAGCTTCACGGAATCGTGTAACGTTCCGGAGTTCCGCTGGGGTTCACGGCTTCTCCCAGATCCCCAAGGTTTGACACACAGCCGTTTCCTCCGACGAAGGATTACGGGATAAAGAGTTGCCGAAAAAAAAAAATTTTT
>CM031612.1:76969284-76971784 GCA_018398815.1 Conus ventricosus | reverse complement strand
ACACCACAGTATTATGGACTGTGGTGTGTCTCTATTTGACACCGGGAGCGCAGACACAACCAGCCGTGTCTCCCTGATGAGTCCCGATCCAGCGGGCGAAAGGCCTCGGAGCAGGCAATACAAATATATCTGCCTTCAAAAGGGATTGCGATGGTTCCCTTATGCAGCTAGAGAGAGTTTTCATATCTGTAACTTTTTTTTTTTTTTTTAATTTATTTTTTTTTCTTCTTCATTTTCCTGTTTCTCCATCTTCAAACTCCCCTCCCCCTCCCCTCAAGTCCAAATCTTTGCCAGACAGTTCAGTTGTTGGCCTGCGCTTGTTTTTCCCCCACTATTAGATTGTTCGTCTATGTATTTGTCTGACTTTATTCAAGTTTAAAAGGTTGTGCCAGTCTTGAATAAAAGTTACTCTGTGTTAGGTTTCCTTATGGAGCAAAACATACCCCACTTGTTTACTGTTTATCGTTTACTGTTCCCTACCTCATTTCATTTCCGATACCGTAGAACGTTTTTTTTTTCTGCTGCTGCTGCTGCTGCTACTACTACTACTACTACTGCTCCTGCTGCTGCTGCTGCAGCGGCTTTTTTTATGCTGCTACTACATATGAACATAATTGTTTTACGACTAGTTGCATCTAGAAACCATCCATGGAAACCCTGATGCCCCTGTCCCCCACCCTCTCCTTTCCCCTCTCTTCTCCCCCCTCTCTCCCTCCCAGCCCGTCCCCCCCCCCCCCCCCCCCCCCCCCCCCCCTCCATCGTGCAGCCCCACAGAGTTTATCAGACGCGCGTCGTTCAGGACAGTGGAAGTGCACGTGCACACGCCGTAGGTCGTGACAGTTGCTGGTTACTACTTTCGTTCACCCACACATCAGTCCTGAAGCCGTAAGACCATGCATTGGATTTCACTCAGTGCACGCAGAACACCTCACGGCAACAAGAGAGACACCCTTGGCCAATTTCTCGGGGACCCCCCCCCCCCCCCCCCCCCCTCATCTTTTTGATATGGAAACAAAAATATACGCAGACTATGGAAAAATATGTACATCGCGGATAGCAGCTCGAATTTCACGTATGATAAAATGTTCTCTCTCTCTCTCTCTCTCTCTCTCTCTCTCTCTCTGTGTCTCTCTTTTTCCTTTTTGTCTATGTATCTGTCTGTCTGTCTGTCACTCTAACCTGACGCCAACGACAGCCCCAGACAACTGAATGCTTCAAAGAACAATGAAAACCTTGCCTCGCTCTGCTTCTCAGCGCTGTCACAGACAGCGAAGAGACCAAATGGTTTCAAGCATTCTCGTGGCGGAGAGAGAGAGAGAGAGAGAGAGCGAGAGAGCGCATGGCTTTTCTCGGACAGGGGTTTCAGTCAAGACCGCTCACTGTCCAGGTTTGCACGTGCACACACAACAGGGCGTGACAGTCGGCGATTCCTCCCCGACACCAGCGCGTCGTATTGTGTTGATGGTGAGGTCACGGAACATCCGTCAGTGTTAGTCCCGGTGTGAATAAGACCTCACCGGGTCCCGGCCTGTCTCAGGCCCTCTTCAGCTAATTGCTTCCATCTTCTTCCGTGTCTGCCGCCGTACAGAATCTCCATCTCCACCACAGCCCTCCCCTCAGCCCCTCCCTCCTACCCCCCTCCCCCTGCCCTCTCTCCCTTTCCTTACTCCGCCGTCCTTGTGTATTCCCTGAGATGCGTTCAGTTCTTGTTTAGTACCACGCGTGTCGTTCAGGTAACAACACCTCCCCCGATTTTGTTATTGTCTGTACTGTTCAGCTAGGTTTAAATGTTACTTCATGTGCCGTTGGGGGCAGAACCGCTAGTTACCATTTGTGTTGTTCAGCCAGGACTACTGTTTCCCTACTTCCACATCATGCGTCGTTCAGTCATTGCTACTTTTCCTGCTTTCATTACATGAGTCATTCAGTCATCGCTACCTTTCCTACGTTCACTGCATGAGTCCCTCAGTCATTGCTACCTTTCTTACTTTCACTGATACTTTCAGTCATCACTAGTTTTACTACTTTCACTTCATGCTTCGTTCAGTCATCGCTACCTTTTCTACTTTCACTTCATGCTTCGTTCAGTCATCGCTGTCTTTCCTACTTCCACTACAACTTTCACTTCATGCTTCGTTCAGTCAACGCTACCTTTCTTACTTTCACTTCATGCGTCGTTCAGTCATCGCTACCTTTCTTACTTTCACTTTATGCGTCGTTCAGTCATCGCTACCTTTCTTACTTTCACTTCATGCGTCGTTCAGTCATAACTATCTTTCCTACTTTCACTACATGCATCGTTCAGTCATAACTATTTTTCCTACTTTCACAACACGCGTCGTTCAGTCACAACTATCTTTCCTACTTTCACAACACGCGTCGTTCAGTCACAACTATCTTTCCTACTTTCACAACACGCGTCGTTCAGTCACAACTATCTTTCCTACTTTCACAACACGCGTCGTTCAGTCACAACTATCTTTCCTACTTTCACAACACG
>CM031612.1:76946784-76964284 GCA_018398815.1 Conus ventricosus | reverse complement strand
ACATGGCTCCACATGGTGGGCAGGGCTGTCAACAACATGGAATTGATGACACATTGTATGGAATCCATGTTGACGATGCAGTGGCCTTGACATGGCTCCACATGGTGGGCAGGGCTGTAAACACATGGAGTGATGACACATTGTATGGAATCCATGTTGACGATGTAGTGGCCTTGACATGGCTCCACATGGTGGGCAGGGCTGTAAACAACATGGAGTGATGACACATTGTATGGAATCCATGTTGACGATGTAGTGGCCTTGACATGGCTCCACATGGGTGGGCAGGGCTGTAAACAACATGGAATTGATGACACATTGTATGGAATCCATGTTGACGATGCAGTGGCCTTGACATGGCTCCACATGGTGGGCAGGGCTGTAAACAACATGGAGTGATGACACATTGTATGGAATCCATGTTGACGATGTAGTGACCTTGACATGGCTCCACATGGTGGGCAGGGCTGTAAACAACATGGAGTGATGACACATTGTATGGAATCCATGTTGACGATGTAGTGGCCTTGACATGGCTCCACATGGTGGGCAGGGCTGTAAACAACATGGAATTGATGACACATTGTATGGAACCCATGTTGACGATGCAGTGGCCTTGACATGGCTCCACATGGTGGGCAGGGCTGTAAACAACATGGAATTGATGACACATTGTATGGAATCCATGTTGACGATGCAGTGGCCTTGACATGGCTCCACATGGTGGGCAGGGCTGTAAACAACATGGAGTGATGACACATTGTATGGAATCCATGTTGACGATGTAGTGGCTTTGACACACTGCTGTTCAGAGCAAGCCACTTAGTTTTGAGAGTAAGGGGAGTTTACAGCTCGCCCACAGCTGCAGAGGCCAAGCGTGAATGCAGGTCAGGGAAAGGGGTGTTTTCTGCAGGCTGCTCCCCACCAGACAGCTAACCGCGCTGTACTCGGCGAACTGAATGTCATCTGTGTAAAGCCGGTCTGGCAACAATGTGTTCGGCTAGCTGAGCGGCCATTACAAGTGGGGCTGTTAGTTTGATATTAGTAGTTGTCATAAAAAATGTAATACATCTGTTCTTTTAAGATGACTGAATAGGCAAATTCCCGACAATTCTTTTAATACCAAACTCGACTAGGTTTATTTTATGTAGATAATGTAGATTACGGCATGAAAGCTTGTACACAAGTGTCAGGCGATATTCAAACAATGACAACACACACACACACAATTGTGCAAAAATGACGTCATCACTTTCTGGGAACTTAATTTTCCTAGTTAACTAGTACACAAGTTTGATACATGACTATGCTTGGACTACAACAACAAAAATGTTGGGTCAGAAATGTGTAAGCCTTGTTTTGTACGGCCTTTAACTAAGTGTTTCGAATTGGACGGAAAAATAAAGCTGTGGACATGGCTCCACATGGTGGGCAGGGCTGTAAACAACATGGAATGATGACACAGAGAAGTTCCTGTGATTACTTTTGTTTGAGTAGGTGTGATTACCTTCATCATTTTCTCTGCACTGGGCCATTTATTGCCTCATTATTTGCCCATTTATAAAGGCTATGACTGAGCCCAGCCTCTTCACTGAGTAACTTCAACTGTGCAAGCACTGTCTGTTAACTGTTCACTGCTTGATCTCCTTGCGATGGGCGGAATTTAATCATCTAGGGTTAGTCCGATAAATAGCATGATTCCATCAGATGAACTTAACCTTTGATCCCATGCCCCAGACCAAACCCAGGGCAGCAGGATCTTCTGCTCCAACCTGCCATCATCCTCCCATTTGCTTCCGTGTTGGCGCAAGTGGGGAGTCCCTGATGGGGCGATGCGCTCCCCTATTGATGCCCGGTCCCCTGCCTTGTTTGCTGGCGGGTAACAGCGTCCTTCAGAGACGTGTTCCCCAGCCTTTGTGCCGCCATGTTGGGGGTCAGACCAGCTGGCACACAGAGAGGCAGGGACGGCCGTGAGTCTGCTCTTTCTTCTGCCCACAGTCCGGAGATGACGGTCGCTGCATGCGTCCTGTGTGATTAGCGTCTTGTTTTGTCAGGAACGAACAGCACCGCCTCCTCCCCCCCTCCCCCCCACCTCCTTCTTCCCTCTATTCAACAGGTCAGGGGCAGTGAGTCAGTGCCATTGGCCACGGATCTCATGGAGTGCTGTCTCCGAGGGAGCATGCATCTCTCACGTTGCCTAAAGTAAACGAGCTGTAAATTACAGTGGGCGCGATGCAACGTGGATATTATGCGAGGAAGATGTTGGCGTGCATTCAATTGGCTTGTTTTCTTTGGATATGGGCATTCTGCGAGTGAATAACATGGGGTGTTTGCTTTGGATATGAATGAGTTCTGTGATTGGGATTCATCCCGACCTTCCCCGTCTCTTTCTGTCGTAGTCTCTTGTTCTGTCTGTCTGTCTGTCCATCTGTCTGTCTGTCTGTCTCTTTTCCTCCCTCTATCTCTCTCTTTCTCTCTCTCTCTCTCTCTCTCTCTCTCTCTCTCTCTCTCTGCCCCTCTCTCTCTTCTCTCTCTCTCTCTCTCTCTCTCTCTCTCTCTCTCTCTCTCTCTCTCTCACTGCTTTCAAATTGTGTGGAAAGAAAGCAGTGAAATAAAGATTACCCAACAGACACATTTCCTTTAGACTGTTACGGGCTCACGTTTCGTTTAAAATAATCAACACGCTGGCATTTTCTACACCCGTCATACGATAGAGAAAGTTGACAAACAGCGTGACCTGTCACCCCTCGATCTGATCAGAGCGTTTCAGACAACAAAAGAATAGTTAAGAGGGAAGAAACCAATGGAAACGAAATAATGGTGGGCTGGAGAGAGAGAGAGAGAGAGAGAGAGAGAGAGAGAGAGAGAGAGAGAGAGAGAGAGAGAGAGAGAGAGAGAGAAGTAGGGGGAGAGAGATGAGGAAGACAAAAGGAAAAGCCCAGAAACTAAGGGTCAGTCTCATTGATCCTGATACTGTCATTGCCATGGGAGCAGTGTCCATCTAATGGACAGGAATGGAGTATGGCGTATTATATGCTTCATAACAATGACTTTACAGCTTTCTGCGAGAACAGAGTAATTGTCGTCACCAAAAGAAATATAATATATCTTAAACATGATATTCATTGGATACTTGTAAATACCTTTTTCTTTTCTGGTACTGGTTTCTGGGTTTGCCTATCTCTTAACTCCAAAAGATGTTATTAAGACACCAATGATGACTTTCTGGCGATATCTCTCCATTAGGTGGAATTCTCTGTCATTTTCATGAGAGTTGTTGAAAGAAGGCCTGTCCACTCTATACTGTTGTCCTCCCATGTCTTCCTTTTGTCTGTCCCACATTCCCCTGGCACCCCGGTCTGCGGGGTTGTTTCTACCCAGACCACCCACTTTGTACTTTACAATGTTTTCCTTCCTCTCAAGGCGAAGGTAAGCAGATGGTGATGGCTTACTTGACCCTGTAAAGACTTCCTCATTTTTTGTGATGTGATCTTTGTAAGAGATGTTTAAGACCTCTTGGTAATATCTCACCTCCTCTTGGTAATATCTCACCAAATTGTTTCCGAGATCTGGTGTGAGTGTCCCAAGTTTCACGCTTCGTATAGGACCATGGATATGACGAATGAATATGTGAGCCTGATGTTTTATACAAAGGAGATCTTCTCAAATTAAATATCTTCATCTGCATCGGTGCTTCTAATGTCTGCGCTGACCAGAACATTCAGGCTTGAATCCTTCCTTTGACACGACAGTGCCCTTGCACCTGAAGCTCTTGACAGTTTCAGATTCCTGAACATCCAGTTTGTGATTTGTTTCTGAGATCAAGGTGTTGATTGTGATTTTCTTCCTCTTTGCACTCGACTCATTGTCATACGCTTCAGGTTTTCTGTCAAGACACTCAAGCCTGGTGAGCTGTGATATAATAACATAAAGAACATCAGTTGTGAAAGTAATAGTTCTGATTTATGTGCACACGTTTGAAACATTGTTCATGAAATTTTGTCACCATTATTCTGTCAGTTGTTGAGATTTTGGGGGCAGAGGCAGGTGGAATGGTGTTGAGCGTAGGAAGCGGTGGAGAGAGAGAGAGAGAGAGAGAGAGAGAGAGAGAGAGAGAGAGAGAGAGAGAGAGAGAGAGAGAGACAGAGAGAGAGAGAGATTTTAACGATGTGATACTCGCCTACGGTCGTCGGCTGTAAACAGCATGAATGAATGAAAAGTTCACAAAAATATTGTGTGGACACATTGACCAGTAGACTTGCAGTGCCAACACTGTACCAATACTTCCCGTGACTTCAGTATGCTACTGTAATGAGCATACATTAGATGACAATTAAAACCGAGGTTTTACGACGAAAAATAACTAATTCCACAATAAAAATCGTCCCATTTCTACCAATTTGAGACTGCTACTTACCATAGGCTGGCGGAAAAGTGAACAGAGCCGTAGCTAACCTAAGAAGTCAAAGACATTCGGCAGACCCCCATTCTCTTCCTGTAGTGTCAGATGTCCATTATGGCAGTGGAATCAAAGAGCACACGTCTGTTATCTTTGTGTGGGCTGAGATGGCTGTATGGGAAAGGGGCAGGGGCCATGTCACTGTCAGTGCCGAGGGTGAGAGGTCCTCTGTGTCCATGGTCAGGGGACTGGTGAAGAGCAGGAATTGGCCCTGCTTGATGAAGGAGACAACCCAACACCAACCCCATCAATTGGCCGACCGTCCAGGGGTGAACCATTATGAGTCATATGAACTGGAAGCTGACCCATCATGAACCCTGCGAACTGGAGGGGGACCCATCATGAACCTTGTGAACTGGAGGGGGGACCCATCGTGAACCTTGTGAACTGGAGTGGGGACCCATCATGAACCTTGCGAACTGGAGGGGGGACCCATCATGAACCTTGTGAACTGGAGGGGGGACCCATCATGAACCTTGTGAATTGGAGGGGTGACCCATCATGAACCTTGTGAACTGGAGGGGGGACCCATCATGAACCTTGTGAACTGGAGGGGGGGGGGGGGGACCCATCATGAACCTTGTGAACTGGAGGACGAACCCATCATGAACCTTGTGAACTGGAGGGGGAACCCATCATGAACCTTGTGAACTGGAGGGGGGACCCATCATGAACCTTGTGAATTGGAGGGGGGACCCATCATGAACCTTGTGAATTGGAGGGGGACCCATCATGAACCTTGTGAATTGGAGGGGGGACCCATCATGAACCTTGTGAATTGGAGGGGGGACCCATCATGAACCTGAGGAATTCACGTCAGGGAAGGGGTGAGCCCAAGGTAAACTGCATGAACATTGAATTAACTTTGATGGACAGCCGTCACATTACATTCCGAGCAACTGTTGGCGATCACTTGGGAAAAACATTTGCAGGGCCGGCACGGAGGATTTAGGTTCCTGACCAGCCGCCGTGGTACGGTGGAAAGTGTCGTGGGTCGTAGCTTGGAGTCCCATCAGACTCATTTATTCATGGGATATTTCGTCCCCCACTTCCCTCACACCCACCCCACCCCTCACCAGAAGTGAGTATTCTATGGGATCAGATGGGAAGACTGGAATCACACGGTCGAGTTTCATCCATTTAATGGATGCGCTCTGAATGTATTACAGGCATTTCCTGACTACCGCTACACATATCTGCATCTCTCGGCTCTGGTTGGTGCCAGGGTGTATTTTCACAAGAAATGTAGCGTACAACCCTGTCACGTGGTCCCAAACGTGTTTTAATCATGGGAGCTTCATCGCTGACGACTTATCAAGAAAAAAAGATCAAATTTTGTGGCCCTCCATCTTATGCTGTTGTGATGACTCCTGTTACGACTGTCCACGTTTTTGCCCATGAGTTCTTATAAAAGTTGTCAGTATTGGCCAGTGTACAGCGACTGTCCTTAATGGATGGGTTGGCGGCCTCTAGATGCTCAGTGATGCTCGCTCCATGACCAGGTAATTATTGTCCTCAGCAGGTGAGGGCGGGAGGTTTTTACTAGGTAGTGGGTTTCCTGCATGTGTCGGACAGAAAAAG
This sequence comes from Conus ventricosus, assembly GCA_018398815.1. NCBI lineage: Eukaryota > Metazoa > Mollusca > Gastropoda > Neogastropoda > Conidae > Conus > Conus ventricosus. Next base: position 76,958,244 of record CM031612.1, on the reverse strand, counting down.
GAACCATGGAACATAATCAGTGACTCAGCAGCAGTGTGGTAGGATAGAAAAAGGAACCATGGAACATAATCAGTGACTCAGCAGCAGTGTGGTAGGATAGAAAAAGGAACCATTGAACATAATCAGTGACTCAGCAGCAGTGTGGTAGGATAGAAAAAGGAACCATTGAACATAATCAGTGACTCAGCAGCAGTGTGGTAGGATAGAAAAGGAACCATTGAACATAATCAGTGACTCAGCAGCAGTGTGGTAGGATAGAAAAAGGAACCATTGAACATACTCAGTGACTCAGCAGCAGTGTGGTAGGATAGAAAAAGGAACCATTGAACATAATCAGTGACTCAGCAGCAGTGTGGTAGGACAGAAAAAGGAACCATTGAACATAATCAGTGACTCAGCAGCAGTGTGGTAGGACAGAAAAAGGAACCATGGAACATAATCAGTGACTCAGCAGCAGTGTGGTAGGATAGAAAAAGGAACCATTGAACATAATCAGTGACTCAGCAGCAGTGTGGTAGGATAGAAAAAGGAACCATTGAACATAATCAGTGACTCAGCAGCAGTGTGGTAGGATAGAAAAAGGAACCATTGAACATAATCAGTGACTCAGCAGCAGTGTGGTAGGATAGAAAAAGGAACCATTGAACATAATCAGTGACTCAGCAGCAGTGTGGTAGGACAGAAAAAGGAACCATTGAACATAATCAGTGACTCAGCAGCAGTGTGGTAGGACAGAAAAAGGAACCATGAACATAATCAGTGACTCAGCAGCAGTGTGGTAGGACAGAAAAAGGAACCATTGAACATAATCAGTAACTCAGCAGCAGTGTGGTAGGACAGAAAAAGGAACCATTGAACATAATCAGTGACTCAGCAGCAGTGTGGTAGGACAGAAAAAGGAACCATGGAACATAATCAGTGACTCAGCAGCAGTGTGGTAGGACAGAAAAGGAACCATTGAACATAATCAGTGACTCAGCAGCAGTGTGGTAGGACAGAAAAAGGAACCATTGAACATAATCAGTGACTCAGCAGCAGTGTAGTGTCTCATCTGCTGGATTGCCTCATGGCACCCTGACACTGAACGCTCCTCGTGGACTGCCGATGCTCTGATTACAACAGGACGAATATGGATGTGGTTGTGTTTTAAGCAGGGAGCACTGGAAGAAGGGCACTTGGTAAACACAGGTGAAGGTGTAGGCACTCGTGTCTGAGCTGGCACCAGCCTCCCGGGCTGCCATGTTTTTTTTCTTGTTGATGCTGGGCCCAGAATGCGCCCAGTTCCGTCTCCAGTAATGCCGCGTTCCACGTGCTGTGCTTGGATGTCAGGCCGTTGGTGCTGTGAACCCATCTGCTGTGCCGTGTTTTCATGGAGCATTGTCTGTGACGGGGGTGATGTAGACTCGGTGCGATGTTCCCACCAGGTGGAAGTCGGTTTGTTTCACGTGTCGATGTGTGACCTGTTTGGTTGTGTTAACTCACCGGTTGCATGGCGTTGAGTAAGTTTATTGACAGGACAGATTCCTTGGTGTGAAATTGGAGGCTGCTGTTCCAGGATAGAACGCGTTGCATAGTACCGGGCCTCTCATGTTGTTCTAAGTATGTTTGTGCTACCTGTCAAAGTAAAGTTTCCTTCAGAATTTCGCCAGGGACAAACCCCTTGTTGCTGTGGGGTCTTTGACATGCTTGCAGCGCACTGAACCTCGGTCATTTCATCAGCTCATCCAGAATGCCAGCAGCAAGACCATCACCGACTCAAAGAGGGGTAGAGAGTGTGAGGGTGGTGGGAGAGTACACACCTGTTTAGATATTTTCTGGCTTTCTCGGCGAGTGCGGCATTCACAAAGCCGCCATTTTTCCATTCGTCAAAGATCCCCAGGGGAGTAAGGCCAAGCTGTTTCAGATCACTCAAGACAGACAAGATGAAGTTGTCAGGAGACCAAAGACTGACTACTACGACAAATAACGAAGTCAGTGTTATCATGATGACGCAGAGTATACATGTATGGAATCGGTTTTGACGATGAGTCAGCCTTGACGTGACTCGTCCTGGCTGGCTGGACTATAAACAAAATAAAATGAGTACATAAGGAAGTTTCTGTAATAATGTTTGCTTCCTTCAGTGTGATTACCTTCATCATTCCTTCTGCACCACGCCGTTTATTGCCGTATTATCTAACCATGTATGAAGGGTATGACTCGGCTCATTCTCTCCTCTGAGTAACTTCAACTGTGCAAGTACTGTCTGTAACTGTTCACGGCTCGATCCCCCTGAGATGGGCAGAATTTAATCACTGTGGTTTGTCTGATGAATGGCATGGTTCCACCGGATGAACTGAACCCTTGACTCCCAGCCCCAGACCAAACCCAAGGCAGCAGGATCTTCTGCTCCAACCTGCCATCATCCTCCCATTTGCTTCCGTGTTGGCGCAAGTGGGGAGTCCCTGATGGGGCGATGCGCTCCCCTATTGATTCCTGGTCCCCTGCCTTGTTTGCTGGCGGGTAACAGCGTCCTTCAGAGACGTGTTCCCCAGCCTTTGTGCCACCATGTTGGGGGTCAGACCAGCTGGCACACAGAGAGGCACGGACGGCCGTGAGTCTGCTCTTTCTTCTGCCCACAGTCCGGAGATGACGGTCGCTGCATGCGTCCTGTGTGATTAGCGTCTTGTTTTGCCAGGAACGAAAAGCGCCAACTGCCCACACATCCACCGCCCCCCCCCCCCCCCCTCCTGCCATTCAACAGATCAGGGGCAGTGAGTCAGTGCCATTGGCCACGGATCTCATGGAGTGATGTCTCTGGGGAGCATGCATCTCTCACGTTGCCTAAAGTAAACGAGCTGTAAATTACAGTGGGCTCGATGCAACGTGGATATTATGCGAGGAAGATGTTGGCGTGCATTCAATTGGCTTGTTTTCTTTGGATGTGGGCATTCTGCGAGTGAATAAAATGAGGTGTTTGCTTTGGATATGAATGCGTTCTGTGACTGGGAGTTGTCCCCACCCCTCCAGTCTCTCTTTGACGTTGTCTGTCTGTCTGCCTGCCTGCCTGCCTGCCTGCCTGTCTGTCTGCCTGTCTGTCTGTCTTCTTCTGTCTCTCCCTTTCTCTCTGCTTTCAAATGAGGTGTAAAGAAAGCAGTGGAATTAAAGTTTACCTAATACACACATTTCTGTGAGAGGTCTCACTTTATGTTTGAAATAATAAAAACACTGGCCTTTTCTACACCCGCCACATGAGAGAAAAAGATAAAAGAAAGAGCCTGGTCTGTGGCCCCTCGATCTGATCAGAAAGTTTCTGACAACAAAACGATAGTAAATGAAGAGGGAAGAAAACAACGGAAAAGAAATAATGGGGGAGGGGGGGGGGGGGGTGTTGGATGGGGAGTACAGGGGAAAGAAGAGGAGAAAGTGGATGGCAGAGCGCAGAAACTAAGGGTCAGTCTCACTGATCCTGATACTGTCATTGCCACGGGAGCAGGGATGGACAGGAATGGAGTATGGCACACCATTAGGTTCAAAACACTGACTTTACAAGTTTTTTCGAGAACAGATTAAATGTCACCAGGAAAAGAAGAATTATATATCAGAAACAATATTGACTGGACATTCGTCAATGCATTTTATCTTTTCTGGAACTGTTTCTGTTTCTAACCCCAAAAAGTGTCATTAAGACACAATGACGACTTTTTGGCAATATCTCTCCGTCTGATGGAGTTCTCTGTCACCCTCTGAGAGCTGCTGAATTGGTATTGTCCTCCCACGTCTTCCGGTTTTCCGTCCTACATTCCCCAGGCACCGTGCTCTGCAGGGTAGGTCTACCCAGACCACCCACTTTGGTGCCTGTACTATGTTTTCATTCGTCTTCTTTCTTCTGTAAACGAAGGCGAGCGGATGGTGATCCGAAGGCTTACTTTTCACTGTAAAGATTTCATCGTTTGTGATGTGATCTTTGTAATTGACATTTAAGACCTCCCAGTATTATCTCACCACCGTGGTTTGAATTGTGTTTTAGATTTGGAATGACTTACTTGACTTATTCCCGTTGGCTCCTAGTGGAGCATAGGTCATCCACGAGCCTTTTCCATCTCTGCCTGTCCCGGGCGGCGACTTCCAGCTGGCCCCAGGAATAGCCCAGTCGAGTTGTCTCCACCTCCGTTGATCTTCTCCAGGTGGTGCGTGGTCGGCCTCTCTTGCGTCTTCCCTGTGGGTTCCATCGCAAGGCATGGCGGACAACGCTGGGTGCTGGTTTTCTGAGGGTATGGCCAAGCCAGCCCCACTTCCTGCGCTTAATTTGATCTTCAATGGGCTCTTGTCCGGCTCTTCTCCACAAGTCTTCATTTGTGACCATGTCCTGCCACCTGATGCGATAGATGTACCTCAAGCATCTGTTCACAAAGGTCTGCAGGCGGTGTGTCGATGGCTTGGTGGTGCGCCACGTTTCACAGGCATAGAGAAGCACAGACTTCACATTTGTGTTGAAGATGCGGATCTTGGTTTTTGCAGAGATGGTGTGTGAGGTCCAGACAGGTCGGAGCATCTTGAAGGCTGCGGATGCCTTGCCTATTCTTGTTTGGATGTCTTTGTCTGTGCCCCCGTCCTTGCTGACAATGCTGCCGAGGTATGTGAAGCTGTCGACGTTCTCTAGGTCTTCTCTGTTGAGTACAATATTGTTGTCGTTGGCCTCATTGATCCTCATCACCCTGGTTTTTGCCTTACTGATCTTCAGTCCTGTTCGTGCGGCAGTACTGTCCAGGGCAGCGGTTTTCTCCTGCATGTGGCTGTGACGGTGGGACAGGAGGGCAACATCATCGGCAAAGTCAATGTCTTCCAGCTGGGAGGTCAGGGTCCACTGGATGCCTCGTTGATGGTCTTGTATCGTTCTTTCCATGATCCAGTCAATGGCAATCAGGAACAGGAACGGTGAGAGCAGGCAGCCCTGGCGAACGCCGCTCAAGATGTCAAATGGTTCCGTCAGGGATCCACCGTGTACCACTTGGCATGTTGATGGTTCATATGCTGCTCGGATGAGGTTTATGAACTTCTCTGGTACGCCATGGTGGGAAAGAAGCTTCCAGAGGGTTGGTCTGTCGATGCTATCAAAGGCCTTCTCGAAGTCGACGAAGGTGACATACAGGGGCGAGTTCCATTCCAGTGACTGCTCGATGATGATACGGAGAGCAGCTATCTGGTCTGTGCATGATCTTTCACTGCGGAATCCAGCCTGTTCTTTTCTCAGCCTCTTGTCGATGTTTTCTTTCAGCCGCTCGAGGATGATTCTGTTGAAGACCTTCCCGGGGATGCTGAGCAGTGTAATGCCTCTCCAGTTCTTGCACTCCTTTAGGTTTCCTTTCTTAGGGAGCTTAATAAGGTGTCCGTGCTTCCAGTCTTGGGGTAGTTCTTCGGTCTCCCAAACTTTCTTGAAGAGTTCATGAAGCATATTGATGGTTGCTTCGCTGCCAGTTTTGATTGCTTCTGGTGGGATATTGTCAGGGCCTGGTGCTTTGTTGTTCTTGAGGTGTCGGATGGCCTTCCGGATCTCTTCCTTGGTAGGGGGGTTGGTGTTGATGTCTAGTGGTGTCTCGGAGGGTGGTATGTCTGGTGGATCTGGTGGTGCTGGCCGGTTGAGGAGCTCCTGGAAGTGTTCTTTCCAGCGGTGCAACTGGGCATCTGGGTTGGTGAGTGTGTTCCCGTCCTTGTCCTTCACAGGTGCCTCTGTCACTCGTCGACTCCCTGCTAACTTCCGTGTTATGTCATACAGCTCCTTCATGTTCTTCTGTCCGGCTGCTTTTTCTGCTTCTTCTGCCAGGTTCTCTGCATAGCTTCTCTTGTCCTGTCTTATGCTTCTCTTCACTTCTTTGTGTGCTTCTGTGTGCAGTTTCTGTGCCTCTGCCTTACTTGCTCTGGTCTTGCTTATGTTGACTGTTGCTTTCCTATCTTTTCTCTCTTTCACTTTCCTCAGTGTCTCTGCTGACATCCAGGGCTTGTGGGCTCTTGTCTTCTTTCCAGAATCTTCTCACATGTTTCGCTAAGCACTGTCTTTGATTGTTCCCAGAGCTGTTCTACTGATGACTCTTCATCGACAAGGGATGCTAATGTGTCAAATCTGTTGGAAAGATCCACATTGAAGCTGTCTTTTGTCTGCAGGTCTTTTAGCATGTCCACGTTGAATCTGTTCCCTGGCTTGTTGGTCTTCCTGGCATGTCTCTTCAGCTTGAACTTGAACTTCCCCACAACAAGGTGATGGTCCCATCCAACATCTGCCCCTCTCATTGCTCTGACATCCAGTAGTGACCTCCTAAAGCTGTTGCTGATACAAATGTGGTCAATCTGGTTTTCTGTGTGGCTGTCCGGTGAAACCCAGGTAGCTTTGTGGATGGTCTTGTGAGGGAACAAACTACCGCCAACAGTCAATCCATTGAAGACACAGAAGTCACAGAACAGCTCTCCGTTTTCATTCATGTCTCCAAGGCCTTCCTTTCCCATGCTTTGTTCCCTATCACTATTGTCATTTCCGATCTTGGCATTGATGTCACCCATCAAGATCAGTAGATCTCCTTTCTTCTTCTGGTTGATGGTGGATTGTAGTTTCTCGTAGAAGTCTTCTTTCAACTGCTTGTCTGCATCATTGGTGGGTGCGTAGCATTGCACAATGAGTGTTTTCCGCACTTTGGTGTAGAATCTTGCGGTGATGATACGTGGTGACACAGCGGTCCACTCCATCAGTGCTGCCGCAGTCTGCCTGGAGAGCATAAGCCCGACCCCCTGGGTGTGTGGAGCTCTCTCTTCTTCATGCCCTGAGTAGATCAAGGTCTCCCCAGTGCCAAGCCGTATCAATCCTGATTGGATCCATCTGGTCTCACACAAGCCTAACACAGCAAGGTTGTACTGCTGCATCTCTGCTGCAACCTGTGCAGTTTTCCCAGCCTCGTACATGGTCCGAACGTTCCATGTGCCGATCCGGGTAGTTGTCTTGGTTGACAGAAGAGTCCTCGGCGAAGCAGCTTCCTTTCGGCTTTCACTGCGACGCTTCATACGCAATCTGGCTAGATTGTCTTCCTCTCCCAGGACATGCAAAGTAGACATGTTTATCGTGGACGTTTCTGTAACTAGCTTTTTTTACAGGCCGGGCAGTTAACCCTGCGCAAACCTATTATCCTCTAGGAGAGTGGTCCAAATTTCGTCTGGCTTCTCCCCCTTGACCTGTCCAGTATGGTTGCACCTATCTGGCATAGCTCTCGGGATCGTAAAAGCACACAAGCCCCACCACTACGACAAAGTAAGGGACCATGGTGAGGAGATTTGGAATGAGCGTCCAAGTTTCACGTTCGTACAGGAGCATGGATATGACCAATGAATACGTGAGCATGATATTTTATGCATAGAAGATCTTCACAAACTGGATATCTTCACTTGCACTTGTGCTGCCACTGTCTGTACCACCTTACGCACTCGCGGTTTAAATCCTTGCTCTGAGACGATTGTACCCATTTACCTGAAGCTCAGACGATTGTACCCATTTACCTGAAGCTCTGGACAGTTTCAAATTTCTGAACATCCACTTTGTGATTTTTCTTCTTCTTTACACTTATCTATTTGCCACATGCCTCATGTGTTCCGTCAAGACACTTCGGCCTGGTGAGCGCTGATATAATAACATAAAAACCCTATCAGAAATGAGATAAATAGTTATGATTTATGTGCACACGCATTAAACATTGTTAAAAAAGATTGGCATTATTTTTTTTCATCAATTGTTGAGATTTTAGGGGTCGAAGGGGGTGGAGTGGGGTTGAAGGTAAATAGCGGTGGTGAGAGAGAGAGAGAGAGAGAAGAGAAGAGAGAGAGAGAGAAATCGGTTTTAACGATGCGATAGCGATGCTATGGCCGCCTACAGTCGAGTCGGCTGTAAACAACATGAATGAATGAAAAAGTGTTTAAAAACATTGTCTGGATATACTGGCCAGCAGATTTGCAGCGCCAACACTGTACCAGTACTTCTAGTAACTTCGAAATGTAAAGTTCTGTAGTGACTATACGTTACATGAAAATCACAACCTAAGTTTTTAATGACCATTTTCACGACGACAATAACTAATTCCACGACAAAAAAAAACAACAAAAAACCCATCCCATTTCTGACCGTTTGACACTGCTACCTTCCCATAAGCCGGCGAAAGACTCCAGAGAGCCGCAGCTAACCTAAGAAGTCAACGACATTCAGCAGACCCCCATTCTCTTCCTGTAGTGTCAGATGTCCATCAAGTCAACGACATTCAGCAGACCCCATTCTCTTCCTGTAGTGTAAGATGTCCATGATGGTGGTGGGATCAGAGGGCAGACGTCTGTTGTCTTTGTGTAGGCTGGGATGGCGGCATGGGGAAGGGGAGGAGGAGGGGGAGGCCATGTCACTGTCAGTGCCGAGGGTGAGAGGTCCTCTGTGTCCATGGTCAGGGGACCGGCGAAGGTCAGGAATTGGCCCTGCTTGATGAAGGAGATAACCCAACCCCATCAATTGGCCGACCGTCCAGGGGTGAACCATTATGAGTCATATGAATTGGTGGGTGACCCATCATGAACTGCTTGCGAACTGGAGGGGGGACCCATCTTGAACCTGAGGAACTGACGCTGGGGGAAGGGATGAGCCCGAGATAGACTGCATGAATATGTAATGAACTTTGATGGACAGCCGTCACTTTACATTCCGAGGAACTGTTAGCGAAACGGTGGCAGGGCCGATAGGGCGATGTATGCTCGTCACCAGCCGCTGTGGTGCCGTGTTAGTATCGTGGGCTATGGACTGAGAAGTCGTAGGTTTGAGTCCCATCAGACTCATTTATTTGTGGGATATTTTGTCTCCCCTCGCCCACTTTCCCCACCCCCACCCCGATCCTGCCACCCACCCCAGCTGTTGGCGCTGTGAGGTTAGATGGAAGGCTGGGACCATGCAGTCGAGTTTCATCCATGTAATGGATGCGTTCTGAAAGTGTTACTCTCATTTCATGACTTCCACTGCACATCTCTGCATTTCTCGGTTCCGCTTCGTGCCAGCATATTTTTGGAAAAGGAACGAAGGATACAATTCTGTCATGTAGCTCCAGAGAGAATCTTCATTATCCTTATCGTCATGTAGCTCCAGAGACAATCTTCATTATCCTTATCGTCATGTAGCTCCAGAGACAATCTTCATTATCCTTATCGTCATGTAGCTCCAGAGACAATCTTCATTATCCTTATCGTCACTGCTAATGACTTATCATGAGTAAAAAAGAATTTCAAATTTTGTGGCCGTCCATCTTATACAGTCACGACTGTTCACAGCTTTGGCCATGGGTTCTTATAAAATGTTGTCAGTAATGGCAAGCGCACAGCGACTGTCGTTAATGGATGTGGTGGTCCTCCAGATGCTCAGTGATGCTGGCTGTATGGCCAGGTAATTATTGTCCTCAGCAGGTGGGGGTGGGGGTTCTTTGTAGGCGGTGTCCTTCCATGTGTGGGATAAAAAAGGAACCATTGAGCATAATCAATGATTCAGCAGCAGTACAGCGTCTTTATCTGCTGGCTAGCTGCATGGGAGCACGACATTGACTGCTCTCTGTGGACCGTGGACTGCCTATGCGGTGACTGCATCAGGACGAATGCGGTCGTGGCTGTGTAGATGAAGGCCACAATGAGGCGGCATGGGAGTGAAGCCATTGAGACGGCACTGAAGATACAACAAACAACAACAAAAACAGAAAATGTTTGTCCTTTGTCCTGTTGCTTCAGGGGTCAGACAGGAACGTTTCAGGTGTGGGTATTGAAACCAGAGCGGTCAAGTGTGTGTGTTGAGAAGAGGAAATGGATGACATAATTGGGGGCCAGGGCCAAGACTTCTGTTGAGAAGATTGCTGATTTGGATAGAGCTTGGTAACTTCTGAAGAACAGATTGGTGCATGCTAGGCCTATTCACTTTTTGCTAATATGAAACTGTCAGCCTCAATCCGCTATCAGTTATGTACAAATCCCGTCCCTATTGTTTTCTCCAGTTTGTGAGTGTTTTCTGGGGCACAGAGTTGACAGCTGCCTATAAACACGCAGTTCCTTAGGTTTGTGCTTAAAGCACACCTTTGGGTTACTTAAGAAGTACTCAAAATGAAGTCACTTAGACTGCGTTTTCAAAGTCACACATGTTCAAGCTTACGCTCACTGCACGCACACATATGCATACACATACACGCGCATACCTGCCTCCACCACTCCCGCACACAACACACACACACACACACACACACACACACACACACACACACACACACACACACACACACACACACACACGCGCGCGCGCGCGCGCGCGCGCGCGCCAGGGAACCAGGGACTCCGCTCAGGGATTGAACCCAACGGAGCAGCAGAACGACTGGGGGTGGCGGCATACCAGGTCGCCCGCGAAAGGCCTGGAAGAGGACCCGCCCCCCGCAGGCCTCGAAGACAGGTCGGGGACCCTTTGAAGCCGCCAAACTCTTCCAAGCGGAAAAAGTCGCCAGGGGTCTGTGATTGCTGTAGATAATTGCCCTAGAAATGGTGTACCGTCTGTACCCGCCTCTCCCCCCCCCCTCCCTCCCGTCTCCTCCCCTCACGTCCTTCCTATCCCCGCTCCCTCTGCTCCCTCCTCCATCCCCCTTAACAACCTCCATGGAGACCCCCTACCCACCACCCTTCTAATGAGATCAGACCCAATAGGAAAGCGGGGTGAGGGAGAGGGTGGGGTGGGGGGTGGTGGTGGTGGTGCAAGCTTCGATCAGTGTAGTGAAGGGGAAAGGGGAGGCGTGAAGGCCCATCTTGGCTGCATCATTACTGGTAGGGGAGAAAGGGAGGTTGAGGAGGTGGAGGGTTGGGAAGGGAGAATGGTGTGTGTGTGTGTGTGTGTGTGTGTGTGTGTGTGTGTGTGTGTGAGAGAGAGAGAGAGAGAGAGAGAGAGAGAGGAAGAGGACAGGACGATATGGACTGGAGGATCGAGAAGGGGAAAGAGAGTAGAGAAGAGAAAGAGAGAGAGAGAGAGAGAGAGAGAGAGAGAGAGAGAGAGAGAGGGAGGAAGAGGTTGATTCATAAAGGCTGCTGTCTCATTTACAGATAATTCCCCGAGGTATTTCCCCCGTGTCTATTTTCAGACCGACTCCTAGCACGTAGGAATGTCTCGGCGTTTATCGTGGCGGCAGTGAAGTGCGAGATTCAAGCGAGAGTGCGGTCTGAACTTCACATAAAAAGAAAACAACGCGAGCAGGAAAAAACCGCTTGACACTGTTATTTCCTTTGGGCCTTGGAATGCAAAATCATGACCATACTAGCATTTGATCCCGGCTTCGCCTGACCCGTAACCCCCTTCGTTGCTTCTCCCTTCCATACTCCGCATCTTCTCCCCGTACCGCCCTCCTCTGCTCTCCCACAACGGGAAAAACATACTGGTCTGCAGCTAGGATGATGAAG
>CM031612.1:76927587-76945087 GCA_018398815.1 Conus ventricosus | reverse complement strand
TGACGATGACGATGATCATAATGATAATGATGATGATGAATGATGATGATGATGATGATGATGATGATGATGATGATGATGATGAGACGACGACGATGATGATGATGATGATGATGATGAGATGATGATGATGATGATGATGATGATGATGATGATGATGATGATGATGATGACGATGATCATAATATGATGATGATGATGATGATGATGATGATGATGATGATCATAATGATGATGATGATGGATGATGATGATGATGATGATGATGATGATGGATGATCATAATAATGATGATGATGATGATGATGATGATGCATGGCGTTGGATCATGCCTATTTTGGAGGGCCTGTGTCCTTGCTGTTTCAGGGGATGAATGGTGCTGGAGGGATGTCTGAATGAATTAATGCTATACTTATAATACTTTTAGCCATATTTTTTAACTTAATTTGGACAGATTTTTTAGATACTGAATCTAAATCTCAGTGATTATTATTTAGGCATGCTCGTTTTTTCTGTTCCACGTGGTACAGTACATCGCATAATACAGGTAACTGGCCTAACCCAACTCAAAACTACATTCACAAATGGCGACAGTTTGTTCCACATCATAGGCTATGTGACCAACAGGAACAGAAACGAGTTTCACTTTGTACCGGGCAAACATTTTGTACCGCAAGGTTGGTATAAAATGTCACTAATGTACTGGGGAGCCATTTTATACTGGGATGACTTTTTGTGCTGCAACAGCAGCCAGGAAGGAGAACAAGTGGACAGCATTTTCCAACTTTCAGTGTGAATCTCTCCGATAATTCACTGCCATTTCATTTTTCCTTATAAATAGATTAAGTCTGCACTACGTAGTATGTACTGCCGAGCATGCGAAATGCTGAAACTTCGCATCAGCACGCGTCAGAATAATAATGATAATAGCAAGAGTATTTACATACTAGGGCACCTAAAGAATAACTCAATGTGCTTGCACATGTCATTCGCGCACACGCATTCCGTCACTGAAAAGGAACAATTTCGGACACACACATAATCCAAGGAAAGATAATGGTTAAACAGACCGAAGGAGGGCAACAAAAGGAAAATGAAGACTTTTTTTAGAGTAGCTTTAAAAAGAGTCCAGAGTCTGCCTTTGACGAAGAGGAGGAAGAACCTCGTTTCAGGAATGTGGGTTGGAGACAGAGCGGTGGCCGACAGACAATCCTTTGAATCTGAGAGTTCGAGAGCAGAGTATATCTGACACTGAACGTAGACAACGGGATGAAGTAAACAGGTGAAGATAGTCACAGAGGCGGACAGTATTGGTCTTGTACTTTATCCTCAGTGAGACGGGTAGCCAGTGGAAAGACTTCACAAGAAGCATGATTCAATTGGCCCTTGGGTCTTTTCTCTCCGAGGACAAGTCGTGCGGCAGAATTTTTTTTTCAGAGTTCAAATAGTTTATTGTTTGACCAAACTGCAATCGCCATGCAACGACTATCGGAAGCCCGCTCACAAACAAGATGTGAGCTATGAAAATATGTGGAACCTTTGACGCAATGACGGAAGGATGTAAGTTGGCCTCACTTGCGCTGTGAGCAACACATTTGAACGTCCATGTAACACAGCCATTTTACTGGTTGGAGCTGGTCATGCGTGCGGTGGAATTTTGTACGTCGTTGAAGGGATTGGATGGATGAGGCCAACTAGATAAGAGAAAGTTACAGTTGTTGAAGCGAGAGAGAATATAGCGAGAGAGAGAGAGAGAGAGAGAGAGAGAGAGAGAGAGAGTGTGTTTGTGTGTGTGTGTGTGTGTGTGTGTGTGAGAGAGAGAGAGAGAGAGAGAGAGAGAGAGAGAGAAGAGAGAGAGAGAGAGAGAGAGAAGTGGCAAGTTCAGATGCAGGGTCGATGAGTAAATATTGGCTTTAGTGGGCTGCCAAATTTGAGTAAAGAATCTTTGCATGGACAATGTGTTGTTGAAGTTAACATCAAGGTGCAGACCAAGGTGGGAAGGGCGACTGATGTGTTTCCTACTTTGACTGAATCAACAGTGACAGAAGATCGACGTTTTGTTCGGTTCCTACAATAATGGCTTCGTTTTTGTCAGCATTTAAACTGTTACTATTTCTAAGTCTTCCAGTTTTTGACATAAAGGAAATAGGCAAGTAGTTTTAGTTTGTTTGTTTGTTTTTATTTAAGAGAGGGCAGATTTTCCGAAGTTGGATGACGTCTGGGTAGGAATGATGACTAACAGTGTGATGGCTGAGGGTAGTTGTGTATAGTGTGAACAGAACAAGACCCAGAACACATCTATATGGAACACCGTCTTTTAAGTTTGACAGGTTTGGAGTGACAGTCATTGTTTTTGAAATAATAAAATCGGCCGATAAGAAGAATGTGGTGGTTTGCTTCCCTGTCTTTCTTTCTAGTTTTGTTTGATTGCTATTTCCGGGCACACGACAGACGCAGCTTCACACGCGTGTGAGCATACACCTACATGCACGGCCACAAACAGACACTCATCACAGACACGCGTAATGCGTCCCATCTCTCCCTCTCTCTCTCCATTCCACTCTCTCTTCTCTCTCTCTCTCTCTCTGTCTCTGTCTGTCTGTCTGCCTGTCTGTTTGTCTGTCTGTCTGTCTGTCTGTCTGTCTGTCTGTCTCTCTCTCTCTCTCTCTCTCTCTCTCTCTCTCCTCTCACACACACACACACACACACACACACACACAACACACACACACACACACACACACACACACACACACACTGTATATGCAGAGCTCATATAGCGGGGAGAAGGGTTTTATTTAATGCCCCGTCACACGTAGGGTTGATCGTAGACATCTAAGTAAGATAATTGTTACAATGTTGAAATGTAATCATAATTAAGGAAAATGAGGGAAATAGTGGGATAGATACGAGAGGAGGGTAGCGATTGGACAGAGTGTGGGAGAAATGATTAGGGGAGGGGGGGGGGGGGGATCTAAGAAGAACATCTGAGATGAACGAAAATACAATAAAAGAGTCATCGTGTTCTTAGAGCAAATTCAAGAAAGCCATAAACATCTGTATTCCTATCGTCTGTAGACTGCGCAATGCCTTGTAAGAAAGGCCTCACCAAAACAGAGTCACAAGTGATACGCTGAGCAGCAACATCATTATGGTATATATACTTGGTATTTCGGTAGTATTTGGTCCCTAATAAATCTTGGAAAGATACGAAACTAGTGAAGGTCTGGCGGGAACTGTAGGTCGCAACAAAATCTAATAGTGTCCATTGACGAGGTTTAAAGATGGTTTGAAATATCTTTACATGTGTCTTTCAAGTACATTGCTCATTTCTTTTCTAGACAACGTGCAATTGACTCACAGGACCTAAAACATTCTTTGTCCCTTCAGAGCTGCTCTGTCTATTTGATCACAAAACCCGAAGCTGGGTTGAGATGGTATCCAAGAAAACTCAGGATTGATGCGCTTCATACAAAGAGAATGTCTCAGATGCTTGATGTAAAAAAAAAAAGACACAAACAACAACAACAGCAACAAAACCACCAACCCTTCTTTTCGATTATTCGCAGAAAGAAACACACTTTTTCAAACTGCTCAAAAATCAACACATATCAGGATATTACAGATCATCGTTGGTAACAGAGCTAGAACATTTAATGCCATAAGAATATGGACTAGCTCAGCTGTAAAAACTGAATACCCCTTACCTAAATAATTCGACTTTTCTCTTTGAAAGTTAGGGATCACAAAAGCAGATCCTGCATTTCCATCGTCTGGAACCGAACCATCAGTGTAGGCTTTCAAATGACTATCAACATTTTCTTCCAGATCAGTTCTGCCTGATGCTGCAAATACATGTGGACAAACTGCTTTTTTGTGTCAGACGTAAATATGGTGACCCTGAGACTAATTAACTTCCAGGGAAGCCCGGGAGGTGCAGGTGCACGAGAAGACACACCATGTGTGTGATTTCATACGTTGTGAGTTCCAAACAGTTTGCACCGCAGAACTAAATGAACACTGACAGTTGCATTTTTACCTTGTGGTCAAAACGTGCACCTTTTAGCTCGTGGTCAAAACTGCTTTCTGTAATGCACATCCATCCTAATAATCCTAACCTTTTACTGAAGGTTGAGAAAGTTACAAAGAACTCTCCATGAAGAGAACACTTTCTTTGGTCACGTGCCTGACGTTATCAATCGGACAATCCACTCGAGTCGGCACAATAGTCCCTGTCCCTACTTCGTCGCTCTCCTCGGACAAAATCGACTTTTGTCAGGGAGTAAATATTGCTGTTAAGGCCCTAATTCCCAGCCAATTGTGGAAAATTGTCGCCGGTATCTTCCGCGGGATCAGCCAGACTGCGCGTGCTTTTGTGGGAGGGAAGCCATTGGAGGGAGGGGTGATTGATTGTGACCCTGCCTCCCACGGCCTGCCGGGGTGTGCCGGCATCACTTTTGTCCCTGTCCTGAGGCCGGCCCTCAATCCAGCCCCGGAGTCCAATTCCTGGGGGAGGGGGGACTCCCCAGGAAGGCAAAGCTGTCACTGGGCTCTTTTATTCCGCTTGAAACGGCAGAGAAAAGCTCCCAGGGACCAGTAGGGGGCACCGTTTTGCTCACGTGATTTCCTTGACCGCCGTTTTGGCAGTGAAGCAGCCTCCGAGGCAGACAGTTGGTTTCGAATGGCGAGAGCGTATCAGAGGGGCTTAACCTTCCCCTCGGCCTCTTCGTCCCCGGACTGCTTGTTTACTTCACGGGCTGTGGGTTCACCAAGTGAGTTCGGTTTAATCTTGATTTCACCCAGACAACTTCAGCCCCTGGATTGCTTGATTGTCGTGGGTTGAAATGAAACCAGAAAAAAAAAATCAAATCGGGACATTGGGATACACCTTTGCAGATTAGAATGATTAGGGGAATGCGCTTGTTGTGTCAGCTGTTTTCGAAATGTATAAATTATCCTGTAGCTTACACGAAGTACACTTTAGATTGCACGAGATATCCTAATTCTTCGGAAAACCCTTAAGCTTAATTAATGGCCATAGTGGCAGTGAATTGTTTCTAGGTTTACCGCGTCTAGGACAGGGCATTATTGATGACGGAGCCGATCCCGTTTCTTCTGCTGCCCTAACCTTTCCTGCACCGAATCACGTACTCCATCCTTGCTTAGTGAACAGAGGGAGTTTTCAACCCATAAAAAAGTCCGATTCCGCGAGTGGTCGTCCTCTTACCTCCACAACGAACTCTCTAGTCATTCCATTATAGGCCCATCTACATTTTCATGTAGCACAGTAATCAGTTCTCTAGCTGTTGGATGGCGTTATTGATCACGGCCTTTTCAATCTGCAGCTATGCCCTGTTGCTACTGCTCCCCCTTCCCCCCTCATCTTTGAATGTGTATATTACGACTTCATAACTGACATACATTACCATGTTCTTCTTTACAGTGATTTTAGTTTATGGTTGTTCGCATAACATCGAAATTTTGTGAACAAAAGATTTATTCAAATCATATTTGATCGTTCTAAGTGCGCACAGAAAACGAAAACCGTTGTCATTTTTCTGAGAAATGTTGGTAACAGTGAATGCGCTCAGAATTGTATGCTACCAGTTCTAAACTGTATTCCTGTGTAAATGCTCTCTCTCTCCCTCCCTCGTACTCTCTCCCTCTCTCTCTCTCCTCTCTCTCTCTCTCTCTCTCTCTCTCTCCCCTCTCTGTCTGTCTCTGTCTTGTGTCTGTCTGTCTGTGTTTGTCTGTTTGTCTGCTTTCTCTCTCTCTCTCTCTCTCTCTCTCTCTCTCTCTCTCTCTCTCTCTCTCTCTCTCTCTCTCTCTCTCTTACTCATTCAACTTTTTTTCATTTTCTTTTTTTTCTAAATATCAGAGATTTATGTTTCGACATTGCACGTTATTTATTGTTATATGAAAAGAACTCCATTGTTTCTCTCTGTCTGTGTCTGCCCAACTGTCTGATTCTCCCTTCGTCTGTCTTCACCACTCCACCCGCACCCCCATCCTCTCTCTCAGACAAAATTTGTCTGTTTCATAGCATTCAGAGACAATGGAAGTAGAGAGAGAGAGAGAGAGAGAGAGAGAGAGAGAGAGAGAGAGAGAGAGAGAGAGAGAGAGAGAAAGAGAGAGAGAGAGAGGTAGGGGCAGAAACACAGACAGACAGACAAGCAGCTAGATGGTCATACAAAGACAGGCAGAGGGGGAAACCCACGTATGTTAATTGGTCTAATAGCAGCTACTGCCTAACCTGTTTATGTCAGCTGTTTGTATATTTTGATGCGCGGGACATTCTGCTGAGAGCTGTTCCGCGGTGTTTATTCCCATCCGCTCTGGTGACTCTCCTTAAGTGTTTTCTCTCCAAGTTTGTTCGTGTGTGTTTACAATAGCTGTGGCGTGTTGTTGTAAAGGGTGCCATCTCCCTAGTCATTCAGATCCGGGATGGATGTATTTCAGCACGTGTGGTGGCTGAGTAATGTGGGCCACGTGCTATGTAAGCGTTTGTAAACACGGGTCAGTCACTGCTGTCTCGTTTGTCTGAACGGGATCATTCATTTCTGTGTCGTGTTAGTCAACATGGTTTACTCATGCTGTGTCGTGTTAGTCAACATGGTTTACTCATGCTGTGTCGTGTTAGTTAACATGGTTTACTCAATGCTGTGTCTGTTTGTCAACATGGTTTACTCATGCTGTGTCGTGTTAGTCAACATGGTTTACTCATGCTGTGTCATGTTTGTTAACATGGTTTACTCACGCTGTGTCGTGTTAGGTCAGCATGGTTTACTCATGCTGTGTCGTGTTAGTCAACATGGATTAGTCACGCTGTGTCGTGTTAGTCAACATGGATTAGTCAGCTGTGTCGTGTTAGTCAACATGGATTAGTCACGCTGTGTCGTGTTAGTCAACATGGATTAGTCACGCTGTGTCGTGTTAGTCAACATGGATTAGTTACGCTGTGTCAACATGGATTAGTCACGCTGTGTCGTGTTAGTCAACATGGATTAGTCACGCTGTGTCGTGTTAGTCAACATGGATTAGTCACGCTGTGTCGTGTTAGTCAACATGGATTAGTCACGCTGTGTCGTGTTAGTCAACATGGATTAGTCACGCTGTGTCGTGTTAGTCAACATGGATTAGTCACTGCGTTGTGTCAACATGGATTAGTCACGCTGTTGTGTTGTCAACATGGCATTAGTCACGCTGTGTCGTGTTAGTCAACATGGATTAGTCACGCTGTGTGGCGTTTGTCAGCACGGCTCATTTACTGCTGTGTCTTGTTTGTAATCATGGATTATTCACTGCTGTATCATTTTTGTGAATGCTTTATACTACTGCTGTATGATGTTTGTCAATATGAATCATTCAGTGCTGTATTTTTTTTTAACGTGAATTATTACTATTGTGTCATGTTTGTCAACATGAATCATTCACCGCTGTTTCATTTTTGTGAACGATTATTATTGCTATTGTATCATGTTTGTCAACATGGATTATTCACCGCTGTATCGTTTTTGTGAACGTGAATTACTAGAATTGTATTATGTTTGCCAACAGGGATTATTCACTGTTGTATCAGGTTTGAGCTGTCTTTGTCGTGCACGTGTAAACACTGTATATGTGTGGAAGAGTACACGCACATGAAGTACTTATGTGTAGTTGTGTATGTGATACACGCATGTAAAAAATGTATGCCTGTCTGCATTTCGTGTATGTGTATTCAAACACATACTCTCTCTGTCTCTGTCTCTGTCTCACACACACACACACACACACACACACACACACACACACACACACGCACGCACGCACGCACGCACGCACGCACGCACGCACGCACGCACGCACGCACGCACGCACGCACGCACGCACACACACACAATCACATGGATGATTACTTCTATCTGCTCCCAATCGCTTTTGAAATAGCGTCCTGTGTTTGTGCGTCATGCATGCCCTCTGAAGGCCAGCTGTGTCATTACCATGCGCGCAGTACACGACATGCTCTTTTTGGTGCTGCCTGTCTGTGTATTAGTATGTTTGTGCGAAGGAACGTTGAAAACAGTGTTGGTACATATTCTATCAGTTTGATCTCATTGTTTGAAGGATCAGTATATATAAAGGTGACTAATCTTCGGGATGTCAAGGTGGAACCCCCCGTCCCCCCACCCCCGCCTCACC
Source organism: Conus ventricosus (assembly GCA_018398815.1). Taxonomy (NCBI): domain Eukaryota; kingdom Metazoa; phylum Mollusca; class Gastropoda; order Neogastropoda; family Conidae; genus Conus; species Conus ventricosus. Next base: position 76,936,906 of record CM031612.1, on the reverse strand, counting down.
CTTACCCCTACAAACCAAAACCAGACAAACAAAGCAAAACTGACCAAAAAAAAACCCCAAATGAAAGCGTTCGCAAGCGAGAGAGAAAAAAAATCAGATTGGATGCAGTTTTCATTTGTGCAACGAATAACCTAAGTGGGTACAAAATGTGTCCCATATATATTAGGTTATGTAATGTCCTGATTGTCATGCATCTGCCCATGAAAGAAGGGACCGGGCTGTAGAATGATGTTAGGTTATGTAATGTCCTGATTGTCATGCATCTGCCCATGAAAGAAGGGACCGGGCTGTGAGATCAAGGTCCCTGAATCGAATTCCTGTCCATCGTTGAATGGGATACATGGGTCGCTCAAATGAATTCGTGTGACGCTGCATGAAGCATGTGTCACTGAATAGGATACTTAAAAAAAAAAAAGAACCTTGTATATCGCTGTATAGGACACGTGTTGCTAAACGGAATTCGTATTGTGCTGAATGGAACTTGTGTCGCTGAATGAGTTTCAGTTTCGGTTTCATCAAGGAGACGTCACTGTGCTACACCGCATCCGCTAAGTTTTGAGACCACACTACGCATGATTTGAAGCTGATGGATAAATGAATTAACAACTAAGATGAGAGAATTGAAGAAGATGATCTCGTGGCTACGACTCGGCGGATGTCTGACCTACACATCAGCCCAACGCGCTGGTCAGACCTTGAGTGCTTACCTAACATTGACACGTGTCACTGAAAGGAATACTTGTTTCTGAATAAACTTGTGCGTCGCTGAATGGAACACACGAGTCGCTGAATGAAACACGTGCCACTGAAAAGAATACTTGCTATTGCATGAAGCTTTAATGTTTACAAATGGAATACGTGTGTTGCTTAATGCAACACGTATGCCGCTGAAGAAACACATGTGTCACCGATAAGCGGACACGTAGGTCATGAAATGGCTGGCACACATGCATGTCTCAACGAAGCACACAATTCGCTGACGACTCGTGTCGCAGATTGGAACAGTTTTCTCGCTGAATGGAACACATGTGCTGCTAAATGGAACATTCATGATGCTGAACGGAACACATGTGCTGCTAAATGGAACATTCATGATGCTGAATGGAACATTCTTGATGCTGAACGGAACACATGTGCTGCTAAATGGAACATTCTTGATGCTGAATGAACCACATGTGCACAGGTACGAGGATGAATGGACCACGCCCGTGCCAGTCACGTTTGTGAAAGCAGAGTGGTTGACTGAAAAAAAGAACAAAAGAAAGACGGAAAGGAAGGAGGAACAAAGGAAGGAAGGAAGGAAGGAAACACTTTCAGAGACGGGGCACGCAAACTGTGCGCACTTACGCCTTCTCCTGTGTATATATCCGCTTTGAGACGCTAGCATTATAATCACCCCCAAGATATCAGTCTTACAGACGACCCTGCGCTATCGGATGATGAAGATCCTCTCCCACATCTGCTAACAGACAGTCTGACCGACGGACAGACAGACAAGACTGAAAACAACATCCTCCTTCACAGAGCTTTGTCTGCGTGCAGGGTAACTAGAAGAGACCCCAGTCGGAAGAGAAGAACAGCGCGTGAGACCGGGGATTTCCATTTCCCTTGCGTGTGTTGCTATACTGCGGCATTTTTTCCCCCCTTGCAACGATTTTTTTAAAGAGCCGATGAAAACTGTTATTGGCCCTAATGTTCCATCAGAGCCCTTTAATAGTATCCTAAGCCTTCACCAGAATGCCCTGCCAACTGTTGTCTTGCCATACTTGCCCCCTCCCTCCCATCCTAACCCCTTCACCCTTCCTTCTCTCCTTCTCCTCCCGTTCCCGTCGTCCCTCCTCCCCAGTTCTCTCCCTTGCCCCTTTCATCAAGACTTCATTTGTCGTGATGCTCTTGTTGACAAAAGGGATGGGGGGAAATTTTCATTGAGTGGCGATCGTTGAACGCTGGGGAAAAAAAGATCGTGTATTGGCAGAGTGGGATGACTGACAGGGAGGAATGGGGAGGGAAGATGTGGGGTGGTGGGGTGGAGGAGGACATAATTATAGCGAAAGTGGGGGGGTTGGAGGGGAGGTAAGGTAATCGTTGGTAGTTAATGTTTGGCTTGTTCTTGGAGCTGAACGATTTTGCTTTTGTGGCAGTTGTTGCCTATGCTCGTGAAAATATTTGTTGGGTCATCATTTGTTCCCAGAGCCCCAAATTGAAAGTCGTCTGTCTGTCTGTCTGTCTGTCTGTCTGTCACACACACACACACACACACACACACACACACACACACACACACACACACACACACACCACGCACGCACGCACGCACGCACGCACGCACGCACGCACGCACGCACGCACGCACACACACACACACACACACACACACACACACACACACACACAAGCGCGCGCGTGCGTGCACGGACTTGAACATGAACTGAATCTTTTCATCCCTATTGTGATGTGCAGGAAACCTTATGCACAAATCAGGACAGAAACAATATAGTCATTTTCCTTTGTTAAATACACACGCACACACTCACACCAGAAAGTGATACTTCTTAAGAATACAAAATGAAATGAAAAAAAAAAAAAACAAAAAAAAAAAACACCGCAACTTTCTTTGTTGTTGTTGTTCCTCTGGTCGCAAACTTTGCCTGACTCAGCTGTACATTTTTCTCTCCTGGCATGATTTTAGAGGAGAAATAAACAAATTTCATATTGTAACGCTAAGTAGATATTTACTGTTGTCACAGCATGGTATATTTCGGGCATTCAGTCGTAAAGTGAGAACCTTCTCCTGTTACACTTGATACTGCATTCTTTTCATTGTCTTCCACTACCAGTTCTTTTTCCCGTCTCAGCTGGAAGTTTTTGATTGCTATATCTCAATTTGATTTATTGACCATGTGTATGCCAGGAAGAGCAGTTATATAAGCTTTTCTTTGAAATGAACTTGTTACTGTTTAAAAAACAACCCATATAGTGCTATATTGCATAGCTTTTCTATTTACCAGAAGTTAGTTCTGATTCTGGAATATTCCGATAAATTGCTTCCTTATGAATAATACATCTTTGAGTCTAGGTACAGTCGTTCCTACTTTCTGTTAGTATCTGCATTGCAAATTCAGTCTCACGGTATTTCCAAGTTCCCGTGATACGTGAAATTAAACGGGAAGCGATACGTCCGAGCTGAATATTCATTCTGAGGTGTTGGTATAAAAATCTTAGAATTGAACTAATAATTTCAGATTAAGTCGATTCGGATATTGGGTGCACAACGGTTTCTCCATAAAACATATAAGTCATTGTATTTGGAATCAATCTGAATAAATACATTTACAAAGTTCCTTTACATTATTTTTCCAGATCATTACAGTTTTATACACACGGATCTAACAGACGGAAGGCAAAACCGGAATGAGCATGACTGGAAAAAGATCTCAAACTTCTCAAAAGATCTCCAACGCAAAGTTGTTGATTTCCAGCTGCACGTAACAAAACAAACATTACCTTTTACCTTTTGTGCTTAATGATTAACATGGAATTTTTTGTTTTAAAGTCTATTCTAATTATTTTTTAAGACATCTGAACGAGGCAACAGTGTCAGGAACATTCTTGCAACATTAAAAACACCTGGATTAGGTCACTCATTGAAAATAATCAAACTGGTTATATAAGAGTGAATATTAGCTTCAACGTCCAACAAAAACTCGTACAGCGCCTCTGCAACCTTTTCTAATCCATAAGCGAAAGATGACAGCAACACAGGAACACCAGCGTGTAAGACTGAAAATTAAATCTAATTATTTGCGCGATTCCTGAACAATTCAGTCTTGGAACATAAAACTCACGTTCAACAGGTGATTTAGCACGACGACCGTAAGGAGTGGCAAACGTCATACCGCCATCGTTTCAAAGCATGTCCAATTAGGCAGGCTTTGTGTAGGTTCTACTTTTTATGCTGTTCGCTTGGACCGAAAATCATACGAGGGACAAGGCGTCACATTCGAGATGATTAGGAGTGGGTAACATTCGCGAAGATAATCAAACACGAACGAAACAACCAATAAGCGTGCTCCGATTGCTCGACACTGAATGTTTCAGTTTAGTCAGGGGAAAAAAAGATTTTGTGTTTACAAACAGCGTTCTCAGCGATTAAATGGACCCTGTATGTGTTTTTGTGTGTTTGTTTTACAGAAATGAGAAGGGTGGGGTGAATGGGGGTGGGGGTGAAACCGTGGGGAGGTTGGTTGAGGAGTGGAGGGTGGGATGGGGTTGAGTGGGGAGATATTGGGAAGTTTAGACGGCTGCGCTACCTTTGGTTCAGTTACGTCATCTTACTTACATACTTACATACATACATACATTTAGGTGTCACGTCCACACGCCCAAGATATTCTTACACACGGGACAACAATCACAGGAACGAGGACACACCAGGATGGATAAAGAAAATAGCCTCTTTTACGGTTGAGCTGAGGGGGAGATTCGACCTCGGAGCGCCTGACGATGACGGAATCGATGATCGACCACTCAGCCAGCCACGCAAAAATGAATGAAACTCTGTGTGCAGGTCTCCCCTGTCCGTCTTGCTCGCTGGCATCTCTCTCTGTGCAGGTCTCCCCTGTCCGTCTTACTCGCTGGCATCACTGTCTGTGCAGGTCTCCCCCTGTCCGTCTTACTCGCTGGCATCACTCTCTGTGCAGGTCTCCCCCTGTCCGTCTTACTCGCTGGCATCTCTCTCTGTGTGCAGGTCTCCCCCTGTCCGTCTTACTCGCTGGCATCTCTCTCTGTGTGTACAGGTCTCCCCCTGTCCGTCTTACTCGCTGACATCTCTCTCTGTGTGCAGGTCTCCCCCTGTCCGTCTTACTCGCTGGCATCTCTCTTTGTGTGCATGTCTCCCCCTGTCCGTCTTGCTCGCTGGCATCTCTCTCTGTGTGCAGGTCTCCCCTGTCCGTCTTGCTCGCTGGCATCTCTCTGTGTGTGCATGTCTCCCCTGTCCGTCTTGCTCGCTGGCATCTCTCTGTGTGTGCATGTCTCCCCTGTCCGTCTTGCTCGCTGGCATCTCTCTCTGTGTGTACAGGTCTCCCCCTGTCCGTCTTGCTCGCTGACATCTCTCTCTGTGTGCAGGTCTCCCCCTGTCCGTCTTACTCGCTGGCATCTCTCTGTGTGCAGGTCTCCCCCTGTCCGTCTTGCTCGCTGACATCTCTCTCTGTGTGCAGGTCTCCCCCTGTCCGTCTTACTCGCTGGCATCTCCCTGTGTGCAGGTCTCCCCCTGTCCGTCTTACTCGCTGGCATCTCTCTGTGTGCCATGTCTCCCCCTGTCCGTCTTACTCGCTGGCATCTCTCTGTGTGCAGGTCTCCCCTGTCCGTCTTGCTCGCTGACATCTCTCTCTGTGTGCAGGTCTCCCCCTGTCCGTCTTACTCGCTGGCATCACTCTCTGTGTGCAGGTCTCCCCCTGTCCGTCTTGCTCGCTGGCATCACTCTCTGTGTGCAGGTCTCCCCCTGTCCGTCTTACTCGCTGGCATCTCTCTGTGTTTGCAGGTCTCCCCCTGTCCGTCTTGCTCGCTGGCATCACTCTCTCTCTGTGTATGTCTCCCCCTGTCCGTCTTACTTGCTGGCATCACTCTCTGTGCAGGTCTCCCCTGTCCGTCTTACTCGCTGGCATCACTCTGTGTGCAGGTCTCCCCCTGTCCGTCTTGCTCGCTGGCATCTCTCTCTGTGTGCAGGTCTCCCCTGTCCGTCTTACTCGCAGGCATCTCTCTCTGTGTGCATGTCTCCCCTGTCCGTCTTGCTCGCTGGCATCACTCTCTGTGCAGGTCTCCCCCTGTCCGTCTTACTCGCTGGCATCACTCTCTGTGCAGGTCTCCCCTGTCCGTCTTACTCGCTGGCATCTCTCTGTGTGCAGGTCTCCCCTGTCCGTCTTACTCGCTGGCATCTCTCTGTGTGCAGGTCTCCCCCTGTCCGTCTTACTCGCTGGCATCTCTCTCTGTGTGTACAGGTCTCCCCCTGTCCGTCTTTACTCGCTGACATCTCTCTCTGTGTGCAGGTCTCCCCCTGTCCGTCTTACTCGCTGGTATCACCCAGCCCGATTCCCTGGCACTGTTGTCACTGCGCTTTCCCACAGCATGTTGAGCTAGATAGCGGGGATGTCGGGGGATGCCCAAGGAATGAATCAAACGGTCGCATTGCTGACCCTGTGAGAAAAAGAAAAGATCATCGGCAGAGCTGAATGACTGGCAGCTGAGGAAGAGAAGCTCGGCGAGGGACGTGCACAGGCGGGGGAAAATCGATCAGATTCTTTTGATGCCGTCGCTGCGCATCTCCCCCCCCCCCCCCCCCCTTTTTTTTTTTTGTTCGGTCACGCAGCCTGCGTTTTAGAGCGCGGCGAAAAGATTTGCCTGTCTGTAATATCTCATTAGAACGTCCCGCACGAACCGTCCGCCCGAACCACGCCCTTCCTGAGTCTGCGCTGGGCTCTACGTGGAACCCGTTATGTTGCGATATATACCTTTCCAAGAGAAAGGAGGAGTATGAACATTTGCTGCATGAAACAGGACATGGTTGGCTGAACTCTCCCCCAATGAAACAGGGCATGGTTGGCTGAACTCTCCCCAATGAAACAGGGCATGGTTGGCTGAACTCTCCCCCAAAATACGCGCGGTGCTAAACGAAGAGGACAGAAACCCGCTGATGAAATGAACCTAGAACAGGACCAAAAAAAGAAAAAGAAAAAAAGAAAAGAACTGACAACGATAATTGGTCTGTCGTTTGCTGTTGCGGATGCAGAAACTGTACTGACCGCTTTGAACGGAGCTCGAACATGAAGCAGGTGGCTTTCCTAAACGGGCCCATCGCTATAGCCTGCTGTGGAAAAAGCTCGTGATGGTAGAGTGGAATAGATAATGTGGAATAGATAATAGTAATAAGCCCTTGAGAAAGGGATACAATACAGCCAAAGCACCAACTGTAAGGACTCCATTCCCCCCACAATGCCATCCCCCACCCCCACCCCCGGCTCTCCGCCCCCTCCCCCTCCATCTCAACCCTCCCTCCCTCTTTGTGTCTGTCAACATCTCTGTTCTTCCCACTCTTCTTTCCCCTCCTGTCACCCCAACCTCTCTGTTCTTCTCTTTCTCCTTTCCCCCCCTGTCACCCCAACCTCTCTGTTCTTCTCTTTCTCCTTTCCCCTCCTGTCACCCCAACCTCTCTGTTCTTCTCTTTCTCCTTTCCCCTCCTGTCACCCACCTCTCTGTTCTTCTCTTTCTCCTTTCCCCTCCTGTCACCCCAACCTCTCTGTTCTTCTCTTTCTCCTTTCCCTCCTGTCACCCCAACCTCTCTGTTCTTCTCTTTCTCCTTTCCCTCCTGTCACCCCAACCTCTCTGTTCTTCTCTTTCTCCTTTCCCTCCTGTCACCCCAACCTCTCTGTTCTTCTCTTTCTCCTTTCCCCCCCTGTCACCCAACCTCTCTGTTCTTCTCTTTCTCCTTTCCCCTCCTGTCACCCAACCTCTCTGTTCTTCTCTTTCTCCTTTCCCCTCCTGTCACCCCAACCTCTCTGTTCTTCTCTTTCTCCTTTCCCCTCCTGTCACCCCAACCTCTCTGTTCTTTCTCTTTCTCCTTTCCCCTCCTGTCACCCCAACCTCTCTGTTCTTCTCTTTCTCCTTTCCCCTCCTGTCACCCCAACCTCTCTGTTCTTCTCTTTCTCCTTTCCCCCCCTGTCACCCCAACCTCTCTGTTCTTCTCTTTCTCCTTTCCCCTCCTGTCACCCCAACCTCTCTGTTCTTCTCTTTCTCCTTTCCCCTCCTGTCACCCCAACCTCTCTGTTCTTCTCTTTCTCCTTTCCCTCCTGTCACCCCACCTCTCTGTTCTTCTCTTTCTCCTTTCCCCTCCTGTCACCCCAACCTCTCTGTTCTTCTCTTTCTCCTTTCCCCTCCTGTCACCCCAACCTCTCTGTTCTTCTCTTTCTCCTTTCCCCTCTGTCACCCCAACCTCTCTGTTCTTCTCTTTCTCCTTTCCCTCCTGTCACCCAACCTCTCTGTTCTTCTCTTTCTCTTTCCCTCCTGTCACCCCAACCTCTCTGTTCTTCTCTTTCTCCTGTCCCTCCTGTCACCCCAACCTCTCTGTTCTTCTCTTTCTCCTTTCCCTCCTGTCACCCCAACCTCTCTGTTCTTCTCTTTCTCCTTTCCCTCCTGTCACCCAACCTCTCTGTTCTTCTCTTTCTCCTTTCCCTCCTGTCACCCAACCTCTCTGTTCTTCTCTTTCTCCTTTCCCTCCTGTCACCCAACCTCTCTGTTCTTCTCTTTCTCCTTTCCCTCCTGTCACCCAACTCTTGTTCTTCTCTTTTCCTTTCCCTCCTGTCACCCCAACCTCTCTGTTCTTCTCTTTCTCCTTTCCCCTCCTGTCACCCCAACCTCTCTGTTCTTCTCTTTCTCCTTTCCCTCCTGTCACCCAACCTCTCTGTTCTTCTCTTTCTCCTGTCCCCTCCTGTCACCCAACCTCTCTGTTTTCTCTTTCTCCTTTCCCCTCCTGTCACCCCAACCTCTCTGTTCTTCTCTTTTCCTTTCCCCTCCTGTACCCCAACTCTCTGTTCTTCTCTTTCTCCTTTCCCTCCTGTCACCCAACTCTCTGTTCTTCTCTTTCTACTTCCCCCTGTCAACCAACCTCTCTGTTCTTCTCTTTCTCCTTTCCCTCCTGTCACCCCAACCTCTCTGTTCTTCTCTTTCTCCTTATCTCTCGTTCTCTTATTTCATGTGATCTGTTTGTGGTTACGTTAGTGAAATACTCGCGCAGTCATAATGCCTTATCAGAACAGTCGCACCGCATGCTATTGGATGCAGGTTCATTCGATCGAATTTCCATTTCTGCCGTTTGACCGGCAGTGCTGTTTTTCTCTTTAGGATCGATGGATAGAGAGTGTGTAGGGCAAGGACAAACAGAGATGGAGAGTGTGTCAGGACAACAGAGATGGAGAGTGTGTCAGGGAACAGAGATGGAGAACGTCCCACATCTGAACACGAAAACACGTTCAGCGTTCCTCTCTGGCTGTCGGGGCATTTGAGGAGAGAGAGAGAGAGAGAGAGAGAGAGAGAAGAGAGACGCTTTGACGATTTGCCTTCAGCTACAGGGGCCATTAAGGCAAGGGGGTACTCATACGACTGGACATATTGCATCATCAAAAGTATAAGTACACATTGTATCATTAAGTATAAGGAAAATACTTGACCAAATTAACAAAACGATCAGGACGCAGTGGATTTGAGCATCGCTCACATTGTTAGGATGGCACAGATATTTAACATAAAACTAACTCACACGTGAACGATC
>CM031612.1:76916230-76923730 GCA_018398815.1 Conus ventricosus | reverse complement strand
TCTGCATTGAACTGTACACATCGACCCTGCAAACCTTCTGTATTAAACTGTACACATCGACCCTGCAAACCTTCTGTATTGAACTATACACATCGACCCTGCAAACCTTCTGCATTGAACGGTACACATCGACCCTGCAAACCTTCTGCATTGAACTGTACACATCGACCCTGCAAACCTTCTGCATTAAACTGTACACATCGACCCTGCAAACCTTCTGCATTAAACTGTACACATCAACCCTGCAAACCGTCTGCATTAAACTGTACACATCGACCCTGCAAACCTTCTGCATTGAACTGTACATATTTACCCTGCAAACCTTCTGCATTGAACTGTAGGTATTGACTCTGCAAACGTTATGCACTGAACCGTACATATCGACCCTGCGAACCTTCTGCATTGAACTGTACATATCGACCCTGCAAATCTTCTGCATTGAACTGTACACATCGACCCTGCAAACCTTCAGCACTGAACTGTACATATTGACCCTGCAAACCTTCAACATTGAACTGTACATATTGACCCTGCAAACCTACATTGAACTGTACATATTGACCCTGCAAATCTGCTACATTGAACTATATAATTATAATGACCCTGCACACCTTCTACATTGAACTGTACATATGGACCCTGCGAACCTTCTACATTAAACTACTGTCTTCATTAAATCTTTCTCTATAGTATCCAGCAAACTTCTTCACATTGAAGCTGTCTGCTTTATAACCGCACAACCCCCTCAACGTTTAATACCTCTTGTAATTTAAATCTGCGATACCGTCCACATGTATTCCTCCTTTTTTACCCTGCAAAACTGTCAACATTGAAGCCTCTGCACTTCATTCCCGCACAACCGCCCACGTTCAATTCTTTAAAAACGGACTTATAAGAACGTTGTAAAATCTAGAGTGGGAAAAATCTGGCTTTCTCCCGGTAGATTGATTTTCTGTAGTGACTGTCTTCAGATTGTGGGACTGACTGTCTGATTGCTTCTTGGTCAGCTGGCTTCTATCTCAATGATCAGTCTTTTGCTGAATCGATTGTTCGGTCGATCTTTGTCTTCTGATTGAACCATTGCTTGCCTGTTAACCGACTATCTTTTAATTGCTTGCCTGCTTATCTGGTTGACTTCGGATCCATTGATTGATCGATCAATTGATTGTTTGATTGATTCCATGGAGGACACTGTCGGTACTGCATGAAGGAAAAGGGATACACCGAAGATGCTACTGGTACCCACAGGTTTCAGTGTTACTTCTATTAGACCCACTGCTATCTTCGGCTGTTTCTTTTTTCTTTTCTTTTTCTTTTTTTCCCCACCTCATTTAATCATTCACCCAGGATTGACTGACTGATGTTGATGGACCGACGGCTTGTAAACGGATAGCCTGATCCTGATCCAAAATGTCCTGGGTCTGGTTGTCCCACAGACTACATGGAAGCACGGACTGCGGCGACATGAAGCACCTGGGGTCGGCGGTGGTGTACTGCACCCGGTCAGCACCGGGGGTTCTACCGCGGGACGTGGAGTGCAAGATGGTCTTCAAGGCGGAGGACGACGGCTGGCGACTCATGATGCGCGTGCTGGACCTGGACATTCAGGACCGCACCGTCAACGGATACTGCAACGACGCGCTCTACGTGTACGACGATTCCACCATCCTGGCCAAAGCCCTGGTGAGTATGGAGGGGATGTTTACATACGCGTCTGTGAGTCTGTTAGTGTGTGTGTGTGTGTGTGTGTGTGTGTGTGTGTGTGTGTGTGTGTGTGTGTGTGTGTAAAGAATGAGCTAGAATTCAATGTGTACAACATACGAAGAAAACGATGACTGCCATATTTGCTGCTTTTTTTTTTTTTTTTTTTTGTGTGTGTGACAACGTAGTAGTTGTCCCCAATGATCCATTTCACATTAGGTGCCGAAACTTTCCCATTGCGAAACACAGTGTTAACTATTGGTGACATTTGCTTTTGATAAAAATCTGGCTGTAGTAGGAGAAGAGAGAGAGAGAGAGAGAGAGAGAGAGAGAGAGAGAGAGAGAGAAGAGAGACAGAAGACAGACAGAGAGACAGACAGAGAGGTACAGAGACAGAGACAGGGACACACACACACACACACACACACACACACACACACACACACAACACACAGAGAGAGATATGGGAAAATGGGGGAGGGGGACGGGGGGAAGGGGGAAAGCGGAAGTCATAGGAACAAGAACATTTCAAGTTATAAATCGTTCCGTTATCTGTCTAGCTAGGTGGTTCACGGGGGGGGGGGGGGGGGGGGGGGGGGGGGGGGGGGGGGGGGGGGGTGCTACTTCTTAGAAGGAAGCCGTGTCAACCAATTAGACCCAGGCCATTAACAGAATCTGACAAGACAATTGTGGCCTGGTTTAGCAAAGAGCTCCCTTTGTTATCATAGACATCGGCCTACAAACAAAGGGGTGGGCTGGAGGGTAGTGGAGCAGGGAAATTAGGACTGGAGAAGAGTTACTGCTATCTGTAGCAGTACATCGCTTAAAAAGGAGAAAGGGAAGAGACAGAGCAGACTCGCGCTCTCTCTCTCTATCGCTCTCTGTCTCTGTCTCTCTCTCTCTCGCTCTCTGTCTCTGTCTCTCTCTCACAGACACATACACACACGCGCGCACACACACACACACACACACGCACACACACGCACGCGCGCGCGCACACACACATACATACATACACACGCACGCACGCACGCACGCACGCACGCACGCACGCACGCACGCACGCACGCACGCACGCACGCACCACACACACACACACACACACACACACACACACACACACACACACACACACACAAGGTATGGGAGCATTATAATGGGAGAAAATTATGTAGCGTGGAAAAGTTATATTGACGTGAAATATTTTAATGCACGAACAAGAAATTACCCTGTGAAAACAGTTACTTTCAAGTCAAAATAACTTTTCACATGATGATTTTACGTTAAGCTGGCTGCTTTTACGAGGCAATATCCGTTTTTTCCCCTGTTCCTTTCTTTGTCAGAAAAGTCAATCGTATCCTTTTTTTTGTTGTGAAATGAAAAACAATGATTTAAAGGGAAAACTGAGAGTAAAAACAGTTATTATAACCTTTTGAAACACATATGCCCCCAAGTAATCGGGCGCACATTCTTGTCAGCGTTCCATGGATTCTCGGAACACGGCAATATTCAGCCTGCATCAGGAGAACGGGAGAGGCGATGGGCTGCGCCGAGTTTTCCTTCATTGCTCTGTGAAATACCATTCAGCTAATAAGACACCATTAGTTGCTCTCCTTTTGCAAAGGACATCGCTAGTCAGTCACGGTCGAGAACATTGAAACTGGCATTTCAGTAATTAACTGGGTTTTTTTTCAGCTAAGCAGTGAAAAGAACTCTCTCTCCATCACCGAGTAACCCGGTAGGCGGCAATGTCGGCCCATCAGATCCGAACTTTAAACCCTCCATACATGAAATCCGAGTCCTGATTAGGCAACGAGCGTCTGTTTCAAGTTATCGCAGACATCGGCTTATGAAGAGGAAGAGATGAGGTGGCGTGGAGTGTAAGGTGTGGTGGAGGTTGGGACGTGGGGATTGGGGGGGTGGGGGGGGGTATTCTCGTGAAGTATGGGGAGTTGGAACGTGGATGGGGAATCGTTTGCCTGTGGGTGGCTTTATATGAACTTAGTACCCTCGTTCAAGAAGGTGGGACAGAGAGAGAGGAGGCCGGGGGGGGGGGGGGGGAGACTGAGGAAGGGGGAGCGGGGGGGGGGGGGTGTGATGGAGAGACGAAGGGAGAAGGAGACGAAGCAGGAGAGGAGAGGGGGGAGGAGGAGAGAGATGTACACAGAGAGAGAGTGAGTGAGAGAGAGAAGAGAGAGAGAGAGAGAGAGAGAGAGAGAGAGAGAGAGAGAGAGAGAGAGAGAGACGACAGAGACAGAGAGACACAGAGAGAGACAGAGAGAGACACAGAGAGAGAGAGTGAGAGAGAGAGAGAGAGAGAGAGAGAGAGAGAGAGGAGAGAGAGAGAGAGAGAGAGAAGAGAGACAGAAGAGAGAGAGAGGAGACAGAGAGAGACAAGAGAGACACAGGAGCAGAGAGAGACAGAGAGAGAAGAGAGAGAGAGAGAGAGAGAGAGAGAGAAGAGAGAGAGAGAGAGAGAGAGAGAGAGAGAGAGAGAGACAGACAGACAGACAGACAGACAGACAGACATAAAGAAAGAAAGAAAGGGAAAGGCAGAGTCTGAGGAAAAGGATGGATACAATCTGCGAATGCCGTGGTAAAATCCGTTACAAATCGTGAAGACCTATCTGTCATCCCGGCTGTCAGGAAGGACAACGGTTCCTTTCAGGAGACGGGAGAGGGGGAGGGGGGGGGGGGGGGGGGGGCAATCTCCCTTCGACATCACATCCTCATCATCATCGACACACCCCAAACACAACTCAGTCCCCATGTTGCAAAGTGCGCCTCTTATTAACAAAGAAATGGACTAGATATCGACGTAGAAAACAACAAAGTAAAACCACACGCAAACAGAGTCATAAAAGTGCACACGCACGTTCGTTCGCACTCACGCACGCGCGTACGTAGGCACGCACGCACTTACGCACGCGTACGTTGTACTAAGTTGTTGTTCTTGTTGTTGCTGTTGTTGTTGTTGTTGTTGCTGGTGGTGGTAGTGGTGGTGGTGATAGTGTGTGTGTGTGGTGTGTGTGTGTGTGGTGTGTGTGTGTGTGTGTGTGTGTGTGTGTGTGTGCGCGTGTGTGTGCGCGCGCGCGCGCGTGCGCGCCTGTCTTCATATGCATTTAGTCTGTAGTCATTTAGTTCTGTTAGTCTGTCTGTCTGTCTATCTCTCTGTCTGTCTGTCTGTCTGTCTGTCTGTCAGTCAATCAGTCAGCTAGTCAGTCAGTCAGTTAATTTATTTGTCTGTCCATCTATCTATCTGTCTGTCTGCCTGCCTCTCTCTGTCTTTCTCTCTATGTCTCTTCTCTTTCTCACTCTGTCTGTCTGTCTCTGTCTCTCTCTGTCCCTCCCCCATCTCTCTCTCTCCCTCCCTTCCTCTCTCTCTCTCTCTCTCTCTCTCTCTTCTCTCTCTCTCCTCTCTCTCTCTCTCTCTCTCTCTCATACTTCATTGTTGAAGAAAGCGGCTTGCACTGGCTCTGAAATGATCATCAGTTTCAGTTTTTACCGCCACGCGAACTGCTATCGGGCAAGGTGAATGTGCCTAATCTTTTAATGTGTCATCTTTTGTTTCTGTCCAGGAAGAGGCCGGGGACACGGGAGGATTGTGTGGAAACTTACTGCCGGCCACTGTGTATTCCAGTGGACAGTATCTCACCGTGGTGTTCAAGTGAGTCATCACCGTCGTTGTCGTCGTTGTTGTCGTCGCTGTCGTCTCTGATCTGGCCTTTGTTTTGTTGACTTCGAACCGTTGTTGTGTTGTCCTGCTTCCGGTTTTCTTGCGCGTCTTTTTTTTTTTTTCCTTTGACTTTCTCTTCCGTCTGTGTCATCGATGTGTGTTTCTGTCTGTCCGCGTTTTCTGTCCGTCTCTCTTGCTGGTTTTGTTTTCTGTCTGTCGCGTGTGCTCTGTCTGTCTTTCACTCTGTCTGTCTGTCTGCTTGACTCTGTTTGTCTGTCTATCTGTTTGTCTGCCTGTCTGTCTGCTTGTCTGCCTGTTTGTCTGTCTGTCTATCTATTTATTGTCTGTCTGTCTGTCAGTCAGTCTCTGTGTCTGTCTGTCTGTCTGTCTCTTTCTGTAATCTCTGTGTTGCTCTCTGTCTGTCTGTCTGTCTTTCTCCTCTCTCTCTCTCTCTCTCTCTCTCTCTCTCTCTCTCTCTCTCTCTCTCTCTCTCTCTGTGTGTATCTGTGTCTTATTTTCTGTTTCTCATCTGTCTGCCTTTCTGTCAGTTTGTCTGTCTGTCTGTCTGTCTCCCTCGCTCTCTCTCTGTGCGTCCGACAGTGTGTATTGTCTTGGCTTGCACGCACTCAAGTTGTTGTGTGTGTGTGTGTGTGTGTGTGTGTGTGTGTGTGTTGTGTGTGTGTGTGTGTGTGCGCTTGCTTGCTTGCTTGCTTGCATGCATGCATTTTCAAATAGTTATGGCAAAAGAGAGGAATAAAAAGGGGATTCAT
Source organism: Conus ventricosus (assembly GCA_018398815.1). Lineage (NCBI taxonomy): Eukaryota > Metazoa > Mollusca > Gastropoda > Neogastropoda > Conidae > Conus > Conus ventricosus. Next base: position 76,917,583 of record CM031612.1, on the reverse strand, counting down.
GCGGCATTGGCACAGAGAAACAAAAGACAAGGAAGACCAAAAAATTGACGAAGGGGGAGAGAGAGAGAGAGAGAGAGAGAGAGAGAGAGAGAGAGAGAGAGAGAGAGAGAGAGAGAGAGAGAGATTAAAAGTTTCTTGTAAAAATGTGACACTACCTCTGCCATTTCTTACTATTTCCAGGGTCGATTTATTGATTAATTCGAAAATATCTCAAAGCCTGCTAACGTATCCGTGGTTGGCGCTAAAAGAGGTAGCACTCTGTCTCCAGTTTCTTCCTATTTCGAGGCTGATTCATTGATTTATACGAAAACGGCATAGGCCTACCGACCTCTCCCTGGTTGACACCTGTTGAACATGATACATAAGGTGACAATTTGGTTCCAGATTTCACTCTTCTTTCAACAGTATTGTATGAACCTTTTATACAACGAAAATAACTTTCCCTTTTTTCCTCTCTTTTTTTCTCTCTCGATAGAACAGGTCAGTCAAGGTTTCTGCTAACTGTGAAAAACGTTTTTTAAATAATGGAAGACGACATAGAATTTCGTTTCAACCTTGATTATGGAAGTCCATAAGTAGTCTAAATGGAGGTGTTCTTTTCAAAAGCCAACTTCGTGTTCCCGTGGTAAATAATGTCCCCCTACATATGTTTGCAGTTTTCTGTATGTAATCTCTACTGAATATTTTTCTGTTGATGCTACACGGCGAAGCATCTCGATCATTTACGTCCCCTTTCTTACGTAACGATAACTTCATAGATGATTCAGTCCAACTGGCAGGAGGAACACTGTCATTAAGGAGGGCACGGACAAATTTGACAACTGTTCAAACAGAGAAAAGCTTCTGTCTTGTTTCCTCAAAACATAGAAAAACAGGTTTTCTATAGGTTGCTGTACAGATCATTTGAAGCCTTTAGACTAGCTTCAAGAGTTTGACAGTTTATTCCCGAACTGCGAGTTGAACAGTGCAGTATCTTGCCATCAGCCTGAACCTTAGGTAACTCAGTAACTGGATATCAGTTCAGTGAAAGTGTACTTTTCTCTCTTTTTCGTTTCTTTTGGTGTTTATCTTTGGTTATTAGTCATTTTTTTAACAGAATACGTGAGGCGGTCTTCTTCAGAGGTTCTCTCTCAGTGTGATACTGATGCGATTTGATACGATTTTGAGAGAGGAGAGAGAGAGAGAGAGAGAGAGAGAGAGAGAGAGAGAGAGAGAGAGAGGATAATAGACAGATAGAGAGAGTAGATAGATAAGGAGAGAGAGAGAGAGAGATAGATAGATAGATAGATAGAGAGATAGAGAGATAGAGAGAGAGAGAAAAGAGAGAGAGAGAGAGAAGAGAGTAGTAGACCG
>CM031612.1:76910992-76916130 GCA_018398815.1 Conus ventricosus | reverse complement strand
AAAGTGCACTGCCCACTGATGTCTTGACACTGCTCTATGCCTGTACACCTCCCCCCCCCACCGAACGACAATTCATTAAGATATAGATTAAGTGTTTTGTTCAGTGTTACGTAATCGACTTTTTCGCTGTCCCAGGCCCCGCCCCCCGGCCGTTTCCCTTCCCCCCCCTCTCTCCATTTTTCTCTCTTTTTCGTTACATGTGTTTGGGTGTATGATTGTCTGTGGGGGGGGGGGGGGGGGGGGGGGGGGGGGGGGGGGAGGGCATTAAAATGTGTTGTATAAAAACGAAATAGAGAACATGGCAATTTTCATGTTGGGTGCAGATGAATGGAGGATGGGGGGAAAGAGGGGGAGGGGGGGTGGAGGACGGGAGCATTGGGGATGGACGACTTATCCAGTCACTGCGCGTTGACATTTGGGTCAAGGAAACATTTTAATTAATCACATTTACGGACAATACATATACAAGACACAATACAATAACCGCAGCAACAAAACTGAGAACAAGCAATATTTCGTATTTTCGTGATGCTACGAAGGAAAGAAAACACACAGGGAGTAATTTCTCGAGTTCGTACCAACTGTTCATTCTTCAGGTAGAAAAAGGTTGGGTTTTGTTTTTGTTTTTTCCCCCCACCATGAACGACTCAAACAGCAGACCCAAGATTCATTGCCTTGGTGGAAGTTTGCGGTCTCCTAAGCGCCCTTTAGTGTGTTTCATAGTTATTACTGTTGTCTTTGACATTGTTTGTAGAACTTCACATGTTATGTTTTTGTGGTTGCTTTCCTCCCCCCCCCCCCCCCCCCCCCCCCCCCCCCCCCGCCCGTTTACGGTGGCAGTGTAGGGCTCTTCGTTCTTGGTTTTCATTGTTGCTGTTGTTACCCCCCCCCCCCCTCCCTTTATCCTTTGTATTGTTATTGGTCTTATTCGTTTTTTCCCCTATAAATCCTGTTTATTGTTATTTCTCACTTTTTTTGTTTCATTTTTTTGGTATGTTGTGTTTGTTCGTTTGTTGTGTTGTTTTTGTTTTTTGTTCTCCCCCCCCCCCCTTACATTTGTCATCGCAATTGTCTTTTTTGTTTTCTCTGATTTCGTTGTCCTTGTTATTTTTTGTTTTGTTTCGAATGTTTGGTTATTGTCAGTGGTCTATCCTCTCTCCCCTTGGTTATTGTCAGTGGTCTATCCTCTCTCCCCCTTGGTTATTGTCAGTGGTCTATCCTCTCTCCCCCTTAAGCTTTCGCTGTTGTTACTGGCCCCTCTCATTTTTATCGTTTTCTTTTTCTTTGCCTTTTTTGTTGTTGTTGTTATTAGTGCGCTCCTCTCTCTCTCTTCTCTCTCTCTCTCTCTCTCTCTCTCTCTCAGCTTGTTTTTTCTACGTGCTTTCCCCCCTTCTTTTCGTTCTTCCTCTGAACCCAGTGAGCGAAATGCCGTGTCAGGAGACGTGATGGCCATTGAACAGACCTAGTACTGACGTCACATCAGGGTAATGGACGCACGTGCGGCGCGGTTTCCGTCACTTTGCTCCGGGACAGTCAAATTGGGGGAGACTTTCGGGACACACGGACTGCGGTCTGACAGCCGCCCCCCCACCACCCCGCCTGCCCCCCCCCCCCCCCCACTCCACTTCCTCCTCATTCACTGCCCTACACACCACCACCTCCACCATTCCTTCCCTTCCACGTCCGACTCCCCCGTCTCTTTCTTCCCCATCTCATCAATTTTCGTTTTGTTTAAAACTTATTTCTTCTTATTCGTTGCTTTTAGGCACAGCGGCATACGTTGACTGCTATGTGTGTGTGTGTGTGTGTGTGTGTGTGTGTGTGTGTGTGTGTGTGTGTGTGTGTGTGTGTGTGTGCGTACGTGCGCGTGTGCGCGCGTTGTGTGCGTGTGTGTGTGCGTGTGCACAAGCATGTGTGTGTGTGTGTGTGTGTGTGTGTGTGTGTGTGTGTGTGTGTGGTGTGTGTGTGTGCGCGCGCCCCTTCGCTCGCAGTGTGTGTGTGTGTGTGTGTGTGTGTGTGTGTGTGTGTGTACATGCACGCGCACGTTCGTGCATTCGCGTGTGCGCATGCGTCGAAAATGATCCCCAAAGTGTAAAAATAGGCCAGGAGGATGGGAACGGGAACTTTGTATACAGCGTTTGTTGACTCTGCGGTATTGCCTCAAGGGAGCTAAATAATAACTGGCAAGAATCTCCATGACGCCTTATAGGACATCCCCCCTCCCATTACCCTTTCACTGTTCCAACCTTTACCCTTCCTTCACTTTACATAGTTCTGCCCCTGTTTCTGCCCCACCCTCTCTCTCTCTCTCTCTCTCTCTCTCTCTGTCTCTGTCTGTCTGTCTGTCTGTCTGTCTGTCTGTCTGTCTCTCTCTGTCTCTCTCTCTCTCTCTCTCTCTCTCTCTCTCTGTGTCCATTTCTGTACGTCTGTCTGTCTTTACCTCCGTCTGTCCTCACATCCTTGTCTCTGTCTCTCTTAAACACAATCTGTCTCTTTTTCATTATTTCTCTTTCTCTCTTCACCTACCTCTGTCTGTCTGTTTTCCTTTGTCGGTCTTTCTGTCTGTCTGTCTGCTTCTCTCTCTCTCTCTCTCTCTCTCTCTCTCTCTCTCTCTCTCTCTCTCTCTCTCTCTCTCTCTCTCTCTCTCTCTTCCATTTTATATCTCCATCTCTCTCGGTCTCTTCCCATCTTTCTCTCTATCATTTCCTGTCTGTCTGTATCTCTCACTCTGTATTTCTGGCCGCCTGTTGCTGATCCTTCGTATTTCTCTCTCTTTCCTCCCGATACCCCCCCCCCCCCTCTCTCTATCTCTCTGCCTCTGTCAGTCTCTCTCGGTCTGTCTGTCTCTGTCTTTCTCTGTCTTTTCTCTCTCTCTCTCTGTCTCTGTCTGTTTGTCTGTCTATCTCTCTCTCCCTCCCTCTCTCCCTCCCCCCCCCCCCTCTCTCTCTCTGCCTCTGTCAGTCTCTCTCGGTCTGTCTGTCTCTGTCTTTCTCTGTCTTTTCTCTCTCTCTCTCTCTGTCTCTGCCTGTTTGTCTGTCTATCTCTCTCTCCCTCCCTCCCTCTCTCTCTCTCTCTCTCTCTCTCTCTCCTCTCCTCTCTCTGTGTCCCTCCCTCCCTCTCTGCCTCCCTCCGTCCCTCTTTCTATCTCTCCCCCTCTCTCTGCTTCATCCCGCCCCCTCTCTCTTTCCTCTATCCTTCCCTCCTATCTTTCCTTCTGCCTCTTTCTCTCCCCCCCCCCCCTCCTTCTTTTCTCCCCACCGCCACCCCCGTCAGTGTCTCCAGAGCTTGTTCAGTACTTGCGCCACTGGCACTCCAGAAAGCGAAGCACGTGCACCACGTTTCCGTCAGTCTACTTCCGAACACTGAGGTGGGAATAGGAGAGACTCGGTCAAAGACTTAGGAAAGGGAAGACAGGCGGAGGCCTGAGAACAAAAGACAGTCGTTTTATAGGGCTGGACTTGTCCACACACGCACACACACACACACACACACACACACACACACACACACACACACACACACACACACACACACACACACGCACACACACGTGCGCGCGCGCATGGAGACAAACAGACAGACACAGACATACAGACAGACAGAGAGAGAGAGAGAGAGAGAGAGAGAGAGAGAGAGAGAGAGAGAGAGAGAAGAGAGAAGAATTTAGATACATAAGATGTTTGTTTCACTATATGCTAAATAGGTAAGTGTCTGCATATTAGCTGCTTGAAACCTTTCCATCGCAAATACCATGGAAAGTTTCACAAGAAATCACAGAATCATAAAGGACTCCAAATTCAGCTCTATACTGAGTGATAGGTTGTGCTTAGGGGTCCAATAATTTCATAAAGTGTTTATTATTTTAAAAAAAAACTTGACAGTTTTTGCATAATTGTTATTAATACATGCTTGTGGTTATACCTGATAACATTTTACGCGAAACAGGGAAACGTTTGTGCTGTTGAAAAATGCATTCTTCAGCATTTATTATTTGAATTCATGGCATGCGCTGTTACTTCTTTAAACGTCTATCTTTTCCATATTCCAGAAGCATTTTTCTTTAAAAGTCCAGTCACGTTACCTTTTGTGATATTCACTTTAACTAGAAGCTAGGTGGCAGTTCCCAAGAAACCACGTCATGTATTTGCAAACGCACTACCATGTTCATGCTGTCGGCAGTCATGAGTGTTGTTTCGAGCACTTGGTGCACTGTTTGTTGTGAATAAAGAAGACATGCATGTCGAAAATTCCCTCACCTATTTCACATTGTGTATAAGGTAAGTTTTGCATTGCGCCTTGTATTGTGTTTGTCTGGACTGTTGAAACTTGAAAATAGCATCGTCCTTTGAAAGAAATAAGTTCAATAGGAAAGTGTTATTCGAAAATTGTTGGCCATGCTTTTTCCATTGATAACAATTTTTAGGTTATCTGGTTGATAAATAAGACAGAACTAAACAGGGCTAGGCGTGCCACCCTGTTTCCCTGCAGATGTGCATTCCATTATAGTCAGTCACATTGCGGCCAAACATCAACTTGTCCTTTACACAGGATACATCATTATTCTTTGTACATCACGGTAGCATTCCATTACAGTCAGTCACATTGCGGCCAAACATCAACTTGTCCTTTACACAGGATACATCATTATTCTTTGTACATCACGGTAGCATTCCACGACCACCAGCTTTTAAAAGAAAAGTTGAAAGAATGTTTTTGCTGATAAAAATCAAACGCCTTATTTTCAAAACCTATGAAAGATACGACAGAGGGAATGCGAGTACAAATACGAGAGAGAGAGAGAGAGAGAGAGAGAGAGAGAGAGAGAGAGAGAGAGAGGAGAGAGAGAGAGACAGAGACAGAGAGAGACAGAGTTAGAGAAGGGGAGGAGAGGGAGGGAGAGAGAGGGAGAGGGAGGGGGGGGGGAGAGAAGGAGGTACGAGAGAGAGAATACGAGTTCGAATAAGAGGGAGAGAGAGAGAGAGAGAGAGAGAGGAGAGAGAGAGAGAGAGGGGAGAGAGAGAGAGAGAGAGAGAGAGAGAGAATGGTAATGACAATGACAACAGTTCTTCGTTTTACAACGGTAGGAGTATTGAGTTAAGTAAACCATTTTTGACATCTACCAGTATAATTTTGACCTA
>CM031612.1:76898492-76905992 GCA_018398815.1 Conus ventricosus | reverse complement strand
ACCGTATGGCGAAAGCTTGGCTGTGTCTGGAGTGGCACTGTCTTCATCTGTCCGTGGGCAGGGTGGTTGGGTCTGGGGTGTGCTCGGCAGCTGGAGGGTGGTGTTTGTCACCGGGGGCTCTGCAGTCATGAAATACGGGCTGGTACACCCATGGGGATGCTACTTTAAGGCTGTTATGAGCTGCATCCTGTAGTCTAGTTTACCTCTGTTCAGGAGCAGTTATGTCCCTTGATATCTTAATGGAGTGTCCTGCGCGTGCCTGTACCCATCGTCAACACAGCGCAGGCCTCCAAGGGTGGTACAGGACTGCTCTAAAGGCAGGTGAAGACAGTGCTTCTCTGGGTCCTCCCCAGCACCTTCGGGTGTTTCTTTTTCTTTTTTTCTTCAAAGACTGTCTTTCTGTTGACAGCAAGGATTGTATTGCGGTGTAATCAAGGATTGTCTTTTTGGTTTACTGGAAGAAGTTTGTTTCTGTTTTACTACCGAGAATTGTCTTTTTGTTTACCGCAAGAATGTTCTTTCTCTTTTAACACCAAGGATGGTCTTTTTGTTTACTGCGAGAATTTTCCTTCTGTTTCAACATAAAGGATTGCTTTTTGTTTTTTGCTGAAAGCAAATATTGTCCTGGTAAAATCAAGAATTGTTTTCTCTGTTGACAACAGGGGTTGGCCTAGTATCATCAGAGACCGTCTCTGTGGTTTCAGCAAGAATTGTGTTTCTGGTATGAAAGATTGTCGTTCTGTTGACCGAAGGATTTGTCTGTCTGGTTACGTCAGGATTGGTCTTTCTAGCATCATCAGGATTTGTCAATCTGGTAACTTCAGTAAAAAAAAAAAAAATCTTGCAACAGCAGGGATTGTTCAGGTGTTACCCAAAATGTGTCTGTAGAACAAAAGTACAAAAAAACTTTAAAAAAAATTATTGACACCCCTCATGGTTCGTACCCATCACATTTTTTTCTCATTTGTTCCTCCCACTGGCGTTTTCCCACTCCGTTTCGTTCGATTCTCTCATACACAATCACACGCATATTTGGGCGTTGGCAGTCCCAGCACTGCTAGTCCGCAGCGAGCAACAGTCAGTATCAAGTCTTCATGAGGCAACCTATACTACCAGAGGAGTCACAGCTGTGTTGCCGAGTCACATGGGTGATGCTCATTGACGCCTGAAGGGATCCAGAATAGGCAGTACAAGCGCCCTACTGTCAACAGTAATTCTCCAGCCTACCTTAGTTTAACAGTAATAGAGGTTTTCTCTTCTGGGCTGTGGACGTTTGGGACATTCCTTGTCCAAGTGTGGTTGGAGACAGTTTGACATCTCCGGCAAACTCGTCGACATGAGGTATGTGACATAGTCCTCAAGGAGTTTCCAGCGACTCCGTCCAGTCATTCAGACTCAGAGGGGGCGGGTCTTGTCCTTTGTTGTCCTTCGTGGGGGGTTCGTGAGGGAAATGGCTGTGCCATGGAATTCACAGCGCCCTGGCTGGTCGATATTGTCCACAGCACCTGTTGTGAAAATGCCATGTTTCCTATTGGTTGGCACAACAAGACCATTGTCGACGAAGCGTTTGGACACTGCTCGTGCAAGTTCCCTTCTCAATGCCATAACCCTGTTGTATGAAACTGAAGCACCAAGAGCATGAAGTGTGCTAACTGCGGTTTTCTGTCTGTCAATAACATGCAGTTTGAGTCCAAGTACAAAGGGAAGGGCGTTTCTCTTTCTTTCCTCTGGTAGAGGCTAACTGCAGATGTTGCTCGTTTTGTAGTGTGTTACTGCAGATCAGTTGAGACATGGTGCATGCCACTCGCACTTCTGCATTGACAGTCTCTGTGTCCTCATCACCTTCTGCTGTTGAGCTGGTGCCCTGCAGCAGTGTGTCCAAGAACATCCAGAGTGGCTTCGCTACTGGTTCGCTTAGACACACAGAGGAGAAGGAACCATTGAAAGGCAATTGTTGCAGGAGAGTGTAACCGGCGAAGTAGTAGGGCAATTTCTACAATCTTTTGTGCTTCATCGTCAGTCACTTTGCTGGTGACTGTTTCGGCCAATGCCTTTCCAACAGATTTTGTGTGCGAAATGTACACGTCTCTTCCCTGTGAATAAGCAGACCACTCAGATCCAAGTTTTTCAAGCAGATGAGTTTTGAACCGTGTCTTGTGCACAGCAACCCCTATCCATTCAGATCCCAACTGCTGCAGATGATTTTCATACATCCTTAGTAACTCCGCGAGTTTGTACGTTTCATGGTGGTATTGCAAGTAAGCAACTAGCCGAGCCACTACCAAAGGATCATACTGCTGACCGTCTCCACTTGACTTGCTGGCGTTTGCTTTCTGCCGCGCATCGTTCTTGAGTTTTGTGTAGCACGAAATATGGTAATATATGTCTGCTGCATGCGCATCTTCGCATTTGCTACACTGTTTAAACGAGCATGAACCACCCAATTTTCGGATTCTAGTGACCACTTACAGAGTTTTTGTCCACAACCGTCACTTCTTGCTTTGTAGATTGGCTCGCCACTTTCCTCTTTGCGTTTCTCACAACAAACACATTGTATCTCATCTCGAGGAAGAGAAGCTGAAAAGCTTGATCGAGTTTTCTTGGGGCTTATTGCTTCACCGTCGCTGTCTGAATCTTCCCTCCGTCTTTTTTCTAAGGCTCTCTTGATTATGTGAGAACGGAACCTATGCCGGCATGCATCGTGATATTTTGCTTTGTTTTTAGACAAAGTCTGAGCGATTCCTGATCCGTCGTCGAGGGATTCCAAGGTCACACCAAGAGGCAGTTCAACACTGTTCTCATGAAAAGCCTTTAGTTCGTTTTCTAGAGTCTGATATGCTTTTTGATGACATTCCTTGTACAAAGGGCATCTCAATTCCCTGTCTGATTTTGATTGACACAGACAACAAAGTTCCAGTCCGTCTCTGTTCTTGTACTGAATGGGTTGTCTTTGAGAGTGAAGTCGCTCATGGTCGCTTTGTATTTTCTCCTCTTCACACTTGATGATCAAGATCTGCACACACATGAAAATATATTAGTGTGTGTCAAACTTTTTCTTTCATGCATACACATTATAGATGTCCCTTGGAAACATATGTAACCACACACACCAAACAAAATTACAGTTTATGTCAAAGAATACATAATTCTCTTTTAACTGGTCTATCACATTCATGTAAAATACAAAAGAGTGAGTGATATTTTCATAAATATCCATCATACCGGAAACATAACACCAGAAATGGATTCCTTGTGTTAAATAACCTCTGAAAAGTTGGTTTAAGCAAGAAGAAAGGACCACGGGAGCCGAAGATGGGATGATATGCATATGTCGTGGCGGCCATTTTGAATTTATGCAAATTAGCTCTTGGAAATGCTGTAGCGAGAAAAACAACTTCATCATTCTAAGTTGTAGAGTCAAACTTACACCTAAAGTCTTCCAAAAACATTTTATTTTAGCAAAGAAGAGTCATAAGCATACATTGACGTGTACACTCGGCAGCCATTTTTAATGTATGCATACAACCATGAAGACGGGACCTCCCACTTTGTAGTAGATGATTTTTTGAAACCTTAGACCCATATCTACCACCATGCAAAAGGGCAAAAACTTGTCACAAAATGCACGATTCTTTCATTTTATGACATATTGGGACCAGTCTATAAGAAAAACTGGCCCCTGGAACGCATTCAGTTTACATGTATTTTGCACATCTCCCTGATTCTGCCACAAATGCCTTTTTGATGGTAAAAAAGATACATGTATGAGATCCAGTATACATAGGTGTGTTCTATATACAGTGAGTCATGGGAAAACTGAAACAGAAATGGGAAGTCATAGCTTTACCATTGTTTAAATATTCTTATTCTTTGCCTTCCTTCTTTAGGGAGCACACTAGCTGCATAAGTCGACAACAGTTGTTTTACCTATTTTTTCTCTCTCTAGGAAAATGGGTATCATTCTTCAGGAAAACAGTTACACCCAGTTAACCATGGTGATCCTATGTTTTCCTTGGTTCTCCTAAGGGTCAGTCTGTTTTCCATGTTTTTCCCAGCCGCGGTAAACTATCATCGTTGGTATTTTATAACGGTCACAATTGTTTCTCATTTTGACAATGGAGAAACATGAAGTATTCTGAAGGAAAACAGCAAAAAATAGGGAATACTGTTTGGAATGCTCGGGATCACAACTTCTTTCCCTGTTCAAGCTGGCAGTCCACTCAGTAGTACTAATGATTATCTGTGCACGCCGTGCTCTTGTCACTGAAAATAGAGATAACAGCTTTCCGTATTAGTAACGTTTTCTTGGAGAGAACGCCCATTTTCCCGAAGAAAATAGGGATAATAGTCATTATCCTAAGGAAAACAGTTATCATCCTAGGGGTAACAGGAGAAATAATTATGCAGGGTGCACAGGGAAAACAGTTATCATCCTAGGGGAAACTGGAAACACAGTTGTAATCCTAGGGAAAACTGTTAATCCTAAACATGAACAGTTGTAATCCTCAGGGTAAAGCGTAGTATCTCTTTACCTGTTTTCGCTGTTTTCCACAATGATAAGACCGGTTTACCGTAGGAAAACAGCTGTCATTGCTTTATACGCCACTAGCCTCCCATACTTCTTTCACTTTCTCATCCAGTCTATCATTACTCTGAAAACGATATTACTTTATGAAAACAGTTATGTTCCTATAAAAACAGCAGGTCAGCGGTTGAAAATAACTCCTTTCCTGTGATTTCCCCCCCCCCCCCCCCCCCCCCCCCCCCCCAAGGAAAATTAGCGTTTTGAAGCTTCTATGCGACCATACTTCTCCCCAACTGTTTTTGTATTGCAGTCTGCCTGCCTGAAGAGATGAACCCATTGTCTATCATGTCTCTCAAGCGGCCATCTAACCAGCGAAAGGGAGCGATGACAGTGCGTTTGGGGGGGGGGGGGGGGGGGGGGGGGGGAGAGAGGGACCTATCACAGACGGGAGTCAAGATGTGGAGTGCGGTCCATCGTATACACCAACCGTCTTGTGTCGACAGCGTGTTTGTCTGGGAGGGGGATACGTTGTGACAACATCACTCCTCCTTACCGTCCGGCGTCAGTGCCTGCATACCCCTCGTCTGTTTTCTGGAACCTCTGTTCTGCCAGGGTTACAACGCACTTCTTGTCCTACTGTTTTTCCCATGTTTGCTGTACCACTGTGTTGTCTAGTTCACAACGCACTTCTTGTCCTTACTGTTTTCCCATGTGTCCTGTACCACTGTGTTCTCTAGTTTACAACGCACTTCTTGTCCTTACTGTTATCCCATGTTTGCTGTACCACTGTGTTCTCTAGTTCACAACGCACTTCTTGTCCTCACTGTTTTCCCATGTGTTCTGTACCACTGTGTTCTCTAGTTTACAAGGCACTTCTTGTCCTCACTGCTCTCCCAGAGCACGGTGTAGAATGTTACAAGTGCACCGCGCTGTAGGATAATAGTGTAGGGTACCGGGTCTTTATTTGTTTGTCCGTCTGTTACTACTCCCCCCATACCTTCAAAGGTGTTGGCGTAAATAGGAAGAAAAATGTCTTTTCGGCATGACAGCTGAGGAACAGTAGGCTTTCTCAGAGTGTACATGGTTTGTTTGTGTGATCAGTATCTAGAAGTGGCTGAATCTAAACACTGTCGGTTCAAAACTGACGGACTGTCGAGGTATATCTTTCTGTGTGCAGGTAGAGTGTCAGCTACAGCGACGATATGGTGCATAAGATTTGTTGCTATGAAAAGCTATGCATCCAAGTATTCATCGATTTCTTGTTCGTCCATCTAAATTTGTGTTGTTATTATAACGAATACTTATATTGGCGCCTATTCTCAGCTAGAGATCAAGCTCTAAGCCTTTACAATCCACACTCGTTTACACAACGGGCTGCCTACCTGGTAGTGCCGGCTGAAGAGCTGCCAGTTGGCGCTTCATTCAGTCCTTTCCCGTGTCATCCAGTCAATATCGTTCACTTCATTTACTTACTTTTTCCCCGCATTCTTTCCATTTCTTACGCAGGGTGCATGCTATGTGAACGCGTCATCCATACCAACGGCCAAACTGGCCTTCTCTTCCGAAAGTTGGTGGGGGATTTTACGTGTGTGCAAGATGTTATGCGTGCGTTCACACACGGAACCTCGGTTTATAGTCTCATTCGAAGGACTGTATGGGGAATGGAGTCAGAACCAATGTTAATTAACTCCGAGGGAAAAATCCCCCTGTACCGAAACGGCCCGGCGGAGATTCGAACCCGCAACCCCAGGATCACCAAGATTATGAGTCAGGCGCTCTACCAACTGAACTATTCCGGCCCCACTCCATTGTCATGGCTGTCTCTCTATCTGTTTGTCTGTCTGTCTGTCTGTCTTTTTGTTTTTGTGTCTGACGGGTCTGTGGGCAGCGTGCTTTTTGTCACTGTCCTTCCCCCCCTCCCCCGAAAGATCGCAGTGCTTTACACTTATGAACTCTGTGTTCGTTCATATTCTGTCACCAGAGATGTTTTGTACTGGATGTTTAAGCACACGCCATTGCTGTAAAATGTCACAGCAAGGCTCATCACTGGAGTCCGACACCTGAAAGAAGTCAAGCGCTGCTACTGTAGAACCGACAGATCTTGAAAAGTGTTGAGAGAAGAGAAGCGAAAACTGTTTTCCTGTGTTTTTTTTTTACTGACAGTAGTGAAAGACTGTCTTCAACAGCGGTGAAGCTTCAGGCCTTAGAAGAAAGGGTTGGAAAGGCAGCTGCGGTGCTGGGGATACTGATGTGGATTCGCAGTATACCGGGAAGTGACACGGTTTATGGTATCCCGGAAGACACGTGTAGTTTCTGATATGTTTTTGTTTCTCCTTTCCTCGTTTTCTTCTTCTTCTTCTTCTTTTGATGAAGGAGACCTGGCGGTTCAAGCCTTAGATCCAAGACAATGGCATTGTCATGGCTGTCTGTCTATCTGTTTGTCTGTCTATCTGTTTTGTCTGTCTATCTGTCTGTCTCTTTGTTTTTGTGTCTGACGGGTCTGTGGGCAGCGAGTTTTTGCAAAGACCTGGAGTTCACATTCGTTGACCTATTCTGACCCTGACTTTTCTTCGGGGTCACAAGGTCAAAGAAACAGTTTTCATTTACGATGTCTGTGATCCTCGTCCTACAAAATTCTCAGTTCTCCTCCTCCTCCTTCTCCTCCTCCTCCTCTTGATCATCATCATCAACATCATCATCACCATCATCATTGATATTTTCCTACGGATAAGTTCTTTTCTTCTTCGTCTTTTAGCTTTCTTATACATCTTGTTCTTCACTTTCATTTTCTTCTATTTCTTTCACTTTCTTATTACATCTTGTACTTCACTTTTTTTGCTTCTATTTCTTTCACTTTCTAGTCATTCCTATTACTATTACTAGTACTTTGCTGCTACTGCTATTACGCTACTGCTGCTGCGTTGATGCTGTACTTTGTGCTCTTCTGCTGCTACTGCTGTACTTACAATACTGCT
>CM031612.1:76885992-76893492 GCA_018398815.1 Conus ventricosus | reverse complement strand
TAATGCTGTGCCATCTGTAATGCTGTGCCATTACACTGTAATGCTGTGCCATTACACTGTAATGCTGTGCCATTACACTGTAATGCTGTGCCATCTGTAATGCTGTGCCATCTGTAATGCTGTGCCATCTGTAATGCTGTGCCATCTGTAATGCTGTGCCATTTATCACTGTAATGCTGTGCCATCTGTAATGCTGTGCCATTACACTGTAATGCTGTGCCATCTGTAATGCTGTGCCATTACACTGTAATGCTGTGCCATCTGTAATGCTGTGCCATTACACTGTAATGCTGTGCCATCTGTAATGCTGTGCCATCTGTAATGCTGTGCCATCTGTAATGCTGTGCCATTACACTGTAATGCTGTGCCATCTGTAATGCTGTGCCATCTGTAATGCTGCGCCATCTGTAATGCTGCGCCATCTGTAATGCTGCGCCATTACACTGTAATGCTGTGCCATCTGTAATGCTGTGCCATTACACTGTAATGCTGTGCCATCTGTAATGCTGTGCCATTACACTGTAATGCTGTGCCATCTGTAATGCTGTGCCATCTGGAATGCTGTGCCATCTGTAATGCTGCGCCATCTGTAATGCTGCGCCATCTGTAATGCTGTGCCATCTGTAATGCTGTGCCATTACACTGTAATGCTGTGCCATCTGTAATGCTGTGCCATTACACTGTAATGCTGTGCCATCTGTAATGCTGTGCCATTACACTGTAATGCTGTGCCATCTGTAATGCTGTGCCATCTGTAATGCTGTGCCATCTGTAATGCTGCCCCATCTGTAATGCTGTGCCATCTGTAATGCTGCGCCATCTGTAATGCTGCGCCATCTGTAATGCTGCGCCATCTGTAATGCTGCGCCATCTGTAATGCTGCGTGCCATCTGTAATGCTGCGCCATCTGTAATGCTGTGCCATCTGTAATGCTGCGCCATCTGTAATGCTGCGCCATCTGTAATGCTGCCCATCTGTAATGCTGCGCCATCTGTAATGCTGCGCCATCTGTAATGCTGCGCCATCTGTAATGCTGCGTGCCATCTGTAATGCTGTGCCATCTGTAATGCTGCCCCATCTGTAATGCTGCGTGCCATCTGTAATGCTGCGCCATCTGTAATGCTGCGCCATCTGTAATGCTGCCCATCTGTAATTCTGCGCCATCTGTAATGCTGCGCCATCTGTAATGCTGCGCCATCTGTAATGCTACGCCATCTGTAATGCTGCGCCCTGGACACAGTGACAACCACCCAGTGCCTTTAAGGCCACTAGGCGGGCTGGGGGACTGCCATCTGACTTTGCAAGCGTTCTTAGTGTTCTTTTTTTCTGTCACATCTTTCGTCCCTCCTCAGTGGCATTGCATCAACGCCACTCACCCCCCCCCCCCCCCCACCGCCCTCTTCCTCAAGCCCCAGCCCCAGCCCCGGCAATCCAAAGGGAGCAGTATCCACAGGGAGCCGTCGATGTCAAGTCGTAATAAGGCAACCCACCAGAGGAGACACTGCTCTGCTGCCCAGTCACTTCGGTGGCGTTCAGTGGCGCCTGTTCTGATCCAACATACGCAGATACCACATAACAAGCCCCGCACGAACGACAATAGTTGCTGAGTGGCGGAGCAAGCATGAGTGAACAGTCCCTCCGGAAGTTGCCACCCCGTCCCTCCAAGACAGACAGTCGCTATGAATTGTCGGAGACCGGTGACCCCAGCAGAGCCACACCAAGGCCATACACGTGAAGAGGTGACCGGAATTGAGGTCACCATGAGAGAGGTGTGAAGGGCCACAGAATTGGAGACATTTGTGATGCTGATCGGTGAGGATGAAGATGATGAAGATTGTGCGACGGATTTCCATTCAGGTCTGAGTATGCATGATCAGGTTGTACTTTGTGTTTACTTTCAGTGTATATCCCGTCGTTAGACAGGCCCGAGAGACACAGACACCTGCAGTGTTGGTCAGGAAATTGGAGCCACACTGCCAGAGACGCATCCTTTAGGTGGATGAAACGGGACTGTGTGGTCCTAGTCCTCTCAGCTGAGCCCACGGCAAATTGGAGCCACACTGCCAGAGACGCATCCTTTAGGTGGATGAAACGCGACTGTGTGGTCCTCGTCCTCTCAGCTGAGCCCACGGCAAACTCAGCTCTGAGGAGGACCAGGTCGGGGCTGAAAAATCCCACCAATGAACGGCTTTGATGGGAATCCAAGCCACGATCTCTCAGCCGGGAGTCCGCGACGCTAACCACTTCTCTACGGCAGCTTGTTCTTCCTTAAGGCGAGAAAACTGGATGTTGGAGCGTGCATAACTGTGTGTAGGTTAAAAATGAAGTAGCGTTTGATTCTGCGACGCTATCAGCTGTCACCTGCGGCGGTCTTGAATTGTGGGCTGCGCATCCGTCACCGCTATCGCGAGGTTTCCCGTTCAAGAAGCCGTGTTTTGCAGCTCCTCCTTTTGTGGAAAATGGTCTGAAAGGCAGGAAAACGTAGGGAAGATAGCAAAAAGTAGGAATGGCGAGGAACAGTAACGAACGTAGAAAACAGTAGGAAATAGAGGAAAATTAGGAAGGGTACATTCAGTAAGAAAGGTCTGGTAGTAAAAGCAAGAAAGGTAGGAAAAAGAAGAACAGGGAGGAAAAGTTGAGATGGGTAAATGTAAGGGAAGGCAGGGAAAAGCAGGGTAAAGTAGGAGAGGTAAGAAAACTAGAGAAGGTAAGAACAATACGAAAATAAGATAATGAAGGAGGATACAAAAAGTAGAGAGGGTAGATAAAAATCTTGTGAAAGGAAAAATGTAGAAAAGAAAAATTGTGAAAAGGTCAGAAATAGTAGGAAAGAAAATAGGGAAGACAGGAAAAATAGGAAACGTTGGAAAGACAGGAAAAGGCGAAAAGGTAGGAATGTGTAAGAGTTGTAGGATATGAAGTAAAAGGTAGGAATGTGTAAGAGTTGTAGGATAAAGTAAAAGGTAGGAATATGTCAGTTTTGTATGATAAAGTAAAAGGTAGGAATATGTAAGTTTTGTAGGAGAAAGTTGGAAAGTGGAAAAGTTTAGGAAAGGATGGAAAAATAGGAAAATTAGAAACACGGCGGAAAGTTAGGAAAAGTATGAAAAGATTAGAAAAGAGGTGAAAATGTTGGAAAGGCTGGAAAAGCAGGACAGATAGGAACAATAAGGAAATACATGAAGAAGCAGGGAATGTAAGGATGAAGCAGGGGAAGCTTGGAAAAAGAAGGAAAGGTTGAACAAAGAAGGAAAGGGTAAACAAAGAAGGAAAGGTTGGAAAAGGCAGGAAATGCAATGAAAAGAAGAGAAGAGAAGGTGACGTTAATTTAAGCAGGGAAAGTGGAAGAGATGGGAAAGATGTCATAATATGGAAGTGGAAAAAAAGAAGAACACGCTGGAACTGTAGGAAAACGTAGCAAAGGAAGGAACAACGTTGGCACAGAAGTTTAAAAGGTGTTACAGTGGATGGGGGGGGGGGGGGGGGGGGGGGGGGTGGATAGGAAGGTTATGGACAGTAGATCGTGTAGAAAGTTATGGAAGGGTGTGACACCAGCAGGAAAGGTAGGCAGACACGCTGCTGACTGAACGTGTCGGACCTTACGCACGTGCCTCGCGTCATGTCTTGCCCCTCCCCCATTCCCTGTCGTCGTCTCCTCTCCGATGGTCTCTTCCCGTGGTTGCTTCACCCAAGACTGTGAAGAATTCAGACTGAGATTTGTTGTAACTGACTGGCGTCTGTGTTGTACAAAATCGGTGAGGTGCTTCATATCCGTTGAAAATCTCATTCTTGTTTTCCATAAGCGCCACTCTTGTCTCTCCGTCTCTGTCTGTCTGCCATCCATCCGAACTTCACCCCCCTTCCCTTCCTCCTCCTCTCTCTCTCTCTCTCTCTCTCTCTCTCTCTCTCTCTCTCTCTCTCTCTCCTCTCTCTCTCTCTCTCAGCTCTGGGCTACATTAGTCAGAGTTTCCAGCGGTAAAATGGATGACCTTGTATCTGAGAATCAATGGGTGTGCTGCACGCAGTTATAGATGATCCCTAACAAACCTCACCTAGGTGATGACAAGATTGAGTCAGTGCTCCCCTGACCCGTGAAATTTCCACACCATTCCTCTTCCCCAGATCCCGTTCAGATAAACGTGGCTGCTATTCCGCCCTGATGACTGTGCCTTGTTTCGCCGTTACTCATGATCACAATCTGGACCTTTCATCACCATATCGCCAACAGTGTCAGGCCTGCTTATCTTGAGTTGCGTAGGATTAGTTCCGTCCGTCATTTGTTTTTGCTTGACTGAGGTAACAACAACAACAAAAAAGCTTTGTGTCAGTACTTCTTTTCTGTTTAGAGTCAATTGCTACGACACCCTTCTTGTTACTACCACGGAACGTGTACGTAACACGTTTCGAACTTACATTTTAATGTCGCTCGTCTTTGATCCTTGTTGTCTGAAACACTTCTTTTTCTGACTTTTCGCTGATTTGGTTGTCCCGTTGTCTTGAACAGAATCCAACGCAAGGTTTCGAGTTTGACATTTTCGGTTACGCAGGCATTTTCGGCTTATTTGTTTATTCGGCATCTAATGATAGGTTTTCAGACTCCACACTGTCAGAGGTTTGTGCTTGCGCTTAACAAACTCCTAAATAAGAAGCAGATCGCCTGCAGCTCAATATTCTGACTTAATAACCTCCATGAAATCTGGCCTGACATCCTGCTCATTGCTTACCATGGCCTAAGAACTGTATACACACACCGTGTGAGGAGCCACTCCGCATCAATCAGTAAATGCTGGGATTAGTTCCACGTGAGACATAAGCACTACACAGCAGTCATTAAAGACCCTCTTCAGAGATGTTTCTCCAGATGTAAATTTTAAGTTTTTACAAGACATGAATTAGTGTCATCTTTGTATGATCATACGTTATCCAGAATGAATGGTTTAGAGTATTTCTGAAAGTTGAATTATATGGCCGATTCGTCTTTAAACCCCGGCTTTTATTCATGCGCGTGCAGTCTAATGTTAACCGGATGGACATCCCCGGTGTGGCCAATGCTGTCTGCTTAGGCCGCTAACAACGGAGGTAAATAAGCTGGTGGATACAGTGTCTGCTTGCTGTCATCTTCTGTGTCCCTTCAGGGGCATTATCCCCACGCCTCTCATTCCTGCCCCCCGTACACAGCTACACCCAGCAACGTTCTTTGAACTAATGACTAAAGTGAGAGAATTTAAGCAGAAGGCCTCATGG
The DNA here is from genome assembly GCA_018398815.1 of Conus ventricosus. Taxonomy (NCBI): domain Eukaryota; kingdom Metazoa; phylum Mollusca; class Gastropoda; order Neogastropoda; family Conidae; genus Conus; species Conus ventricosus. The sequence goes on along the minus strand of CM031612.1, from coordinate 76,888,248 downwards.
ATACGGCTAGCAGATGTCTGACCTGGGCATTAGCCCAACGCGCTGGTCCCCTCCCTCCCCCCCCCCCCCCCCACTTCCCCTCCAACCTCACCTTGTCTGGGCTGTTATTACCATTGTGAGGGTGTGTGCTGAGTCTGCAACAAGTGTGTGTACATGTGTGTGCATGGGTGGGTGGGCACGAGCCCAGATGTGTGTGTTTGAGTGTATGCGATCCACTTGTGAATATGTATGTTTGTGTTGTGTGTGTGTGTGTGTGTGTGTGTGGTGTGTGTGTGGGGTGTGTGTGTGTGTGTGTGTGTGCGTGCGTGCGCGCGTGCGTGCGTGTGTGCGTGTGTGTGTGTGTGTGTGTGTGTGTGTGTGTGTAGTGAGTGTGTATGTGTATGGTGTGTGTGTGTGTGTTGTGTGTGTGTGTGTGTGTGTGTGTGTGTGGTGTGTGTGAGATCAGTGGGCTTGTGCGAACAAGCCCCTGCATGCACGCTTGTGCGCATGTGTGTGAACACATATGTGTTTGTGTATGTGTATCTGTATATATGGGCGCACACTCATGTGTGTGTGTGTGTGTGTGTGTGTGTGTGTGTGTGTGTGTGTGTGTTGTGTGTGTGGTGTGTGTGCTTGTGCGTGTGTACATGTGTGTATACGTGCGCACGGTGTGTGTTTGCATGTATGTGTGTGCGCGCGTGTGTGTGCCTGCGTGTGTTTGCGCGCGCGCGTGTGTGTGCATCTGCACACACACACACACACACACCCCACACACACACACACACACACACACACACACACACACACACGCACGCACGTACGCACGCACGCACGCACGCACGCACGCACGCACGCACGCACGCACACACACACACACACACACACACACACACACACACACACACAACACACACACGTACATACATACATACACACGCACGCACGCACAGACACACACACAGACACACACACAGACACACACACACACACACACACACACACACACACACACACACACACGCAGAGACAAACGTGCACACACCAAAGCATACACACTCGATGGATTCTCCACTTTCCACACCTGCATCGCTTCATCGATGCATTCTTATCAGCGCGCATAGGCTCACAGTAAAAACAGGAGACCCTGAGAGACTCGGAGTGTTATCTCAGTTGACGTGTGTTTCGTCATTCGTGTATGCCATTGGAAAGGCCCAGCATGAATCTGCCCTATTCACTAGCTATCTTCGCAGTGTTCGCCTTAAGGGTCTTCCAATTATTTGTTTGCTTGATGGTGTTTCTTGCTCTCCTTCAAGTCGGATGTGCAGCCACTTCTCTGGCAGTCCCAAGAAACAGTCAATGTTTGGTCGTCACGAGGAAACCCATGAGCGAAGACACTGCACTGCTGCCGATTCATTCAGGCGGTGTTTGGTAGTGCTGGTGTTGATTCCTAGTTCAGCATTATGATGGATGCCATCTACTTAACGCCAAGTGATAACACGTGATGACGATGATGTTACAGTGTTCTATTCTGGTCTGTACAGTAGTGGTGGTGGTAATAGTGTGTGTGTGTGTGTGTGTGTGTGTGTGTGTGTTTTGTGTGTGTGTGTGTGTGTGTGTGTGTGTGTGTGTGTGTGAGTGAGTGAGTGAGTGCGTGCGTGCGTGCGCGCGTGTTCCCGCGCGCGTGTATGTGTCTGTGTTCAAAGAGAGAGAGAGAGAGAGAGATTGTGTGTGTGTGGTGTGTGTTGTGTGTGTGTGTGTGTGTGTGTGTGTGTGTGTGTGTGTGTGTGTGCGTGCGTGTGTGTGTGTGTGTGCGCGCGGTGCATTTGTGTGGACACAACCTACCATTGTTGATCTGATAACAAACCGGGTTTTAATCAGTGCGCGCGCATGCCAATTCCTATGTTAACAGTTTCATTCGGAAGACGGACTTATTGTCAAATACTGAAAGATCGCAAAGCGAAACCTGAAATCGTTTGATGAGCGATTCTGCAGCTTTTCCGCTCCAACAGTTTGAAACTCGTTCGCTCTCACTTTGGGAATATGATATCAAGTAATCTACTTCACACACCCCCGCCTTCCTCCCACCCACACCCACCCGTTTACCCTTCTGCGATATATTACCGATCATGCCTGCTTTCAGCTGCATCTGAAAATCTAGTTTAAAGCCAGCTGTTTCCTACTCATATATTGCCCAGTAAGCAAAGTATTTTGCACAGTAGTTCTTTCTTGGGAATGTATGAAACAATGAATGGTATCTGAAAGTACAACGAGTAGCTT
>CM031612.1:76878492-76883492 GCA_018398815.1 Conus ventricosus | reverse complement strand
CAACACACACACACACACACACACACACACACACACACACACACACACACACACACACACAGCTTTCCTGCTCTAACTCCCCATCCCCTAACCCCACTGCCTTCCATCTCGTCCCCTCTCCGTCCCCCCTCACTCTTCTCAGCCTCCCTCCCTCCCACTTCCCACCCCCCTTACCGTCGTATCTCTGGCACCACATAGCTCCCCCCTCCCCAACTCTTCTGTTCAGGAACTAATGAGACTGGAAAGATGTGTTCACTTTCCTGCGTGCAACACCTGCGTCTTTTTACCTGGGCTGATAACACGAGTGGAAGGAGGTTGTCTGGGTCTTCTCTTTTACTACTTTGTGTTGGTTTTTTTTTCTTTTCGCAGTTGTTTTTTTGTTTCCCCCCCCCCCCCCCCCCCCCCTTTCCATCTCCCGAGCTTTGGCAATCTGTGTTCGTTATCATTTCGCTGTGACATAGCCTGAATCCTCCCCTGCCACCCCCCCCTACTCCCCCCCCCCCACACCCCTTTATTTACCTACTCTCTCCTCTAGGACGAGTAGAGGCGGGTAGTGTGGTCCCCCCCCCCCCCCCCCAGGAAGGGAAGGATTCGGGATGTTTTTGTTTTTTTCTCAATTGAAATCAGAGTGGTTTATGTATTTAAATTCGCCTCCGCCCTCTCTCTTACTATAGTAGTAGAAGAAGCAAATTGTCGGTGCTGGTCATGGAAAGACGTTTCAGTTTTTCCCTGAGACTGTACGAAATACTCAGGAATGGTTCAGAGGCAACACACGTCTCCAGACCCCTCTCTGTCCGTGTTTCCATACACTACCACACACACACACACACACACACACACACACACACACACACACACACAACACACACACACACACCACACACACACATACACACACACACACACGAGAGAGAGAAAGAGAGAGAGAGAGAGAGAGAGAGAGAGAGAGAGAGAGAAAGAAGAGAGAGAGAGAGAGAGAGAGAGAGAGAAGATCGGGCTACGTGACTGACTGAATTCTGTTAACTGCCTTGTGATAGGTACATGAAATCAGCTTTAGCATTAAAAGCATATCTTTACCAGCTTTAAAGTGATTAGAACTTTCTGTGCCGGGGACTCTTCGACCATTTTTCTGGTGTGTACTTAGGCTGTAGGTGCTGGGGAGACAGATATGGGGATCTGAGTTTAGAGAGTTGGTGAAAGTACTTGTTGACGGAAAATGTGGTGTGACTGTCTCTTTAGAGTTGTGATAGAGCATTTTCTGAATTGTAATTTTCTGCATGGATTGTGAAATCCTTGTGTTGGAAGATATGATACATGTTTTTTTTTCCTAAATTGCGTTATGTTAAGCGCAAAGAGTTCCAGTCACTGTTGGAGGGAATGTGGTATACAAGCATTCGTTAATATTATTATTATTATTGTTATCATTATTATATTACGATTATTATTATTATTATTACCATTATTATCAGTGTTGTTTGTTTTATCATATCATCATCATCATCATCATCATCATCATTGTTATTATCATGATCATTATCATTATTATCATTATATTTTATTATTGTTGTTGTTTTATTAACATCATTATCACCATCATCATCATCATTAGCATCATCATCACTATCATCATCATCATTATAATGATATAATAATAATAATAATTGTTATTATTATGATGATGATGATCATCATTATTATTAGCCTTTTTATTTTTTTGGGATTGTGTTTACGATCTGCTCGAACGCTGTAACCCCTCTTCCTGGTTCTTGTATCATGTTTGGGGACTTTAACGTTCACAACGACATGCCGCTCCACCCTAGTACTCCCAAAGCATCGGAACTCTTCACTACTTCTAATCTCACCCAGGCTTCCAGGCAGCCTACACAGGAGGAGGGGGAAAGGAAGGAAGGGGGAGGGGGGGGGGGGGGCAGCTGGATTAAGAACACAGTGGTGACTCGTAATCTGAAACTTTCGATCACTTTTGTATTCTCAGTGGCTTTCCCATCAGTCTTCCATTCCCCAGCCAGCCTTCGTCACGGCACGCAATCCGCAGGACATAAACTGCATTGCTGTGAGGCAGGTCCCGAGCACCTCTTTTCAGCCTCACAGGACATAAACTGCATTGCTGTGAGGCAGGTCCCGAGCACCTCTTTTCAGCCTCACAGGACATAAACTGCATTGCTGTGAGGCAGGTCCCGAGCACCTCTTTTCAGCCTCACAGGACATAAACTGCATTGCTGTGAGGCAGGTCCCGAGCACCATTGTGTGCAGGTCCGAGCACCATTGCTGTGAGGCAGGTCCCGAGCACCATTGCTGTGAGGCAGGTCCCGAGCACCATTGCTGTGAGGCAGGTCCCGAGCACCATTGCTGTGAGGCAGGTCCCGAGCACCATGCTTGGCAGGTCCAGCCCTCTTTCAGCAGTCCTCCGCTGTCACTGCCACAGCTCCGAGTTCAGCTCTGACCATCATGCTGCGTGGCCACGTCTCAGTCACCTGATACAAAGTGTCGTCAGTCAGGTGTGACCCCTTCTACAGCGTATTTGCTGAGCAAGCAGCACAAAAGGGAAAAACTTGGGGGCAAATCTGATTTATGTGTTAGTTGCTTTAAGCATACCAAAAAAGAAAAAGTTTCGCAAAATTCGTTATGCGAAAACAGCATATTACTGAAACAAAATTAAAGAGAGCTTCTCAAGTGATCTTTCGTTTCAAGTAGCCAGGCACTTACTTGGAAGAACAAAAATACTCATTTCATACCATGCTTCCGTTATCTCAGCCCCTGAACAATTTTGTTCTGTGTTTTAGAGACAAAATCATTACTGTAAAAAACAACATTGACTCCGCCTTACCTCATTTGCCTGCTTTCACGAAATACTTTCGATATGGCCAGCTTCTCACTTGGTTTACCATAGTAACTGAAGATCTAATTTAACACATAATTCTCTTTTCTTCTCAGAAAACACACGAATTTGATCCCATCCCTTTAAGACTTATTTTTCTGGACTGTCCTCATGATCTCTTGCCCTGTGTTATCGACATAATGAACACTTCTCTCATTTCTGGAGCTTTCCCTGATGTACACAAGTGTTCCTTGGTGAAGCATGCTATGCTTGATCCCGACGACTCGCAGAATTACCGCCCTGCTTCAAATCTTCCCTTTCTGGTTTAAGCTGCAAGAGCGTGACTCGTTTTTTGGCTTCTCAATGATTATTTCACTTAACCATTCAGTCCTTTCCTGTCAGCATTATAGACCTCATCTGATGTGAATTGTAACAAACTGCCTTTGGATGATAGCTAAAATGAAGCTAATATTACTTCATCGAACAGACTCTCAATGTTTCACCTTCTTCCCTTAAAATTGGAGATTAACAACTGACTTTTGTATCTTCTGTGGAAAATATTGGCGTGACACTTGATCGAAAATCCTCAGCAGAAACAAACACAAAAATGGCATACATTATACATGCAATCTCTGCAAAACTGTACATTTACATATTCCAAAGATCAGATCCATCGGACATCTCTGAATTCAAGCAACACAGATTGATGTGTTCTTTGACTTCTTCGGATTTCATTAGTGTAATTTACTTTGAGGGCTTGCCGTCAATATTAAAATAATATAATCCGGAGAGAGAGAGAAGAGAGAGAGTGAGAAGTAGGTAGAGAGAGAGTAGGAGCGTTCGGTTCCTTTTGTTGTTGTTTTTGTTGTTGTTTTTGTTGTGTTTTTGTTTGTTTTTGGTTTGATATATTTTAGGAGTGAGTCGGATGTGCTTTTTCTTTCCTACGAGTTGGCCCGAAACACCCCTGCAGTCGGGATGGTCTGTGGAAACCATTAGTAACGATAGGCAAAAAACGTACAGTGGACGTCTTCAACACAGTAGCAAAGATGACTAAACTGGGAGTTTAGGACGGTCCTGTCAACACCATAGTAAACGATGGCTAACGTACATGGACGGTCTGTCACACACCAGTAGCAAAATGAATAACGGCAGTAGGACGGTCTGTCAACACAGTGAGTAAACGAGGCTAACGTGCAGTAGGACGGTCTGTGTACACCAGTAGTAACGATGGCTACCGTACAGTGGGACGGTCTGTCAACACCAGTAGCAAAGATGACTAACGTGCAGTGGACGGTCTGTCAACACCAGTAGTAACGATGGCTAACGTACAGTGGGACGGTCTGTCAACACCAGTAGTAACGACGGCTAACGTCAGTAGGACGGTCTGTCAACACCAGTAGTAACGATGGCTAACGTGCAGTAGGACGGTCTGTCAACACCAGTAGTAACGATGGCTAACGTGCAGTAGGACGGTCTGTCAACACCAGTAGTAACGATGGCTAACGTGCAGTAGGACGGTCTGTCAACACCAGTAGTAACGATGGCTAACGTGCAGTAGGACGGTCTGTCAACACCAGTAGTAACGATGGCTAACGTACAGTAGGACGGTCTGTCAACACCAGTAGTAACGATGGCTAACGTGCAGTGGGACGGTCTTAAACACCAGTAGTAACGATGGCTAACGTGCAGTAGGACGGTCTGTCAAACACCAGTAGTAACGATGGCTAACGTGCAGTGGGACGGTCTGTCAACACCAGTAGTAACGATGGCTAACGTGCAGTAGGACGGTCTGTCAACACCAGTAGTAACGATGGCTAACGTGCAGTAGGACGGTCTGTCAACACCAGTAGTAACGATGGCTAACGTGCAGTAGGACGGTCTGTCAACACCAGTAGTAACGATGACTAACGTGCAGTAGGACGGTCTGTCAACACCAGTAGTAACGATGGCTAACGTGCAGTAGGACGGTCTGTCAACACCAGTAGTAACGATGACTAACGTGCAGTGGGACGGTCTGTCAACACCAGTAGTAACGATGGCTAACGTGCAGTAGGACGGTCTGTCAACACCAGTAGTAACGATGACTAACGTGCAGTGGGACGGTCTGTCAACACCAGTAGTAACGATGGCTAACGTGCAGTAGGACGGTCTGTCAACACCAGTA
>CM031612.1:76870992-76875992 GCA_018398815.1 Conus ventricosus | reverse complement strand
CCAGAAGCAATGCCGCTGCCAGTGGACCGAGATATGTTTTCAAAGCGAGATGACTGCACGCGGAAATTCACTTAAAGGAACGGTACTAGTCCCAACACCAGTAGTAACGAGGCTAACCGTAGCCCAAATGTAAGGGAAGGGGGTCCTGTCAACACCAGTAGTAACGATGCTAACGGCATAGACGTCGCAACACCAGATAACATGGCTAACGTGCAGTAGACGCTGTCAACACCAGAAAGTAACGATGGCTAACGGCAGTGGGACGGTCTTCAACCCCAAATATTAACGATGGCTAACGTACAGTAGACGTCTTCAACACCAGTAGTAACGATGGCTAACGTGCATGGACGGTCTTTAACACCAGTAGTAACGATGGCTAACGTGCAGTAGGACGTCTGTCAACACCATAGTAACGATGGCTAACGGGGCATTAGGACGGTCTGTCAACACCATAGTAACGATGGCTAACGTGCAGTAGAGGCTTGTCACACCAGTAGTAACGTGGCTAACGTGCGTAGGACGGTCGTCAACACCAGTAGTAACGAGACTAACGTGCAGTAGGACGGTCTGTCAACACCATTAGTAACGTTTGGCTAACGTGCAGTAGGAGGGTCTGTCAACACCAGTAGTAACGATGACTAACGTGCAGTGGGACGGTCTGTCAACACCAGTAGTAACGATGGCTAACGGCAGTAGACGGTCTGTCAACCCCAGTATAACGATGACTAACGTGCAGTGGACGTCTGTCAACACCAGTAGTAACGATGGCTTAACGTGCAGTAGGACGGTCTGTAAACACCAGTAGTAACGATGGTAACGTGCAGTGGACGGTCTGTCAACACCAGTAAAAACGATGGCTAACGGGCAGTGGGACGGTCTGTAAACACCAGAGTAACGATGGCTAACGTGCAGTGGGACGGTCTGTAAACACCATTAGTAACGATGGCTAACGCAGTGTAGTGATGGGAAGTGACGTGCTCTGTCTGTCATGGAAACAGAGTTTTCTGGTCATGACGCATTGTCTGTCCACTTGTTTTCTTGTTGTTTTTGTTTGTTTGTGGTTTTGGTTTTAATGCAGCCTGTCGCACCAGCTTCCGGCCTCATAAATTTAGCGAAGTGGTGCTTTTCTCTCTCTGTCTCACTGAGTCTGTCTGTCGTCTGTCTTCTGTCTGTCTGTCTGTCTGTCTGTCTCTCTCTCTCTCTTCTCTCTCCCCTCTCCTCTCTCTCTCTGTGTCCCTGTCTCTGTCTCTGTCCTGTCTCTCTGTGTGTCCCTGTCTTTGTCTGTCTGTCTGTCTGTCTTTTTTTGTGTGTGTGCGCGCGTACACACACAACCACCACACACACACACACACCACACACACACACACACACACCCCACACACACACACAGAGAAAGACAGACGACAGACAGACAGACAGACAGACGACCAGACAGACACACACACACACACACACACACACACACACCACACACACACACACACACACACACAAACCCCACACACACACACACACACACACACACACACACACACACACACACACACACACACACACACACACACACACAAGGGCCATGAACACCCCTGGGTCTTTACCTAACAGTAACATCAGTAACTTGCTCATGGAACACCATGGAACGGGACAGGGAGGGCAGGAGGAGTCACATAGGTACCCCCCCCCCCCCCCCCCCCCCCCCCCCCCCCCCCCCCAACCTGATCTTTTTTAGAGACACTAATAGTCTGTAAACACGTCGGCCAGTGCCCCACAGCTCTTGTGGTCAAAGGGCTTTTGGTCAATGGCGTGGAGTGGCTGTCAGGTCCGGGAGGCCATGGTAAACACCTGAATTAACGCCTGTCAGGGGTCATAGCATGGGAAGGTGGGTTTGATGTGGGGGTCCTCACGTATCTGTTTAATTCACCTAGACCCGCGTGTGTGTGTGTTATGTGTGTGTGTGTGTGTGTGTGTGTGTGTGTGTGTGTGTTTTGTGTGTGTGTGTGTGTTTGTGTGTGTGTGTGTGTGTTGTGTGTGTGATTTGTGTGTGTGTGTTGTGTGTGTGTGATGTGTGTTTTTGGTGTTGGTGTGTTGCGTGTGTGTGTGTGTGTGGTGTGTGTGTGTGTGTGTTGTGGGTGTGTGGTTTTCTTTTAATGAGCTTTTGGTGACCAGCAAAACTTGCTTTCTCAGTCTCCCAAAGTTTTTTATATGTCTGTCTTTTCTGTCTGCCCTGTCTGTCTGTCGTCTGCACTGTCTCTCTTCTCTCTGTTCTCTCTCTCTCTTTTCCCTGTCTGTCAGTCTCCCTGTCTCAGTCTCTGTCTCTGTCTTTCTCTCGCGCTCTCTCTTCCCTCTATCTCTCTCTTTCTATCTCCTCCTCCCTGCCCCCCCCCCCCCTCCTCTCTCTCTGTGTTTCAAACACCTGCCGCTGAAGATCTGCCACATACGATCCACGGAAACATGCACACATAGATCACACATTCATGCATCACAAATTCACCCAACATTCCACCAAAACAGAAACAAACTTCTACTCAATCAAAACAAGAGCACGCAAACATGAACACAAACTGAAGCCTGGCTATTCACCCACTTCAGTGACAAGACATCACTACCACACTCACGCAAGCGGCAGAAAAACGATTTACGGCTTTCTTCCTAATAAATCAACGTGTGTGTGTGTGTGTGTGTGTGTGTGTGTGTGTGTGTGTGTGTGTGTGTGTGTGTGTGTGTGTGTTTGTGCGCACGCGTTACTATGGTGCGTGCGTGCGTGCGCACGCGTGTGTGTGTGCACGCGCGCGTGCGCGACTGTGCGTGTGTGCGAGCATGCGTGCGTGCGTGTGTGTGTGTGTGTGTGTGTGGTGTGTGTGTGTGTGTGTGTGTGTGTGTGTGTGTGTGTGTGTGTGTGTGTGTGGCTGTGTGTGTGTGTGTGTGTGTGTGTGTGTGTGTGCGTGTGTGTGTATGTATGTATGTATGTGTGTGTATGCGTGTGTGTGTGTGTGTGTGTGTGTGTGTGTGTGTGTGTGTGTGTGTGTGTGTGTGTGTGTGTGCGTGCGCGCGCGCGCGCATCAAACTCCACTTGAATACCCCAGTTCTGCTGTCATTGTTGTTGTTTGTCTGTCTTTCGTTCCCAAACATCAACAAATCTAATTCATGGACACAGGAAAAGTTGTGAAGATGAAAAAGGTCTCTCATTAATTAGGCGATTTTTTTAAAAAAGTTGTATTTCTGAACATTTTGTTTCCTGACAATCGTACGTAGACAATGTTCCCTTGAGCTGGCCTCACCAATGCATCGCTTTTCTGGCTCCAGAGTCCTCGATAATGCCATGGACCGCACCAGAAGCAAAGCTACGCTGCCAGTGGACCGTACCGAGATATTGTGTTTCAAAGTGAGATGACTGCACGCGGAAATTCCTTAAAAGAGAAATTACTGTGCCGCAAAAATCCTTTTGCACCCAATTTAGAGAGATAATGATTGCTCATTCTTCGTCTTCATTGTCTTCAATGTTATTCGTCTTGCCTGAAGAAGACTAAAGAGGTCGAAACGCGTCGTGTTTTGTCTTACAAGTTGTCTCTTTCGTTCGGCGGTGCCGTTATTTCTCTTTCAAGACAAGTTAAGTCCAGTTTTCTCTGTTGGGACCGGAACTTATTTCCCCACTGCTACATTTGCCTATGAATGACTTTTATTTTGTTTTGTTTGGGATTTTTGTTACCTCGTTACACCCCCACCCCCCACCCCCGCACCCCCCTTCCTGAAATCTACATAGCCCTTGAAAGTGTTTTAGGTGGGTCGTACTCATACCACCCTCCACATTTGTACGGCTGCAAACATTGACTTCTTCTCTTTGTATTCATATCAGTTGTCTCATAAACCTCATTTGTTTGCTTATGGTTCGTTCGGCGTTTATCTGAATATTGCTACATTCACTACCTTTGACTGTTATCAATTGTTTTGTCGGCTTATTGATTTCTTTTCTCTAAAGATATACTTATTCTCTTTCCTGTGTGCTTTTCGTTAAAACTCCTTTCTTTCCAAACCTCCACATCTGCACCGCTACAAACAATGACTTCTGTCTGGACTATCGGTATTTGCATTCACAAGCTCGTTTATCTGCTTACTTTTCTTTCCGTGTTCCTGGTCATTCTGCTCCATCCGCTACCTTCGATTGTTGATAACTGTTTCATTGGTTTATTGATGTTTCTTTGAAAAGATTCTCTCTCTCTCTCTCTCTCTCTCTCTCTCTCTCTCTCTCTCTCTCTCTCTCTCTCTCTGTCTGTCTGTCTGTCTGTCTGTCTGTCTGTCTGTCTGTCTGTCTGTCTCTCTCTCTCTCTCTCTCTCTCTCTGTGTGTGTCCGTGCGTGTGTGTGCGCGTGCGTGCGTCCGTGTGTGTGTGTGTGTGTGTGTGTGTGTGTGTGTGTGTGTGTGTTGTGTGTGTGTGTGTGTAAAAAACTTAAAAAAAATCCTTTCTATATTACTATTTCCTTACCACCCATACATTTACACATTCCCACTTGTCCAGAATTTAGAGTCCGACATGCGACACGTCGATGTTCATCATTTATTTGATAAGGTCCATGACGTTTGTTTACTTAAGACAGTCTCTCCCTCCAGGACACATGATTGGCGTCACTGAAACAAGGTTACACTCCCGCATCGCAGGTGTTAGCATTTCTGACTACACAGCAGAAGGACACGACAGTGATCGCCCCTCACACACAGGTCTAGCTAGATGTATCCACCAATCCATGGCTGTCGTTATTCGGTGGTGCAGAACAGTTCTTGAAACTAACATTCTGGAGTGCATCTGGATCGAATTAAAAAAATAAACAAATTAGCACAGTCATTAATCAGAAATGTGTGTGGAAACCCATCCTCCGCTATGAATGGTGTGACAATGATGAACCAACATTTGAAAGAAAAAAATGGAGTATTATTATCATCGGAGATTTTCACATTGACAAGTTACAACAACAGCCAGCATGGACAAGTGCACTGCCACCTCGTGCA
>CM031612.1:76858492-76865992 GCA_018398815.1 Conus ventricosus | reverse complement strand
CCCCTCCCTCCCCCGCTCCACGCCCCCCGCCCCGCTCTTTCTCTCTGTACCTGGTTGGCTCCCTATTGTGGGGAGTTTACTTCTTCCACCTTCTCTGTGTGTTGTGTCGGCCCATTCTGCGCGCTGTGGGCTCGTAGATTGCAAGATGTGATGATGTGTCATGTTGTGGACAAGGCCACCACACGTAGACTGCAAGATGTGATGATGCGGCATGTTGTGGACAAGGCCACCACACGTAGACTGCAAGATGTGATGATGTGGCGTGTTGTGGACAAGGCCACCACACGTAGACTGCAAGATGTGATGATGTGGCATGTTGTGGACAAGGCCACCACACGTAGATTGCAAGATGTGATGATGTGGCATGTTGTGGACAAGACCACCACACGTAGACTGCAAGATGTGATGACGTGGCATGTTGTGGACAAGACCACCACACGTAGACTGCAAGATGTGATGACGTGGCCTGTTGGTTGGACAAGGCCACCACACGTAAACTGCAAGTTGTGATGATGTGGCATGTTGTGGACAAGACCACCACACGTAGACTGCAAGATGTGATGACGTGGCCTGTTGGTTGGACAAGACCACCACACGTAGACTGCAAGATGTGATGATGTGGCATGTTGTGGACAAGGCCACCACACGTAGACTGCAAGATGTGATGATGTGGCATGTTGTGGACAAGGCCACCACACGTAGACTGCAAGATGTGATGATGTGGCATGTTGTGGACAAGGCCACCACACGTAGATTGCAAGATGTGATGATGTAGCATGTTGTGGACAAGGCCACCACACGTAGACTGCAAGATGTGATGATGTGGCATGTTGTGGACAAGGCCACTACACGTTCTGACTTGTATCTTGAAGAAGCTGAAACTGTCTCTCAGTTCTGAATTTTGTCTGTCTGTGTTTTTTTTTGTCTGCATGCAGTCCATCCTTCAAGCCTTTCTGTCTCTGTTTCTGTCGATCTCTCTCTCTGTCTGTCTGTCTGTCTGTCTGTCTGCCTGTCTGCGTGTCTGTCTCTCTCTCTCTCTCTCTCTCTCTCTCTCTCTCTCTCTCTCTCTCTCTCTCCTGTCTGTCTCTCTGACTCTGTCCCCTGTATGTCTTTCTGTCTGTCTGCCTGTCTGTCTTTCTGCCTGTCTCTGTCTGTCTTTCTGTCTGTCTGTCTGTTTGTCTCTCTCTCTCTCTGTATGTATCTCTCTCTCTTTGTCTCTATCTGTCTGTTTGTCTCTTTCTCTCCTCTCTCTCTCTTTTTCTTCTCTCTCTCTTCTCTCTCTCTCTCTCTCTCTCTCTCTCTCTCTCTGTATGTATGTATGTATGTATGTATGTATGAATGTATATATGTATTTATGTATGTATGCATGTATGCATGCATGAAGGCATGTGTGTATGACTGCACTGTTCTGCTTGTCCACTTTCTGTAAGCGTGTACGTCAGGGGTATATAATTATGCTAGTGATCAGGTGGCCCATGGGACATGGCTTTCATCTAGAAAGCGAAAATACCCCAGGTGCAGGGTTCAAATCTCACACCAGGTTGTGGTGCTTGTCTTTCAGATGGCACAGTAAGCCGAAGTCCTCCCGCTCAAGGGAATCAGGTCTAAGGGCCCCCTCTCGCTGACAGTAGCACCGTATCCTTACAGCAGTCCGGATAGAGCCTTCGGCGTTTATTTTCGGCACCTTCAGTTGCCGCGAACATGAGTATTGTAGCATACGCTCTGAGTATGGAATCCACTGTAAAAGCATGCTCTTTAAATACGAGAATACGATTTCTGTAGCAAGACACAGCAGTATGACCGTCCCCCACCTGATGATTGGATGCATACCATGACACAGCAGTATGACCGTCCCCCACCTGATGATTGGATGCATACCATGACACAGCAGTATGACCGTCCCCCACCTGATGATTGGATGCATACCATGGCGATCACACGATGGGAACTGGATCAGTGCCGCTCTCCGCTGAATGCGTGGTCGGCTCCATAGTTATTGTAAAATGGGGTCCGCTCATTGACGCATTATAAGTCAATGGGTACGCTTAAATACTGACGTCCGCCAGAGAATGTCCATTAGTAATAGAACATAGACTTGCATGCTGCGCGAGAATTGTGATTATCAAAAAAAAAAAAAAGTAGGGAAACAAAAACAAGATGGAGGCCCCACCTTTGCTCAATAAAAAAGGGGGAGGGTGTGTGTGTGGAAAAGACAGGAGGTTGGAGGACCGCAAAAAAGGTCAATGGTACCGCGCATGTTCTAGACAACACGCGTGTGCAAGCGATATTGAGTGGTAAGTTGACAGGAATATGTATTTCATAGCAGGATGTAGGCTTATTCATCCTCGCTGCACACACCTTGGTGTCTGGCAATCTAGGCAAGAGCGACATAGCAACAGGTGCAGAACAACAAGAGCGACATAGCAACAGGTGCAGAACAACAAGAGAGTCATAGCAACAGGTGCAGAACAACAAGAGAGATATAACAACAGGTGCAGGACAACAAGAGAGATATAACAACAGGTGCAGAACAACAAGAGCGACATAGCAACAGGTGCAGAACAACAAGAGCGACATAGCAACAGGTGCAGAACAACAAGAGAGATATAACACCAGGTGCAGGACAACAAGAGATACATAGCAACAGGTGCAGGACAACAAGAGAGATATAACAACAGGTGCAGGAACAACAAAAGAGATATAACAACAGGTGCAGGACAACAAGAGAGTCATAGCAACAGGTGGAGGACAACAAGAGAGTCATAGCAACAGGTGCAGAACAACAAGAGAGATATAACAACAGGTGCAGGACAACAAGAGAGATATAACAACAGGTGCAGGACAACACGAGAGACATAGCAACAGGTGCAGGACAACACGAGAGACATAGCAACAGGTGCAGGACAACAAGAGAGACATAGCAACAGGTGCAGAACAACAAGAGAGATATAACAACAGGTGCAGGACAACAAGAGATTCATAGCAACAGGTGCAGGACAACAAGAGATACATAGCAACAGGTGCAGGACAACAAGAGAGTCATAGCAACAGGTGCAGGACAACAAGAGAGACATGGCAACAGGTGCAGGACAACAAGAGAGACATAGCAACAGGTGCAGGACAACAAAAGAGGCATGGCAACAGGTGCAGGACAACAAGAGAGACATAGCAACAGGTGCAGGACAACAAAAGAGGCATGGCAACAGGTGCAGGACAACAAGAGAGACATAGCAACAGGTGCAGGACAACAAAAGAGGCATGGCAACAGGTGCAGGACAACCAAGTAGACATAGCAACAGGTGCAGGACAACAAGAGAGACATGGCAACAGGTGCAGGACAACAAGAGAGACATGGCAACAGGTGCAGGACAACAAGAGAGACATAGCAACAGGTGCAGGACAACAAAAGAGGCATGGCAACAGGTGCAGGACAACAAGAGAGACATAGCAACAGGTGCAGGACAACAAGAGAGACATAACAACAGGTGCAGGACAACAAGAGAGACATGGCAACAGGTGCAGGACAACAAGAGAGGCATAGGAACAGGTGGAGGACAACAAGAGAGACATTACAACAGGTGCAGGAGAACAAGAGAGACATAGCAACAGGTGCAGGACAACAAAAGAGGCATGGCAACAGGTGCAGGACAACAAAAGAGGCATGGCAACAGGTGCAGGACAACAAGAGAGACATGGCAACAGGTGCAAGACAACAACAGAGACATAGCGGCAGGAGCAAGACAACAACAGAGACATAGTAACAGATTCAGGACAACAACACAGACAGCAACTGGTGCAAGACAACAACACAGACAGCAACAGATGCAAGACAACAACAGAGACGTGTCAACGGGTAAACGACAACAACAGAGACATAGCAACAGGAGCAAGGCAACAACAGAGACGTGGCAACAGGTTCGAGACAACAACAGAGACATAGCAACAGGAGCAAGACAACATCAGAGACGTAGCAACAGGTGCAAGACAACACCAGAGACATAGCAACAGGAGCAAGACAACATCAGATACGTAGCAACAGGTGCAAGACAACAGAGACATAGCAACAGGTGCAAGACAACAACATAGACGTATCAACAGGTGCAAGACAACAACAGAGACATAGCAACAGGAGCAAGACAACAGAGACATAGCAACGGGTGCAAGACAACATCATAGACGTATCAACAGGTGCAAGACGACAACATAGACGTATCAACAAGTGCAAGACAACAACATAGACATAGCAACAGGAGCAAGACAACAGAGACATAGCAACAGGTGCAAGACAACAACATAGACGTATCAACAGGTGCAAGACAACAACATAGACGTATCAACAAGGGCAAGACAACAACATAGACATAGCAACAGGAGCAAGACAACAGAGACATAGCAACAGGTGTAAGACAACAACATAGACGTATCAACAGGTGCAAGACAACAACAGAGACATAGCAACAGGAGCAAGACAACATCAGAGACGTAGCAACAGGTGCAAGACAACACCAGAGACATAGCAACAGGAGCAAGACAACATCAGATACGTAGCAACAGGTGCAAGACAACAGAGACACAGCAACAGGTGCAAGACAACAACATAGACGTAGCAACAGGTGCAAGACAACAACAGAGACATAGCAACAGGAGCAAGACAACAGAGACATAGCAACAGGTGCCAGACAACATCATAGACGTATCAACAGGTGGAAGACAACAACATAGACGTATCAACAAGTGCAAGACAACAACATAGACATAGCAACAGGAGCAAGACAACAGAGACATAGCAACAGGTGCAAGACAACAACATAGACGTATCAACAGGTGCAAGACAACAACATAGACGTATCAACAAGTGCAAGACAACAACATAGACATAGCAACAGGAGCAAGACAACAGAGACATAGCAACAGGTGCAAGACAACAACATAGACGTATCAACAGGTGCAAGACAACAACAGAGACATAGCAACAGGAGCAAGACAACATCAGAGACGTAGCAACAGGTGCAAGACAACACCAGAGACATAGCAACAGGAGCAAGACAACATCAGATACGTAGCAACAGGTGCAAGACAACAGAGACATAGCAACAGGTGCAAGACAACAACATAGACGTATCAACAGGTGCAAGACAACAACAGAGACATAGCAACAGGAGCAAGACAACAGAGACATAGCAACAGGTGCAAGACAACATCATAGACGTATCAACAGGTGCAAGACAACAACATAGACGTATCAACAAGTGCAAGACAACAACATAGACATAGCAACAGGAGCAAGACAACAGAGACATAGCAACAGGTGCAAGACAACAACATAGACGTATCAACAGGTGCAAGACAACAACATAGACGTATCAACAAGTGCAAGACAACAACATAGACATAGCAACAGGACCAAGACAACAGAGACGTATCAACAGGTGCAAGACAACAGAGACGTATCAACAGGTGCAAGACAACAACATAGACGTATCAACAAGTGCAAGACAACAGAGACATAGCAACAGGAGCAAGACAACAATACAGACATAGCAACAGGTGCAAGACAACAACAGAGACAGCAACAGGTGCAAGACAACAACAGAGACATCAGCAGGTGCAAGACAATAACAGAGACAGCAACTGGTGCAAAACAACAACAGAGACATAGCAACAGGTGCAAGACAGCCACAGAAACGGCAACAGGTGCAAGACAACAACAGAGACGTAGCAACAGGTGGAAGACAACCAAGTAGACATAGTAACAGGTGCAGGACAGTAAGAGAGACAAGCAACAAGTGCAAGACAACCAAGTAGACATAGTAACAGGTGCAGGACATCAAGAGAGACAAAGCAACAGGTGCAGGACAATAAGGGAGACGTAGCAATAGGTGCAAGACAACCACGTAGACATAGCAACAGGTGCAGGACAACCACGTAGACATAGCAACAGGTGCAGGACAACAAGAGAGACATAGCAACAGGTGCAGGACAACAAGAGAGACATAGCAACAGGTGCAGGACAACAAGAGAGATATAGCAACAGGTGCAGGACAACCAAGTAGACATAGCAACAGGTGCAGGACAACCAAGTAGACATAGCAACAGGTGCAGGACAACCAAGTAGACATAGCAACAGGTGCAGGACAATAAGAGAGACATAGCAACAGGTGCAGGACAACAAGAGAGACATAGCAACAGGTGCAGAACAATAAAAGTGACATAGCAACAGGTGCAGGACAACAAGAGAGACATAGCAACAGGTGCAGGACAACAAGAGAGACATAGCAACAGGTATAGGACAACCAAGTAGACATAGCAACAGGTGCAGGACAATAAGAGAGACATAGCAACAGGTGCAAGACAACAAGAGAGACATAGCAACAGGTGCAGGACAATAAAAGTGACATAGCAACAGGTGCAGGACAACAAGAGAGACATAGCAACAGGTGCAGGACAACAGGAGACATAGTAACAGGTGCAGGACATTAAGAGAGACATAGTAACAGGTGCAGGACAACAAGAGAGACATAGCAACAGTGCAGGACAACAAGAGAGACATAGTAACAGGTGCAGGACAACAAGAGAGACATAGTAACAGGTGCAGGACAACAAGAGAGACATAGCAACAGGTGCAGGACAATAAACGTGACATAGCAACAGGTGCAGGACAACAAGGGAGACATAGCAACAGGTGCAGGACAACAAGAGAGACATAGTAACAGGTGCAGGACAACAAGAGAGACATAGCAACAGGTATAGGACAACAAGCGACACATAGCAACAGGTGCAGGACAACAAGAGAGACATAGTAACAGGTGCAGGACATTAAGAGAGACATAGTAACAGGTGCAGGACAACAAGAGAGACATAGCAACAGGTGCAGGACAACAAGAGAAACATAGTAACAGGTGCAGGACAACAGGAGAGACATAGCAACAGGTGCAGGACAACCAAGTAGACATAGCAACAGGTGCTGGACAACAAGAGAGACATAGCAACAGGTGCAGGACAACAAGAGAACATAGCAACAGGTGCAGGACAACCAAGTAGACATAGCAACAGGTGTAGGACAACCAAGTAGACATAGCAACAGGTGCAGGACAACCAAGTAGACATAGCAACAGGTGCAGGACAACCAAGTAGACATAGCAACAGGTGCAGGACAATAAGAGAGACATAGCAACAGGTGTAGGACAACCAAGTAGACATAGCAACAGGTGCAGGACAACAAGAGAGACATAGCAACAGGTGCAGGACAACAAGAGAGACATAGCAACAGGTGCAGGACAACCAAGTAGACATAGCAACAGGTGTAGGACAACCAAGTAGACATAGCAACAGGTGCAGGACAACAAGAGAGACATAGCAACAGGTGCAGGACAACCAAGTAGACATAGCAACAGGACAACAAGAGAGACATAGCAACAGGTGCAAGACAACAAGAGAGACATAGCAACAGGTGTAGGACAACCAAGTAGACATAGCAACAGGTGCAGGACAACAAGAGAG
>CM031612.1:76840992-76850992 GCA_018398815.1 Conus ventricosus | reverse complement strand
TTCTCACTGCAAGATTGGCTTTGCCTTTTTCATCAGATATTGTAATAATGCTTTCCATTGCTTTTCTTTTCTCTCTGTCTCTGTCTCTGTCTCTCTCTCTCTCTCTCTCTCTCTCTCTCTCTCTCTCTCTCTCTCTCTAAAAGACCCCCCCCCCCCTCTCCCGCCCCCTCATCCTTCTTTTCCCATTACTTTCCTGGTCCTCGTATTTTTTTCCCTTTGAATGAATATGTTAAGTGTTGTTTTCTTCTTCTTCTCCCTGATGAACCTTGTAACGTATGCATATGAATATGATTTACAATTCCGTCCATTGATTGCAAGAATTTATGCTGCGCTTTGTTATTTTCCTCTACCCCTTTCCAACCTCCCACACGCTCCAGCTACACCTAAACTCATGAACCTACCCCCATCCCCCATCCCTTTCTTCCCCTCTCCTCCTCCTCCTCCTCCTCCTCCTCCTCCTCCTCCTATCCCATATCCGCCTCTTCCTCGTTCTCTCCAAGCCTGCTATCGTTGCCTGTACTCATGAACTGATATTCATTTCATGCGCTGAACATGTTGTTTTTTTTTTTTAAAGTTTGATTTGGTATTGTTATTGTTACATATTGGTTATATTTTGATCTTTCACTCCTCACATATTGGTTTGTGTACATATTGGTTATATTTTAATCTTATACTTATCGCATTATTTTTGAATTTCTTTGTTTATGTGTAATTATCTTGTTCATTGCGTTTCTTTGAGGGTAAGTTGCAAAGAAGCCATTTTGCGCTTAACATTTTCCCTTAATAAAAACGAAAAACCGCTCTCTCTCTCTCTCTCTCTCTCTCTCTCTCTCTCTCTCTCTCTCTCTCTCTCTCTCTCTCTCTGTTGTATGTATGTATGTATGTGTGTGTGTGTGTGTGTGTGGTGTGTGTGTGTGTGAGACAGAGTTGTACTGAGAGTCCTGCCCTGTTCTCTCTATCTGTAAATTAAATAGCCATAACTGTGGAAGAAGTCGGAAAACATGGAATCCAGTTACAGCTTGGTTTAATTGATTGAATGTTCATCTTGTTGTTTGCAGGTGATTTAGCTCTTTTATCAAGAACGCCTGCAGGATTACAAAACCAATTAAACCATATCAGTGCACTAAGCAAGTGATCGGTTCTTAGATATTTATGTTGGTAAATCTCAGGTTATGGTATTCACAAAATAAATTTTAAGAAAATTGGGCAGAAATGAAAAATGGTTTCTGGATGGAGAGGAACTGGAAGTCATAAACAGTTAAAAACATTTAGGTTTCACATTCAAAACAAGGTCTAGTTTTGTGCGAAGGGGTCAGCACACACAGTGCAAAGGGAGAGACAGCTATCTATGACTGTGCTCAAGGTCTTCTCAAACTCAATGACATTACAAAACAGGCGTACTTTGAAATATTTGACAATCGGGTACAACCGATCTTGTTGTATGGGTCTGAGAGCTATCCGGTACTCGTCAGTTCATGCTTGAGAGCAGTCAAATATTGGTTGAAACTGCTGCATTTGGATATTAACAGACTGCACAAGCAAGCCTATTCAATGCCACTCAGTATGTTAGAAAATGAAAAATCATTTTAGGCATCTAAGCTGGGAGATATGCTCCAAAAGTGCGGATTTGTTTTCGCTTTCGGTATTAAGAGGGGCGTCTTATAGCAAACTTTATTGAATACTAGTCCACTAAAGTTAACAGCAGTGAGAGATTCTCTGTATATTCCTCTTTTAGGTCAAATTTCCTGAGTAAACCATTTGATGATAATATGCGAATTAAACATTTTACAGAAATCATCTCAAAACTGAGAATGGGTGTCATCTCGTTGAATGTAAATCTTGTTCAATATCCTCAAAATGAGATCACAGATTTATTCGGTAGCTTTCTAAAACTGAGACAGAAAATGAAATTCATTTCGTTTGTAACTGTCCATGCTACAAAGAACCACGACTTCGATACCTGGGCATAAACCAAATTAATGATGACGTATTTGGTGATTTAATGAAATGTACTGATGTCATATCCGCGCAAAACATTGCTCAGTGTGTGCATCACGCCATTAAAAATAATAAAACGCTATGAAATACTGATTGACATTACGAATTGACTTAGTACGGAAACTGAAAATGTATACAAAGTAAGTCGTGGGCCGCTGGCTGAGATCGAAATGTATTAGTGTGAGGGAGGGGAGGAGAGGTAGGGGATGGGGAGAGGGAGCATGAGTTCTGCGCATGGCTGGCTCTGAAGAGAGCAGAGCAGAAGGGGGTGGAATGGGAAACAGTATGGAGGGAAGGAGGTAGGGAGAGAGAGCAGAGCAGAAGGGGGTGGAATGGGAAACAGTATGGAGGGAAGGAAGTAGGGAGAGGGAGCTGAGCGTGTGTTTCATGAGTTCAGCTACAATGATGCCCTGTCTGTGTCTTTGCTCTCAGTCAACAGACGTTGTGTTGTTTTCAGCGTCTGTGCATAGTGCATTTGGATTGTATAATTGGTCATTAACGGAAAGGTTGGGACTCTACTGACTTCTGAACATTAAACCATCTCTCTCTGTTTCTGTCTCTGTCTGTCTGTCTGTCTGTTTGTCTGTCTGTCTCACTCTCTTTTGCATAGACCTTTTTGGTCGTGTTCTCTCTCTCTCTCCTCTCTCTCTCTCTCTCTCTCTCTCTCTCTCTCTCTCTCTCTCTTCTCTCTCTTTCCTCTTTCTCTCTCTATATCTCTGTCTCTCTGTCTCTCTCTCGTCCATCCTTCTCCCTCTCTTCTCCACAGACTCTCTATCTCTGTCCTTTTTTTCTTTCATCAGGTCTGTTTACAAACAAACTGACAAACACTGGTCATCAAGATAATGCATGGTATCGTTTCGGCTTATATAGACGTTGGTCTCCAAAAGCGCAGCGCAACTGTTGCACTTGGCCATAAATGCCGCGGAACATTTGCCTTCAGATGGGCGACGTAGCCATACGTTAGCGTCAACCGTTGGGCGGAAACGGTGGCGCCAGACGTTGCCTTCGCGGCGGTCGTGACACGGGATGTTTGGAGGATTTGTGTAAACAGGGCCGTAAGGACTGTAAACAGTTGTTACGGGAGAGGCAGATTGTATCCGTCACAAAGAATATTCGAAAATTTTGGCAACATATAAAAGCCATCTTTAAATGTTAAACAGCATCTCAACACGTCCGCCCCGTCCTGCCTCTCTCCCAGGTCCTCTTTACCTCTCTTTGTGTCTCTCTGTCTGTTGTTTATCTGTCTCCCCCTTTCTGTCTCCTTCCATCCCTCCGTCCCTCCCTCCCCCCCTCGCTCTCCCTCTCTCTATCACGCTCGATCTTTTCTGCGTCTTTCTGTCAGTTTCTCCCTGTCTCTGTCTCTCACTCACTGTCTCTGTCTCTGTCCTCTCTCTTCTCTCTCTCCTCTCTCTCTCTCTCTCTCTCTCTCTCACATGCACGCACGCACGTACGCACACACGCACGCACGCACGCACATACACATTAGCATCATCAGAAAAAGTCAAAGGGCCCTTTCTACTTCCTCTGGCATCATACACTGGCCAGCCCTTTTCCCTCCTCTTCCTGCCCCCCCCCCCCCCCCCCCCCCCCCCCGCTCCCCTTCCAACGTTATTCATTCTGACTCCTCACGTGTTGTGGAGCGGTGACTTCCCTTTCCCGGTCTTGTTGTTCCTCTTTCGTCTGATAGCCACAGGTTCCCCTTGGATGACTTGAACATTGTGTACATCTGATAGCCACAGGTTCCCCTTGGATGACTTGAACATTGTGTACATCTGATAGCCACAGGTTCCCCTTGGATGACTTGAACATTGTGTACATCTGATAGCCACAGGTTCCCCTTGGATGACTTGAACATTGTGTACATCTGATAGCCACAGGTTCCCCTTGGATGACTTGAACATTGTGTACATCTGATGGCCACAGGTTCCCCTTGGATGACTTGAACATGTGTACATCTGATAGCCACAGGTTCCCCTTGGATGACTTGAACATTGTGTACATCTGATAGCCACAGGTTCCCCTTGGATGACTTGAACATTGTGTACATCTGATAGCCACAGGTTCCCCTTGGATGACTTGAACATTGTGTATAGTAGGGGAGGGCAGGTGAGGAGTTTCTGGTGAGTGAGACAGGAGACTGGCAGAGTGACTGCGTCGATCATCAGCTTTCTTCGATGGGGCTGGGTCAGGAGAAATGGAAGAGAGAGAGAGAGAGAGAGAGAGAGAGAGAGAGAGAGAGAGAGAGAGAGAGAGAGAGAGAGAGAAGACAGACAGACAGACAGACAGACAGAACAGACAGAGAGAGTGAGAGGGGGGTGTTGGCGTAGAGGTGATAGTGAGTATGAATGAGAGTGGTGGTTCATTGTTGGATGGAGTTTATGTCTGGAGTTTATGTCTGCAAGATGACGTTTTCACGCGGTGCAGGAGGTTTGTAGAGTCTGTGTGTAGAGGGGATTCAGTGGTCAGATCTCTAGGAGTCAGGATGATTACAGCCCTATGACATACCTTTCGACAGGTCTTCACACGTGGACAAGGCGCAGGCTTTGCTTTGCAGTCCACTTTGCAAGCAGTTTTCAGCGTAACTATTTTTCAGTGGTACCACCACTTACAGGCAAAAAAAAAGAGAGAACGCGCAGTCATTTTATTCCATGAACGAAGAAGCCTTTTTTTGTTACCAATCAATGTGGCGCAGTGGTTGGTGTCGCGGTTTTCTGGCTGGGAGGTCGGGGGTTCGATTCCAAAGAGAGAGACTTACGTGTCTTTGAGAGTATTGCTCAAATTTCCCGACCAACACTACAGGTGTCTGTATCTTTCAGGCCCGGTTAATCAACGCTGGCTTATGCAGTGAAAGTGAGCGCTGTGTGCGTCCAGTCATGGAGTGTCATGCAGTGAAAGTGAGCGCTGTGTGCGGTCCAGTCATGGAGTGTCATGCAGTGAAAGTGAGCGCTGTGTGCGGTCCAGTCATGGAGTGTCATGCAGTGAAAGTGAGCGCTGTGTGCGGTCCAGTCATGGAGTGTCATGCAGTGAAAGTGAGCGCTGTGTGCGGTCCAGTCATGGAGTGTCATGCAGTGAAAGTGAGCGCTGTGTGCGGTCCAGTCATGGAGTGTCATGCAGTGAAAGTGAGCGCTGTGTGCGGTCCAGTCATGGAATGTCATGCAGTGAAAGTGAGCGCTGTGTGCGGTCCAGTCATGGAGTGTCATGCAGTGAAAGTGAGCGCTGTGTGCGGTCCAGTCATGGAGTGTCATGCAGTGAAAGTGAGCGCTGTGTGCGGTCCAGCATGGAGTGTCATGCAGTGAAGTGAGCGCTGTGGCGGTCCAGTCATGGAATGTCATGCAGTGAAAGTGAGCGCTGTGTGCGGTCCAGTCATGGAGTGTCATGCAGTGAAAGTGAGCGCTGTGTGCGGTCCAGTCATGGAGTGTCATGCAGTGAAAGTGAGCGCTGTGTGCGGTCCAGTCATGGAGTGTCATGCAGTGAAAGTGAGCGCTGTGTGCGGTCCAGTCATGGAGTGTCATGCAGTGAAAGTGAGCGCTGTGTGCGGTCCAGTCATGGAGTGTCATGCAGTGAAAGTGAGCGCTGTGTGGGGTCCAGTCATGGAGTGTCATACCGGAATGTAACTTTCATAGCATCCTCTTCATTGTCCTCATCCTCATCGATCAGCTTGATCCTCTTCATTGTCCTCATCCTCATCGATCAGCTTGAAAAGGTATCAGATTCTGTGACCTTTCATGCCCTGCTCTCATGGAGACTTCAGTGTTGATTTTCTCTTCACGGTTGTGCCCTTGATGAGGTCACTGTCCTTGATGAGGTCACTGCCCTTGATGAGGTCATTGGTACCGGCAAGGTCATGGGGACCGTCGCTGGACAGACGTGGTGGAGGCCCTCCAGAGGATGACACTCTCTCTCGTGCTAGCTCCAAGACTAAACAATCATTGTGGTCAGCAGGGTTTAGTAGGTGGTGTCCTGCGCATGTTTGATCAGAACAAGCACTATTGAACACCATCGAAATGACTCGGCTGTGTCTCCTCAGGTGGTTGCCACAAGACGGCTTGACATTGACTGCTCCCTGTGGACTGCCGTTGCGGGGCTGCGGCGAGGCGGGTCAGGCCAGGTGTGACAGGTAGCCGGAATGAGCGGCGTGAGGGTCATGTCTCTGAAGTGGCACAGGAGTTGAGACAGACGACAGGCCGTTATGTTCACAGGTGATGATAGCCGCTGTCGGGCCGTGAACTTCAGCGGGTGCTTATCGCCGGAAGCTGCATTGACCAGGAGACTAACGAGCTGTCATTCTGTCGGGTTGAAGTGGGAGTGGCTCAATACTTGATGTCCCAGCTCTCTCCCACTCCTCCATGTCACCCCTGCATTCCTACCCCGGAATGAATGAAGCGATGAGGTCTCTGTCTCTAGTTCTCTCTCTCTCTCTCTCTCTCTCTCTCTCTCTCTCTCTCTCTCTCTCTCTCTCTCCTCTCCACACCACACACACACACACACACACACACACACCACCTCCTCTCTCTCTCTCTCTCTCTCTCTCTCTCACACACAACACACACACACACACACCACACACACACACACACACACACACACACACACACACTACACACACACACACACACACACACACAACACCTCTCTCTCTCTCTCTCTCACACACACACACACACACACACACACACACACACACACACACACACACACACACACACACACACACACACACACACACACACTCATATCCGAATGACACTTGCTCAGTGACACATTTCGTGAAGTCAACAGACAGTATTAAATGGATTTGGTGTCCATCAGATCGGCTGTTTTTGTATTTTCTTACTGCTCCAGGAGCGTTGATCAAGAGTTCAGCTGTAACACGATCCTGAATATTTCTGAAGAGTTCTTGAACACAGCAGTCTGATCGTGAGAATTGGACCGACACGCACAAGTTCCACGAAGACCTAGTCATACACCGAGGAAAGAAACGTCACTTCAGTGTGTCAAAACGACAGAGATAATAGTGAGAAAAAAATCAGGAAACCTGCCAAAAGCTCTGTCAGTGGATGACGTCAGGAACAGTGACGTCACAGCCGATTCTTAACCCTTCTGCTGGGCCCGGGCGAACGTGAAACATTCGTTAGCTGGCGTCAATTCGGCGCTCATTAACTCATTTGCGAGTTCCTGCTATGTATTCAACTTTCCCGGTTACAACCCCATCCCCCCCCCCCCCCCCCTTCTCCAGACCTCTTTTATGCACTGATTCCTATACCTCCTTCCCTCCACTGTATCACGCCTCTCTTCCTTCCCTCCACTGTATCACCCTCTCTTCCTTCCCTCCACTGTATCACCCCTCTCTCCTTCCCTCCACTGTATCACCCCTCTCTTCCTTCCCTCCACTGTATCACCCCTCTCTTCCTTCCCTCCACTGTATCACCCCTCTCTTCCTTCACCTCCACTGTATCACCCCTCTCTTCCTTCCCTCCACTGTATCACCCCTCTCTTCCTTCACCTCCACTGTATCACCCCTCTCTTCCTTCCCTCCACTGTATCACCCCTCTCTTCCTTCACCTCCACTGTATCACCCTCTCTTCCTTCCCTCCACTGTATCACCCCTCTCTTCCTTCCCGTCACCCTCTTTTATGCACTGATATCCTTAATACCTTCCTGATCATTTTTTTTTTCCCTCCACTTATTCTCTTTCTTCCTCATTCGCATCATCCCCTTTCGTCCTCTTATCAGTCTCTCTTCCTCTACGTGTAGAGCTCCTTGTTCTGTATCACTGTATCAGCCCTTCTTGTGTACTGTACTGTAAGCACTCCTCTTTCGTTCAGCGTCGTGTATGAACTCCTTTTGTTCGTCACTGTATCGAAGCTCCTTCTTTCCTCCAGGTGTAATACCCTCTTTTTCGTCACTGTATGCTTCTTCTGAAGTAACCCTCCTTCTGTGTGCTCGACTGTGAGACAGCTCCTTTTCTCTGTGAATTGTCCGTTCCGTCCACAGGAAGCCCCCCTTGCTTCCTACTGTGATCAGGTCTTCGTCTCACTGTAAGCAGCCTCCTTGTTCTTTCCCGCATGTATGAAGCACTCCTTGTCTTCCGTCAGGTGATAAACCTTGTCTTCTGTCTCAGTGGTAAAACCCTTGTTCCTTCACCTCCGAGTTACCCTACCTCCTTCCGTCTCAGTGTGGAACACCCCTTTACTCTTCGTCGACGTGTAACCTGAAACTCCTTCTCATGTTCACCTCGTTCTGTGCAAGTATCACTTGTTCCTTGCTCATCTGCTTGAAGTGAAACTCATTTTATGGGAGTGTTGAATACTCACTTTTTCTTCTATTTGGAAGGAAAATCCTTTGTTGTAGTCTTGGTGTCGTACATGGAAACTCCTTGTTTGTGTGAGTGTGTGGAAGGAAGCTCCTTGTTCTGTGGTGAGGTGTGGGAATGGAAAACTCCTTGTTGTGTGGTGAGGTTGTGGGTGAAGGAAGCTCCTTGTTTGTGGTGAGGTGTGGGAAGGAAAACTCCTTGTTGTGTGGTGAGGTGTGGGAAGGAAACTCCTTGTTGTGTGGTGAGGTGTGGGAAGGAAGCTCCTTGTTGTGGTAAGGTGTGGGAAGGAAACTCCTTGTTTGTGGTGAGGTGTGGGAAGGAAACTCCTTTGTGTAGTGGTGAGGTGTGGGAAGGAAACTCCTTGTTGTGGTGGTGAGGTGTGGGAAGGAAGCTCCTTGTTCTGTGGTGAGGTGTGGGAAGGAAACTCCTTGTTGTGTGGGTGGAAGGGTGTGGGGGAAGGAAACTCCTTGTTCTGTGGTGAGTGTGGGAAGGAAACTCCTTGTTCTGTGTGAGGTGTGGGAAGGAACCTTGTTGTGTGTGAAGGTGTGGGAAGGAAACTCCTTGTTTGTGGTGAGGTGTGGGAAGGAAACTTGTTGTGTGGTGAGGTGTGGGAAGGAAACTCCTTGTTGTGTGGTGAGGTGTGGGAAGGAAACTCCTTGCTCTGTGATGAGGTGTGGGAAGGAAACTCCTTGTTCGTGTGTGAGGTGTGGGAAGGAAACTCCTTGTTGTGTGGTGAGGTGTGGAAGGACGCTCCTTGTTCTGTGTGAGGTGTGGAAGGAAACTCCTTGTTTTGATGAGGTGTGGGAAGGAAACTCCTTGTTGTGTGGTGAGGTGTGGGAAGGAAACTCCTTGTTGTGTGGTGAGGTGTGGGAAGGAACTCCTTGTTGTGTGGTGAGGTGTGGGAAGGAGCTCCTTGTTCTTGATGAGGTGTGGGAAGGAAACTCCTTGTTTGTGGTGAGGTGTGGGAAGGAAACTCCTTATTCTGTGGTGAGGTGTGGGAAGGAAACACCTTGTTGTGTGGTGAGGTGTGGGAAGGAAGCTCCTTGTTGTGTGGTGGAGGTGTGGGAAGGAAGCTCCTTGTTGTGGTGATGTGTGGTGAGGCTGTTCGTAAAAAGGAAGAAAATGTTGTGAGAGAGGGGAAACCGGGGTGGGAGGGAGGGAAGATGTCTCTGTTTTATTTGAAGGAAACTTGTTTTCATTTAAGAAGCTCCTGTTTTGATAGTGTGATAACTCTTGTTCTGTGTGATGTTTGATCAGGAAACTTTTTTTGTACGTTAAATGCCTTCCATTTCGTTTTAAGAAACTCCGTCCTGAATGTAAGAAACTCTGTTTGGAGGTCCCATTTGATGGTGATGTGCAAGGAACTCTTGTTTGGGTCATGTCTGAAGACGTCCATGCATCTGATTGGGTCTTGGAAGTAAATGCATTGTGTGTGGGGTCAAGCTCTTTTGTTTTGTGGTGTGAAGCATTTTGTTTGTGAGGTGGGAGGAAGTGTGAGGTGAGAGGGGAAAAGGGGAGGGAAGAACGTTCCGTGTATGATTGTATTGATCTCTTTTACTGTGTAGGGTAAAGACCTTGAGAAAGAAACACCTGGTATGTGCTTGCTGTTAAAAATGGACAAGGCACGAGGGGTGAGCCTCAATACATTCTGCTTCAGTTTCTATCAGATAGTTCATTACGAACGGCCTC
>CM031612.1:76833492-76835992 GCA_018398815.1 Conus ventricosus | reverse complement strand
TTTCATATTCTTTGTTATATTTTTGGTTGGAAAAGCATTTGTACAGTTAATTACATCTCGTCAGTGGAAGCGTCCGTACAGTCCATTACACACCGAGAAAACAGCATGACTACAGTTCGTTACACCATTCCTAGGAAGAAGAATTAATGAATTTACTGCTCGTTACACCTTCGTTAGGACAGGTGTACCATGGCCAAAAAGTTGATGAAGTCGGCAGAGTTAGCGGGTGGGAGGAGAGGGGGGGGGGGGGGGGAGTAAAAGGGGGGTGGGTGGGGGGAGATGAAATGAACGTAGCGCCTGAGGAGAGTGGATGGTGGCGGCAGAACTTATTATCGTTTAGCGAATGGTATGCACTCGCCAAAAATGTTGATGAGTGTGTGTGTGTGTGTGTGTGTGTTTGTGTGTGTGTGTGTGTGTGTGTGTGTGTGTGTGTGTGTGTGTGTGTGTGTGTGTGTGTGTTGCATGCGTGCGTGCGTGCGCGTCTGTGTGTGTGTGTGTGTGAAGGGGGGGGGGGGGGAGGGACGGAGGTAGGGCAGGGATGGGGGAAGAGAATGGAGTGATGCAGCAAAAGTAAGTCTTGCGAATCTGAGTACACAGTATACGTGAGCATAGGGAGAGGGGTGGATGGGGATGACAAGGGATAGGCGAAAGGGACGGTGAGGTAGAAAGGTATGTGGGGGGTAGGGAAGAGGGGAGAGTACTACATAATCCGCCTATCGTCTATAATGGTGGCATTTTGCTGAATATGATGTTTCTCTACCAGGAGTTTTGTTTCCCTTTTTCTTTTCTGATTTTTTTTTTCTTTCTTCTTACTTTCTTTTTCTTCTTTCTTCTTTTTGTGTGTGTTCCTTTCAGGTGGGGTTTTTTTTTTTCAATATTTGGAATTCGGTCAGAAATGAGGGGATCGGAAGAGGGTTAGAGCAGACCATAATCCGCGTAACGTCTACAGTATTTTGCTTGATATTTCTCTGTGCGGATTGTCGTTTCTCTTTTTCTTTTCTTTTTTCCTTTTTTTTTCTTTCTTCTGTCTTTCTTTTGTTGTTTATTTTTCTTTTCTTTCTTTCAGATCTTTTTTTTTTCTTTCCATTTTGGGAATTTGGGCAGAAATGGGAGATGGGTAGTCGGGTGGCTGGAATAAAGGTGGGGGAGGTAGGGGAAGGCGGACAGGGTGGGCGGACAGGGTGGGGGTGGCTGTAT
Organism: Conus ventricosus; assembly: GCA_018398815.1. Classification (NCBI taxonomy): domain Eukaryota; kingdom Metazoa; phylum Mollusca; class Gastropoda; order Neogastropoda; family Conidae; genus Conus; species Conus ventricosus. The sequence continues at coordinate 76,834,795 of CM031612.1, read as the reverse complement.
GTAGAATATGCGTCTCTCGGTATACAGATGAGTTCTGCAACAAGCAACCCTCGCCCCCCCCCCCCCACCCTTCCCTCTCTCTGCCAAATCTCTTACTCTTACGTAATGATTTTAATTTTTGAGCAGGTTGATGCCTTACAGCGCTTTCTTCTCGTCCCATTTTTTTTAACCCTTCACTGGCTGCATTATGGTGCCGGGGGATTCTTTTTTTCCCCTTTTTTCTTTGGCAATGACGGAGGTATTGTTAGCTTGTACTTATTTTTAAACCCCTTACTAATTTGTTCAAAACACACACACACACACACACACACACACACACACACACACACACACACACACACACACACACACACGCACGCACGCACGCACGCACGCACACACACCTACACACACACACACACACACACACACACACACACACAGAGAGAGAGAGAGAGAGAGAGAGAGAGAGAGAGAGAGAGAGAGAGGAGAGAGAGAGAGAGAGAGAGAGAGGATATTTGTTACCTTTCACCATTCTTTTCTTTACATACCCCCGTTCACCCTCCTCTCTGCTTCCCCCTCTTTCCCCTCCCTCCCCTTACCCATTCCTTTGTCCTCTCTAAAACCCCCCCCTCCTTACACCCACTCTTCCAGTGCATATACTTTTTTTTTGTTTTTGTTTAAACGTCGAAAGTTGCAAGTTATTAAGGAGGAAAAAAAACCTGCATAAAGAGTGCCTCTTCTCAACATCCTGTCAGCTTGAAGTGGGGGTAACTCAGTGTCTTTACTTCTCCTCCCCTCCCCTCCCCCCCCCCCAAATCCCTCTCACGCGCTCTCTTTCCTCATCTACCTGCCCCCTCACCACAGCTCCTCCACCCACCGGCCCACCCCCCCTCCCCCCTCCCCGTGCCTGTACACAGCTGATACGAAATGACTGGACTTTCCACTGTCCCCCCCCCCCCCCCCCCCCCCCCTCTCTCTGTCACCCCTCCTTTTTTTTCTCTCCCCTCCTCCCCCTCCCTAGCCACATTCTTCCCACCACCCCCCACCTCATACACACACCCCACACACACACACACACACCACACACACACACGCGCGGCGCGCGCGCGCGCGCGCAACGTACGCATGCTCGCACCACGCACGCACGCACGCATGCACCCCGCGCACGCACGCACACACACAAATACAACATACAAACACACACACAGCATCCCTCTCTCTCTCCTCTCTCTCTTCTCTCTCTCTCTCTCTCTCTCTCCTTTGTATCTGTCCCTGTCTCTGTCTGTCTGTCTACCTGCCTGCCTGCCTGCCTGCCCTGTCT
>CM031612.1:76790992-76815992 GCA_018398815.1 Conus ventricosus | reverse complement strand
GTATAAGTGTTGGTGGAAGTCAGTTTTGATTGATCAAGAGAGCTTCGTGTGTGTTGTCGGTAGCTTGTTATGAGCAGTGCTGGAGAAGGTGGAGATATAACCATCTTTCTTGCCCACAGACAGGCACAGACTCATATGCGTATGCGAGTGTACACACGCACACACGCGCGCGCACGCACGCGCGCATGCACACACACACACACACACACACACACACACACAGTCACCCCCCGCACACACACACCACGCGCGCGCGCGCGCGGGCGCACGGGCGCACGCACGCACGCATACACGCACGCACGCATCTGCGCTCACACACACACACACACACACACACACCTAATTATTGGGCTGTCCGTTGCTTTTTGTCTGACCGTACCATGCACTTTAGCCCCACAGTTCTCTCAGACATGTCCCTCCATGCGTTATCAGCCGCCAGGGGTCAGCGACACCAAAAGACAGTGGGTCCGTTAGTGCGAGCCGCCAGGGGTCAGCGACACCAAAGACAGTGGGTCCGTTAGTGCGAGCCGCCAGGGGTCAGCGACACAAAGACAGTGGGTCCGTAGTGCGAGCCGCCAGGGGTCAGCGACACCAAAGATAGTGGGTCCGTAGTGCGAGCCGCCAGGGGTCAGCAACACCAAAGATGTAGGTCCGTTAGTGCGAGCCGCCAGGGGTCAGCGACACCAAAGACAGTGCGTCCGTTAGTGCGAGCCGCCAGGGGTCAGCGACACCAAAGATAGTAGGTCCGTAGTGCGAGCCGCCAGGGGTCAGCGACACCAAAGATAGTAGGTCCGTAGTGCGAGCCGCCAGGGGTCAGCGACACCAAAGATAGTAGGTCCGTAGTGCGAGCCGCAAGGGGTCAGCGACACCAAAGATAGTAGGTCCGTAGTGCGAGCCGCCAGGGGTCAGCGACACCAAAGACAGTGCGTCCGTTAGTGCGAGCCGCCAGGGGTCAGCGACACCAAAGATAGTAGGTCCGTTGTGCGAGCCGCAGGGGTCAGCGACACCAAAGATAGTAGGTCCGTAGTGCGAGCCGCCAGGGGTCAGCGACACCAAAGATAGTAGGTCCGTAGTGCGAGCCGCCAGGGGTCAGCGACACCAAAGATAGTAGGTCGTAGTGCGAGCCGCCAGGGGTCAGCGACACCAAAGATAGTAGGTCCGTAGTGCGAGCCGCCAGGGGTCAGCGACACCAAGACAGTGTGTCCGTAGTGCGAGCGCAGGGGTCAGCGACACCAAAGATAGTAGGTCCGTAGTGCGAGCCGCCAGGGGTCAGCGACACCAAAGATAGTAGGTCCGTAGTGCGAGCCGCCAGGGGTCAGCGACACCAAAGACAGTAGGTCCGTAGTGCGAGCCGCCAGGGGTCAGCGACACCAAAGACAGTAGGTCCGTAGTGCGAGCCGTCTTTGGCCGACACCAGCTGCTTCCACACACCACTCTTCTCTTCCGCACTTTTCCTGCTTGTTTTTTCCTTTCCGGTCTCTGCCACCCCCCCCACCCCCCTCCCACCCCATGCCTTCATCTAGCTCTCTCCACTTCATTAATCGTCGCGTTTCTGTCAAGTGGTACTTTTCCCCCTAGCTTTTCCTATCGTGTTCTTTTCTTTCTTTCTTTTCTTGTTGTGTCTTATTTGTCTTTGTTTTTCCTGTCGTGGCTGACCTTTCCCCTACCTCTTCCTTTTTGCTACGTTTCTGTATTGTGTTCCGCTTTCCCTAGCTGTTCCTACTATTTCTGTCTTTTCCTCTGTGTCCTACTTTTCATGCATTTTTTTTGTAACGTGTTTTATGTTTTCCCTAGCTTTTCCTACAGCTGAACAACACATGAAACAGCAAAATGTAGTGCAGGCTGAACAAGAAATAAACAGCAAAATGTAGTGCAGGCTGAACAACTCATAAAACAGCAAAATGTAGTGCAGGCTGAACAGCTCATAAAACAGCGAAATGTAGTGCAGGCTGAACAGCTCATAAAACAGCAAAATGTAGTGCAGGCTGAACAAGAAATAAAACAGCAAAATGTAGTGCAGGCTGAACAAGAAATAAAACAGCAAAATGTAGTGCAGCTGAACAGCTCATAAACAGCGAATGTAATGCAGGCTGAACAAGAAATAAAACAGCAAAATGTAGTGCAGGCTGAACAGCTCATAAAACAGCAAAATGTAGTGCAGGCTGAACAGCTCATAAAACAGCAAAATGTAGTGCAGGCTGAACAAGAAATAAAACAGCGAAATGTAGTGCAGGCTGAACAGCTCATAAAACAGCAAAATGTAGTGCAGGCTGAACAAGAAATAAAACAGCAAAATGTAGTGCAGGCTGAACAAGAATAAAACAGCGAAATGTAGTGCAGGCTGAACAGCTCATGAAAAAGCAAAACCTAGTGCTTGTTAAATGTCTCACCTAGATACATGTCTTCAAATGTACGGCTGACTGCATGGCCGACATATAGATAAATGTAGTGAAATGTAGTGCAGTCTGAAAACTATAATGCAGATAACTGTAGCTTAAATCATTTGCTAAGAAAAAAGAAGAAAGCAAAAAGAAAGGGGGAAAAACCGCCAGCTAACCTGACCTCCCCGTTATGTCGAACTGTCAGTGTCAGTGTAGGCATGGCAACAGCTGAACGCTCCATCAACGCACAGGTAGAATTTACTGCCCATGAAGATTATCGCAGCAGGCCAGCTACGGCCGGAAACAGGAGCGGAATCACACCGACGGCTCTTTCCTCCAATCAGAAGCCGTTACTATTTTCGGCGCACTTGGGGCGGGGCGCGCAATGGGGGGGGGGGGGGGGGGGGGGGGGGGGGGGTGAAGAAGAGAGGATGTGAACGTTATTAGAAAAGACGTCTTCTCAACCCTCTTGCCCACAAGACAACATGTCATCTTGTTTCTATCGAAGATGAGGATTTGAAACGATAAGAAGCCGAACTGAAATAATTTTGTCCTTGTCTTCTATGTCTTTTAGTTTGAATACTGATGAGAGAGAGAAAGAGAGACAGACAGACAGACGTAGAAGAGAGAGAGAGAGAGAGAGAGAGAGAGAGAGACGAGAGGAGAGAGAGAGCAAGTGCGCGCGCGTGTGTTGGTGAGTGTGGGTGGTGGAGAGGACTGTTGGAATTCACAGGTTGACCGAATGTCCTGCTGTGTGTCCACATGTGAACATGTTGTAGTAACAGTGAAGGGCAACGTGGATGTGTGGTGATGTAAAGACAGCTGACCGAATGTCCTGCTGTGTGTCCACATGTGAACATGTTGTAGTAACAGTGAAGGGCAACGTGGATGTGTGGTGATGTAAAGACAGCTGACAGAACAACGGGAAGCGTTGCCAACGGGAAGAGAACTGGCCGAACACTTGCATACGACGTTACCGTGATCGAGCGCCATTCCTTTGGACTGTTCTTGAACGGCTCGTTTCTGATTTGTCACGACATAGCCATAGAAGTCGACATATCAGACCCAACGAAGGGACGGTGTTCGATCTCGATTCTGACTTAGGCCGCCAAAATGACCAATGTAAAAGAGTTTAAGGTCAAAGTCTTATAGCATAATGGCGTAGGGGCAGCGACGTATTAGAGTTTCGTCGTATGTGGAGCACGGCACAATGGAAAGCGCATCCACCCCTCTCCTTCCACGCCTTTACCTCTCTGATCTGAATCTGTCATGTGCACATTTACTGCGGGTGAACACAGAGAAAGCGCATCCACCCCTTCCTTCCACCGCCTTAACCCTCTCTGATCTGAATCTGTCATGTGCACATTTACTGCCGGGTGAACACAGAGAAAGCGCATCCACCCCTCTCCTTCACCGCCTTAACCCTCTCTGATACTGAACTGTCATGTCAGCACATTTATGCGGGTGAACACAGAAAAGCGCATCCACCCTCTCCATCACCGCTTTACCCCTCTGACTGAATCGTCATGGACACATTTACTGCGGGTGAACACAGAGAATTTTACACTGTGAAATCAGGTACACGAACGGCTGAACTAACGCCGTCAGTGCGCAAGCAAACGTTGTAACCAAAGACTGAACCAAAAGCCTGACAAACGCTGAACCAAACGCTGACCAAACGCTCTGACCAAACGCTGTAAACCAAACGCTTAGCCAAAGCTGTAACCAAAGCTCTAAGCCATTTATTTTTCGTACTTCAGACTGGAACCCCAAGAGGCAATGACGAAGGTGCTGTGCGGCGGAGCCCTTCCAGAGATCCATTGAGCTGTCTGCCTCGTCAAATGTGTGGCAGGCAAGGTCTCTTGCCCTTTAGCTTTTCATGTGTCGGGACAGTCCTGCAGAAGTGTTTCCACAGTCATTGGGGGCTGTTGCCGCATGGGCACCCTGAAGGACTGGCCAGTGTGTGAATCCTGTGGACATGTGGTTTGGTGCCCTGTCCTCTAGTCTCACAAGTCACCTTGGTCTGGTCTGGGGCTAGCTAGGTAGCACGCAACCTTCTGGTTGAAGTCTGGGTGCTGCTCAAGATCATCTTCTTTTCTTGCTTTTCCTTGATAATGCTTTTGGTTTCTTCAAAGGAGACTTCCTGCTCCAGTTGGGGCTGCAGTCTTCTTCCTCTGTCAAATGTCAACTTCGTCATTGCCATTTATATTGTAGTGTGAGGGTTATCCACTGGATGATGGTGTTCTCAGTGGACTGCGGCAGATATGTTCAGCTTCGTCATTGCCTTATATTGTAGTTGTGTGGGTATCCCTGGATGATGGTGTCTCAGTGGACTGCGGCAGAATGGTCACGGCTCTACAATTCAACTAGGGTCCTCCTGATCATATCAACGCAAGGAGGAGACCGTCATAATAGTTCACGTCGCAATCCATAGAACGCCCAAACGGGCTATATCAAGTCAGAACCCAGCAGTTATTTGAACCATTGCTTGGTAAGTTGAGTGTGTGGTCAAGTGGCACTGCGATCTGCTGAGGAAAAGTTATCTTCTATGTCAATACCCATTCCTGAGGTCGCATAGTCTAGGTGGTCTATACCTATCTCCACCTAAAAACTAATGTGTGTGTGTGTGGTGATGTGTGTGTGGTGTGTGTGTGTGTGGTGTGTGTGGTGTGCGTGCGCGCCATGAATCAAGATTTTTTTTAGTCTAATGCTTTTTTTTCTTCTCATTCTCATTATCATCATGTTCTTTTTCTTCTTCGTTTCCTTATTCTTGTTCTTCTTCCTCTACCTCTCCTTCTTCTTCACCCTTTTTCTAACGTTTTCTTAAAGATTGGTTCGAGTTTGAAAAATTATATATATACTGACTTCCATAAAAACGCGAAAATTGAAAGGCTATTTTTGGGTGAAAAGGGGTGAATATACAATATTGAACCATTGTGGCAAGTTGTTGGGTCCAAGACTCCGTGCAGTGAAAACATTGTGTGAGCAACACTCATTCGGCATTGGAGGGTCAACAAAAATGGCAACTGGTGCTGCTGTGAGGCCGTGCACACATGCAGAGCAAAGTTAACCAGCGACAAGTACGCAGGCATGCAGCCTTTATAAAGCCGCGCTACAAGGTTCAGATAACGACTTGCGTCTGAGCGCTACAGAGATGCCAAGACTACGAGCAGAGGAACGCAATCGTGCCCTAGCCATCTGGGAGGCTGGTGTGGATTGCAGGCAGGTCGCCAACATCTTTAACGTCAACATCTCAACCATCTATCGTCTGCAGCACCGCATGCGAGTCACTGGTACCACTGATGATCGTCCCCGGCCAGGCCGTCCTCGGGTCACCACACAAGAGAGGATCGCCATTTTGTTCGAACCCATCTGCGGGACAGGCGGCAAACAGCCGCTAACACTGCTCGACAGGTGCCTGGGAATCTCCAGCAACGAATCAGCTCAACACTGTGCGGCGGCGTCTTCAGGAGAACGGGCTGGCATGTAGTTGTCCTCACAGAGGTTCCGGTACTGACACCAAGACACCGGCAGGACAGGCTGCAGTGGGCACAAGCCCGAATCAACTGGCGTAGGCAGCAGTGGGGAGCATACTGTTCTCAGATGAGAGCCGTTTTTGTATTGACATGGCTGACGGTCATGTCAGAATATGGCGTCGACCTGGTGAACGCTATGCTGACTCCTGTGTGGTAGAGCGGAACCCCTGGGGAGGCCCGAACGTTATGATATGGGGTGCAATTGGCATTAACCACGCCATAGGACCAGTCATCTTTCAGAACATTGGTCTGGTCGCGGACAGGGTGTCAATGCACAGCGCTACATCCACCAGGTGCTCAGACCCCATGTCGTTCCTTTTTTTGCGCCAACACCCAAACTGGACATTCCAACAGGACAATGCAAGACCACACACAGCCAGGGCCACCCAGCAATTTCTTCAGCATAACAACGTCAGTGTGCTGCCCTGGCCAGCCTCAGTCCCGATTTAAACCCAATAGAACATTTTTGGGATGAACTTGGCAGACGGTTGGACCTCCCCTGCGTCCACGACAGCAACAGCGGCTCAACTTCACCAGGCCATCGTCCATGTGTGGGCTGGTGTGCCAAGGGGACGCATAAAACCACCTGGTCCACTCAATGAGCCGCAGGTGTCAAGCAGTTGTCCATGCAAATGGTGGCCACACACAGTATTAGGACTTCAAGCTGGTTTGTCACGTGACCTTGGATTTTTTCCACACAAAGACATATTGCTGATGACATTTTCACACATTACCGGTGTAATGAATCAAATCACATTGAATTCTCGCTTCCACTCTGTACAATTGTGACAATAAAATTCGCCCTAACCTTCAGTTTGTTTTGCTTTCGCGTTTTTTATGGAAGTCAGTATATATACTAAGTAACCCCAGCCACACGCATTCATTTTTGCCGTACAATCAGCACATCACGATACGTGACATTTCTCTTTCTTCACGGTACCTTTTAAACTGTATCCAAACAAACGTAGCCAGCGCGATGACGCTGCCCGCGCCAGACACAGCTACAAGTGTGATGTACAAAACACGCAGGAGGAAAAAGGAAAAAAAAAAAACAGCGCCGCACGTGCAAGACGTTTAGGCAGATGGCTGACAGATTTACAGACCACCAGTTTCAAAGTGTCAAACAGCCCCAACAGAACTCATTGCACGTAGGCACACGTCGACATACAGCAGAGGCCGGAGGTACGTAGGCCTTCCCTCGTCGCTTCCCGCCATGCCCGAAGGTCGGCTTGGTTCCAGTGTCAAGGTCATGGCAGATGGTATCCTCCAGGCCCATGAAAATGCCACGAGTCTTCCAACTGGCTGTATATCCGCAAACGCATGGACTTATATTGGCCTGGAGGACGGGTGGAGGGGGGCGGGAGGGGGGATGGAGGGACTGACGGTGGGGAAAGAGAGGTGGGATGAGGGCGATTACCCCAGGAACTCGGCTTTTAAGATGGGACTCACCACTACTGCTGTCCGTAAGGTGAGAGTGTACACAGACGGCTATCTACTCCTCTCACTTTCACCGTAATGGGTGGTAGCAAGGGTCAACGGACTGATACAGGAAGTAGAAAGTTGAATGCAGGAAACGTGGAACGTAAGCGACAAGGACATGGTTGGTATTCAGAGAGAGAGAGAGAGAGAGAGAGAGAGAATTGTATTATAGTGTATGGTACTGTGTTGTAATTTGTACATCGTTGTAACTATTTTTGGTAACAAATATTGGGTGTTTCTTCGCGGGAGAAAAAGTGAATGAAGGCAGCCATTTTGTTTTTCCTCTATGTGTTTTTACTCACCTTGCTAGTGGGGTTCTCTGTTGAATTTCACCAGGGACGACTCCGTGTTTTTTGCCAGGAGTTCCTTTACGTGCGCTAATTTCCTTGCTACACTCGAGATCTCAGCTTATCGTCTCATGCGGACAGACAGTTGAAACAGTCTCTCAAATCATTATTACGATCACGGTTTTTTTTTTCTCATGGAGTATATGTAAGGAAATCATTAACAATGGAGGGAAACAATTTATATATTACGATCACGGTCTTTTTTTTTTATCATGGAGTACATTTAAAGGAAATAGTTAACAGCGGAGGGAAACAATTTCAAATACGCAATTCTTCTTTAAAATGCAAAGCAAAGAGTTGTTTTCGGAGAAAATGGAGAAAAATGAGGTGAGAGAGGGCCGTGTATGTGTGTGCGTGTGTGTGTGTGTGTGTGGGGGGGGGGGGGGGGGGGGGTGGAGGGAGGGGCAAAAGGGAAGGAATGAAGGAGTCAGCCCTGCAGCTTTGCTGTATTGAACAGTAAACTTTTCAGTTCCAGCCTGTGAAATCCCTTGGATTTATTTCGTGTGCACGGTACCAACCCTCTCAAAACCTGACCGCCGCGGTCAGCGCAGCGTAAGCTGGGCATCTGCTACGTCTCCTTAGGTAGTGTTGCTCACAGCCCCCTCCCCCCCCCCCCCCCCCCCCCGCCACCCCCACCCCCCGACCGCTAAGGGCTGTCACCGCGTTGGGGCTATATCTCCAGCACGAAAGCCTCTTGCAAAGCGTTTTTTTTGTTTGTTGTTGGTAAGATAGTTATTGACTTGTGTACTGATTTTAGCTGTAACTGTTATGCTCTGCAGCCCCATGGCTCAGAAGATGGGGTGCAGCGTGTGATTATGGACATGTCCGCACGCCGTGACGCCTCCTTGAAACTGAAACTGAAACTCCTTGGCGAGATCCACTTCATACGTGCTAGGAACTCAAGCCCAGATGATGTGCCTCGAGCGTGTTATGTCTGTGACTCGGAGTGTCATGTAGGCCTACATCCGCTGGTCAAAGGGACGGTAAGCTGACTTTCAGCGAGAAAGAACCTGGGTGCTCTCCCCCCCCCCCCCCCCCCCCCCCCCCCCCCCCCCCCCCCCCCCCCCCCCCCCCCCCCCCCCCCGTGTGTGTGTGTGAAAACGAGCGGAACGGGCCGATCAACGTGAAAACGTTTATCAGGAAATCAAAGTAAGGCGATGTGCACAGGGGCGTGATTTACGCCCCGCGGGTAATAGCCTCAATCCCTGCCCCACGTGCGTGGTGACGTCCAGGCAGGTGGCTGACAGATTTATACACCGCCGCTCTCCAAGTGTCAAACAACCCAACAGAAAGCATCACGTAGACGCTGAACAGACCGAACAAAGCCAGAGGCCAAGGAGGTCCGCTCCAAACCTCAAGGTCGGACAACTCGCTCCCCAGAACACTTCGTGAAACTCCAGACCTCCAGCACCACAACTAGCCCTGGAAGACGCGGTGCAGCGCCAGTGCCAAGTTCATTCCAGACGTCACTCATCCGTCTCCCACCAGAATGCCAGATCTTCCAACTGGCTCTGTTCGCATTTATAAATACAAACACGTCGGCTTGAATTGGTCTGGGGTGGTGGGTGATATAGCACTGAGCGCTGTCCAGAATTATTCCCTTCAGCAGCACCCTGGGCAGCAGAGACATCGCAGAGTGTACTGGACTCTCTCTCTCTCTCTTCTCTCTCTCTCTCATGGCGTTCGCCCGTACTCCGCTGTGACGTCATGGCTGAGAACAAACACACGTGTTTTAGGAAGTGAAGGCTTGGTCGAGTGGAGAGTGGAGAAAGGGTGTTGTAAAGGAATTCGAACAGAGAGAGAGAGAGAGAGAGACTGTCGTCCTTGTTCGCCTGTATTGAGGAACAGAAGTCTAGGACACTTCATCAAGTGTTCTCTGTATCTTTCCAGCGCTCAAACGTCGCAAGGCTGTTCCTGGGTCCGTTGTCTTTGCACACGCATCTTTCTGTCCTTCCGAGTCTCTCTGTGTGTTTTACTTGGCTCAGACGGGGGGGGGGGGGGGGGGGGGGGGGGGGGGGGGGGGGGGGGGGGGGGGGGGGGGGGGGAGGGTCTCCCAGTCAGTCACACGTTCCCAGGGCACATTCCGCTGGTCTCGGCCAAAAGAAGATGCCATGCCACTGTCGCTGCCCTGTCCGCCGCCCGTTCTGACTATACACGTGTTAGATCGTTCTGTGGGATGTGGGTGTGAAGTTAGATAGGGCCGTCTCCTCCCCACTACACGCTCCTGGGGTACTGGCTATGTCCCGCTGCAGAATCGCATTCCGTGGAGTCTCTCCACTCTGTCTGTCCCTCTGTCTGTCTGCCTGTCTGTCTGTCTCTCTCTTTCATGAGAGGGTCGTTTGAAGAAAAGAAAAAAAAAAAAAAAAAGAAAAGAAAAGGAAGAAAAAAAAGCTTGTACTTGCGTGTCTGCTGCACATGGATATCGAGTCCCAACGTTAAAAAAATTGTCGGTTTTTTGCGCGCACGCGGTGTGTGTGTGTTGGTGTGTGTGGTTTTGGGGTGTTTTTGGTGTGTGTGGTGTGTGTGTGTAAGTATAGTGGCCTGTACTTTTTTTACGTCTTTCATAAAATCGGGACTAAAAGAGGAGAGAGAGGAGGAGAGGGAGAGAGAGAGGGGAGAGAGAGAGAGAGAGAGTGTGTGTTTTTTGGGGTGTGTGTGTGTGTGTGTGTGTGTGTGTGTGTGTTTACATGCGTGTGTACGCACGTGGTGCGTGCATGTTTTTTTGGCAGGTGTGGGATGTGTGCAAAAGATACATTGCTTGTTTGTGTGGGGTGTTGTGTTGTGGGGTGTGTGGTGTAGGGGGGGAGGGGGTGTGGGGGGGGGGGGGGGGGGGGGGAGGAGGCCGTGGAGGGGTTAAAAACCTTCCCCCTTTTTGACTGTCAGGCTGTTATAGCACGGGTGTAACTTAAAAATTCCAGAAATTCCACCGCCGTTGAGGGACAAGTGAACCTCCGACCTACGCCCCTCCTCACCCCCCCTTTTCTCCCCCCCCCTTCCCCTTATCCTATCCCCACCTCCCCTCCTCCCCCCCCCCAAACTCCTAAATGGGAAGCCGCAGAAGGGAAAGAATTTTTGGTGGGGAAAAACCTGCAAAATGAGGGAAAAAGAAATTTTGATTGCTAGGTTGGAAAAAAAGGTGAATGCCCCCGGCCAACCACCCCCCTTCCCTCCCCACCTCCCCCCCCCACCCCGCCCCCCCACGCCCTTACTCCCTTCATCTCTCTCGCCCCCCCCACCCTCCCCACCCCTCATTCCCCCAACCCGGAAAATTCTCCGATCGGGACGGAAAAGAGGAGGGGAGTAACGGGGAAGACGTTTCAAAAACAGACAAAACTGCGACCATCTATCTAGAGGGGGGGGGGGGGGGGGGGGTGGGGGGGAGTTTGTTTTGTTTGTTTGGGGGTGTTGTGGTGTGCGCGCGGCGCGCGCGCTGTGTGTGTGGATTGTGTTGGGTGGTGTGTGTGTGTGTGTGTGGTGTGTGTTGTGTTGCGTGGGTGTGTTTGTGTGTGTTGTGTGTGTGGTGGTGTGGTGTGTGTGTGTGTGTGGGGGGGGGGGGGGGAGGGGTCGCGTGCGTGCGTGTGTATGTGTGTGTGTATGCGTGTGAAGGAGAGAGACTTGTGTGTGAAGGGGGGAGAGAGACACAGAGGGAGAAAGAGGAAGTGTGTGTATGAGTGAGTGTTTGTGTGTGTGTGAACGGGGGGGGAGGAGAGAGAGAGAGAGAGAGAGAGAGAGGACGATGAGAGAGAGAGAGAGTAGAGAGAGGAGTGTGTGTGATGTGTGGTGTGTGTGTGTGTGTGTGTGTGTGGTGTGTGTGTGTGTGTGCGTGCGTGCGTGCGTGCGTGCGTGCGCGCGCGGCGCGCGCGCGCGCTTTTGGTGTGGGTGGGTGTGTGTGTGTGTGTGTGTGTGTGTGTGTGTGTGTGAATATGTTTGAGCGCACGCGCGCTTGTGTGTGTGTGTGTGTGTGTGTGTGTGTGTGTGTGTGTGTGTGTGGTGTGTGTGTGTGTGTGCGTGTGTGTTGTGGGGGGGGGGGGGGGGCGTGCGTGTGTGTGTGTGTATGTGTCTGTGTATGCGTGTAAAGGAGAGAGGACTGTGTGTGAAGGGGGGAGAGGACACAGAGGGAGAAAGAGAGAGTGTGTGTATGAGTGAGTGTTTGTGTGTTTGTGAACGGGGGGAGAGAGAGAGGGGAGAGAGAGAGAGGAGGAGAGAGAGAGAGAGAGAGAGAGAGAGTGTGTGTGTGTGAGTGTGTGTGTATGTGCGTGCGCGCGCGCGCGCGCGCGCGTGTGTGTGTGTGTGTGGTGTTGTGTAAGGGATAGGAGTGGGCGGCAAGGACGGGGGGGGGGGGGGGGGGGGGGGGATCTTTTGTTGGTGAGACACCTCAATTTGTTGGTAAGACACCTCAATTTGTTGGTAAGACACCTCAGTTTCGTACGCCAGAGATGTGTGTAAGAGTGCCATGATCGGCATAACTAGCTATCGTCTGAAATTTATTGTTCGAAATTGCACACCACCACCACTACCACCACCACCCTCCCGCCTTTCCGTCCGCTGATCTGCTCTTCAAAAGCACATGATTTCTGACTCCACAGACACACAGTGAAAGCTGTTTGGATTGTTGGGGAAAACCTGTCTGGATGGGTTGAATGAAAATGTGATGAGAACAAATTTCAAAAGTGTTTGAATAACTCGCCAAGCAACTTCCACAAAGGAATCGCAAGACGAAACTCGACGCGTTTCGACCTCTTAAGTCTTCTTCTTAGGTGAAGAGAACAGTTTGTCGCAGACTTCAGGTAAGGAAGAGGTTTATTAGACAGACTTTTTAAAAAAGCGTGAAGGCTGCAACAATGGAATTCGACAGAATAATCCAGTTTCCCAAAGAAAAAGAATGGAATTCGACAGAATAATCCAGTTTCAAAGAAAAAGAATGGAATTCGACAGAATAATCCAGTTTACAAAAGAAAAAGAATGGAATTCGACAGAATAATCCAGTTTCCAAAAGAAAAAGAATAGAATTCGACAGAATAGTCCAGTTTCCAAAGAAAAGAATGGAATTCGACAGAATAGTCCAGTTTCCAAAAGAAAAAGAAGTGTTGGTTTTCGCTTCGTGACGCATGTACAGCCGACAGGGCTGTCATCAGGAGCAGTCCCCCATTGTTAAAGGTATGATGCATGGGAGAGAGAGAGAGTGAGAGAGAGAGAGGAGAGAGAGAGAGAGAGAGAGAGAGAGAGAGAGAGAAGAGAGAATATTGGTACGAAATTCAACTATAACACACACACACACACACACACACACACCACACACACACACACCACACACACACACACACAGAGAACTCGGAACTCAGAGAGAGAGAGAGAGAATATTAGTACGAAATTCAACTATAAACAGAGAGAGAGAGAGAGAGTGAGAGAGAGAGGAGAGAGAGAGAGAGAGAGAGAGAGAGAGACAGACAGACAGACAGACAGACAGACAGAGAAAAGAGAAGAGAGAGACAGACAGACAGACACAGAGACAGACAGACAGACAGAGAGAGAGAGAAAGAGAGAGAGAGTGACACGGACGACAGACAGACAGACAGAGAGGAGAGAGAGAGAGAGAGAGAGAGAGAGAGAGAGAGGAGAGAGGAGGAGGAGAGAGAGAGGAGAGAGAGAGATGAAATTCAACAATACAAAAATTCAACAATAACGAATGATAATTGATTATATTACCAGTCCTTCATACTTGGTTGAAGTCTTCATTGGACGTCAGCATGTGATTTTCTGCTAAAATTAAAATATATGACAAAGCTGCCCAGGAGAGAAGTGACCCTTGAGACTGCCCAGGAGAGAAGTGACCGGTAATGCTGAATTTTGGCCACATGTTCATGAAAGCTGCCATTCGTGAGAAATCCTACCCAGATGAAGATGTTTCATTCTTGTTGATAATCATTTTTGTGCTCACAGTTCTTATAGAACAGGGGAGTACTTTACAATGGGACCGAAGAAATGCTGTCTTTGTCTGTCTGTCTGTCTGTCTGTCTGTTCTGTCTGTCTGTCCATGGTCAAAATGTGTTCCACTCGCTCCAGACAAAACTACTAGGCCGATCTTTCTGAAAATTTGTAGGTATGTTCATTATGGGTCACGGATGATGCTCGATGTTTTATTTTACCGTCATAGCCGTTACTAACGGCTATAGCGGCCCATAACGGTTATCTTCTTATGGAAAGTCTCGGAACGTACTTGGTCGATCTTTCTGAAATTTGTAAATATATTCATTATGGGTCACAGATGATGGCCGATGTTTACCAGAATTGCCGTTACTAACGGCTATAACGGCCCCAAATGGTTTTTCCTCTTTACGGAATATCTCACGGGTATTCAAGATAAACTGGGAGTACGTTTCTGTGCTTTGCATCTTCTTGTCGTTGTGGTGGCCTGTGACCTGAACTTTCCTGATGTTGTGGCGTAGGGCCTGCACGGCCGGAGTTTGGGTTGTAGGAAAGGAGGGGGTTGAGTAGGAGGGGAGGGGGGAGGGAGGGGGGAAGGGGGAGTGGAATAAACCGATGTGTCAGAACAGAAAGTCCAATAAAACTCCGCCATGGCATGGGGGGCCACCCGTGTCAGGCAGCGGCATTTTAATTGTTGATCAAATCTGGGCCACTTCACCCCGACCCACGCGTCCTCTTCTTGTGTGTGTGTGTGTGTGTGTGTGTGTGTGTGTGTGTGTGGTGTGTGTGTGTGTGTGTATACGTGTGTGTGTGTGTGTGTGTGTGTGCGTGTGTGTGTGTGTGTGTGTGTGTGTGTGTGTGTGTGTGTGTGTGTGTGTGTGGTGGTGTGTGTGCGTGTGTGTGTGTGTGTGTGTGTGTGTGCATGTGTGTGTGTGTGGTGTGTGTGTGATGTGTGTGTATGTATGCGTGCGTGCGTATGTCTCTCTGTGTGTGTGTGTGTGTGTGTGGTGTGTGTGTGTGTGTTGCGTGTGCGCGTGTGTCTGTGTGCGTGTGCGTGTGTATGTGTGTGTGTGTGTGCGCGCGTGCGTGCGTGCGTGCGTGCGTATGTCCGTGTGTGTGTGTGTGTGTGTGTGTGTGTGTGTGTGTGTGTGTGTGTGTGTGTGTGTGTGTGCGTGCGTGCGTGCGCGCGCGTGCGTGTGTGCGTATGTCCGTGTGTGTGTGTGTGTGTGTGTACCTACCGCAGACAACTAAAGCCATGACGTGGTGAGGTGCAACGTCCTCTCAGTCTTGGGCTCTTTGAGCAAGTTGTTCACAGACCGACGCCGACCAGTCGTGACATTAACAGTGAAGGTGTTCTTGGAGGTGAAGGTGTGGGGCGGGGGAAGAGGGGTGGGGAGGGGGGGGGGGGGGGGGCATGGGGGATGGCGAATGGAGGTAAGACACTGTAATTGAGAGCGATTCGTGATACGCTTTTACACTTCATTCCCAGTCGCTGATTCTTTCCCTATCCCTTCTGACCCCACCGCTTTCTTTCTTCCCTCCTGACCTACCCCCCCCTCCCCTTCCCCCCCCCCCCCCCCCCACCCCAGTTCCTTCAGCATCTTTGAGTTCCAGGTTTGTCGAGGAATACCGAGGGCGGCAGAGGAAGGATGGGTTTCAGACTAACTCCAGAAGAATCCAGACGTCTCGATGCTTCAGGTGGGGAGTTGGAAGGGGAGGGGGAGGAGGGGGGGGGGGGGGGAGGAGGGGCCGAGACAAACAACAGAGTGCCGTTTGAAAAAACAAAATGATGCTTAGTGTACAACATAGTGTTGTTAAAATAACAAAATGATGCTTAGTGTACAACCAAGTGTTGTTAAAATAACAAAATGATGCTTAGTGTACAACAAAGTCTTGTTAAAATAACAAAATGACGCTTAGTGTACAACCAAGTATTGTTATAATAACAAAATGACGCTTAGTGTACAACAAAGTATTGTTCAACAGCTTCTAATTCGCAGTACACGACCCAAAAACACAATACAGTTTAAAGGTATGCAAGGCACTGTATGCAACGCGCAACGAGGTACGGTTTTAGCGGCGTTTGATGCACAGTTCACAGCACACAGCAAAGTCTGGAAGCATTTAACGCACAGTATACAACACACACACAGCGTGCAGTTTAACGGCGTCTGATGCTTGCTGATATGCAACACTTAAAGCAGTTTACTCTAATACACAGCACACGACACACAGCGAAGTGATTTGAACGCCATTCAACACGCAATGTGCAACACATAAGAAGTACAGCTTAAGAGTTGATTCACAGTTCATAACACATGAGAAAGTGCATTTAAACAACACCAATGCACAGCGCAGAGCACGCAGTTTAACGGCATTTGATTCTCTCCACGTGACAAATCAGAAACTGCAGTTACCAATGTTTAATTCACAACAGACCACATGGGTCTGTAGTCACAGGGTTACAGCACTTGGCTTCGTAGCTGACTGTCACAACAGACACATGGGCCTGTAGTCATAGGGTTACAGCGCTTGGCTTCGTAGCTGACTGTCACAACAGACCACGGTATTTGGAAAAAAAGTCACAGGAAAAAGAGAGTCACTGGAAAAAACGTCACACAAAAGAAACACTACTACGTGTAACACAGGGGTAACATCCCATTTGGTCTACTCCCATTTCGTCTACTCCCATTTCGTCTACTAGACCAAATGGGAAGTAACCACATGCTCAGACGAAATAAATAGTTGTTGACTTGAACTGGATTTGACTTGGCTTTGTTTGACCTGATTGTGACTTATTTTCCTGTGACTTTTTTTCCTACTCAATTTTGTGACTTTTTTTCTGTGACTTTTTCTCCTGTGACTTTTTTTCCTACATTCCAGACCCCATGGGTCTGTAGTCATAGGGTTACAGCGCTTGGCTTCATAGCTATCACAAAGACCACATGGGTCTGTAGTCACAGGGTTACAGCGCTTGGCTTCATAGCTATCACAACAGACCACATGGGTCTGTAGTCATAGGGTGCTTGGCTTCGTAGCTGACTGTCACAACAGACCACATGGGCCTGTAGTCATAGGGTGCTTGGCTTCGTAGCTGACTGTCACAACAGACCACATGGGCCTGTAGTCATAGGGTGCTTGGCTTCGTAGCTGACTGTCACAACAGACCACATGAGCCTGTAGTCATAGGGTGCTTGGCTTCGTAGCTGACTGTCACAACAGACCACATGGGCCTGTAGTCATAGGGTGCTTGGCTTCGTAGCTGTCACAACAGACCACATGGGCCTGTAGTCATAGGGTTACAGCGCTTGGCTTCGTAGCTGACTATCGTGAGGTCGAACCTGCTCGTGGGGTCGGTTTTAAAAACCCCTCTGTGTCCAACCAACAGTCGATGGATACATGATTCAGTCCAGAGAAAGTTAAGGCAACGGAAGGAGGGGAATGGGCGTTGCCTCCCATAATGCCATGCCATAGACATGGTAAAATTGGAACAATTCACTGTCCCTGTGGCCATTTGACGTTTAAGCATTTTTAATGACCACAGACAAGAAGATGCAGTTTATCGGCGCTTTGTTCATACACGCAACAAACAACAAAGTGCAGTTTAATGATCGGTGAATCGCTTTCACCTGACTCGGACAGCAAATAGAAAAAAAAAAGAGCGAAACCGGCCCTCGGTCCCTCCGTAGGCACAGTTATCAGGACGGCATAAATGCCAGATGACAGTCTGAGAATGGGCTCAGAGAGTTCTCAAACACCGCGGGACTTTCATCTTCTTGTTTCCTTGGAGGATAAACCTAAATTAAAATCAACAGAGGGGACGGCGCCTTGGCTTAAGGCTGTGTCAGACCAATTGACATGGGCTAGAACACCAAGGCTACATCAAAATGTTGTTATGTTCAGCATAGTTATGTGGGGATTGTCTTCAGTCGTGACAAGCTCCTAGCATAACATTATCAGTCACCCAAATCCCCCGAAGTCGGAGTGTGGCCGCCCATGTGGCGGGGTAATCAAAAACGGTCATACACGTAATGTTCTCATCCCTAGCTGATGCATTTGTATCATAGTGTTCAAGTGCTTCGGCTGTTGGTGATGATCCCTGGAGTCTTTTAGCAGGGTACGACAACAGCAACAACAACAACAACAGAGGGGACATCTGAAGTGACGAATTATGGTTGAGAGACACGTGCAGACTACGGCCATCTGAAATCAAAGTCAAACTAGCGGCCAGCCTGACCGAACAGTATCAATGATCATAACACAGAACAATGTAAAACACAACGATCAAAACAAGACAGTATTGTTCATCACGACACAGATCAATGTAGAAGATGCTGAACACGAGATAGTATAACACGTCATACATAACAGCACAATGGAGAATATAATGAAAAGTACAAATGAGGACCATTCATCACAACACAGAACATTATAAACAGTGCAGAACACAACGAACACGGCAAGTGAGTGTTGCTCATCATAACACAGAGCAATGCAGCAGAGCACACTATAATGAACAAGACGAACGGGCAGTTACCCGTCATAATGGAGTACAACGGAACTCAAAATGTACCATATACAAGTACGGATCTTAGTTTTTCGGTCTTGTTATCACTCATAGAAACAGGGATCGTTTGCTAATCTCATCGGCTGAAAATGAGCAAGGCTTTGATTGTCATTTATTGACATTTGTTTGTGTACTCATGTTGTTAGCGTATGTTGGTATCAGTGAAATTGGGAGAAAGGAAGGAAGAAAGAAACAAAAATGCAACAAACATTTGAAAAGGATGTGGCAATGGATTGACAGAAGATGCCTCTCTCTCTCTCTCTCTCTCTCTCTCTCTCTCTCTCTCTCTCTCTCTCTCTCTCTCTCTCTCTCTCTCTCTCTCTCTTCTGTGTGTGTGTGTGTGTGTTGTGTGGGGTGTGTGTGTGTGTGTATGTGTGTGTGTGTGTGTGTGTGTGTGTGTGTGTGTGTTTCTCTGTGTGTGTGTATGTGTGTGTGTGTGTGTGTGTGTGTGTGTGTGTGTGTGTGTGTGTGTGTGTGTGTGTGTGTGTACTTCTCTGTCTGTCTGTCTCTCTCTCTCATATGAGACTGACTCTCTCTCTCTCTCTCTCTCTCTCTCTCTTCTCTCTTTATTTATATATATATATATATATATATATATATCAGTCTCTCTCTCTCTCTCTCTCTCTCTCTCTCTCTCTC
Source organism: Conus ventricosus (assembly GCA_018398815.1). Classification (NCBI taxonomy): domain Eukaryota; kingdom Metazoa; phylum Mollusca; class Gastropoda; order Neogastropoda; family Conidae; genus Conus; species Conus ventricosus. Next base: position 76,797,118 of record CM031612.1, on the reverse strand, counting down.
ACACACACACACACACACACACACACACACACACACACACACACACACACACACACGCGCGCGCGCGCGCATCAGGTTCTTTTCTTCCCTCTGCCCAGTAGTCCCTGGTTTGCCCCCTTTTTGATCCACCCCTTCCGCTCCTCCTTCGCCATCTCTAGCTCCGTGTTGTGTGTGTGTGTGTGGTGTGGTGTGTGTTGTGTGTGTGTGTGTGTGTGGTGTGGTTGTTGTGTGTGTGTGTGTGTGTGTGTGTGTGGTGTTGTGTGTGTGTGTGGGTGTGTGTGTTTCGTGTCGCGCGTGCTTCTGCTTGTGTGTGTTTGTGTGTTGTGTGTTGTTTGTGTTGTGATGTTTGTTTGTATGTGCCGCGCTTGCTTGCTTCTTGTGTGTGTTGTGTTTGAGACGATTGGTGCGTGGTCCACCGCCTGCGCGCGCGCATTGTCGGGTGTGTCGTGGTTTTGTTTCCTTGTCCGTGTGTGTGTGCCCTGTTTGTCGTATTTGCGGCTTGCTTGCGTGCTGTGTAGCTGGGTGCGCGTGGTATTAACATGCGGGTGTCAAGCCCTAGTGCCTGCCCCCCCTCCCCTACGTCCACGCTCCTCACCTGCGTATGGTTGAAGCACTGGTGTTTGAACTTAGCGTTGTGATGCTATGTGCCTTGTGGCCTTCCTTCATTCCGCTCCGTGCTGCGTTTCTCGTCCATGGATTGCCGTGCCGTCAGCCGTATTGTCAGGCCATGACTAGATGCACTATCTCGCAGCTGTTGAACCTGTGTGTGTGGTGGATGATGATATTCGACGCGCTGTGAACCAGTGTAAGGTGGCACATCAACAGGGTCAAGCTGAACCAGCGCCCCCCCCTACAGCACTCTACAGCAGCGAATGATCCAGTGTGACGGTGATTGACTTCTTGCAGCGAATGTACATGTTGATGGTCAGTTCAGACTGCACATCGCAATGAACCGTTCCAATGCATGACTACTACAGCAGTAATAAACAGCGCATGACAGTAGACTATCTACAGCAGCAATGAACCAGTGTGATGACAGATAGACTATCTAACAGCAATGAACCAGTAATGACAGATGATTGACTATTACAGCAGCAATGAACCAGTGTGATGACAATAGACTATTACAGCAGCAATGAACAGTTGTGGATAATCTACAGCAGCAATGAACCAGTGTGATGACAGATAGACTATTACAGCAGCAATGAACCAGTGTGAGACAGAAGACTATCTACAGCAGCAATGAACCAGTTTGACAATAGACTTCTACAGCAGCAATAACCAGTGTGATGACAGATAACTATCTAGCAGACAATGAACCAGTGTGTACAGATAGCTATTACAGCAGCAATGAACCAGTGTGATACATAGATATACTACAGGCTGAATGACCAGTGTGATGACAGATTACTATCTACAGCAGCAATAACCAGTGTTGAACAGTAGTATCTACAGCAGCAATGAACCAGTGTGATGACAGATGACTAATGTGCAGCATGAACCTGTGTATGACAGATAGACTATCTAGCAGCAATGAACCAGTGTAATGGACAAGTGTCAGTACGGTGGGGGGGATAATCCGGGTAATGGGGAAAAAGACCCGATAGGGGGAGGGGGGGGGGGGGGGGTGGGGGGGGGGAGGGGGGGGGGGTGAGAGGGGGGGGGGGTGCTCTTGATGCAGTGAAAACTGTTAACAAGAGGAGGGAATCCAGTTTTTAATTAAAAATGTCAGAACGCGGGTGATCCGGTGTCATGAGCTCTCTCTCTTCCCCTCTTCTGTCTGTCTCTCTGTCTGTCTGTCTGTCTGGTCTCTCTGTCTGTTGTCTGTCTGTCTCTCTGTCTGTCTGCCTCTGTCTGTCTGTCTGTCTCTGTCTGTCTGTCTGTCCTGTCTGTCTGCTCTCTGTCTGTCTGTCTGTCTCTCTGTCTGTCTGTCTGTCTGCCTCTGTCTGTCTGTCTGTCTCTCTGTCTGTCTGTCTGTCTCTCTGTCTTCTGTCTGTTGTCTCTCTGTCTGTCTGTCTGTCTGTCTGCTGTCTCCTCTGTCTGTCTTGTCCTCTGTCTGTCTGTCTGTCTGTCTGTCTCTCTGTCTGTCTGTCTGTCTCTCTGTCTGTCTGTCTGTCTGTCTGTCTGTCTCTCTGTCTGTCTGTCTGTCTGTCTCTGTCTGTCTGTCTGTCTCTCTGTCTTTCTGTCTGTCTGTCTGTCTCTCAGATTTCACCTTGCAGCGGCTTTCGAAAAAGCACAGGAAGCCCAAGCACGTGATGCATGTTGTCAGCCGTGGAACTTGACTGCTCCCTGCAAGGTCAGACAGCTGACAGTCGGGTCCCCCCCTCCCTCCCCCCCCCTTTCCTCCCCCAACACACACACACACACACACACACCACACCACACACACACCACACACACACACACACACACACACACACCACATTCCCGTGACACTCTACCCCTGTCAAATGGGGTCCCGCTTCTGTTCAGTCACCATGTCGTTTTCCCTACTTTCCCTGCGTGTGGCGTGTTCACCTCTTCTTTCTTTCTTCCCATTCTTGTGACTCGATACATTTTTCAGCTAGAATTTCAATTCCTACTTTTAATTAAAAGTATTTGTCAGGACCAGCCGCCGTGGCGAAGTGGTTAGCGTCGCGGACTCCCGGCTGGGAGGTCGTGGGTTCGAATCCCATCAGAGTCATGTGGGTTTTTCTGCCCCGACCGGCTCCTACCCAGAGTTGAGTTTGCTGCGGACTCAGTTGGGAAGACTGGGACCACACAGTCGAGTTTCATCCACTTAATGGATGCGCTTCTGAGAGTGTTGCTCAAATTTCCTGACACAACACTGCAGGTGCCTGTATCTCTCGGGCCTGGTTGACGCCAGGATATATTATGAAAGGAAGCGTTAGAGTACAGCCCTGTCATGTAGTCTCAGACCGAAATGGAAATCCGTAGCATCATCTTAATCATCCTCATTCCCATTGATCAGCATTAAAAAAAAAAATGTCTCAAATTCTGTGGCCCTTCATGCCCTGCTCTCATGGTGACCTCAGTTTCGATGTCCTCTCCGCGTTTGTGGCCTGGTTTGCTTCCGTCGGGTGTCACCGGTATCGGCGAGTCCATGGGGACTGTCGTTGGACGGACGTGGTGGCGTCCTCCGGAGGGAGAGCTCACTCACCCCGGCTCCGTGACTAAGCAATTATTGTCGTCAGTAGGGGGCTTAGTAGGTGGTGTCCTGCGTATGTTAGATCAGAACAGGCGCCACTGAACACCCCCGAAGTGACTCGGCAGCAGTGCAGTGTCTCCTCCGGTGGGTTGCCTCATGACGATTTGACATTGACTGCTCCCTGTGGATTGCTGGTGGGGGGCTGCGGCGGGGCTGACCGGGCTGTGGCTGTGGATGGGGTTCGGAATGAGCGGCGTGGGTGCACTGCCTCTGAGGTAGAGCAGAGGTTGGGGACAGCAAAAAAAAAAAAAAAAAGTATTTGTCAGCCATCAGTACTGTTACTTATGATTGTTTTTTAATTTACATGAGGCGTTCAACACTGCTGACTTTTCCCACCAACTTTAATTTCACTTGTCGTTCAGCCGCCACTACTTTTTGTTTCATGTGTCATTTACTCACCACTTTTTTCCCTCCACGTTTGATATAACTGGTCGTTCAGACCTCTCAACTTTGTCCTGCATATATCCTTTTCCCCCACTAATTTTCTCTACTTTTTAACTCTTACATGTCGTTTCATCAGACATCTCTACTTTGTCCTGCATATATCTTCTTCCGCCACTACTTTTCTCTACCTTTTAACTAGCAGTTGTCGTTCAGACATTGTACTTTGCCCTGCATATATCTTTTTCCGCCACAACTTTTCTGTACTTTTAAACTGTTACATGTTTTTTCAGCCAACAAATACTTTTTTTCTTTCATGTTCATCGAATCACCACTTTTTCTACATGTGTTACTTAACCACCAGTACTGTATTTTTACATGTGTCGTTCAAACACATCTACTTTTTCTTACTTTTTTCCTCCGTGTGTCGTTCAGCCGTCACTTTTCCTCCATGTGTCCTTCGACAATCACTACTTCTTCCTGCATGTGTCATTCAACCACACTACTTCTTCCTGCATGTGTCATTCAACCACCACTACTTCTTCCTGCATGTGTCATTCAACCACCACTACTTCTTCCTGCATGTGTCATTCAAACCCACTACTCTTCCTGCATGTGTCATTACCACCACTACTTCTCCTGCATGTGTCATTCAAACCACCACTCTTCTTCCTACATGTGTCATTCAACCACCACTACTTTTCTGCATGTGTCATTCAACCACCACTACTTTTGTTTACATGTGTCATTCAACCACCACTACTTCTTCCTACATGTGTCATTCAACCACCCTACTTCTTCCTGCATGTCATTCAACCACCACTACTTTTGTTTACATGTGTCATTCAACCACCACTATTTTACCTACATGTGTCATTCAACCAACACTGCTTTTCTACATGTGTCATTCAACCACCATTACTTTTCCTACATATGTATTCAACCACCACTACTTTTTCCTACATGTGTCATTCAACCACCACTACTTTTTTACATGTGTCATTCAACCACCACTACTTTTTTCCTACATGTGTTATTCAGCCACAACTACTTTTTCTTACATGTGTCATTCAACCACCACTTTTTTACCTACATGTGTCATTCAACTACTACTACTTTTTCTTACATGTGTCGTTCAGCCACCAAGAACGGATGCTGAGGCTGTGTTTTTATAAGACTTTTGTTTTTCTCTGACGGGAGTGGTAGTGGTGGTGATGGTGGCTTCTTTAAATTTGGAGGGTGTGTGTGTGTGGAGGTCGGGGATACCACCACCACCACTCCCCCCCCCCCTCCCTTCCTTCCTTCCTTCTCCTCATTCCTGACACCGCCTGCTGGGTATCCGGGAGAGAGAGAGAGAGAGAGAGAGAGAGGAGAGAGAGAGAGAGAGAGAGAGAGAGAGAGGATGTTGCTTATAGCCAAGCTGACCGCAAAGGCCCATATCAGGGCAGTTCATTGATGTCAATCTCAAATCATGTGAAAACAAAAAGATGAAAAACCCATACATCTACACAACTTACTAAAACACATCTTCTAAAAACACACCGGAAATTTAAAAATCTTTCTTCCATAAAATCTTAGATCACATGAAAAATGTTGCTTTCTTACAGATGTTCAAAAATAGCATTGGGCGGGATATATCTGAACAAGGTGTTCATGGAATCTGCTGTAAAGTGTGTATGTCTGACTTCTTCATGCAAGTCCCAACATTCTAAAAGAACACGTTTCGTTGTGAGTGATACATGGCATGGAATGTACTACGGAGCTTCTGCACATTTTAAAAGATAAGAATGGGTATATAAATGTAATGACATAAAGGAGGGGAAAGCAAAAGATGGAAGTAATTGGTCGACAGCAACAGCGACATTTAAGAAATTTTAGAAAACTTTTTCATGATTGTGTGATTGTATCTATCGACTGTTACCCGCATGATCAGGCATAACGGATGTACATGTTCCTCGATTGCCTTGTAGACGAAAAAAAAAGTAGTGTATTTGTGACTCGTTCCTTACTTTTTTTTCTTTTTTTTTTCTCCCAAATTGAACTGGTAGAATGCTTTTTTTTGTCTAGTATGTCTTTATGTGTGTATGTCATTATTTCTCTACCCCCCCCCCCCCCCCACCACCACCCCACTTCTTGATTTTGCATATTCTTTCATATGCGTTTTATTGATATTTGTTTGCTTTTATTATTGGAAAAAACAATTTAAAAAATCATTAAAAAAAAGGGTATATAAAAATGAGTGGCCTCTGTGCGAACGAGACAAGACTGCTTGGTGTCCATCGCCCACGTTAAGGACCACCCATTGTCACAGTAGCCTGGCTGATATTGTTCATGAAGGACAAAACAGTAATGTTGAGGAAGTCGATGGCAGGGCCCCCGTGGGGTAACGTATCTTTGTGCCCACGTCTCTTTGTGCCCACGTCTCTATATGCCCAAACGTATGCCAGTGGGAGTTTCGGGTAGGCATCCTCTATGTCAATAGCCAAACTTACCAGTGGCCAAGCAATGGTCAAATGACCAGTGGTCAGTTGTCAAAC
>CM031612.1:76774057-76776557 GCA_018398815.1 Conus ventricosus | reverse complement strand
ACAAGAAAATTGATAGGTTTCTGATAGTTCTATCATGGTTTGCATGCCAAAAGTAAATTTAAAATCGAAACAGGTTGGAAATTTATGAAATTTTGCAGGAATATATTGCTGTCTTAAGCTACTCAGTGCTGGGCAACACAAAACAAAATGGACCTCATCCTCTTTACTGTTTTTACACAGTGGGCAAATTAAATCATTGTCATTGTGAGATCGATATTGGTAGTAATGTACAGCGATTTCTGAGACGCCAAGTCTGAATCTTGTCAACATAATTTTCAAATGTCTATCTAAATTCAGTAACAGATGAATTTTTACTTCGGGAACTGTACAAAACGTTCTGTACATACTAAATCTATCACTATTCTTAATATGGAAATCCCATTCCTGCCACCTACATAAAATCAATCTTTCCTTGAAATCAAGTAAGAAAAACATTTTATTTCCTCTACACCTTGATTTGTCCAAACAAATCCATATCCAAACGTATACAACTTACAACGGATATTTGTACCCCAAGTTCTTTTATCACGTGCATCTAAATCGAGCAGCATCCTATAGGCTTTACGTGGTAGTCTTGACTCATCCATTCGAGTTAGTTTTAGCCAGAATCGAATACAGTTGACTACTGAGTTGATAAATATTGGATATCGATTCGTTTCCCCATATATTAGATCATTTGGCGTTCTCATTTCAACCCCTAAAAGCTTTTTAAGGGCAAACAGATGTATTTTTTCAGAATGTTGAGCAAAATTATCTAAACCCCATAACTCAGCCCCATACTGAACCATTGGTTGAATTTGTGTGTCAAATAACTTTAAATATAAACTAAGAGAATTGCATTTTCAGCTTAGACAGTTTCTGTAGAATGCACAACAAAGCACTTTTAGCTCTGCTCACCAAATCCTGACATGCAACAGAGAAACTCAGTCTTGTGGAGAAATAGATTCCTAAATACTTATACGCATTCACAACAGTTAACACAGCCCCATTGTAAGTCCATCTCTCTCTTGCTGCCAAGTAACCACCCTTCCTAAATACAACTATATTTAGTTTTATTCATGTTTACATTCAAATGCAGTGCTGATGCTGCCTGATACAAACTATTAAGTTGTGTCTGTAGACCAATTACAGTTTCCGATATCAACGCTATATCATCTGCCAGCAATAGGATAAACAATTCACAGTCACCTTGGAAAAAGTAGCACCCTGTCTCCCTTTCTGATCACTTCTGAGGCTAACTCGTTTATGAATAATGAAAATAACACAGGGCTAGTTACATCACCTTGTTTTAACCCCCCGAGTACAATTTATATAGTCAGTTAGTTTTGCTCCACATCGAATTCTAGTTTTAACATTTGTGTACATATACGAATACATCTAAAAATTAATAGCTTGCCTTTAATTCCATTTTTTAAGAGTATAGGCCACAATATATTTCTATCTACAGAATCAAAGGCCTTTTCAAAGTCAATAAAAGCAACATATAATTTGCGATTAAAGGAGAACTGTTTCTGTACCATAGCTAATAATGTAAACATATGATCAATTGTAGAATATCCTCTTTTAAATCCTGCTTGTATTCGCCTGTTAGATTAAGTTCTTCAACATACTCTTGGAGTCTATTGTTAATAATTGTGCTGTAGATTTTACTGCTTGCGTCACAAATTGAGATACCTCTGTAAATTCCAGGTCATTTACATCACCTTTTTTGAAAAGAGGATTACTACAGACTCTGTCCACGTCTCTGGAAATATGCCCTTATCAAATAGTGCATTAAATAGTTTCACAAAGAATTCAGTGACACGATTCCCAGATGTTTTTAGCATTTCCCCAACTATACCATCTGGCCCAGCGCTTTATTATTCCTTAATCTATGTATGCTAACATAACCTCTTCCTTTGATATAGGTCGATTCATTGAACTAAAATCCTCTCCTTGTTCATTGACATCATCATGCGCATCCTCATCATTTTGTTCTAAACAATTGTCTTCTCTTTCGAGCAAACTTTTGAAGTGTTTATACCAGTCATCAGTCGTTATGTTATTATGAGGTTGTTTTCTTTTATAGGAGATCTTTTTAACATTGCACCAGAACTCCTTCTGATTGTGTACAGAGGCAACTAACTTCTCAGTTAAGAACTCATTATATTCTTTTTCTTTCCTTTTTAACAGATTTTTATATTCTCTTCTTGGTCTGCAATAGGCATCACTATCTACTCGTTCTTTGGAAGTTAGAAATATTCTCAGTAATTTCATAGCATTTGTTTTATTATCTTTACATTCCTTGTCATACCAATCACTGTTTTTTTTTCAGTAGAGAGAGAGAGAGAGAGAGAGAAGAGAGAGAGAGAGAGAGAGAGAGAGAGACAGACAGACAGACAGACAGACAGACAGACAGAGATAGAGTGTGTGTGTGTATGTGTGTGAGAGAGAGAGAGAGAGAGAGAGAGAGAAAGAGAGAGAGATGTGTGTGTGTATGTGTGTGTGTGTGTGGTGTGTG
>CM031612.1:76766557-76769057 GCA_018398815.1 Conus ventricosus | reverse complement strand
TGACAATCGTTGACGGCCGTTGTGAAGGTCAACATGGAGATGACCGGGCCACAGTGACAAACTCACAACAAGAGCTTCCTTCCTGTCTTGCTGTCGAAGTGACCTCAGTTTCCATTTCATCTCCCACCGTCTCTACTCCTCAGTGAAAATGCCCACAGCTATGTCTACCAATTAGAAAACGTTACTATTTTTGGAGCGGGAGAGGTAGGGGAAAATGGGGGGGGGGGGTGGGGGGGTGGGGGGGGGGGGGGGGGAGAGCGAAGAGGAAAGGTGGGGTGAAAAGGGTGAGAGGGTATACCTGAATACCACGGGCACGATTAGATATGATTTCCTTTCTTTCTTATTATCTATTCATTCATTTGATTATTTATTTACTTATTTACTAACTTATATACACATATATATATACATATTTATCTATTTGCTTATTTATTTATGTGTTTATTCATTTATTTATCTATTCATTCTTGTCTTCAATCATCTACTCCTTAAAGACAACACTTTCCTTGATTCGATTGAAGCTGAAGCTCAGAATTTGAACAGAAAGAAGCGGAATTAACAATCTATCTTGTTTGACCTTTTTCTTTCTCTGTCACTCTGGGTCTTTTGCATGTACTTGTTTACAGATACCGGCAACGTGTTTGCCCAAGTCTGTCACCTTTCTTGCTCATAGCGGGAAACGAATGTCGTGATTCCCTCGTTGATGAAAGATCATCGCGGGGATTGTCGTTGAACACACGTGGTCGTGCCCTCGAGAGAGGTCGCTCACCCGCGCGCCGGCTTCGTTCGTTCGTGGTGGTGTCCCGTGGCGTGGATCGGATCAGATCAGCCTAATAATAAATAATGAATACTTATATAGGCTCTGCTGAACACCACCGGAGTGACTTTGAGGCAGAGCAGTGTCTCCCCTGGTGAGGTGCCTCATGTCGACTGTTCCCTCTGGACTGCTGATGATGGGTTTTGCAGTGACGGTGTGATCTTCCAAAACGAAAACGAAAAGCAATAAACAAAAAAACAGAAACCCGCATGTTGCACGCGTGCAGACACACACACACACACACACACACACACACACACACACACACACACACACCACCACCACCACCACCACTACCACCACCACCACCACTACCACCATCACCACACCACCACTTAAGGAAACAAACAAACAAACAAACAAAACAACCAATGGCAACATTTGAGAAGGGGCAACTGAAACCTTTGCCCTTCACACCCTGGCTTCGGTCAGAGGTCAGGGGTCATCAGAGAGGGGAGGGAGTGGACTCGGGACTATGTCAACATTGTCATGTCTTTGGTCATCCTGGGCCATGTCAACATTGTCATGTCTTTGGTCATCCTGGGCCATGTCAACATTTTGTCCTGTCTTTGGTCATCCTGGGCCATGTCAACATTGTCATGTCTTTGGTCATCCTGGGCCATGTCAACATTGTCATGTCTTTGGTCATCCTGGGCCATGTGCGATATACGGGGATTACTAAAAAATAAAAATAAAAAAGGGGAAAAAATTAATTAGTAAAAAAGAAATAAGCGCACAGAAAGATAGGTCTGTCTTTGCTGACATGTAAGAAAAAAATGGATCATCAAAACGCAACACTCAGCACGCGCGCGCGCGCGCATGTGTGTGTGTGTGTGCGTGCGTGTGTGTGTGTGTGTGTGTGTGTGTGTGTGTGTGTGTGTGTGTGTGTGTGTGTGAGAGAGGGGAACAAACATAAAATGTAATGTATCCGGGGCAGATACAGTTACAATACATACAAATGTTGTTGCTGTTTTTTTTTTTAACCGCCAAGCCTAGAGGCGAGAAACTAACTATAAATAAACAAGTGGAAAATGATCACGAGTCACAAGAGCAAAACTCGATCGTCGCGATTCACAACGTAATTTATAAAGCAAACTGAAATGAATACGACTGACGAATAAATGAGAAAATAGGGACACTGGTAAACAAACAAACAAACAACGAAATGATTAAAAATAAAAGATGGGAAGCCGCATATAGCAACTGTAACACACAAAGCGGCATTGCAAGCGCCTATAGAGGCTGACACAAGATTCTGGGTGTGTTTCCCATGACTTCGGGTCAAACCGAAAGATTACATGTTGGTACGATCATCGATCTCTCATTCGTTATTTGACGTCTAATGTACATTGTGAACAGTTTTTTTTCATGTGTTATTTCTGAACTTTGCAAATGAAACAAAAAACAAAAAACAAAAAGCAACAACAACAACAACAACAAACTTAGAAAAGCAGCAACTTCAGCAACAAACGCAATCACTCACAAGAAAAGAAATAATGAATAAACAACAACAACGACAAAAACACAACAATCATCATCATCATCATCATCATCAAATTCTTAATGATAATGATAATAATGATGATAATAATAACAACAATAATGATAACAACAATAATGATAATAATGATAACAATAACAATAATAATAATATTAACGTGTCTTATAATAATAATGATAATG
>CM031612.1:76746557-76759057 GCA_018398815.1 Conus ventricosus | reverse complement strand
GAGAGTTGCCTCCTTCAATCACATTGTATTTTAACATGTGAATCACGTTTCAGAAAATCACGTTTCACCCATTCAGTTCTCAGCTAATCACATTTCATCTGATCATGGTTCACCTAGGTAAAATACATCTCTCTCTCTCTCTCTCTCTCTCTCTCTCCTCTCTCTCTCTCTCTCTCTACACACACACACACACACACACACACACACACACACACACACACACACACCACACCACACACATTAAAAAAAAAACTGGCAAAACAAACAAACAAACAAATGTCTCAATTCAGACGCACATTCATTTATGCAATATATTTTGAATTTTTTTTTTTTTTTAAACCCAGTTCAACCGTTCAATTACAAGGACACATCAACAACACCATCTGTAAATAGTCACTTTTGTTACACTTCAGTGACAGCTTACCATGACTCCTATGTGCCTAGTGAAGAAAACTCCCTCCCCCCCTCCCCCTCCCCCCCCCCCCCCCCCTCTCCACAACAAAGCGCTATTCTCAGAACAACCCCCAACAGGCAAATTTGCCTATTTCGACTAACATGCAACGAAGTGAAAGAGGGTGAGGGAGGACAAGATGAGGTGGGTGGGTGGGGGTTGGGAGCGAAGGACGAGGGAAGGGGAGAGGGAAGGGGGGTAAGGAGGGAGTGCAGAAGCTGGCGTGTCGTAGTTAACTCTCAAATTCCCTCAGACATAAAACAATGGCATGAGCGAGAGTGACCTAGCTCCAAGGCACGCCACCCTGTTCCACACGGACCTGTATCTCTGGTCATGTATGAGGTTTGAACCCCGATATGTTGTTCCACACGGTCGTCCCCATGGCTCCATGGTCTACAGTATTTGTTGTTGGAGTGTTTCTCTGACGATTTTTTGGTGAGGGTTTTTTTTTTTCTTTTTTTTTTTTCTGTTGCCTTAGTGGAACTTTCAGATTCGCATTTTCTGCTTTTCGGAATTATGCCGGAGATGAGGCAGTTTAAGAGAGACAGGACAGGGGTTGTATGTGTGTGTGTGTGTGTGTGTGTGTGTGTGTGTGTGTGTGTGTGTGTGTAACGACAAAGGATCAGAAGACACGTATTCGTTTCCTGGGCATTGGGGAAACAGCGCTCGTGGAAAGAAGAAAAAAAATCACCCCCCCCTCCCAACCCCCCCCCCCCCCCATCAGTCATTCATCTTTACTTGGTGATTCGTTGCTTTTCCAGATGGGACTGTTCTGTTTGTAAAACATCAACCAGTCAGGAAAACGTGAACAGCAGGCCTATGCAAAGAATATTACAGATGGGACTGTTCTGTTTGTAAAACATAACAAATCAGGAAAACCTCGAACAGTTGGCCTATGCAAAGAAGGAAGAGCAAAAATGATACTTTATGTTTTCAGTTACTTGAGAAAGAAAACAAAATGACAAACATGACCCAACATATTTGTTTGTTTGTTTGTTTTGTCGAGTTGGCTCAAACGATCAGGGCAAGTCAACTGGAAGGCAATGAGAGGGCAGGTGGTGTAGGAGCGGACTTTTACTAAGGAGGAAATGGTGCTCATGTTGTAATCTTTAAAAATAAATAAATAAATAAAAAGAAAGAAAGAAAGAAAGAAAAGTGACCTAAATGCACACCTCGTTTCACGCTGAAGATCGAACATTTCAACATTATGACGGAGGAAATGGCGTTCATGACGTAATCTTAAAGCAAACATTGATATAAATACACGCTTCATTTTTCGATGAAGACTACACACACACACACACACACACACACACACACACACACACAGAGACACACACACAAACAAATGCGTGTACAACAAATTTGTTGATTAGGCCTCGAGAAAACACACACACACACACACACACACACACACACACACACACACACACACACACACACACACACACAAACACACACTCTCTCTCTCTCTCTCTCTCTCTCTCTTTCTCTCTCTCTTTCACGCACACACACATACAACCACTCACACGCACAGAGAGAGAGAGAGAGAGAGAGAGAGAGAGAGAGAGAGAGAATTGCGGTCGGGGAAGAGGTGTCATGATGTCGCATACACAACATATGTCACCAACATACAGATACTTTTTCCGCCTCCTCCCACTCTCTAATATTCCCCAACATTTTAGTTTCATTATTGATGCTAATTTACAGATTACACCACACACGCAAACACACGGACACAGACACATACGCGCACGCGCGCGCGCGCGCTCACACACACACACACACACACACGCAACATTGGGACATACTATGAAATTGGAATTTTACCTTTGAACGAGTTTCGAAAAGTGTCCTCCACCAAATTTGTTTTAAAGAACCTTTCACAAAAAAGTTTCTGTACAAATGAAGTATCCCTAAATTCAGATACAGATTTTGCTAAAAGAGCAAAAGACATAAAATCAGCAAAATCTATTCAGTCATACACATCTACTCTTCTGAAAAAAACCAACATTAACCAAAGCAAAATAACTGTCAATCCGTCCTTTCCACCCACTCCCAAATGGGAACAAACCAAAGCAAATTTTGACACAAATTATACTGAACTGAACAAAAACGATCCACCATATCTTTTAAAAAATTATGTAAATTCTCATTTGGAAAATAAATATAAGGATCATCTGCAAATTTTTACAGATGGTTCAGTGTTAGATGACCATCGAGCAGGAGCAGCTTTTATAATACCAAAATCAAAAGTGGAGGAATTATATTATCTTGGCAAACACTTGTCAATATTTACTGCAGAATTAGTTGCTATTCTAATGTCCCTGAAGTATGTTTTAAAGTCTTCCATAGAAAATTGTCAACTTTTATTGTGCAGTGATTCAAAGTCAGCCCTTTCTGCCTTACAGTCTCTAAATCCAAAGATCCGCTGTGAGACTATTACAGAAATTCATTATGTGACACATCTCCTATCGATGAAAAGAATAAATGTGACTTTCTGTTGGGTGCCCTCACACTGTGGAATTTCCACAAATGAGAAAGTTGACCAAGCTGCTCGGAGAGCAGCTCGCAACATTGAAGGAACGACTTCTCTGAACATTCCACTAGACCTATCAGAATGTTATACTTTAATTACTAGAGTATCCTTTAACAGTTTCAAGAGGTTATTGGAAGACACACATAGCCAATATTATCACAACTGTATACAACCAAATCCCGACATCCAGCCCAAGACTCAATTAGACAAATTTGAAAATACGACATCTAGAGAGGTAGCAACTTTAATTCATAGGATGCGTTTAAATTCACTCCGAACCAAATACAGTAAAAATGTTACATGCATGTGTGGGGAAACTCTTTCTGTACGTCACCTGCTACTAGATTGTCCAGGAGTAAAGAATACAGTGCTCAAAACTGGTTCTAATATTTCACATAATAGATCGACTCCACTGACTTTACCAAAAATATTAAATAATTATGCTTTACTTTGTTCGTTATGCCCCCATCTACTACGTAGTCCAGTAGGAATTTATCTTTAACTTTCAACAACCCCTCATACACAAAAAGAAATTACACACACACACACACACACACACACACACACACACACACACACACACAAGCGCACACGCACACTCACTCATCCAAATACACAGGCGCGCGCGAGTGCGCTCTCTCTCTCTCTCTCTCTCTCTCTCTCTCTCTCTCTCTCTCTCTCTCTCTCTCTCTCTCTCTCTCTCTCTCTCTCACACACCGTCTGAAATCACCTTGTGTGGGAAGACGTTAAACTGAAGAACAACAACAACACACACATACACACACACACACACACACACACACACATGCGCGCGCGCGCGCGCGCGCGCGCGCGCACACACCTTGTATTAGTTCAGAACCAATGCTGCTTGGAATAAAACGCTGGCACTGAAAAAGGAGTAGAGATGTTCTCGTTGAAATGGAGTTTCTAGTACACTGCACTATGGCCGGAGGTAGTGGACACGATGTCTGTTGCGTTCTCTCTCTGGTCACCTGTAACCTAGTGGAACGAGATGTCCTTCACTGGCTCAACGAGGGGCATTCGAAAAGACCACGAACAGCTTCCTCCTAGTCATAAGGGCATACTAAATAAATCTTCGTTATATAAAACGTGAAAATCGAAAGACTGTCTTGTAATGTAAAAATGTAATGTAAAAGGATATTTTATAGAGCGCTTTACCTCGAAAGAGCCCAAAGCGCATATTATAGAAATATGATAAAATACTAATTCCAACTCAAAGCACACACACACACACACACACACACACACACACACACACACACACACACACACACACACACGCACGCACGCACACGCACGCACGCACGCACGCACACACACACACACGCACACATGCGCGCACACATACGCACCACACACACACACTCGAAAAAACACATACACGCACACAAACACACGAGCACGTCAACACCAGCAAACATGCACACAGAGATAAGTGGATATTGTTAATCAGTCCGAGGAAAAGATGTGTCTTAGGGAGGTTTTAAACGTCTCCAAAGAGTCCGTGTTACGCAGAGAAGAAGGAGACATTCCACAAAGCAGGTGCCTGGTAAGAGAAAGATCGTTGGCCTGAAGTTTTCAGGCGAGCGGAGGAAGCCGAAGCAGTTTCTTGTCCAAGAAACTTTGCACTGATCTGTATTCAAGCTCTTCATGTCCTATTGGCCGTAGAAGCAGTGACCTGTGGAGGTTCACCATAGAGGCAGTGACCTGTGAGAGGTTCACCATAGAGGTATGACCTGTGACAGTTCACCATAGAGGGAGTGACCTGTGAGAGGTTCACTGTAGAGGCAGTGACCTGTGAGAGTTCACTGTAAGGCAGTGACCTGTGAGAGGTTCACTGTAGAGGCAGTGACCTGTGAGAGGTTCACCATAGAGGGAGTGACCTGTGAGAGGTTCACTGTAGAGGCAGTGACCTGTGAAGGTTCACCATAGAGGCAGTGACCTGTGAGAGGTTCACTGTAGAGGCAGTGACCTGTGAGAGGTTCACCATAGAGGCAGTGACCTGTGAGAGGTTCACCATAGAGGCAGTGAGCTGTGAGAGGTTCACCATAGAGGCAGTGACCTGTGAGAGGTTCACCATAGAGCAGTGACCTGTGAGAGGTTCACCATAGAGGCAGTGAGCTGTGAGAGGTTCACTGTAGAGGCAGTGAGCTGTGAGAGGTTCACCATAGAGGCAGTGACCTGTGAGAGGTTCACTGTAGAGGCAGTGACCTGTGAGAGGTTCACCATAGAGGCAGTGACCTGTGAGAGGTTCACCGTGTCTTGGGGAAAGGTATAATGGAAGACGGTCCACCCTTCTTCCGCCGCCCTTGACCTTCCCTGAACTGATCCAGGTACCCATGTACTGCTGGGTGACGGACAAGGTTTTCAAGCAGAAAACAAACCCCGACCCCGCGAGGGTTCGAACCCACGACCGTCAGCTCTGGAGGGAAACGCTCCAACCGCTTGACCAAGGACCCTTCTACTCTCACTATGCACAAAAGCCTGAAATACTAAATACCAAACAATGTGACTTGCATTTATGTCAGAGTAATCCCTGTCCAGCAACAACTGTTTGATTGCCCCATGCTCAAGGTTTTATCGAACAAGAACGACGACGACGATAACAACAAACAACAGCAACATCAACATCACCACCGCCAGCACCAGCACCAACAATAACGACGACAGAGCAACAAGGATACAGATTTCAGCACAAGATATGGCGAGGTTCAAGACGTCCTGTTTACAGATGTTCAGCTGTCTGTAAAACCTCTCTCTGAAGTATCAGTCAATCAAAACACGTGCTGTTTACAGATTTTCAGCTGTCTGTAAAACCTCTTTCTGAAGTATCAGTCAATCAAAGACGCCTGTTTACAGATTTTCAGCTGTCTGTAAAACCTCTGTGAAGAATCAGTCAATCAAAGACGTCCTGTTTACAGATTGTCAGCTGTCTGTAAAACCTCTCTCTGAAGTATCAGTCAATCAAAAGACGTCCTGTTTACAGATTTTCAGCTGTCTGTAAAACCTCTCTCTGAAGTATCAGCCAATCAAGACGTGCTATTTACAGATTGTCAGCTGTCTGTAAGACTTCTCTCTCTCTCTGAAGTATCAGTCAATAAAGACGTGATGTTTACAGATTTTCAGCTGTCTGTAAAACCTCTCTCTGAAGTATCAGTCAATAAAGACGCGCTGTTTACAGATTTTCAGCTGTCTGTAAAACCTCTCTCTGAAGTATCAGTCAATCAAAAGACGTCCTGTTTACAGATTGTCAGCTGTCTGTAAAACCTCTCTCTGAAGTATCAGTCAATCAAAAGACGTGCTGTTTACAGATTGTCAGCTGTCTGTAAAACCTCTCTCTGAAGTATCAGTCAATCAAAAAGACGTCCTGTTTACAGTTTGGGTCAGCTGTCTGTAAAACCTCTCTCTGAAGTATCAGTTAATCAAAAGACGTGCTGTTTACAGATTGTCAGCTGTCGGTAAAACCTCTCTCTGAAGTATCAGTCAATCAAAAGACGTGCTGTTTACAGATTGTCCAGCTGTCTGTAAATCCTCTCTCTGAAGTATCAATCAATCAAGACGTGCTGTTTACAGATTGTCAGCTGTCTGTAAAACCTCTCTCTGAAGTATCAGTCAATCAAGACGTCCTGTTTACAGATTGTCAGCTGTCTGTAAAACCTCTCTGTGAAGGTATCAGTCAAGCTGTTGCCGGAAACTTCTTGTACTTGTAGTTTTCGATGTTGAAAGATCTTTCATAGATCGGTTCATCGCTCTATTGATGTGACATACAACTGACTGACGTAATGGTGGGAAGATTGTCAATGTCAGTTGAAATTATTTGTTTGGCTCATAGCACTTGGGGTTATAAAGCCTAGGATGATCTGACCAATGGGCATCAAGTCTGTTTTTTGAAGGTATTCAGGGGGTGCTGTCACCACTGACTCGGGGAAGGCTGTTCCACGTCGTCACCACTCTCTCCGAGAAGAAATTGCCTTGGACCTGCCGGCGGCGCACTTGATTTTTGGCGAGTTTCTTGCTGTGACCTCTGGTCTCACGTCCTGTGTACGGTTTAAATTGCGGGTTTTGGTGACTTCACATTTTTTTTTTTAGTTTAAAAAGTATCACCATTCACTGAACGCGTGTATGTTTAAATCATCTTTTGGTAAGAAAAACATTACACTGGAGATAGGAACAAGAAACACACACACACACACACACAACACCCCCACACACACACACACACACACACACACACACACCACACACACACACAAATCCCGGCGCGCGCCAAAGAACTTCCTGTGACATTTTCCCATAACAATTTCCCGCATTTAAACCTAATATTCCAAATAAAGAACAGGAATATAAATACCCTCGCATGGCACGTTAATCGTAAGTGAAGATAAAGGCCCACATCAGCTAAAAAGTGTATCACAAGCATCACTAACAGACAAAAGGGCAGATCTGCTGATTTCACATCCATTTTGGAATGTGGGCAATCCTTTTGGAGCGAACAAGACAGCTCTAACGGACCAACTGACAGCAATTTTGATTTCGTTAGGTCATCTCAGTAGCTTCGAAACGAAGTATAATTTTTTTTTTTTTTTAACAAATTCCCTTCTCTCAATTCAAAGTCAGTACTTCAAGTTTTGAAAATCGTTACAATGACATTCATTTAATACATAAATTTTGACAAGCCCAGACATTATCGTTAGATGGATACCATCATCCTTTTACGTTAATTTACTGTAATAACAAAGTACACCCCAGTAAGTAAAGTTTGGGGGAAAGCGCTGATCGGGACCTATTTATGTCATTGTTCCCTATCTTGCAAGAACAAAGAGTTTAACAGAATCGTAAAGACGGGAAGCATTTTCAAAGCTTCCTCATGAGATTTGATGATAATCGAATTTCGAAATCAACACACTACAAACTAATTTTAGTCAACAAAGAAACTGCCCTTTCCCCCATGTATACTGGAAATATCATGCTTTTAAAACGAAATGCACAAAACACGCAGCGCGCGCACGCACGCACGCACGCACGCAGCACGCACCACGCACGCACGCCACGCACGCACGCACACAAACACACACACACACCCCACACAACCAAACAAACAAACAAAACAAACAAAACAACAAAACAACAACAGTTTTCGCATCTCTGAACATATAGCAATTCGTCATATTTTTTTCATGCCATGCGGCATGCCAATAAAGTAATTTTGTTCCAGTTCTCTTTAAAAAGACACTGTACAAACATTTTTAAGTCACTAAATCTACGTATGAATCTTTTTCTTTTTCCCTTTTTAAATCTCGTAAATGATTGCTCGTGGATGTATGTGACAGTTCTTCCGTCACCTGAGTATTTACGTCATTTTTTTTGTTTTAATCTGTAGCTTTGCTGTAACCCCCACTGGGTGTTTAACATCATTGATACACAACACAAAGAAAAGCACGTTTGTAAACACATGAGCACATCCGCGTACACAGATTTTTTTTCTTCTCTAAAACTGTATTAAGTTGACGTTTAACATCATTGATAAATTAACAAGCACATGCACTGTGCAAACATACGAAGACATCCGCGCGCGCATGCTGTGACACATCATACTTATTCCACACTCCTAATCCACCCCGCCCTCCCCCACCCCTCCCCTCCCCTCCACCCAACCCTTTCCTTTTTCTTTTCTTTCAGTAAGTGGTAAGACGTAAAACTAAAGGAACACACACACACACACACACACACACACACACACACACACACACACACACACACACACACACACACACACCGGAAAGAGAAGAGGAAAGGGAGGGAATGAAGGAAGGAAAGCAGAGGCAGGCCCACTGTCAATTCCACGACAGGAATGTGGCGGCAGCCAAAACAACAGGCCAGCAACTGTTCTGACACAGCTTGGAGCAGACGACAAGCCAGGCAGACTGCTGTGGGCGGGCACTAGCTTCATTTGCCTGCTAAAAACAACACAACACAAAACAGTGATGAGTGAACGCTAGACTTACTTGCACGTTAAATCCCATTACAACCTTCGGAGAAGAAGTGTAGGCACACATGTACCAGTGGGGTGGACAACACGAAAATAAACACATGCACTCCAGTGTGGTTGTTGAGGCACAATCCTGAAGACGCAGCGTGGCTACCTAAGTGGCATACACAAAAATTTTCACCAATGGTGAACCCCTTAGTTCTAGCCGAAAAAGAAAAGAAAAGAAAGAAGGAAAGAAAGAAAGAAAGAAAGAAAGAAAGAAAGAAAGAAAGAAAGAAAGAAAAAGAACACAGAAGAAAAGCTGGCATCTTGTTATTCGTCATAACAGGGGGAACAAAAAGAAAACAGTCTCTGGAACAACGACCATAAAAACCAACGCGCAGAGTCACAGAGTGTGAACAACGACCATGAAGACCAACGCGCAGAGTCACAGAGCGTGAACAACGACCATCAAGACCAACGCGCAGAGTCACAGAGCGTGAACAACGACCATGAAGACCAACGCGCAGAGTCACAGAGCGTGAACAACGACCATCAAGACCAACGCGCAGAGTCACAGAGCGTGAACAACGACCATCAAGACCAACGCGCAGAGTCACAGAGTGTGAACGCAAAGAGGACATTAGCTCGTACCAGCACAGAATTTCCAGCAGGCGGGAAGATGACTTATACTGAAACGACCCCCTTACGTCCCCGATACGAGGGGGCCGGCCCCATGGCGGAGATAGAAACGCTGACCAGCTTGGTTCCCAAACATCCTCCAGCAGCACCCCACCCCCACCCCCACCTTCACTCCCGGCCTCCCATCCACCAAGTTTCCCAGGAATGCAGGCAGCCTGTCACCAGGGGGACATAATCAGGCGGTGGGTGCTCTGCACAGCGGACCCGTGCACCGAGGTGAGCAGGCGGGAACCACGCCATCTATGTCTGTCCTTTAGACCTCTGCTGGGCTGGCATCCCGTGGACAGACAGACTCCCCCCCCCCCCACCCCCACCCATCCCCCACTTCCCTTACAAGCTAACCGCATCTTCACATACAAATTACGCACATACAATAACAAGAGTCCCCCCGAAATAAAAAGGAAAAAAAAAAAGGAAGGGCGGGGAGGAGCGGGGAGGAGGGGACGAGAGAGAGAGAGAGAGAGAGAAGAGAGAGAGAGAGAGGAGAGAGAGAGAGAGAGAGAGAGAGAGAGAGAGGAGAGAGAGAGAGAGAGAGACAAGACAAGACAAGACAAAATTCTTTATTTTCGAGGATAATAGATAAGCACTAACGTGCTTTTTTACATCCAGTCCTCGCCCTGAGTAGGGACTACAACATGCAGTGAAATCAATTAATGTAAGAAATCAAAGAAGCAAGCAAAGCGGTCATGTAATCATAGAGGAACATCAAATGAAAATAGAAGATAAATGAAAACAAAACAAAAAATAAGAATAACAATAAACAAAACAACAACTAAAAAAATGATAATAACAAAAAAATAAAATGAAATAAAAAAGAGAATAATAATAATGAAGAGGAAGGTGAGAGCGGGGTAGGGAGTGAGGTGGGCTGGGGAAACATATGTAAGTGTACTACAACGTACACGATTGGCATGTATGAAAACAGACAGTGAAGTGAATTTGACAAGGTGCGTACATATTTTGAACACACAAATACACGCACGTTTGCACGCATAGAGAGAGAGAGAGAGAGAGAGAGAGAGAGAGAGAGAGAGAGAGAGAGAGAGAGAGAGAGAGAGAGAGGAGAGAGAGAGAGAGAGAGAGAGAGAAGAGAAAGGCTAGGCACCACATGCATTCATTTTCGCAAGGCATGAAAATACGTCGAACGTATTAAGCAAAGTGAGATGACATTGGGGGGGGGGGGGGGGGGGGGGGGGGGGGGGAGTAGAAAATAAAAAAAAAAAGAGAGAGAGAGAGAGAGAGAGAGAGAGAGAGAGAGAGAGAGAGAGAGAGAGAGAGAGAGAGAGAGAGAGAGAGGATCGAAGGGAGAGGGGGAACAGCATGAGATGTAATGATTTGAAATGGAACTGTACTAAAACGCACAATAATTAGCCTGTATAAAATCAGACAGTAAAATGAACATGACAAAATATATACGAAATTCGGAGCATACACACGCACACATGCACAGACACAGAGAGAGAGAGAGAGAGAGAGAGAGAGAGAGAGAGAGAGAGAGAGAGAATGAGAGAGGCAGAGAGAGAGAGAGAGAGAGAGAGAGAGCGGCAGAGAGAGAGAGAGAGAGAGAGAGAGAGAGAAGAGAGAGAGAGAGAGAGAGAGAGAGAGAGAGAGAGAGAGAGTGAAAAAAGGGGACAACATATAATCATTTTTCATAAGATTATATCCCTATGCACACATATACACACACACACACACACACACACACACACTCACACACACACACACACACCACACACACACACACACACATATATATATATATATATATCAAGATACTTGATACATGAAAAAAGAGAAGAAGAAAAAAAAAGTTAGAAAAGACAAATTGGTTAAGTACATGAAAAAGGGATGATTTATGCTTTTGAGATTACTTGGTATTACTTATGGTTTTTTTATTTTATTTTTATTTATGGTTTTTTAAAATTATTTTTTACCGCAGAAGATGGGTAAGGTAAGTGTTTTTGAAAGTTGTGGTACAATGGATTTGTTTGATGTATTCTGGAAGGGAGTTCCACAAAGAGGTTCCCGAGTACGTTAGACTTGATTTAAATAGGTCAATTCTGGGGATTGGGATATGGAGTTTGTGGGAGTTTCGCGACGAGACTTTTGAGAATCGTCTCATTAAAGTTGTTGGAGCATTCCCGGTCAGAATCTTGTGCATCATTAGCCCTTTGTTGTATTTGAGTCTCTGGCTGAATGGAAGAATGTGAAGATGTTTATAATCAGAGCTTTCGAGGCTAGTTTTCTTCAGAAGGATTAGTTTTGAGCGCTCGTTTATGTAGGCTGAACAATGGTTTTAGTGTGTTTGCACTTGCAGAATCCCATATAGTCGATGCATAATCAACATGAGACTGAATATGAGCATGGAAAAAAAGTTTTCGTGAGTGAAGGTCAAGAAAGTGTTTGATTTTGGTGAGCTGATAGACTTTCTGGGAGAGCTTTTTGCATAGTAGAGAGAGAGAGAGAGAGAGAGAGAGAGAGAGAGAGAGAGAGAGAGAGAGAGAGAGAGATAGGGACAGAGAAATAGAGGGGGAGAGAGAGAGAGAGAAGAGAGAAGGAAAGAGAGAGAGAGAGAGGGGGAGAGAGAGAGAGAGTGAGAGAGGAGAGAGAGAGAGAGGGAGAGGTAGAGAGGTGAGGGGAGGAGGGAACGCACGCATATGTCATTCCCTGTACAAGTAAAAACTGCGTCTCTCTCTCTCTCTCTCTCTCTCTCTCTCTCTCTCTCTCTCTCTCTCTCTCTCTCTCTCTCTCTCCTTCACACGCGCACGCTCTTCCATCTCCTTATGTTTTTACTGCCTTGCGCGCAGTCTGTTCAGCCT
>CM031612.1:76704057-76731557 GCA_018398815.1 Conus ventricosus | reverse complement strand
CTGTCTTCTTTCTCCAAAGTCCCCCGCCAGAACTCTGAGGTTTGCCGTCGGCGAGGTTTTCGCGCGCGTGACCGTTTTGACCCTGTTAATTCATGTCGCAGTCTTCCATCTTCAGGGATAATGTCCAAACACGACATCAGAGAGCATTTTTTTCATGTGTCATCCATCTGACCAGCACACGATGACCTATTGACCAACCGAGAATGGAATGGAGTTCAACGTGTGTGCCATTGTCTTCTTCTTTTCATTATGGTCATTTCTGAATGCATACGTTCACCCACGGGACATCAGACTTGGACGGGATCGAGTGTGTCCAGTGGGTGATTCCGAAGAGAAACCCTCTGCTCTGACCGTCTCGAGCAGGGATGAAACAAAGGAAATGTAGTTGAAGGAAACTTTTATCACACCTAGGCAACCCGGGTCCAAACCTCCCAAGACCCTCTCCATCCCCACTCCCTTCTCCCCACCTTCCCCCCGCTCTGCATAGACCCCCCCACCACCACCACCACCACCACCTACCCCCCAATTCCCGTCCTATTTTCCTCTTCGTGTGTCAATGAGAGACGCGAGACAACCGTATGGGATTACATGGCACTAAACAGAATACACTTCACAACAGAGGACTGGTTAGGTTCATAATAAATCATTACTGCACTCGTAGGGAGGGGCACACAGTCACATGGTCACAGAGTTCAGCTGCACAGCTTGATTGTCATGAGTTCGAGCCGCTCGATGTGTCAGATTTTCACTGCTTTTAAAACCCTCTCTGGCCACTTGGCAGAACATGGGTACCTGATTCAGTACAGGGGAGGTTAAGGCAGCGAAAGGAGAGGGATGGGCTACACCTTCCATAATACCATGCCCGAGACATGGTGAACCTTGATCAGTTTTCTGCTGTTAGGCTACGGGACTTCAACCTTAACTGTTGCGGTACACCTTTTTTCTTTTCTTTGTCGATTATCACTGAATGTGAACAGACAATCTAAAAAGTAAAAAAGAAAAAGAAAAGAAAAGAAAAAGGGAAAAAACAGAAGAAATATCGGCTCAGCCCATACACTTTTGTCTGGAAGTATGGTAACTTGGAGGTTCTTGCTATGTGTGAGAAACCAGTTCTCGAAGCCTTTTCTTTCTTCTTCTTTTTTTTTTCCCTAAAAAACAAACAAACGCCGCTTACAGAATTAATACAGAGTTACAGTAAGCCATGGCTACCGATGACTAAAAACATACGAGTTATCATTCACTGTGGATCAAAACATCTTATTTGCTCAAGAGCAGATATGGCACTGTACTAGTAGTAGTAGTTGTTGTAGTAGTAGTAATAGTAGTAGTAGTAGTAGCAGTAGTAGTAGTAGTAGTTGTAGCAGTAGTAGAAGTAGTAGTAGCAGCAGCAGAAGCAGTAGGTGTGGCATCAGCAGCAGCAGCAGCAGTAGTAAGTAGTAGTAGCCGTTTGAAGTACTTGCAGCAGCTGTAACAGTAAGAGTAAAAGAAGCAGCATTCACTGTGGATCAAAACACTCTTTTCTCAACAGTAGATATGGCACAGTAGTAGTAGTAGTAGTAGTAGTAGTAGTAGTATAGTAGTAGTAGTAGTAGTAGTTGAAAATAGATGCAGCAGCAGCAGCAGTACTAGCAATAGTAGTAGACGTAGCAGCAGGAACATCAACAGCGCTAGTAGTAGCAGCAGCAACAGCAGTGGTGGTAATAAGAACAGCAAAAGCATTGATAGCAGTGGCAACACTGGAAATAGCAGCAGTACTAGCAACACAGCAGCAGTAGAGGTAAAAACAGCAACAGCAGTAGTGATAGCTGTAGCAGCAGGAACAGCAACAATAACAGCAGCAGAATTGATAGCAGCAGCAACTATAGCAGTAATATTACAAAGCTCTCACTTAGGGGGGGGGGGGGGGGGGGGGGGGGGGGGGGGGGGGGGGGGGGGGGGGGGGGGGGGGGGGGGGGGGGGGGGGGGAATGACTGAAATTCTACAGCAGGTTCCAGTTAGCGTGCTCCTGCCTCCCCCCCCCCCCCCCTCCCCCTTGCCCTGCGGAAAAGGAACAACAACAACAACAAATGCTTTCGAAACGTCTAAAGTATCGTCTATGTTTCGGCCCCACTACAGTCAGGACCACTGGTTCGCACAGGTTCTGTTGTTGTTGATGTCGTACCCTGGCTAAAAGACTCCAGGGATCATCCGAACAGCCGAATTGCTTGAACACTACGGTACAAATGCATCAGCTGGGGGTGAGAACATTACGTGTGTGACCGTTTTTGATTGCCCCGCCACATGGACAGCACACTCCGACTTCGGGGGATTTTGGAGTCTGATAATGTTATGCTAGGAGCTTGTCACGACTGAAGACAATCCCCGCGTAACTATGCAGAGCATAACAACATTTTGATGTAGCCTTGGTGTTCTAGCCTATGTCAATTGGCCTGACACAGCCTTAACCCAAGGCGGGACAGGTTCTGTCAATTTCATTCACTTTTGCTGCCTCTTGCCGTCACGTGATATTCCTTTGCTTTCTACCGTACAGAGAGAATGACGAATGCCAGATCCTGCGAAGAATTTTACGCAAGATTTTGTGACGTCACCGTCGTCTGCTGGCGTACTTAAAACGCGTTCAGCGCTCCTTGGTCTCCTCCCATCTGTTTCTCTCGTTTAAACAAACAAACAAACAACAAACAAACAAACAAACAAACAGCAAACAAACAAACAACAAACAAACAACAAACAACAAACAAACAACAAACAAACAACAAACAACAAACAGCAAACAAACAAACAACAAACAAACAACAAACAAACAAACAACAAACAAACAACAAACAAACAAACAAACAACAAACAAACAACAAACAAACAAACAAACAAACAAACAACAAACAAACAAACAAACAAACAAACAACAAACAAACAACAAACAACAAACAAACAACAAAACAAACAACAAACAACAAACAGCAAACAAACAAACAACAAACAAAACAACAAACAAACAAACAACAAACAAACAACAAACAAACAAAACAAACAACAAACAAACAACAAACAAACAAACAACAAACAAACAACAAACAAACAAACAAAACAAACAACAAACAAACAACAAACAAACAACAAACAAACAAACAACAAACAAACAAACACAAACAAACAAACAAACAACAAACAAACAAACAACAAACAAACAAACAAACAACAACAAACAAATAAACAAACAAAATATTATTTTATCTTATTTTGTCAGTATCATTTTCTCGTTTGTTTCTGAAGTACCTTTCTCTTCCAGGTTCATCGTTTCCACATTTCACATGTTCCAACAGCTACAATTACTGTTTCTACCCGCGACTTCGTAGATAATTAGTGGTGTTTGTAGCACCAGCAGCAGCAACAACAGAAGCAATAGTAGGGCCTAATCGTAGCATTCGTATTAGTAGTAGCAGAAACAGCAGTAGTTCCAACAGCTACGATTACTGTATCACCGACTACAGTCAATAGTTATGATAATTGTAGCCAATAGCTGAAGCAGTAACAGCAGCAGTGGGAATAACAGTCGTGGTGATGGAATTCGCTGCAACACTCGCAGTGTCGTACCAATAGTGGTGATGATGGTGATAACTACAGTAGCAGATGTAACGTGTGGGTGGCATTAGAGACCATAACTAGTGGAAGCAATAACTGTAACTGCAGTAGTTGTATACGGTGATTTTTAAGGTAGTAAGATGGCACCTTAACCGTAATACTGTCTGCATTTCGATTCCGAGTTAACTACTTGCCTGTGGAGTACAGACCTCGATCTATATCTGTATTCTATGTTTGAATGTTGTAAATGTACAGACTAAAAGATCTATAACTGTCTGCTACGCCGACTGTAATATTTGTACAGACCATGGATCTATGACCGTTCTCTGCCGGACAGTGGTGTACATATGGATGCACCAGGTATTTGTACAGACCGTGGATCTATGGCCGTTCTCTGCCGGACGGTGGTGTACATATGGATGCACCAGGTGGATCTATATCTGTTCTATGCTAGGCTGTGACGAACAGATGGATGTACCAATGGCAATCTGTGCTCCATCCGACACAGTTCAACCCCCTTTCCCTGTCTGTTGTCCGTTGTCCACCTTCTGCCTGGAGTCTTTAGCTCGCATTCTGTTCTGTTGTTGTTTACTTCTGTTCTGTTTTTCACGTTATGTCCTGTTGTTCCCATTCTGTTCTGTTGTTCCCATTCTGTCCTGTTGTTCCATTCTGTCCTGTTGTTCCCATTATATTCTGTTGTTCCCATTCTGTCCTGTTGTTCCCATTCTGTCCTGTTGTTCCCATTCTGTCCTGTTGTTCCCATTCTGTCCTGTTCCCATTCTGTCCTGTTGTGTTCATTCTGTCCTCTTGTTCCCATTCTGTCCTGTTGTTCCCATTGTGTTCCCATTCTGTCCTGTTGTTCCCATTCTGTCCTGTTGTTCCCATTCTGTCCTGTTGTTCCCATTCTGCCCTGTTGTTCCCATTCTGCCCTGTTGTTCCCATTTTGTCCTGTTGTTCCCATTCTGTCCTGTTCCCATTCTGCCCTGTTGTTCCCATTCTGCCCTGTTGTTCCCATTCTGCCCTGTTGTTCCCATTCTGTCCTGTTGTTCCCATTCTGTCCTGTTCCCATTCTGTCCTGTTGTTCCCATTCTGCCTGTTGTTCCCATTCTGTCCTGTTCCCATTCTGTCTTGTTGTTCCCATTCTGCCCTGTTCCCATTCTGTCCTGTTCCCATTCTGTCCTGTTGTTCCCATTCTGTCCTGTTGTTCCCATTCTGCCCTGTTGTTCCCATTCTGTCCTGTTCCCATTCTGTCCTGTTGTTCCCATTCTGTCCTGTTGTTCCCATTCTGCCCTGTTGTTCCCATTCTGTCCTGTTCCCATTCTGTCCTGTTGTTCCCATTCTGCCCTGTTGTTCCCATTCTGCCCTGTTGTTCCCATTCTGTCCTGTTCCCATTCTGTCCTGTTGTTCCCATTCTGCCCTGTTGTTCCCATTCTGTCCTGTTCCCATTCTGTCCTGTTTTTCTTCCCTTTTCGTCTTGCTGTTCAGATTCTTCTTTCTTTTCTCGTTTTCTTTTGTTGTTCCCATTCTGTCCTGTTGTTCCCATTCTGTCCTGTTGTTCCCATTCTGTCCTGTTGTTCCCATTCTGTCCTGTTGTTCCTAGTCTGTCCTGCTGTTCCATTCTGTCCTGTTGTTCGCATGATGTCCTGTTGTCTTCCCTTTCTCTCTTCTTCTTTGTTTACATTCAGTCTTTTGTCTCTCCATAGTCTCTTGTTGTTCTTTCCCTTCTGTCTTCTTGTTGTTTACATTCAGTCTTTTGTCTCTCCATAGTCTCTTGTTGTTCTTTCCCTTCTGTCTTCTTGTTGTTTACATTCAGTCTTTTGTATCTCCATAGTCTCTTGTTGTTCTTTCCCTTCTGTCTTCTTGTTGTTTACATTCAGTCTTTTGTCTCTCCATAGTCTCTTGTTGTTCTTTCCCTTCTGTCTTCTTGTTCACATTCAGTCCTGTGTCTGTCTGCTCACTTGCTTTCTTCTCGCTGTTCACATTCTGTCTTCTCGTTGTTCACATTCTGTCTTCTTGTTGTTCACATTCTGTCTTCTCGCTGTTCACATTCTGTCTTCTCATTGTTCACATTCTGTCTTCTTGTTGTTCACATTCTGTCTTCTCGCTGTTCATATTCTGTCTTCTTGTTGTTCACATTCTGTCTTCTCGCTGTTCACATTCTGTCTTCTCGCTGTTCACATTCTGTCTTCTCGTTGTTCACATTCTGTCTTCTTCTTGTTCACATTCAGTCTTGTATCTTCTCATTTTCTTTCTTCTCGCTGTTCACATTCTGTCTTCTCGCTGTTCACATTCTGTCTTCTCGTTGTTCACATTCTGTCTTCTCGTTGTTCACATTCTGTCTTCTTGTTGTTCACATTCTGTCTTCTCGTTGTTCACATTCTGTCTTCTTGTTGTTCACATTCAGTCTTCTCGTTGTTCACATTCTGTCCTGTGTCTGTACAATCTCCCCAGTCCCTGACATTGACCAGCACACCGCATTCACCGCCTTTCTGCACACACGTGTGTGGACCTGGCTGCCGTGGATAGCTCTGTCAGAGAAACTGTCCCATGTCCATCCTTTAGGCCCCGTGGGACCACATTACCGCAGCCAGTGACCAGCGGATGACCAGAGGGAGCCCCACTGACCGTTGATTGAACGGAACGTTTTCCTCCTCCACACGCCAAACCTTTGGCATCTTGTTATCTCCTTGACACATCAGGAACGTGCGCCCATCAGTCCAAGTCCGCACGAGTGGGGGGTGCAGGTTGTTGACAACTCTAATGCACGTTCGGTGGTGGCGTGTGTGTGTGTGTGGGGGGGGGGGGGGGGGGGGAGACTTGGCACGACACAGCGTGTTGCTGGTTGGGGCACTGGCTTCAGAGCGCTTCGTCCAGTGTGTTCTGAATTGTGGCCTGTAGTGCTGCCGACCACTGGAGACCTTCATACTCGGGCTAAGGTCTGCTGCCGATGACTCGAACGACATGTTGTTGAAAACAAAAGGCTGACACACTGATGATAACAAATGGCAATCCACAGTCCACTCCGCTGTTGTCGACACTGAGCAGAGAGGCGAAATCTGGTCCGTATAACACACTTTCGTTCCAAGCACTTCCAATGCAGTCGTTTTTTCGTTACAGCCAGATTTCGTTACCACTAATTTTTGTCATAGCAGTTTTTCATTACAACAGGCTTCCGCTCCAACCACTGTCATGATATCTGGCTTTCGTTCCAGCAGATATTATTATAACCGGCTTCGGGAACCCCTGATATAACGAATGTCTTTTGTCGGGGAAAAATGCGTCTGTAAAAATGGCCGTTGGCATGATTACAACCGACTTTAATTGTGTACATAATCTTTCATTGCTCATTTCTCTGCGCCCGCTTTAGAATGTTGAAATGGTCCTTGCAGGTCGTGAAACTGACGGGGATGAATTTTTGTGCGAGATAAATTTGTGAACGAAGAACATTCTCTATGGCTGACACATTCAGGAGAACTGAGGGGAGCAGCAGCAAGCAGCTACGTCAATCACCGAGAGGAGATGCTGCAGTGATCAGTGCTAAAGCTGCTGCAGACCTCAGACTCCATCCTGTATCACAGACAATCGCTTGGAAACTAGATAACTTCCCCAAAGATGGAGTATGGCTGCCTTAATGGCGGGATAAAAAACGGTCATACACACAAAACTTCACTCCCTTTGTTGGGTAGATGGGATTAATACTTGCCTGTCTATACAGGGAGTGTCCGCAGGAGTATTAGCCTGCGTACGCAGAAGAAGAAGAAGAAGAAGAAGAAGAAACTAGATAACGAACAGGAGGAATTAGAATAAGGACGAGGAGATGGAGGATCAAGTGAAGTATGAACACAGTGAATCTAATTCAACAATCTTTTTCAGTGGGGACCAATGTACAATCACGATGACACCCCCCCCCCCCCCCCCCCCCCCCCCACCTTCCACCGACCAAATCCCTTGCACTCATTCTGGATTTATTAAATAGCCAGCCCGGATCTGGTCCTTAAAAGTTCGACTGCCGCTCGCGTTCTCAATTTGTGCGTAATTGTCAGCAGGTTCAAATATTTCTGATGCCCATTCTGAAAATAAACAGAACAGGTGTGGGTTCAAAACCACCATACACACATTAAACAAAACAAAAACAAAAAAACAAAAACTGAGCAAGCAAGCAAACAAACAGGCGACTACAAATGTATTTACAAACAAAAACAAACAAACATACAAAATCACCAACAAATTAAGAAATAAAAAATCTTTTTTTTTTCTTCTTTTGATTTCTAAGTTTCGATGTTTGAATTAGAATCCAACGGCTAAGTAGTCCCAACTGGAGTGAAGTTTCAAGTCTGTCGGATACGGGGGGTGAAGTTCGAACCTGTGAACTGTGACTTTTGTCCCGTGGACTTTCGGCCTGCGGTCACAGTTTTTCATGGTGATACAAATGTAAACTTGTATGTTCAACGAGTCCGCCTGCTTGTGGCCTCTTAACAGATATTCTAGTTACTACAGCACACACACACACACACGCACACACACACACACACTTTTTTTCCATGATCACTGACACTTCAAGATAAGCGCAAGATCAAAGTACGTGTACATCACTAAAAAGATTTTCTTTTAGGTTCGCATTTCTCAAATCAACTAACCCACGGTCAACGTCAACGCGGAAAATAGAAGAAAAAAAATCATCATTCTCTGACGATCCATCACATTTCTGATGAAGACGGAGAAAGGATGATGAAAACCTTGGCCCTCTCTTTTAACTGATGCCATGCCAAAGTCATACGTGTGATCATTTTCACGGGGCGAATGTCCAGGAGGCGAAAATCGACAGGGCGAAAATCGTCGAAAACGATCTCCAGCGACACAGACGTGCGTTTGGCTGGGCCGTCAACTCCCTCTTGTCCAAGCAGCTTCCTTGTATCATGACCTTGGTGGTCACTCGCCCACCAGACTGAACCGGTTAAAACAAAGAGATGGGCGCTGGGGAGGAAGAAGGCGGGTATGGGGGAGTGGGGGTGGGGGAGGTAGGGAGGAGGGAGAGTGAGGTTAAGGAGAGGGTGATTTCAAAGGGAGGAGACTGGAGGCAGAAACTGAAATGAAACTGAAAGAAAAATGAGTGAACAGAAAAAAAGAAAAGAACAAACAAATGACAAAAAACAAACACTAACTGAAACAAAATTAAAAGAAAAATTAGTGAGTAGCGTTCTCTAACTGAGTGACTTGTTTAGTCTGGTAGCCATAGTGTTAGCTTACCGCCAAACGAAAGACCAAATAACCGACAAAACAAACACGTGGCGTTTCGACCTGTTTGGTCTTGTTCAGGCAGCACGAACAACATTCAAGGCAATGAAAGCGAAACACGAACAGTCACTTCTCTCCCATGATTTCCATTCCGCATCCATTTTGCGCCCAGCTTGAGGGGACCAGCAACCAACCGTTCGTGCTTCATGTTCATCTCCTTGAGTGTTGCTCGTCTGGTCTGAAGAAGACCAATGAGGTCGAACCGCATCGCGTCCATTTTGTAATTTGTTCTTCCGGTTGACGGTACAGTTATTTCCCTTTCAATTAAGGGGAAAAGAGGCTGGGATCACATGGATGAATACATGAAAAGCTCAAAGTGGGGTCAACGCAAACGACGCTGTCTTTTGCGAAACACCCCCCCCCCCCCTCTCCCCTCCCCGCCACCCCCCTCCCCATCAACATTGCACAACTGCATTCCTATGACAAGGGTAGTAATTCCACTGACGCGGCTGAGAACTTGGAGGCGTGGTTTTACGTCTTCGTCCAATCAGTCATGTTGCTGATTGCATGAATGAATTATGCGCATAAAAGAGGCGTGGCCTCGAGTGACTGACAGCAAAGATCAGGAAGGCTCTCACCACCCCCACCACCACCCCTTCCAAATCCTTCATAAGTGCACATGATGGCTTTTGACGTAAAAAAGAAAAAAAAGTGTGAGTGTATGTGTGTGTGTGTGTGTGTGTTCGGCACGCCATCATAAGTGCCGCCAACAGTCAAAACCGCCCAGATTCCGCGCACAGAGACGAGGCGGGAAGAGACAGGAGGCGGGTGACGTCACTTCGGCGTGACGTCATAGGCTGACGGGCATGGAGACCTTCTCCGTGCCCTGGCTGTAGGTGACGGAGGTGCTGTTGTTGGACGGGGTCGACTTGCCTGACTTGCTGGACGTGGGCGTGTAGGAGCGGTGCTGGGAGGGCTGGGAGGAGTAGCCGCTGCCCCCGCCTCCGCCGCCGGACGAGGGGAAGGGGTCCTTGGTGTAGGAGTACATGGACCCGTGGGGCGCCGGGTACACGGGCTGCATGGGGTAGTAGCCTTGGTGCGAGTAGCCGTGGTTGCTGAAGGCGCTGGGGGCCCGGGAACCTGCACCAAGAAAACCAACGAGCAGCGTGACATGGCGGTGGCCATGGTTACTGATGAGCGTGGGGCTGGTGGCCCCGGAACCTGTATGAACAAAACAGGGATCGTCGGTTGCCAGGACATGTCCGTAATCATAGGTACAGGTACAGGGATGGGGCCTGGGAACCTGCATGAACAAAACAAGATTGGCAATTGCATGACAAACATTGTCCAATCATTTTTAAGCAAAGTCTTTTTGTAGAAATGCCTGAGAGTCTCAAAACATGCTATACGTTCAATATTGAGAAGGAAGGCGGAGAGTGGGCGGGGGAGAGAAGATGGCGGGGGGGGGGGGGGGGGGGGGGGGGGGGGGGGGGGTGGGGGGGGGGGGGGGGGGGGGGGGGGGTGGGGGGGTGGGGCGTGTGATATGGCATAGGACATTAGTGTTATGCTCAGATGCCAGGGGTTTTGGGGGGAGTTTCTATTCGAGAAAGCCAGGCTGGAATGGTTTTCTGGTTCGGAGTTACATCTGCGCTGACTCGGATGAGATTTTGAAACGAGTTTTCGTGTGCGTGGACGCATGCAGGAAAAAAAAATCTTGCAGGCAGATTAGATCCCACCTCACGTTTTTGGTAAAAGAGGAGGCCACCGAAACTCGGTGGGATGAATGACACGAAAATAAATTACGTGTGTACCTGATATGTTTGACTACTTCGGAGGATTGGAACGATTGGTTTAACACGACAGCATTCGCAAAAGTTTCATTGAAAGGTTAACCTCGGAGTTCTGGCTATGAAAGGAAGAGAGAGAGAGAGAGAGAGAGAGAGAGAGAGAGAGAGAGAGAGAGAGACGCACCCCACCCCACCCCCCCCCCCCCCCGAGACTTAAACTCACACTCAAATAGTTTAATTGCAAAGGCCACCGACCTATCTGCAATGAGGTCAAGGAAAACAGTAGAATAGACACGCGCCCGGCGCATATACTGAAAATTATGAAAGAAAATATTGGCATAACAAAGTGTTCTTCCTGAAATTACTCTGGCATTTGTGTGTTAACTGATAACAGTTCTTCTCTTCGTTTTATTGCTTTAAAAATGAACATAGCTACAGAGCGAGTTACAGTTCTCTTTTCATTTTGCAGTAAAAGAAGCAATGTGAGGGAGAGAGAGGAGAGAGAGAGAGAGAGAGAGAGAGAGAGAGAGAGAGAGAGAGAGAGAGAGAGAATTCTGGACGAAATCGTTAGGTGGGTGTAAAATTGTCTCTTTAACTGAAATTTTCAAACGTGTTTTATATCTTGCTAAATACCTGCGTTCACTCCTTTACTAAATTTTGATACAGCGGTCACTAACTACGAACTGAATTGATTTAAGCAGAAAGGGTGACATTCCTAGAAAGGATAGATTATAGTATCACATGAACAACATAGCAGGAGATGAATTTCACTTCACGATGGTATCTAATTGTGATGTGAATGAAATTTCCAGCTCTTGGTCATAGGACAACCTTATCAGTTTTAACCTTGCAAGTACTGCTCAGTTCATTTACCTTGATCAAGCAATAGCAAAATCACTAATGAAGCATTAATGTCGTTTTATTTTTCATTTCTCTGTTGATATGTCTACATTTTGTCTGTTGAAACGTGTTTACTTTGTATTCTCCATGACCCCAAAAGACAGGGGTTAAGGGTGACTAAATCTTGAACCTAGAAAAATCTGTTACCGTGGTGACTGTGAATGCACGTACGTGCCAGAGGACCTAGAACCAGCATGAACAAACATGGTTCATACGTGCACAGCGTTTGTAGTCATAGTCACGGACCACGCATCCGAGAACGTTCATCAACACCAGAAGTAGTCTACATTCACGGTAACTGAATGCTACATTCCGGTAACTGATGTACATCACGGTAACTGAATGCCCGAAACGTTAAGGAACATCGAAGAACTTGTAAGTAGTTTGTGGTCATAGTTATTGAAGGCGTGTATAGGTCCGGAAACGTTAATGAATATGAAAGAGCACGTAAAAATTGTTTGTTGTCATGGTTACTGCACGCACGTAGCTCCCAGACACGTCAATGAATATACAAGGGCACGTAAGTTGTTTGTAGTCATGGTTACTTATTCCATGTTTCCTTCTTCGCATGCCACTCACTTACACCGACCCTCCACAGCTAAATCCAGATTCGTCCTGTCCCAGAATCTAACCACCAGCACTCCACGAGGATTAGCTACAGCAGATCGTCATGAGGCCACCCACGACAGACATACCTGCACTGGTGATCAATTACTTCGGTAGTGTTCAGTGGTGCTACTGTATGCTCTGCTGATGGCGATAATTGTTGATTGGCGGAGCTAGAACGAATGAGAAAGACCCTCTGTAGTGAAAGACCCTCTGTAGTGAAAGACCCTCTGTAGTGCAGACGACCTGCACGTACGTTACACCTTCCCTTCATGTTATAGCCCGGCGTCAACCAGGCCCGAGCGACACAGACACCTGCGGTGCTGATCACGAAACAGACTCTCAGAGACCATCACATACATCATCGACTACAACAGAAAAACAGAAGTGGATAGTACTGTTCAATACAATTACAATCACCAAGGATAATCGTCATTTGTGTCTTTTAGTTCATTGACTGACAGACGATGATAATGATAATGTGAGTAATGACGACGAAAACCCGAGTCCTAAAACAGTAACGATATAAAAGTTGTTTTTTTTTTTTATCGCTAACACTCTCTCATCATCAAGCAGACGGCTGGATCGACACTGACCGTCCGTGCCCCCTTGGTAGGTGGAAGAAGGAGCCCCGTTGGACATACCGGAGGCGTGGGCGTTGGTGGCGGCGGCGCTGGTGGCGGAGGTGGCGGTGGCGGCGGTGGTGGTGGTGGTGGTGGTGGGGGCGAAGGAGGACGGGCGCCGCCGTCCTGCGGCTTGCGGCACAGCTGACGCCGGCAGCAGTAGACGAGGGCCACCAGGCAGGACACCACGATGACGATGCTGCCCACCGAGATGGAGATGGACGCCGTCACCCCCAGCGACAGGAACTTGCACAGCCACCCGCACTCTGCGGACACAGACAGCGCACAGACGATGAAACAGACGTGCAGATGAGACGAGCCAGACACACAGATTATGGAGACATACAGTTTTAACAGACATAGCGATTACACAGTCATACAGATGTAACATACACATTACACAGACATACAGATGAAACTGACATACATATACGGACACAGACAGATGAAACAGACGTAAGATTACGGAGACATACAGATGAAACATACATGCAGATTACACAGACATGCCGATGAAACAGACAACAGATTACAGACATACAGACGAAACAGACATAGAGATTAAGCAGACATACAGACGAAACAGACACAGAGATTAAGCAGACATACAGACAAACAGACACAGAGATTAAGCAGACATACAGACGAAAACAGACACAGAGATTAAGCAGACATACAGACGAAACAGACATAGAGATTAAGCAGACATAACAGACGAAACAGACACACAGAGGAAAGCGACAAACAGATTACGGAGACATGCAATGAAACAGACACACTGATTACACAGACATACAGATGAAGTCGACATACAGATTACACAGGAGTACAGATGAAACGGACGACAGATTACGGAGACATATAGATTAAACAGACACACAAATTACACAGACATGCAGATGAAACCGATATACAGATTACATAGAATTGGCACACAGAAAAGAAATCAAGATGGAAATGTCACCCTTAAATAGGGACTATCCGCATTCTGTGAACACAGACAACACTAAGACACAGACAATGAGGATACACAGACGTTACAGGCATACAGACAACACAGACATACAGAAATTAAATGAAAATGAAGGCTATCGCCCAGGACGATTGGAAATTCCAGTCACCTGTAGTCTGTAGGCACATTATGCAAACAACAGTGATTCACAGACATTGCTGACATACAGACAACACTGAGACACAGACAACGCGGACATACAGACAGCACTGAGACACAGACAACGCGGACATACAGACAACACTGAGACACAGACAACGCTGACATACAGACAACACTGAGACACAGACAACGCGGACATACAGACAACACTGTGACGCAGACAACGCAGGCATACAGACAACACAGAGACACAGACAACGCGGAGATACAGACAAACTATGACACATACAAAAGCTGGCATGCATCGATGATGCAGAGACAATACTGACGTGCAGTCTTGAAAGGCAGGTTCTTTTTTTTCAGTCTACTCAGACTCTTCTTGTTTTTTCATGGCATATTCCGCTCTCGCAGACTCTTCTTGTTTTTTCATGGCATATTCCGTTCTCGCAATACAAACAGTTGATTGATTGTAGCGGATATGATTCATTCCCATTTTATGCAGAACATCTGGGATTTTAAAAAAAGCCATAGACTACTGTCTGTATTCATATTTTAAGCATGCTTTCATATACCTGTATAAGGAGGACGCACTGTCTGATTTCGTTATGTAAACTCAGAATCTTAGTGTCTGGCATATTTCTTGTAGGCTGATAGGAACACGGCCAAGTTCCGTTGCTGCAGGGAGATTCATTGCCTTTTTATGTAGACCAGGTAGATTCGTGCTGAATTTGTATGCATTTTTTTCATTGGGGGAAATGCTTGTGATAGGCTGTGCTGGGAAACGGTGGAAATATGTGAGCTGCTTATGTCATGATCTGAGAATGAAAGCCATATTTCAGTCCCTTCCGTCGACAGAGGTGTGATTAGCATGTCGTAGAGATGAGTCATCACCTCTGGTTTCAGCTCTGAATCTTTGCTTGACCGTCTTAGGGCCTGCAGGCTTTGTTTGCATGGTTTCACTTTTTTTTAATGTTCTTGTGAATGTATCGTTTTTAATGGAAAATGACCCCGATATATTTGTACTGGTTAGCTGACTGAAGGATAAAGGGGCCCGTACTTACATGTAAGAGATTTTAGAGTTTGTTCCAGTAAAAATGGCAACTTTTTTTCATACATTTTAAGTCCCATTCGTCGCAGTATTGTTTAGTTTATTTTGTAGCCCAGCTTTGGATGTGAAGACGATTATCATCAGGTCACCTGCATATAACTGTCACGGAATTTGGTGGTGGTGTTTGTTTGTACTTTAGGGGAGTCGTTGTCCTGCATATCAGTTGGAAGGTCATCAAGACATACATTGAACAGTGTTGGGTTTTACGAGTTTCCTTGTGGAACGCCTCTGAGTAATGGCACCGCTGAGGAAAGACCGTGTATTGCTTTGGTGTTATTACACATTGATCTAATTATCTTGAAACAGTTACCCGTGATTCCTATTCTGTATACTTCAATTCACAGTCTTTCATGTCGCACACTGTCGAAGGCCTTCTGAAAGTCGACAAAACAACTATGTGCCCTACCCTTTCTGTCCTTTAGGAATCATCAACAATGTTTTTATTCAGCGGTCTGTTGTTCTTGAGTTGTTGTTTTTCTGAACGCAGTTTGTTCTTTTGGTAACAGCTTATTGTCTTCGAGATGATCAGATATTCAATTTAATACATGGCAAAAAGAAGTTACCCGATGAGTTGTCCATTGTCATCTCTCTTTGGTTGTTTGGATTTAATGGATAACCGTCTTTTTTTAGATGGTTGTACTCTTTCAAACTTTTCATTCTTCTGCGTACCCGACTGTAGCATTGTTTGGAACTCTGTCTGTCTGCCTGTCTGTCTGTTGACCTGTCTGTCCCCCCCCCCCCCTCTCTCTCTCTCTTGTGTGTTTGCTTGTGTGTTGCTTGTTGTTTGTGCGTGCGTGCACAGGCATGTGCGTGTGCATACTGCGCGTAAGGAGAGAGAGAGAGAGAGAGAGAGAGAGAGAGAGAGAGAGAGAGAGAGAGAGAGAGAGAGAGAGAGAGAGAGGACACTTTGAATCTTTACTGTCATCAAAACAGCCCTTAAGACAAAGGGGGTCACAAGCAAACACTCGATCTCAATGACAGAAAAGAAAGGGGGAAAAAAAGAAAGAAAGAAAATAAACCATGCACTACAAATATGAAAATCAGTAAAATATACTGTTCCAGTTTTCGTTGGACAGTAACTCACAAAATTTTACGTTGTCTAACTGGTTATAATTGAAAATCGTCCTTTGGAAAGTACTGTATTTATACGCAAGTGGCTTAAGAATGACACATGGAACACTATGGTCACTGCAGAAAGGAGGCAGAACGTCAACTGATTTGATTATGTCAGGACTCTGAGTGATGACCAGATCAATGCAAGTGCTTGATGTAGCTGTTACTCTTGTGGGGGAATCAAATACTTGTTTTTAATTGATAATGGTTTAGAATATCACTGAGGTGTTTGGTTGGATTAGTTAAATAGTCAACATTGAAATCACCTAAAATAATAAATTTCGTCATCGTTCTGTCTGCTTTATTTATACTATCATTTATTAAGTCCCAGTAATTAACGCGTACATTAGGTGGACGATAAAATGATCCAATAAGTAAACTCTCCTGATTAATTTTGGTTTCTACCCAAACTGCTTCCAGGTCGTTAACTTGTAAGTCGGGTCGTGGTTTACAATGAAGGCTGTCTTTCAGGTAGATAGCCACACCACCATGAGGATCGTTCGCTCTGTCTAAACGGACAGGAGGGTGAAAGTTTTTAAGAAGTAACGAGTTGTTGGAATCCAGTGGTGATAGCCAACTTTCAGATATAGTTATAATATCAAATTGATGCGATTCAGCTTCAAGCAGGTCGATTTTACTTTTTAAACTACGGGTATTAACGTGCATGACACAGAGTTCTCCACGTTCAATTGGACCAGGGTTACTTTCGATATCGCCTGATTTCATAAGTAAAGAATTGTGAAATTTAGAGAAAGTCAGATTGCTACAGTTAGTTGACAGATGATTAAATGAACCGGTTTTAGGTGGGTTTTGTTTGGCAGGTGGTGAGAACATGTCAACATTTAAATGCACTGAAAAGAAAAACAGCAAAAAAGACATAGTCAAGTGTTCATCTCTCCTGGCATAAACAAGCAGAAAATACGGAATAGTGGTCGCCTTGACAAGAAAAAACAGTTTTCTGGATAACATCCCGGCTGCATGATAGAACAGACCAATCATGGCTCTGTACAATGCCAGTTCAACCCCCATTTAGGTCACTGCACTGAGCAGTACAAGGAATCTGAAATTCACCATGATTGGAAGGACACTGGTCCCCGGATGCTTCTCTACGACTATGGTCATGAAAACCCCCTGGCCCCCGTCACAACGCCAACAACATTCACCACGTTTGCACAAAATATTGGTGAGTTACACACATGTCTAATAGTAAGATAAATGAAAAACGTATGTACACAAAACAAGGTAAGGAGAAGGACCGAAACGACCATTCGGCTGCAAGGAGCAAAAAGGCGGGCTGAACTCCCTTCGCAATGTTGCACGGTCAACAGACTACTGGTCAGTTGGCCCACGATGCATGCATTCTGTCACGGTCAAAAATAAACACAACCAAAATCCTAATCCTCCACGGAGACGGTCTGTCCACCCAGACAGACTAAGTAGCTGACCGACGCCTCAATGTCTGGTCAAACGAGTCTCGACGCCCGGCTCAGACTCATCCAGCCAATTTGGCACAGCGAGTAGACTAATCCTAATCCTCTACGGAGACGGTCTGTCCACCCAGACAGACTAAGTAGCTGACCGACGCCTCGGTGTCTGGTCAGAGGCGTCTCGACGCCTGGATCAGACTGATCTAGCCAATTTACGACGTAGCCGGAAAGGGAGAGGGGGAAGGTAGTGTGTGGTGGGGGTGAAATCAAGCTAATCAATTAAATGACCAATTGACCACCACAGAGAGTAAGGCGTGTAGGCGTGACTGTCATGATTTGAATAGCCAATGGAATTAGAGGGAGATAACTTCGGGTACGAGGCGGTAAAAATACTGACCAATGGTACTCGCCCTTGGACAGATGAGTTTCAAGATAAGATAGGGATGGGGGAGTGGAGAAGGAGAACGAGAGAAAGAACGAACAGGGAGAGAGAGATGAGGAGGTTTGGGGTGTAGTCTCTGCACGAGAGAAAAGGCAGAGAGATGAAGAGAGGAAGAAGAACGAAGAGAGACAGAGAGAGAGGAAGAGGTTCTGTGTAAGCTCTGACGAGAGAGAAGCAGAGAGATGAGGGGAGGAGAGAAGAGAACCAAGTTGAGAGATTAGCATGAGATAGTCTGCAGAGGAAAGACTAAGGAGAGATGTGGAGAGAGAGAGTTGCTAACTAATGAAGAGAAAAAGAAAGAAAAAAAAAAAAAAAAGAAAAGCAACCATGTCCATTTGATAGAGCAGACTAGAAGAGAGAGAGAGAGAGAGAGTGCAATGCGTTAATGCAGGAAGGAAGAAAGGAGAACAGATCGATGTTGATAGTCACTGTTCCACCTTAACCGGGGTTCGACCTCATACCTGGCAGCGTCACTTCGTCAAGCAGAACCACAGACCAACGCCAGTGCCAGCAGTCTAACCTGACCAGGCGCCAGCAGACCAAGACCAGTGCCAGCAGTTGTGTCGTGCTTGTGAAAGTGACAGTGAAAAGAAAAAAAAAAAAGAAAAGACAGTGATTCGTGAATAGTTAAGATCACCTGGCCAGGTAAAGTAGAAATCTGTTTATACCCGGGTTAGTTAATGATGTTTTAGATAAATGATTTTGTGAAGTTCAGGAAAGAGAGAATGTTTTATTTTGTTTGATTCCATATGCATTGATGGTTCGTTCTATGAACATGTGTAGTAAAGTTATAGACTTTACTAGTGGTTTGATGTGACGAATGCATGATATATGAATGAGATCGTAAGCAAGCTGTGAGCGTGTTTGGACTGTGCGCTAGTCCTTCCTCCATCGACATCACCAGAGGTTGACAATTTATTGGCGAGCCTGCCAGGATATTCTGGCCCATTTATTATAATTGTTCAACTTCTCAGAGAGGAAGCTGGGTGGGATTCAAGTATTGTAATCCTAAGACAAGGGGTTGTCTTACTGTATGTTCCCAAGATAGTTAAATACTAGGCTTGGCATTGCTTCCAAGATAGTTAATACTAGGCTTGGCATTTCAGCCCCAGAGTACTTATTTCGCACAGATTGCCTATAATTCGCTCTCATAGTTGGGTCAGGCGCTGGGCGTCTTATAAAAACTAATTACGTTGTCCCAAGCTATTATTATCATTCATAGGATTGTGCTATTACGTCACTCGTGTCGGTAACCACCAGTTTGGCTGTCGTAGTAATAAAATCTTGTTCAAAAAAAAAAAAAAAAGGAAGAGA
This sequence comes from Conus ventricosus, assembly GCA_018398815.1. Taxonomy (NCBI): domain Eukaryota; kingdom Metazoa; phylum Mollusca; class Gastropoda; order Neogastropoda; family Conidae; genus Conus; species Conus ventricosus. The sequence continues at coordinate 76,712,309 of CM031612.1, read as the reverse complement.
TATAATGGCGGAAGAAAAGAACACCCCTATTGAACAACTTGTGAGCGTCGCTCGTGATCTAGGTTACTCAGGAGATGAGTTGCGTGCATTCATTGAAAACCAACAAAAGATGGAAAGAGACGAACGCGCGGAAAGACGACGCGTCGCAGTAGAAATGCATTAGCAGAGCAGGAAAGGACTAAAGCTAGCGCAGCGCAGGAAACAGAAAGACAAAGGGAAGCGCAGGAAACAGAAAGGTTAAGGGAGACGCAGGAAACAGAAAGAATGAAGCAGGAAACGGAAAGATTAAAGGTTCAATTAGAGTTAGAGAAAGTGAGAATACAAAGGGAGACCCGAGGATGGTAGTTCCCTTTCCAGTGACTCTGTGCGCAGTACGCCCCCCGACCAAAGTTGCCCAAATTCTCTGAAGGAACCGATTCGATTGATGCATACATCAGTCGTTTCGAACGTTTGCGACCAGTCAGGGTTGGCCTTCAGAAGAGTGGGCAGTCATTTTGTCAGCGTTACTGACGGGTAAGGCATTACAGATTTTCACTGCGTTACCAGCAGAACAACAGTCTGATTTCGGCGCTGTGAAGGAATCGTTGATGAAAGGATTTGACCTCACAGAGGAGGGGTTCAGGAAGAAATTTCGTTCAGCTAAATTACAAGCAGGTGAGACGTACACTCAGTTTGGTGCACGTTTAGATCACTATTTTGAGAAGTGGTTAGAGTTGAGTGGTACGAAGAAGGAGTTCGCTGAATTGAAAGAGCTAGTTATGAAGGAACAGATTTTGTCAGGTTGCGGCCCTGATTTAACCATACATTTGAAAGAGAGACAGCCAGAGACAGCAGAGAGTTCTGAAGTTCGCGAGGTGTATAGAGAGGCACGTTTTGGCACTAAGGTGCGGAGAACAGGTGTAGCTACAGTGAAAGAGTGACAAGGAGACTAGAGGGAGTTCCTGCAAGTCTGCAAACCCAGTGGTGGGCAAGGAAGGCAAGGACATTAGGGTTTCTTGCACAAGAAGGACATTGGCGAGGGATTGTCGCATGAGGTTCCAAAGCAGCAGCCTTGAAGAGGTGGAAGGATGACAAGGGAAACGACCTGCAGTGGAACCAAAGGGATTCAGTCTGAAGAGGTGAGTGCGGCCTATGGCTGCATCTGTACAAGAAGGCATGTCGGCGATGGAGGGCCTGCTGAGTGGTCGTTACCATGAAGGAGGGGGATTGGCCAGCAGAGTGGTGAAGGATGTACGAGACACGTTGTCAGGGGTAGTACGAACAACGCAGGTCGAAGAAGGGGATTTGCGGCAAATCCAGACACTGAACTCTAATCGAGGGCACTGTGAGGAGTTTTCCAGTGTGACTAAGCATATGAATGTACGTACCCTGTTTCATGCGGGGTAGTTGTCTGCGCTGGTGAGAAAGATTTGAGGGAAATCCGACTTATCTATCGATGGAGTGGGATTCCAGTTGCTAAGATGTATTCCAGTGTGCATAGTGGATCTTCATCCAGGGGATCCTGAGTTGTTGACTGCTACAGGGGCAGCAGTTCAAACACGGAGCAAGAAGGGGGAAAAGGTTGATAAACCGTTAGTCGTTCCAGCAAGGAAGTCAGGCATAGATGTGTCGCCTGATGAGTTTAGGGCAGCGCAGGAACAAGACCCTTCGCTCGTGAAGTCTTGGGAGTTGGCAAGAGGTGGAGAGAAACAGGAGGTTAGAGGAGGTGAGACAGAATTTCTTGTGAAAGGCGGGCTGTTGTACCGAGTGTTCACCAAGGGGAAGACAGGTAAGGTGACCACTCAGTTAGAGGTACCAGCAGGTTATCGTGACACTGTCATGTCAGTGGGTCACGAGTCGCTCATGGCGGGTCATCTCGCACCAGCAAAACAGCTGACCGAATCTTTGATGACTTTCATTGGCCAGGGGCAATGGCAGACATAAAGCGGTTCTGCATGTCATGTGATGTGTGTCAAAGGTCAGCCACAAGAGGGGTGAAGAGGAAGGCGCCTCTTAAACATCCCCTTTAATTGACACACCGTTCAGGAGAGTGGCTGTTGATCTGATTGGCCCAATCTCGCCCTGTTCCAAAGGTGGGCACAGGTATGAGACATGCAAGTTTGCAAGGGAAGGTTTGCAGGAGGCTAGGGTCGTTCAGAAGAAGCAATATGACAGGAAGGTGAGGAAGCAATCCCTCAAGGTGGGAGATCAAGTCCTGGTACTGCTTCCCACGGGTCACAACAAGCTGCTGATGCATTGGAAGGGACCATTCACCATCACTGAAAAGGTCGGTCGGGATTACCGAATTGATGTAAATGGGAAACTAAAGCTTTTCCATGCGAATTTTCTCCGCAAATATATTCAGCGTGAGACCCAGCACATAGGCGCAGCAGCAATCATTGATGAGGTGAAAGAGACCCAGCAGAAGAAGGGGAGATTTTGTTGCCTAAGTTTCCAGAAGAGTCATACAGGGATGTGTCACTGTATGAAGGGCTAGACAGTAGGAGTTCCTAGGTTTTGTTGTTGGAGGCGACACAAAGAAGCCAGAAAAGGGAAAGGTGGAGAAGATGATGAATTCAGAGAGACCAAAGACCAAAACAGAAGTCAGGAGTCTGCTAGGTTTTATTGGTTTCTATAGGAGTTTGTTCCAAATTTCGCAGCAATCACGAGTCCTCTCAGTGATTTGGTCAAGGCAGGGAAACCGGCAGTGGTCGAGTGGTCAGACGCTGCAGAGCAAGCACTGCAGACGGTGTTGGAAAGACTAGGTTCCCGTCCCATCTTGAAGCTACCAGATATGTCCAAACCATTTTTGTTGCGGACAGATGCATCAGGCGGTGGAGTAGGTGCAGTATTGTGCAGGAGCATGAAGGGGTCGAGTTTCCTGTGAGGTATGCTAGCAGGAAGTTGACAAAGTGTGAAGAAGGGTACGCAATGGTGGAGAAGGAGTGTTTAGCCGTCGTGTGGGCCGTGCAGAAGTTCCACAAATACTTGTATGGGAAAGAGTTCGTGATAGAGACAGATCATCAACCACTCAAATTCCTGCAGGAGGCGCAGTTGAAAAACAGCAGAGTTCTGCGTTGGGCAATGGCATTGCAGCCCTACAGGTATCGAGTGCAGTACATTCCCGGTCGACAGAATGTCGGAGCTGACTATTTAAGCCGTGTAGTCTAGCAAGCTGCAACTCAGAGGAAGTCAGTCATATCCAGGGTGCTTGGTTGATAATATGTGTTGATTACAGTTATGTTGATTGGATATGGGTTCATTCCCAGTTGGCTATGGTTCATAATTTTGTGTGAGATTTGTTCGTGTAAATGTAGTTATGCTTGAGCATACAGTCGCTTGTGTAGTGATGCATTATTTGCAATAAGTGAGGATGGAGATTCCTCAGTGAAGTGTCATGGATCGTGATCATATTATATTGTGCTTTTCATAAGAATTGTGAAGAGAAGATGTGGCAAATCCGCAGGTAGGGGAATTGCATAAGTGCGCACAGAGGTCGTTATAAAATGAGTTGAAATAACGCAAGAGGCGCACGTCAATGATAACTCATTGGAGTGGTATTCACTAATGATATATTCTATAATTTATAAACCGTTGGTTGTAAAGTATTTTTCAAACTTTGCACGTGTAGCTGTGTGTCAGCAAATTCGGTTGTTGTCTTTTTTGTACCGTTGTTTTGAGACAATGCGGTGCATAGTCTTTTGCAAGGGGGAAATTGTCACGGTCAAAAATAAACACAACCAAAATCCTAATCCTCCACGGAGACGGTCTGTCCACCCAGACAGACTAAGTAGCTGACCGACGCCTCGATGTCTGGTCAAAACGAGTCTCGACGCCCGGCTCAGACTCATCCAGCCAATTTGGCACAGCGAGTAGACTAATCCTAATCCTCTACGGAGACGGTCTGTCCACCCAGACAGACTAAGTAGCTGACCGACGCCTCGGTGTCTGGTCAGAGGCGTCTCGACGCCTGGATCAGACTGATCTAGCCAATTTACGACGTAGCCGGAAAGGGAGAGGGGGAAGGTAGTGTGTGGTGGGGGTGAAATCAAGCTAATCAATTAAATGACCAATTGACCACCACAGAGAGTAAGGCGTGTAGGCGTGACTGTCATGATTTGAATAGCCAATGGAATTAGAGGGAGATAACTTCGGGTACGAGGCGGTAAAAATACTGACCAATGGTACTTGCCCTTGGACAGATGAGTTTCAAGATAGATAGGGATGGGGGAGTGGAGAAGGAGAACGAGAGAAAGAACGAACAGGGAGAGTGAGATGAGGAGGTTTGGGGTGTAGTCTCTGCACGAGAGAAAAGGCAGAGAGATGAAGAGAGGAAGAAGAACGAAGAGAGACAGAGAGAGAGGAAGAGGTTCTGTGTAAGCTCTGACGAGAGAGAAGCAGAGAGATGAGGGGAGGAGAGAAGAGAACCAAGTTGAGAGATTAGCATGAGATAGTCTGCAGAGGAAAGACTAAGGAGGGATGTGGAGAGAGAGAGTTGCTAACTAATGAAGAGAAAAAGAAAGAAAAGAAGAAAAAAAGAAAAGAAAAGCAACCATGTCCATTTGATAGAGCAGACTAGAAGAGAGAGAGAGAGAGAGAGAGAGTGCAATGCGTTAATGCAGAAAGGAAGAAAGGAGAACAGATCGATGTTGATAGTCACTGTTCCACCTTAACCGGGGTTCGACCTCATACCTGGCAGCGTCACTTCGTCAAGCAAAACCACAGACCAACGCCAGTGCCAGCAGTCTAACCTGACCAGGCGCCAGCAGACCAAGACCAGTGCCAGCAGTTGTGTCGTGCTTGTGAAAGTGACAGTGAAAAGAAAAAAAAAAAAAAAGAAAAGACAGTGATTCGTGAATAGTTAAGATCACCTGGCCAGGTAAAGTAGAAATCTGTTTATACCCGGGTTAGTTAATGATGTTTTAGATAAATGATTTTGTGAAGTTCAGGAAAGAGAGAATGTTTTATTTTGTTTGATTCCATATGCATTGATGGTTCGTTCTATGAACATGTGTAGTAAAGTTATAGACTTTACTAGTGGTTTGATGTGACGAATGCATGATATATGAATGAGATCGTAAGCAAGCTGTGAGTGTGTTTGGGCTGTGCGCTAGTCCTTCCTCCATCGACATCACCAGAGGTTGACACATTCATATCAATTGTTATAGTGAATACGAGCATGAGTACACAGAACCAGGAAAAACATCTTTACAGTGATAATCTGATTTTGATGGGGGGGGGGGGGGGGGGGGGGGAGGGGGAGGGGGGGGGGGGGGAGGGGGGGGGATTGCTCGAACAGGTTGGATATTCATAAGACAGGAAACTGTTGTGGGGGGGGGGGGGGGGGGGGGGGCAGGGGGGGGGGCATGGGGGGGGGGGGAGGGGGAGGGGGATGGTGGACGGACGGGAGCAGAAACCATGGTAAGCACCGCAACCATGTTATATTCGGTTCTGTGGCACACGAACAGGCACTAGACACAGCCACAGGCCACATGAAATTACACACTGACAGTAAGTAGGTAGATTTTATTATTTAAATAGCGTTTTGAGTGAGTAACAAAGGTATATATATGTGCCTAGTCCATCTACTGATATTGTCGTCTACTCCCATCTTGAAGCACTCTTGGAAAGCACATTTACCCTCACCCTAACGCCTCAATGTCACGTGGGCGGGTTACCCTAAGCACGTCACTTCCTTTTCTGACAAAAATAATGCCGTCCCTGCACCAAGTGTCACTGATCCTGTTGTCTTTCTTCAACATCCTGGCTCTCCTAGCCACGTCAGCCCGTATCCTGGTCAGATCTTCGTTGATGAAGATCCTGGGAGGAGTGGAGCGACCGGTTGGAGTCTGAGACCCCTGAGACCCCGCAGGACGTACAGACGGCCACTGCAGAGCAGGTAACATCTTACCAGGGTCAGCCTTGCTCAGGCCGCTGCGGGCTTTCATCAGGGCCTGCTTCCACCTGTGTGACGTGAACTTCACCAACACCGCTCTAGACTGCAAGCCCTGGACGCTCGGACGACCCACCCGATGACTCCTGTCGATGGCGTGAACGGGAATGTCCACACCAACAGCCTTGGCCACGGTCTGCACGATGACGTCTGTGTCTTCACCAACAGTCTCCGGTATAGAACTAATACGGACGTTATTGCGCCGTCCGTACTGTTCCAGGTCGTCCACCTGCTCCTCCAGCTGCCTGATCTCTTTGTCTTTGACCTCCAGCTTCTCTCTTAGTCCGATTATTTCTTGTCGCAGCTCGTGTGTGACCTGAGCAGCCACGGCTTTCGACAGCAGTTCCAGAACCATCGGGTCGACCATAGCCGCCTTCACTTCCTCCTGATAGTTCCGGTGGACGACATGGTGGTATGGGTGGAGACGTCCCGATGAGAAGGATCCATGAGAGTGCTGGACAGGAAGTTAGGATCAATGATGGTACTATCACCATCAGACTCAACAAAACTAACGTCCCCTACACACGGCCTCTTTCCCTCAGAGTCGTCACTCGGAGGGGATGAAGCCGAGACGCTTGCTGTTGTCACTGGACATGTGTAACACGTGGCACTGCAAGGGAACAAACTTGCTGGGCTCGGCGGACGATGTTGTACACAGTTGTACACAGTTCACAAACACGTTTTCAACACGTTTTACTTGAACCACTGACGTTGACGAACGGGTAGCATCGTGTTTACAAGCACGAGATTCACACACGGGTGAGGCACAGGCGCGTGCTTTTACTTGCTTTTTGCTTCAATGCTGTGGCAACGTAAATCGACCAACACTGTCATGAATCTGCGTACTGAACACATTTATGTAAACGATTAGATTGTCAGGTGCCTGTATCCAAGAAGAACACACTCAAGGAAGAAATATGCATTTAACAGTCACCTAGGACGTACTTCCGACTAAAACCGAGGTGTACAGTCACAAGAATCCATCCGATAAACGCTGGTTACGATACACAAAGTAGAACACTGCACAAGCGCCTTGACATGACAAAGAAGTGGGAGTTCAGGCTTGACTCTGTTCAGCTATCCGCCATCTTGTTTTTTTTTTTTCTCATACTGACCTGTGAAAGGCACGTACACACACACACACACACACACACACACACACACACACAGATATATGTATGTATATTATATACATATTCATATATATAAGTTTCGAAATATCGCTATATGACCAGGAGTTATATGTTAGTGAGTTTCCCTCCCTATTGGAGGATGTCTCCCCCTTGGAGAAAATAAGCTTGCTGAAGGCTCATTTTGAGAAGCATCTATTTTATTTTTCCCCATTCACCCACTCAAGCACATACTGTTAGTTAGGCAGAATCATCTGCCACTGCAGATATGAATGCGAATCTCCCCCTATTTCTTCAATCTAAGACATAAGAGCAAGCTTTGTTTATAATTCAATATATATATATATATATATATATATATATATATATATATATATATATATATAATATATATATATATATATATATATAGATATATGTTGGGTTTTTTTTGGTTTTTTTAATTTATTAAAATCGGCCATGAGAAGGAAGACGGGTATTTCGGGGAGAGGGAGAGGGCCGGGGGCATGGAGGATGGCGATAAGAAATTTTTGGAACACACACACACACCTTCTCACCACACACATCCCATACCTTCTAATCCCACCCTTTCACCTCGGATCCGCGCCTGCACTCCCCCCCCCTCCCCCTCCTCCCCCCCCCCCCCTCCCTCTCTGAGAGGCCATGGACTGTTCGTGAAGAAGGCGGCGCCATTCGATGTGTTAAGTGGCAGGCGAGAGGAACACATGTGTTCAGTATGTGCGGCACTGAACAACGGTTCCACCCCTGCTCCGGTCGGTCTGTCCCGCAGAGGACACGGAACATTGCCAGAGCATCACTGACAACTCAAGGAACATGACTAGTTCTGGTGTACAATAACCGCAGCACGTTTTTTTTAAAAATTATTTTTTATTTATTTTTTTTACCTATGGCCTTTAAAGATGAAATGTATAAATCACTGGTTTCCGAGATGAAACGAATTTTGAACGCTAGCCGTAGAAAGTAGATTGTGTCAACAGTAAATAACGAACAAGTAGGGTAAGTCTGGCTCCAGTAATGAAATAGTTATACGCCCATAACTCCAGATGAATGCTGCCTACGACATCAAATCGCCTCAGCAGAAATGTCTACACTGAACACACAGCACAAACAAGGAGACACCTGCCAAAAGTTTGGTCCCAGCTTGCCTGCATATACCCCCGTACCCGACA
>CM031612.1:76694057-76699057 GCA_018398815.1 Conus ventricosus | reverse complement strand
ATCTGGGATAACTGCGCAGAGTACCAATCAAATATCTTAGAAAATTTACACTTAGATGCCCTGCGCATTATCACGGGTGCTGTACGTGGAAACTAGTCATAAAAAGCTGTTGGAAGAGTCAGGATTTTGTACTCTGAAAGAGCGTCGTCGCAGACACAAAATAATAATGTTCCATAAGATAATTCACAATGACTGCACTAACTATCTCTGTGACCTAATGCCACCCTTGGTTTCTGCAGTCAATCCATATCACCTGCGAAGACCCTCGGATAGACTCATCCCTCGACACCAACAGATATATACCACAGATCCTTTTTCCCTTCAACTGTATCCATCTGGAATACCCTCCCTACTGCTGTTCAACAAACCCAGTCTCTCAGCTACCTCAAACACTACCTTTCCTCTGCAGACACTTTTGTCCCACCTTACTACTACCACGGCAATAGAAAGGAACAAATAATTCACTGTCGACTCAGGCTTGCAATGAGTGAACTAAATTATGACCTGTACAATCGCCACATTCATAACGATCCATCATGTGCGTGTACTTATCCCCAAGAAACTGCCGAACACTTCCTCTTGTACTGCCCTTTGTACACTATACATCGAACAAACACAATCTACAGCCTTCCTAGAGAACTGATTTCTGTTCGCAATTTGTTGTTTGGTAATGGTTCTTTCAACATGGAAACTAATATTCATATTTTTGAAATTGTTCACAAATTTATTTCTCTAACAAAGCGTTTTGATCTGTAACATAATCCTAAGACTATTTTCAACTGCCCCTCTGGTCACATCGGGCGTACATATATAGATTTGTTGACCTGCTGTTATTGTGTCTTTCTCTTTTCTCAACGTCACTAGTCTGCATTCTTACTGGAGCCTAGTTAACATTTAGAATTGTGTCCTGACCTGTTATTGACAAGACTCATAAACTGACTGTCCCGCGAGCTAATATTGAGTCATAGAAACTGGTTGCCCTCTTTTCTGTATGGCTTGGAATACACCTCCACTTTCGTCACACTTATGTACTTTTCTATTACTTTTTCATCATTTATTTTTCACTCCTGTTGTCGGGTTCTGTTTGATTGTTTATTTATACTTGGTTTCGTTTTTTGTTTTTGTTTTTCCTTTTTTAAAACTTTATATTGAAATTTATCAAAATGCTTTGCTTTTCAGACGTCCGTCGCAAATTCATTGTGTACATTCACTTTTAAAGATAGGGCTTTATATAAGTATTTCTTGTTGCCCTGTCTCATTTACTCTTTTTACTTTTGTGAAAATGTTGAATAAAATACTGTTTAAACCAGAGAAAAGAAAGAAAGAAGAATAAAGAAAACGGAAAAAAAACAACATTCACGGGAGAAACCTTTCGCCGTACAAGTGGTGATCAATTCAGTCACTTTCAGCGTAATCAAGGCGGCGTCACTGCGTGCGGACTTGTCCATAGATGCTACACCCAGGTGCTAAGTCACGGTTCTACAACGTGCTGGGGTCCCCGCTAAATGAATAAGTACGTGATGAATTGACAAAGGGAAAAGAGCGGGGCGAGGCCCTCAGGGACGAGAGTACCCGGGCGTCTGACCCGCGCAGCCGCCCTGCAGCTGGTCGGGCCCGAATGACACACATGGGCTGCACCGCTAGTACAGACACACACACACACACACACACACACACACACACACACACACACACACACACACAGAGAGAGAGAGGAGAGATGAGAGAGAGAGGGAGAGAGAAGAGAGAGAGAGAGAGAAAGTGTGGGTGTGTGTGTGTGTGTGTTACGTGCGTGCGTATGTGCATTTCGGGGTGTGTGTGTGTGTGTGTGTGTGTGTGTGTGTGTGTGTGTGTGTGTGTGTGTGTGTGTGTGTGAATGTGTGTGTGTGAATGTGTGTGTGTGTGTGTGTGTGTGTGTGTGTGTGTGTGTGGTGTGTGTGGTGTGTGTGTGTGTAAGCTGGCGTGCTGAATGCATGATTACATTTAACATAGCACGTTCTTTCGTTAGTGTGCCTGCGTGAAATCTATGTCGTTCCCTATACAAATCCACAGCTGTCATCTGATCTTCTCCAAATGTAGCATGGTGACCTGTAGCATTCGGGGTCGATCAAGAGCAAACAGTGTTCATGCCAGGAAACCACATCACTCGCACATTTCCTGTGATCATGTGGTGAAGCGAAGTGATGTCCAGATTCAAAGCGAGTCAAAACACGTTTCGCCGTTGTTGTTCAAAGAGATCAAAACCATCATGCTTACTGTCAGCCGATATAGCCCAGTATGAGGGAAGTCTTAGATTGGTGACTTAAACACCCCTGGTTCTATCCTGGGACCCGGCATCTTTTTTCTTTTCTTTTAACCTTTATATTTTTAAGGCATTCGAAGCAGATCTAAGGCAGAATGTGCGGATAGTACAGAGGAGGGGGGGGGGGGGGGGGGGGGAGACAAGGGAAGGGGAGGAGTGAGGGACGTGGGTTGATGGGAGAGGAAGAAGGAGGGTGGAGAGCGGAAGGGGGTTGTGGTAATAGGACTAACCTGGAGAGAGAGAGAGAGAGAGAGAGAGAGAGAGAGAGAGAGAGAGAGAGAGAGAGAGGAGAGAGAGAGAGAGAGAGAGAGCCACACACACACACACACACACACACACACACACACACACACACACACACACACACACGCACGCAAGCACGCACCCCACCCCACTCATCCACCCACCCACATGTACACACACACGCACACACAAACACACACACACGCGGGCGTGCGCGCGCGCGCGCACACACACACGCACATACACACACACACGCACGCACGCACAAACAAACAAACAACACACACACAAACAACACACGTCCTACCAAGGAGACGACGCAAAGACTTCTTCCCCACTCTGCCTCCACCTTCCGCCTTACGTCCTCCCTCTTCCCCCTCCCCTCCCCTCCCTACCTAACCCATCTTCCACCCCTTAGCAATGTCTGCTGGCGAGCGGAGGCTCAAACTAAAAAACAAACAAAACAAAAGAAAAGAAAAAAGCCCAAGTAACAGAGAGATAGAAGTGAACAACAAGTTAACAGAGAGATAGAAGTGAACAACCAGTTAACAGAGAGATAGAAGTGAACAACCAGTTAACAGAGAGATAGAAGTGAACAACCAGTTAACAGAGAGATAGAAGTGAACAAAAAGTTAACAGAGAGATAGAAGTGAACAACAAGTTAACAGAGAGATAGAAGTGAACAACAAGTTAACAGAGAGATAGAAGTGAACAACAAGTTAACAGAGAGATAGAAGTGAACAAGTTTAAAAAGCAAACAAACGAACAAACATGAAAATACGTTTAAAAAAATATATATATAAAAAAAAAGAAAAAAAAGAAAAAGGAAAAAGGAGTAAACACAGAAAAAAAACCGAAGGAAACGAACAGAACAGAAAAAAAAAGGGGGGGGGGGGGGGGGGGGTGTCGACAAGAACATGAACGGAGCGAACACAATGATTCTAGAATTACTCCACAGGGGGAAAAAAAGCACCGAACCAACGCACAAGATGCCACTGTGACATGCTTTGTAAACAGCAGACTTATATGACGTGCTTGCAGGGGAAAGAGGGGGGGGGGGGGGGGGATCTGCTGATTAGGATGTTTGTGTAGTCTGTGCTGTGTTCTCCACTGTCAAAACACACTCCGCCGTGCTGAGGAGCTAGAAGGTTGGACTTCATGGATGCCTCCTCCTCCTCCTCGTCCTCCTCCTCCTCCTCCTCTTGTCCTGTCTCCTCCCCGTTTTCTTCTCATGTGTATGTTCTGTTATTTAGGGGTTCGTCACCTCTCTCTTTCTCACTCTCTATTTTTTTCTAAGTGTGTTTGTATACTGAAGACCGACTCAAACGCTTCTGAGCTTTACCTCTGGAAGTGGTCATTAGTACAGCCTCCAGCTAAATGGTTGTCAAACTCATCATGACGTTGGGTGGACCAAAGGAAGGTAACGATTGGGTTTCCAACGCAAATAGAGTTACCTTTTCTTAGTTCAGGGGTCAAACAGATAGATCTGGATAGTAAATATTTGAATTCATAAAGTGCATGCTAGTGTGACAAGTGGGATATCGACTGTCCGCATTACAATAGCATCGTTTTGCGCCCATATTTTGCCTTTTTGTTCTCTCTCTAATTGAACTTTTAAAACTGACTTTTGGGGCAAAGTTATTAGCGGCATCTGTCCCATGGAAACGGCAGGGTCACGCTCGCTGAACGCGAGCTCGAACACAGATTACCTCCCTTGCATATATCCTCTGTACATCGTCTGTTGGCAGTCACCTGGTGCAGGGTTTTGTTTTATTTTTTTTTTAATTTTTGTTTGTTTGAACTGTTGTAAATTGACTAGGCCTTCCAAAAGCACAAGTGATGGAAAGAGGAACTTAACGCAATAAATGCTGGGGAAAAGTAGACGTCAATGCCTAGATCTAATATTCACGAATATTTTTTTTTCTTGTGTGTGAGACCATGGGAAAGTGGGGTAAGGATCCCAGTGATGATAGAAAAAAAGTTTATAATACTGTAAATGAGAGAAGGTTAGCTGGACAGGGACATGACAAGAGTGCTACAGATATCTGAAAATGCCTTTAAGAAGGTATTGAAACGATTTCTCAGGTTTGGATTGTGTAACGCCAGCTTCAAGACAGCAGCATGTCTACAAGTCACTGTGTCTATGTCAGCGGGTCTATACATCACAATGTCTATCCGTCACCGTGTCTTTATGCTATTGTGTCTTGCTTTTACGGTGTTGACCAAACGTTCACCCCAGCACTAACCAAACCGCAAACGTAACCAAATCTGGTTCTAACCGTAACAGACAGATATGTTGACATACAGATACTGTGATATTAAAACATATAGACGCAGTGACATACAGAGCTTTTATTGAAACGAAAAGGTGATATATTATATATATTATATATATATATTATATATATATATATATATATATATATATTTATATTATATGTGTGTGTGTGTGTGT
>CM031612.1:76686557-76689057 GCA_018398815.1 Conus ventricosus | reverse complement strand
ATGGACAGAGGATCCGATTTGTCACAAGATCATCCAAACCGCTTATAAATTGGACAAGTACTTTGTGAGATATTCCATAAAGAAGAAAAACCGTTACAGGCCGTTACAACCGTTAGTAACGGCTATAACGGGGCAAACTAAGACATCAGGCATCATCCGTGACCCATAATGAACATACTGCTAATTTTCACAAAGATCGGCCAAGTACTTTCGGAGATATTCCATAGAGAAAAAAAACCGTTACAGGCCGTTACAGCCATTAGTAACGGCTGTAACGGTAAACTAAAACGTCGGGCATCATCCTTGCCCCATAATGAACATTCGTACAAATTTTCAGAAAGATCGGCCCAGTAGTTTTGTCTGGAGCGAGTGGAACACATTTTGACCACGGACACACAGATAGACAGACACACACACATACAGACAGCATTTCTTCGGTCCATTCTAAATTTACTCCCTGTTCTATAAGAACTGGGAGTACAAAAATGGAAAGAAAGAAAGGAAAACAGACATAGAGAGAGAGAAAGAGAGAGAGAGAGAGAGAGAGAGAGAGAGAGAGAGAGGAGAGAGAGAGAGAGAGAGAGAAGAGAGACGACGACAGACAGACAGACAGACAGACAGACAGACAGAGAGTCAGAGAGACATAGAGATAGGGCAGAAATGATACAAGATACGTCCTCATGTAAATGAATTTCAAGCCTGAAGTCTAGGAAAAATCCGGACGAAGGCTATTTCTTGCGAAACTGCACACCTTTTCCAGACACGGACCATTTCTGAGATATTACGACGTACATAACTTTTCCAGACACAGACTACTCCTGTGACATTACGTAACTTTTCCAACAAAAGCTATTTCCTTTCACACCTTTCCAAGTCCCCGAAATGGGCTGTTTCCTGTGATATCTTTCATTTCCTTCCCAGATCTGGAGTATTTCCTACAATGTTAAAAAGCCTGACAAGACATGGGTCATTTCCTGTAGAATTCTTTAACCTTTCCAGAAAAGGGCCTTCCCTGAGACGCTATTTAACTTTCACAGACATACGCTATTACATGTGGCGTAATTTAACTGCCCAGACATTCCCAGATTCCGGAGGTATTATTCAGCATGCAAAGACATGGGCTATTCCATGTAACTTTTATTAAACTGTCTAGAAAACGGACTCAGTTCCCTTCAATTCATGTTGCTTGTAGCCCAGCCCACTACGAAGGGACAAATCAAGGCTGTCACATCGTCGAAGTCAACTCTCAAAATACGTCATAAAAAGAAGTCACATACACATCTCAGTTAAGACAGACTGTCCAAAAACATGCCGGAATTCTGTTGAAATCTTCTTTCGTAAAATCTTTGATAAAAAAAAAGATTAAGTCTCTTTCAGAAACAAAGAAAACACATCACGTTGGGCATATCCGAACAAGACTTTCATGGCGTTGCTGTAAAGTGTTTTAGTCGGACATCGTGTAAATCCGGACACTCTAAAAGAACATGTGCTATAGTGAGTGGTACGTGACTTCGGATGCGCCGCAGAGCTTCTCCCTCCTAACAAATACAAATGCTTTTAAAAAGGAGTGGCTGTGAGCAAACGGCACGAGACTGTGGCGTCTTTACGGCCGCCAGTGCAACACGGTAAAAACTCTCTAAGGTCTGGACGGATTTGGGAGAGTTTGTTATCCGTCTGCCAGTTCCATTCCTCCTGCCAGAGGTCTTTGACATAATTGTGCCTGAGCTTTGAGAATCAGATCAGAGTGAGGGGCTAAAGAATCTGCTCAACTCTTTATTTGTGGCATTCTTGGTAAGATGATCAACCACTTCATTGCCTCGAATGACGGGAACCGAAGCAGTTCAACAGTGAAGAATGCTTGAGATTACGGCCCGTTATAGCTTCCAAGTCCGAGGAAAATGACAGAGTCTGTGTTTTTATCTGGAGATCATTAAGTGCCAGGACCAAACGCTGTGAGCCCAGCAATGTAGATGCAGCTGTTTGAGGGAGTGTGTTTAGAACATATCTGAGAAGCAGCTGTAGCGCAATACCTCATTATGATGCTGTTTGACAATTTCTAATAATTAGTTTATAAATGTGACTTTCTTTAACCTGCCAGACATCGGCTATTTCTTGAGACATTCTTTCGCCTTCCAACATGTCCTGCTTCCTGTGGCTGTATTTCACCTGGCTGGACATGAACTATTATTTTACCAATATCAATTCGACGTGCCCAGATATGGGCTATTTCCTGCGTTCCACACATGGCCTGTTCCTGAGACATTGTGTAACCTACATGACATGGGCTGTTTCATGTGACATTATGTAACCTACATGACATGGACTATTTCCAGTGACATTGTGTAACCTACATGACATGGGCTGTTTCCTGTGACATTGTGTAACCTACATGACATGGGCTGTTTCATGTGACATTATGTAACCTACATGACATGGACTATTTCCAGTGACATTGTGTAACCTACATGACATGGGCTGTTTCATGTGACATTATGTAACC
>CM031612.1:76629057-76684057 GCA_018398815.1 Conus ventricosus | reverse complement strand
GAAAACAACAGCCCTGCCTCCGCGCGCGCGCGCGCGCGCGCTCACGTCAAGCTTATGCACACAAGTAAGCACTCATTCTGCCCCATTCAGGTTCTCTTTCTTTGTTTGATTTTCTATGCATTAAAAATTCTTTCGTTTGCTTATTCCGGTTTTTTTTTTCGATGTTGTCCTTTTTCTTTCGATTTCTTTTTCTTTCTTTCTTTCTTTCCCATTTCTAATGCTTGACACGTCTCCAAACATGCTGTCAAAACTGACACTTTTCACAAAAGCATAAATACCCTTTCAGATGTCAGGAGGGCTTGGTCTCCGAGGCATCAAAATTTAAAAACAGAAAAAGAAACACACACACACGCACACGCACGCGCGCATTAAAAAAAAAAAAAACTGTCAGTATAACTGGGTGTGATTCAGTGCTTTTTGTGTCAATACTCTCTCTCTCTGTCTGTGGGTGTGGCGCGCGCGTGTGTGTGTGCATGTGTGTCTGTGTGTGTGTGGGGGGGGGGGGGGGGGGGGGTGTGGGGGTGGGGGTGGGGGTGCGCGCGCGCGCGCGAGTATATGTTTATGCGTGCATGCGTGTAGTTAGGTGCGTCTGTACGTGCGTGCGTGCAAGATGCAGTGTTGATAGTGTGGTGTGTGTGTGTGTGTGTGTGTGTGTGTGTGTGTGTGTGTGTGTGTGTGTGTGTGTGTGTGTGTGTGCGTGCGCGCGCGCTTGAGTGCCTGGGTACGTGGGCGCGCAAGTGTGTGTGCGTGCGCGCGCGGGCGTTTGTGTGTGTGGTGTGTGTGTGTGTGTGTGTGTGTGTGTGTGTGTGTGTGTGTGTGTGTGTGTGTGTCTGTGTGTGTGCGTGTGTCTGCGCGCGCGCGCGCGCGCGCGTATGCGTGTGTTTGCGTGCGTACTCGCGTACGCGCGCCAATCTGCACGTGGCTCTGTAGGCGGGCGCGAGTCAGTGCATGCGCGCGTGTGTTCCATTTCTCGCCGGATTTTAGAAAGACGGTGGACGGGAGTGAGAGGGAGGGGAAGGCGGAGGGGGGGGGGGGGGGGGGGGGGCGGGGGGGAGCTGAGGGGGGGAGGGGCAAACAAACACACGAAGACTATCCACCTGAACATCGTTTCCCCTACTATCTTTTTCTTTGAATTAATTTTTTTTTTTTTTTTTTTTTTTTGCCGCTGTGTGACGGGGACGGCCGGCTGAGGGGGTAGAGAAGGGGATGGGGAGGTGAGGAGGCGGGGGAGCTGACAGGGAGGGCCGGGGGCCAGGGTGGGACGGGGGTGGGGGTGGGTGGGGCTCCATGCTTAGTGCGGTGTTGACAGGCCCCCAGAGGGCAGGGCAGAGAAGCAGAGAGCCAAAAGATGACACATCGATTGACACCACTGCTTCCAGCCCGGTCCGTCTGCCTGCCTGCTAGGCACATACAACCCTCCGCTGTTCTAAAGCTGCCGCCACACCAGCCGTTTCAGCCCGTCTGTTCCATCAGCCTCGTGCCATCTCAGTCGTCAGTGCAGAAACGTAGGCCACTTTGCTAGATCCCGTGTTCTGCTAAGTCTGTCAAGTTGCACGCATTTTCTAGGGCACTGACGTATGAAAATTAGGACGTTTGTTGTTGTTGTTGTTGTTGTTGTTGTTGTTTTTTCTAGCACCTGCGCGCGAACTATTTCTTTATTCCTGGATGAAATCTGGTAGGAGATTCGTGTAACAGGTCACTGCCATGCTGGCACCAAACAAACACATCAAAACCAACGATGATCATCACTTCTGTAGTCAGTCTGGACAATGTCATGGCGTTACAAATCGTTAATTTCAGTGTTTGATTTTCCGATGTTGTGTGTCTCTTTTGAATGTTCGAAATTCGTTCGTGGCCACAAGTGCCATTATTTGTGATAAGACGCTTCTTCACCGCCCTGAACTCCGGGCGCATTCATTTCCGTTAGGGCTGCAAGGCAGAACTGGTGGGATTCGGTAGCCTGAGTAACGTTCGCTGTTCGAGAATCTTGTGATCGGTGCAAAAGCCCGCCGGGAGGAGTGCTGTTGATCGTAGTAGCCTAGCCTATGTTCCAAGGAATTCCCAGATTTTATTTGCCGGTTACGGTTAGGCTACGGCATCCGTCACAGTGTCCAGCAAAACCTTGTGGGTGGGCAAGACTGGAGCGTGCCGCGTGTTCCCCGTGTCTCTGTTCCCCAGTGTCGATCTTCCCCGACCAAAAAAACGTGCCGCTGTTCCCGTACCGGTGTTCCCCAGGTTCTCTGTTCCCCAGTAGCGCTGTTCCCCAAACAGATTTCAATGCACGTTAGCGCCAGTACGGGCCCGTACTGTACAGGAGAGGTTGCGCCGGGCACATCCCACATTCGCCTGATGGTGTGTGCGTGCACTGATGCGTGCGTGCGTGTGAGTGTTGGGTAGGAGGAGGGGGAGGGGAGTAGTGCTAGACCTACTGCGAGTTATAGTTCTATTACACAAGATTTCTGGCCTGATGGGGTCATGCAAGTGCTGGCCTGCTGGTTCCAGCGCTGTCCAGTCGGCCTGAAACCCCTCTTCTACGGCCCTCCCGCTCCACCCCCAATACCCCGACCCTCCCCCCTCTCCTTCCCCCCTCCCACCCCGCCCTCCCACTGCCTCGCCTATAGCAATGAAAACAACAGTAACAACGTTTAAGTCAGCAAAACCCACCAACACCACCAACGGCAAAAAACTTGGGGAACAGCGGGCCTGGGGAACACGGGACTGGGGAACACCGGGACCGGGGATTTGCGGGAATGGGGAACAGCGGGATCGCCACAGGGTGGGAACAACGAAACTGGGGAACTTAGGGACTGAATTTCGATTTTTTTTTTTGAGGGGAACACCGGGACTGGGGAATATAGAGACTGGGGAACAAAGAACCTGGGGAACAGCGGCAGGACCCCGGCAAGACTGGCGGCGATACTGTACAGAAGTGCTCCAACATAATGAGCTTTCATGGCACCACTTCATTGAAAACTGTTCCCGCCCTTTTGCAGAGAAGCTGCCTCATGCATTCCATCATAGATGGGTCTAATGCTGCTATTGTGCTGTGAGCTGTGGACATAAAAGCCAGATGTGCTGTCGCCAGTTCTAGGCGACCTGCTCGGTCTCGGCTCTTGCGTCATTATTTAGATCTAGTTGCAAAGTGAAGCGACTGCAGGCGGAAATCTAAACAAATTTTAAATGTAATTAACAGCGCACCGCCAAGAAAACGTAGACAAACGAATCACAAGACAAAACACGACGCGTTTCGACCTCTTAGGTCTTCTGCAGGCAAGATACAAAACACTCAGGACAACCAAAATGAAAGAGCAATCACTTATCTTCATTCACTTCAGCGCAAGATGGGCGTTGAATGAAAATGAGGTTGTCAAGGAGACAACGTGTGAGTCGAGGAAGTAGTGATGATAGTTTTATTCTGATTGGAATAATGAGAATGGTAATGATGATGATCAAAATATTTTAAAAAATCAATAAAGACAGGATTACTATCACTTTTGGCGATAATATGACAATAGCAGTTGTAATATGGGAGAAAGGAGAGTGGGTTAGAGGATTTTTAAACAGTAATTATTTAACCTTTAAGCATGGTTCTTCGCCTAGTTTCGACGTGGCTTTGCAGTGTAAAAAAAAAAAAAAAATCACGGAAAATCACAAGAAATGATGAGAACGATAGGCAGGCCCATCTGGTACGTTGTCAAGATCTGTGCGAACCCAGGATCCTGTTGATTTTAGACGTACGCAACATGTCTCTGAATCTGCAGGTCTGACATTAATTGAATTTTACTTTCGCATTAGCATTTCCCGGGATATCTTTTTTCGAGCGTAAATACGGAACAAACATAACCAAGATGCAGAGAGAGAGAGAGAGAGAGAGAGAGAGAGAGAGAGAGAGAGAGATTTTTATTTTTTAACAGATGGCAATGAAATAAGCATAACTGCTTTTTCACGTCCAGCCCTCCCTCCGGGGCCAAGAAACAAAAATAACAAAAGGCTACATTGGCTACATTCTACATTCTAAGTACATCTATGCACAAAGAATCAACATTTATGTACAAGTGAGACAGACAGAAAGAGGGAAACGAAGAAGGGAGGGGAGCGGGAGAGAAGAGGGACAGGGACGGGATTGGAGGGGGGGGGGGGGGGGGGGGGGGGTATGAGGGGAAAAAAAGAGGACAGAGCAAAGTCAGATTTGACAGATTAATCGAGTATGTATGAAAATTAGGCCTGAATCTATAAGAATTCGGGTTTTCTTCTTCTTTTCCTTTTCATCTGGCGTATGGTTCCATAGCGAACATCCAGAATGAGCAAGGCATGAGTTCTGTATAGAGTAATTTTGGGAAAGGAAATGAATTTTACATGAATGTCGATGATCATTAAACGCCAACACATTTCTTAGCTTAAAGGGAACATTTGGAATGCATATTTCATGCACGAAGAGTCCTTTATTGTACACAAGTCGGTGTGGAGTGGAGGGATACTGGCTAGTTTGTGACCAGGGTGTGTACTAGAGATGGTTCGTCAATTAGTACTTCCACAGCTCTTTTACAGATACAAGTCAGTAGTTTATCCACAGTATAGCTGCCTAAATCCCGAGAGATAGATAACAGGTAGAGAGAGAGAGAGGGGGGAGGGAGGGAGGAGAGCAGAGAGAGAGAGGAGAGAGAGGAGAGAGAGAGAGAGAGAGAGACAAGAAAGAGAGAGAGAGGAGAGAGAGAAGAGAGAGAGAGAGTAGAAGAGAGAGAGAGAGAGAGAGAGAGGGAGGGAGGGAGGGAGGGGGGAGGGAGGGATTCCAAGTTTTCTAAAACAAAAAACAAAACTAAAATTTTTTTTTAAAATGCACTAAAAAACCACGCACACACCCCCACAACACACCCACCACCCAACACACACACCACACACCCACACAAATGCAAAAAAATTAAGTAGAGGGGGGGGAAAAAACAATGCAGGTAGAATTCTTCCCGTCCTTTAGTAATGACTTGGAGATGAAAAAATGGGAAATAAGATTAAAAAAAATTTTTTGATATGAAAACCTATATAGCTGCATGGGAAACCATGTAGTCACCACACCCAACCAAACACACACACACACACACAAACACACACACCAGAGGCGCGGTGCCCCTCACAGAACACACACACACACACAAAAACCCCAAAACCCCCAACCACACACACCACCACACCCCAAGGCGCGCGCGCGCATTACAGAGGGAGGGGGAAAGGAGAAGAGGAGGGGAGAGAGAAGAGAGGAGAAGGAAAAAGAGAGAGAAAAAGGAGAGAGAGAGAGGGGGGAAAGGGGGGGGGGGAGGGGAGAGAAGAAGAAAAGGAAAAAAACGAAACAAAACGAATCTTTTTTAAGGGGGGATAAAGAAAAAGCACAATCGGCTTTTTCATCTTGCCTCGATGGGCAGAAAAAAATATAAAAATATGTGTTCAAAATAACGAACCTTAAAATGTGAAAGAATATTAGCCTAAAAATAAAAAGGAATTTAAAAAAATGAAGTCAATTTTAACACCACCAACCCACACACCCCACACCCAACAACCCAAACAACACAAAGAAAAAAATTGCAAAACTTTTTTTTTTAAAAAAAAAAAATTTTTAAAAAGAAGAAAAAGAGAAAGAAAGGCGTCAATGAAAGGTGGACAGGTAACAGTATGTCATGAAAAGGTATAGAGAAGGGGAAACGAAGGAATACAAATAAACTTCAAATACATTTAAACATATTTGTACTTTTAAAACCCTCAAAATTTTTTAAAAAAGTTAAAGAAGGGTTTTATGTTTTTTCTGTAACTGTTTTGGGAAAGGGAAAATAGTATTGAGAAGTTTGTTTTTTGAATGTTTAGTGAAAATTCACAAAAAAGCCCAGGTCTTCCAAACAACCACAGAGAAATGAGGGTAGATTTAAAAAGACAATCCCCGGGAGGGGTATCTGAAATTTTTTGATTTGGGAAAAGGTTCGTTTTAAAATTTTTTTTTAAGTTGTGGGCTAATTGGCATAATCTTAGAATGAAAAATTTTTTTATAAGTGAGTTTCCTTTTAGAGGCAAAAATGTCTAAACGTTTTTAATCAGAGGGAGTAAAAGTTTAGATTTGAGAGACGAGTTTCCAGCCCCTTTGAAATGGAGTGGTTTTTAAAACGTTATAACTGGCCCCAATCCCACATGTGAAAAGTAAATTTAAAAGGATTAAATGTACGAAGTAAAAAACAGCTTACGACTGTTGGTTGAGAAAATTTTAGTTTTGAAAAATGGGGAATCTTTTTTAGACAGACGTTTGCAAAGCATTTGAATGGAAGACCATGAAAATTTTTGTTACAATGACACCCAAAGGGCTTTTGTGATAATTTTTAACTAATTTTTATTTTTCTGAGATATGGGAAAAATTTAAAAAATATTTTGACGTTTTTTTGGTGGTTATTATCAAGTACTTTGTTTTCTGAGGATGGGGAACTGTGATTTGGGTTTAGCCATATGATTAATTTTTTTTATACTTTTTGAACTTTCATACATTTTCAAATTTTTTTATGAACCCCTGTATTGTGTGTCATCGCGACCTTCACTAGCTTCAATGAACAGAGGTAAAAAGTTTATTATTATAGGAAAATAAGATAGGTCCGAATACTGACCCCGGGACACCATGGGTAAAAGGATAATGTAGGAGTAAAATTCATTTATGAGACATTTGCTTTCAGGACGAAGAAGAGGAGTTTTCAATTTTGATAAGTTAATACCTTAGTTTTTAAAAAAGATTGCGGTTTATTTAAAGTCAAAGGGTTTCATAAAAAATTTCCTGGAAAACCGTAATTTTTCGTTTTAATTTTGGGAAACCTTGTCAACTAGGTTTTCAGTCTGTTTGGCACGAGTGATTGCCCCAAAACGGGGGTTGGTCTTTATGAAATAATTTAAAAAATTGAAATGATCGAGAAAAGTTTTTTTAGATGGGTTTTCAATGGTTTGACAGCACGACAGAAAAGAAATGGGTGTGTTAGCGGATGGTGTGATCACCTGTTTTGTAGATCGGGGTTACTTAGCAATTTTTAAAGCCTTGGGGGGAATGATTTTGAAAAGCAGGAAATTTTATATATACGGGGTTAACTTTCGTTCGCAATCTTGCCAATAGAGGAAAAGGCCCTTTAAGGGCCCCGTCCACAGACATAATGGCAGGGAGGCCATTGCATTTGATTGTGAAGGCCCCTTTAGCCGTCCACAGACATGTCACTGGCCATTGATTGATGTGAAGGCCCCTTTAGCCGTCCACAGACATGTCACTGGCCCATTGATTGATGTGAAGGCCCTTTAGCCGTCCACAGACATGTCACTGGCCATTGATTGATGTGAAGGCCCCTTTAGCCGTCCACAGACATGTCACTGGCCTTTGATTGATGTGAAGGCCCCTTTAGCCGTCCACAGACATGTCACTGCCATTGATTGGCAGCTCAAGAGCCGTCGACAGCAATCGGCCTTCTAGTTACACTGTCCGACCCTTCTTTCCATAAAAAGAAAAGAAAAGAAAGAAAAATAAAAGCAGGAGAGAGAGAGAGAGAAGAGAGGAGAGAGAGAGAGAGAGAGAGAGGGGGGGGGAGGCAGAGGCAGAGGGTAAATTGGGGGGTGGAGGAGAGGGATGAGGAGGTGGGGGTGGGGGTGTTACTGAACGATTTCGATAAACGTGAGGAGGGGCTGTTGAGGGAATTAAGCTTACGGAACCGGCTGTTCTTGTCGATATCATTTGTCGAGATCTGGCATCATTATTATTTTTTGTTGTGTTGTCAGGAAATAACGGAAGCGAAAAAGTGGAAAGGGGATGAAATATTAATAGCAAAAACAAAACAAAACAACAACAACAACCAAAAAAAACCATTAAAGAGGGAGGAAGGACAGGTGGAAAGAACATAAATGGAACAGACACAATGTGTAAAAGATTCGGTATGATTTTGTTTGCGAAGAAGCACCAGGGATCAAAAGAAGAAAATGAAACAAAGAACAGGAAAGAATTATCGGAGGTAGAGAAGAAATGAACAAGAATGAACAAAAGAAGGATATGTTGAAGAAGAAGAAGAGAAGAAGAAGAAGAAGAAGAAGAAGAAGAAGAAGAAGTAGAAAAGAAGAAGAAGCAGAAGAAGAAGAAGGAAGAAGAAAAGAAGACAGAAGAAGAGAAGAAGCAGAAGAAGAAGAAGAAGAAGAAGAAGAAGAAAAGGAAGGAGAAGAAGCAAGGGGTGGAGGGAGGAGGAGAAAGAAGAGGAGGAGAGGAAAAGGAAGAGGAAAAGAGGAACTGGAGAAGAGAAGAAAAAGAAGAGGAAGAAACGCAATAATATATATATATATATATATTATTATATATTATATATATATATATATATATTATATATATATATATACAAGAAACTAATAAATTCCAAGGATAAGTACCGAGCACCTATTTCTTCAATCTAGACATAAGAGCAAGCTTTGTTTATAATTCTATATATATATATATATATATATATATATTATATAGATATATATATTATATATATATATATGTTAAATAAGGTATTAAAATATATTTTAACACCTTATTTTAACAAATGTTGCTCCCCAAGGGGTTGAGCACTCTAAAATCGTTTTAGGTATTTTAATCACATTGATATATATATATGCAACACGCTTGAAACAAATTTGTAGATAGTTTTAAGATTCCTCTTTTAACTTGTTTTAACTATTATATATATATATATATATATATTATTTATATTATATATATATATATATATATATATATATATATATATAAAATGGGAAAATGAAATGAGGTAGGGAACAGTAAACGATAAACAGTAAACAAGTGGGGTATGTTCTGCTCCCATAAGGAAACCTAACACAGAGTAACTTTTATTCAAGACTGGCACAGCCTTTTAAACTTGAATAAAGTCAGACAATACATAGACGAACAATCTAATAGTGGGGGAAAAAAACAAGCGCAGGTCAACAACTGAACTGTCTGGCAAAGATTTGGACTTGAGGGGAGAGGAGAGGGGAGGGGTGTTTGAAGATGGAGAAACTGGGAAAATGAAATTAAAAAAAAAAAAAAGAAAAAGTTACAGATATGAAAACTCTTCTCTAGCTGCATAAGGGAACCATCGCAATCCCTTTTGAAGGCAGATATATTCAGTTTAAAAGCTGTGCCAGTCTTGAATAAAAGTTACTCTGTGTTAGGTTTCCTTATGGGAGCAGAATACCCCACTTGTTTACTGTTTATCGTTTACTGTTCCCTACCTCATTTCATTTCCGATTTTGCTTTGATTAAATTGAGGTTATTTGTATTTGTTTCTGTCCGTCTGTGTGTTTGTCTTTTGATCTCCTTGAATCTTTGGGTGGATCCTCAGGCGTAGGCTCAAGACTGTCCCTTACATTTTATATTATTTGCATAATGTCTTTAGTTTTACAGCAACTTTTTTTCCTCCCCACACTTTCGTTTGGTTGCATTTACTACTCTTCGCTGGCTGCTCTGGGGGTTTCTATTGGATTCTTTTTTGCACCCATGGTGGTGAGAACACCACAGTATTATGGACTGTGGTGTGTCTCTATTTGACGCCGGGAGCGCAGACACAACCAGCCGTGTCTCCCCGATGAGTCCCGATCCAGCGGGCGAAAGGCCTCGGAGCAGGCAATACAAATATATCTGCCTTCAAAAGGGGTTGCGATGGTTCCCTTATGCAGCTAGAGAAGAGTTTTCATATCTGTAACTTTTTTTTTTTTTTTTTTAAATGTCATTTTCCCAGTTTCTCCATCTTCAAACACCCCTCCCCTCTCCTCTCCCCTCAAGTCCAAATCTTTGCCAGGACGTTCAGTTGTTGACCTGCGCTTGTTTTTTCCCCACTATTAGATTGTTCGTCTATGTATTTGTCTGACTTTATTCAAGTTTAAAGGCTGTGCCAGTCTTGAATAAAAGTTACTCTGTGTTAGGTTTCCTTATGGGAGCAGAAATACCCCACTTGTTTACTGTTATATATATTATATATATATATATGTGTGTGTGTGTATAAAGACAAGTAGAATAAAGAACCTTTCACAGGTCTAGAACCTACCACTACGACTTGTTTTCCATATTGATTCGTTTATTTAATATATCTATTGCCCTAGTTGTTCATCTCGCGGTCATCTTTCCAAGAAGGGCTTGGGACGGTTGAATATGTTGTCCTTTTGCACGCTGAAACAAGGGCCATTCACGGTCTTGGTCAAGTTCTTGGCCCGCCCCCGTTTCGTTGTCTGGAACCACATGGATTCCATGAAGCCATTAACCGATGCCAACGTCTGTAAGACAGTCGAGTTCACGAGATGACCAGACTAAGCGCGGGAATCGCATCAAGCAGCTGGAACGTTTTCAAAGGGAACCCTTCGCTCCATTTTGAGCTTTAAATAGGACACAGTGTGCAAAAGCAATTTGGAGATTCTGGACACAGCCTTTCTTGTGAACGTTCAGACCATTATCCTGAAAAGATGACAAATCGAATAGGAAAAAAAACATTTACTTCCTGTCAAATTCTTCTACATAGATAGCTACATATGTTTGATCCAAATCACAGCCGAAATCTGACGACTTTTGAAAACTTCAAGTTTAGCTAGGGAAGTTCAAGATTTTTGATAAGCACGATGCGTTCTGAATTGAAATGACCAGAAATTTATTACTTTATTACGAAAAACACTCAAAGAAAAGTTCATCGACTGCAAGCAGTTCATTTGTACTTTTATCGTGTTGTCTCTTTAAACGAATGACACAAAAGATGCCCTGTTCAGTGCTTAAGTCCCGAAGTTTACAATCTGTAACTGCATCAACAGGGAACTTAAGTATTGTATTCGGCCCCGAACTTGTTTTTTAACATGATGAAACGAGACAAACAATAGAAAATCTCTGAAAAGATTTTAAAAAAAAACACACTAAAAACGGGAAGTGTGTGTGTGTGTGTGTGTGTGTGTGTGTGTGTGTGTGTGTGTGTGTGTGTGTGTGTGTGTGTGTGTGTGTGCACGCGCGCGCGTGTGTGCATGTGTGTACTCTCTCTCTCTCTCTCTCTCTCTCTCTCTCTCTCTCTCTCTCTCTCTCTCTATATATATATATATATATTATATATATATATATATATATATATACGTGTGTGTGTGTGTGTGTGTGTGTGTGTGTGTGTGTGTGTGTGTGTGTGTGTGTGTGTGTGTATGTGTGTGTGTGTGTGTGTGTGTGTGTGTGTGGTATGCGTACTTCATAATATATAAAATTTAAAAAAATCCCAGGGGGTCCACTCGGTTTCCGAGTGTTTCATTTTGGCCATGTTCCAGTGTTTCTTACCCAACATGCAGCCGGGATTCAGAAGCTAGCTGATGATCTCTTCACAGAGCGAAACAGCTGCGGTCCTCCTGACCTCCCCTTTGCAGGAAACAAGCCTGATGATCTCTTCACAGAGCGAAACAGCTGCGGTCCTCCTGACCTCCCCTTTGCAGGAACAAGCCTGATGATCTCTTCACAGAGCGAAACAGCTGTCGTTGGCGGTCTTGCTGACCTCCCTTTTCAGGAACAAGCCTGATGATCTCTTCACAGAGCGAAACAGCTGTCGTTGGACGGTGCTGTTGACCTCCTCTTTGCAGGAACAAGCAAAACAAGCGAACGCACTCACAACAGAAGGATTTCCTCTTAAACCCGCTTCCCCTTTAACGCAAGACTGTCTTTTGAAGGTTACGTGTTTTATTGGAAGGATTTTTATGTTTGCTTAAACCCTGTCCTTGAAGTAAAGAACACATTTGGGTCTAGGTTTCGTGCGCGCAAACACACACACACCAACACCACACACACACACACACACCACACACACACACACACACACTCTCTCTCTCTCTCTCTGTCTCTCTCTCTCTCTCTCTCTCTCCTCCCTCCCTCCCCCCCCCCTCTCTCTCTCTCTCTCTCTCTCTCTCTCTCTCTCTCTCTCTATATATATATTATATATATTATATCACACTACTAGTACATATACATACAAAGAGGGAGAGAGGAGAGAGGAGAGAAAAGAGAGAGATGAGAGAGGGGGAGGGGAGAGAAGGGGAGGAGAGGAAGAAAAGGGGAAGTGGAAAAAGAGAGAGGAAAAGTGAGGAGAGGAGCTTTGTTTATGTCCCCAAAACAAAACGTAATTCCTACGCTTACTTTTGTCACAAAACGCCTTAATTACCCCCCCCCCCCCCCCCCCCCCACCCCCCCCCCCCCCCCCACCCCCCCCCCCCCCCCCCCCCCCCCCCCCCCCCCCCCCCCCCCCCCCCCCCCCCCCCCCACACACACACCACACACAATAATATATATATATTTATATTTATATATATTTATTCTATATACCTATTTATAATATATACAACATTCATATTTTTTCGCGCGCGCGCGCAGCCGCACACACACACACACACACACACCACATCATCAACACACAAACACACACACACACACAAGCGCTGCGCGCGCGCGCGCGCGAGCGCGCGCGCACACTTATAACTATTACAATTAGGTACACAGAGCCACCATACCCCCTATTCCTACGATGCCAGAGCTTCTTTCGTCGCAATCATTTGTTATTTTTCCTCACTGTTCGATCGTTTCAAACGGGCGTTCCCAAACCTCGAATTGTCTCTATTATCTGCGCTGTCCTGTGTCTAACGATAGGAGGGAAGGCCTCAGGCACTGGAAGGGGAATGTCGTGTTGTGTGAGCTGTGAGATGATTTTTAGTGGTGTCTGTTCCTGTCCTCCACCCTACTAGCCAGGGGCTGAAAAACAACTGCCCCTGCCTCCGCGCGCTGCGCGCGCCGCCGCGCTCAACGTCAAGGCTTATGCTCACAGTAACGCACTCATTCATGCCCCTTTTCAGGTTCTCGTTCTGTGTTTGTTTTTCTTTGCATTAAAAAATTCTTTCGTTTGCTTTATTCCCGGTTTTCTTTTTTCGAAGTTGTCCTTTTTTTTCGTTTCTTTTTTCTTTCTTTCTTTCCTGGCCTTCACCATTTCTAATGCTTTGACACGTCTCAAACATGCTGTCAAAAACTGACACTTTTCACAATATGCATAAATTACCTCCATTTCGAGATGTCAGGAGGGCTTGGTCTCCGACGGCATCAATATTTAAAAAAAGAAAAAAGAAACACACACAACACCGCACACGTCGACTCGCGGCATTAAAAAAAAAAAAATTAACTGTCAGCTATAACTGGGGGTGATTCAGTGCTTTTTGTAGTTGTGTCAATACTCCTCTCTCTGTTCTGTGGGACCAATGTGCGCGCGCGTTGTGTGTGTGCATGTGGTCTGTCCTGTGTGGGTGGGGGGGGGGGGGGCGAGGCGGGGGGGGGGGGCTAGGGGGTTGTGGTCGGGTGGGGGAGGTCCCTGGTGTCGGGCCGGGGACGGCGGCCGGGGGGGAGGGGGGGGGGGTGTCCGCTCACGAGGGGGGGTTGGGTTTGTAGGCGGGGTGGGTGGGCGCAGTGGGGTCACTCTGTGCGCGGCGCGCGCGCGAGTATAAGGTTTATGACGTGCACATCGCGTGTTAGTTACGGTGCGTCTGCTTCTGTACGTGTGCGTCTACTGCGTGCAAGCATGCATTCGTGTGTGTATGTGTGTGTGTGTGTGTGTGTGTGTGTGTGTGTGTGTGTTGTGTGTGTGTGTCGTGTGTGTCTGTGTGTGGCTTGTGTGTGGTGTCGTGCTGTGCGCGCGCGCTTGAGTGCCGTGGGTAACGTGGGCGCGCAAGTGTAGTGTAGCGTGCGCGCGCGGGCGTTTGTGTGTTGTGTGTGGTGTGTGTGTGTGTGGTGTGGTGTGTCGTTGTGGGTGTGTGTTGTGTGTGTGTGTGTAAGTGGGTGGTGGTTGTCCCCTGCGCCGCAAGCGACGGCGCGCAGGCGCTAGTCAATGCGTTGTGTGGTCACGTTTTGTGTTTTGTTTTTTCGCTGTGCGTCTGTACTCGCTTCCAAGTGGCTGCGCGCAATCTTGCTCGTGGCTCTGGTAGGCGGGGCGCGACGTCAGTGCATGGCGCGAGTGTGTTTCAAGTCTTTCTACGCCCGCGATTTTGAAAGCGGGTGGACGGGAAATGTGAGAGCTGAGGGGAGGGATAGGCCGGGGGAGGGGAGGGGGGTGGGGGGGGGGGGCGGGGGAGGGGCATGGAGGGCGGGGGGGGCGGGGGAGCTGTGGGGCGGGCGGAGGGGGTGCCCCCGGGCGGGGCCTAGTAGAGGCGAGCAGCGGGGGGCGGGGGCGGTCGGCGGCGGGGGAGGCGGCGGGAGGGGCGGGAGGGGAGGGGGGGGGGGCGAGGGGGGAGGGCGGGGGGGGCGGGGGGGGGCGGGGGTCGGCGGCGGCGGGGGGGGGGGCGTGGGGGCGGAGCGGCTGGAGGGGGGGCGGCGGGGAGCTGAGGGGGGTGGGGAGGGGCAAACAAACCACACGAAGACTACTCCACCTGAACAGCGTTTCCCCTACTATCTTTTTTCTTCTGAATTTAAGTTTTTTTTTTTTTTGTTTTTTTTTTTTTTGCCGCTGTGTGTGAACGGGGACGGAACCGGAGCGATGAGGGGGTTATTGTAGAGAGGGGACTGTAGATTGAGGAGAGGTGAGGGAAACGGATGAGGAGGCGGGGGAGCTGACACGGGCCAGGGCCGGGGGCCAGGGCTGGGTACGGGGCGTGGGGAACGTGCGGTGGGATTACATGCTTATAGTGCGGTGTTGTTGGTTCGATGGACCGGCCC
This sequence comes from Conus ventricosus, assembly GCA_018398815.1. Taxonomy (NCBI): domain Eukaryota; kingdom Metazoa; phylum Mollusca; class Gastropoda; order Neogastropoda; family Conidae; genus Conus; species Conus ventricosus. Next base: position 76,669,335 of record CM031612.1, on the reverse strand, counting down.
CCAGGAGGGCCATGGGCAGAGAAGCAAGGGAGCAAAACGATGGCACTCGATTGACCACCCACTGCTTCCAGCCCGGCTACGCCGTCTCTGCTGCCTCGCTAGGCACCTAAACCCTCCGACTGTTCTAATGCTGCCCAGCCCTCACCAGCAGCGTTTCAGCCGCCATGTCTGTTCCATCCAGCCTCGTTTGCCATGATCCAGTCGTCAGTGCAGATTCGTTAGGCCACTTTGCCTAGATCCCGTGTTCTGTATGTCTCGTCAAGTTGCACGCAATCATTTTTCTAGGGCTAAACTGGACGTCATGAAAATTTAGGACGCGTTTGTTGTGTTGATGTTGTTCGTTTGTTGTTATGTTTTTTTTTTTTCTCAGCACCTCGCGCCCGCGAACTATTTCTTTCATTCCTGGATGAATAATCTTCCGGGAGGAGCTGCTGCCCCATGGTTTGCTTAAACAGGTCACTGCTGCTGGCACAAACATAACACATAAAAAACAACGAAGATCATACTTCTGTTGTCAGTCCTGGACAATGTCATGGCGTCGTTAACTAATCAGTTAATTTCAGCTGTTCTGATTTTTACGATGGTTGTGACGTTCTCTTTTGAATGTTCGAAATTCCGTTCAGTGGCCAACAAGTGCCATTATTTGTGATAAAGACGCTTCTTCACCGCTCTGAACTCGGGCTGCATTCATTTCTTTGGGCCTTCTGCAAGGCCAGAAAGTGCAGCAAGAAATACAGGTCCCCAATGGAATTGGTGGGATTCGGTTTTGCACTATAGGCCCTGAGTAACGTTGCCTGTTCGCTGGGAGGAATCTTCGTGTATCGGTGAAAAGCCGCCCGCGGGAGGAATCGTTGCTAGTTCATGAATCACCGTAGTCAGCCTAGCTCCTATGTTCAGGAATTCCACGATTTTATTTGCCGGAGTACGGTTAGTTTAGGCTACGGCATCCGTCACAGTGTCCAGCAAAACCTTGTGGTCGTGGCAAGAACCTGGAGCGCAGTGCCGGTGTTCCCGTGTTACGCGATCTCCCAGTGTCGATCTTCCTCCGACCAGTATTAAAGCGTGCGACCGGTTCCCGTACCGGTGTTCCAAGGTTTTCTCTGTTCCCCACTGTAGCAGCTGTTCCCCTCAATACAGATCTTCAATAGCAAGTTTTAGCAGCCTGTACGGGCACGACTGTTACAAGGAGAGGGTGCGCCTGAGGCACATTCCCAACAGTCGATGTTGGTAGTGTAGGCCGGCACGGATGCCGTGTCGTGCGTACCATTAGTTACTTACGTGTGTCGGTTGGGTTAGGAGGTAGGGGGAGGTGGAGTTGCAATTGTGCTAGACGTCACTGCGAGTCTTATTGTTTGCTATTCACAAGATTTTCTGGATACTGATTGGGGCTCATGAAAAGTGCTGGCCTGCGGAAGTTTCCAGCGCATTTGTCCAGTCGGCTCTCTCCCCACTGATAACCCCCTCTTCTTTCGGCCTCCCACGCTTTTTCCTCCCCTCATTTTATACCCCCCGACCATCCCCCCTCTACTCCTTCCCCAACTCCCCACCCCGTCCCCATCCAACCTGCCCCGCCTATATAGCAATGAACCAACAACAGGAACAACGTTTAAGTCAGCCAAAAACCCTCCAACACCAACCAACGGCAACAAAACTTGGGGACACGGGGATGGGGGGAACACACGCGGGGGGATGGCGGCAAACCGGGAACCTGAGGGGGATTTGCGGGAATGGGGGGAACAGCGGGGATCGCCACAGGTGTGGAAAACAACGACCGCCACCCGCCAACTGGGAGTATTACGAGGACGGAATTTCGATTTATTTTTTTTTTTTGAAGGGGAACACCGTGGACACCATGGGGAATATAGGACTGGGGAAAACAAGATTACCTGGAGCAACAGCCAGCCGGATCCCAGCATAGCGGACTCGGCGGCGATTACTTGTACTGGAGTGCTCCAACTTAATGAGTTACATTCATGGCCACTTCATTGAAAACTGTTCCCGCCATCTTTTGCAGAGAAAGCTGCCTCTATGCAACCAAATGCCATCTTAGATGGGTTCTTGAATGCTGCTGTTGTGCTCTGTGTGCATCTGATTGTGGACATTAATGCCAGATGTGTAGTCGCCATCGTTTCTAGCGCGACCTGCTCAAGGTCTCGGCTCTTGCAGTCATTATTTAGAGCTAGTTGTCATAAGTGAAGCGAACTGAGCGGGCTCGGGGAAATCTAAACAACTTTTTTAAATGTAATTAACGCGCCAAGCAAGAAAACGTTAGACAATATCAGATCTATCACAAGGACAATAACACGACGCCGTTTCGACATCGTAGGTCTTATGCATGGCAAGATACAAATCCAATCAGGACCAGGGACAACCAAAATGAAAGCTAAGAGATCACTTTTCTGATTCATACGCTTCAGCGCACGGATGGGCGTTGTCCGTTGAATGAAAATGAGGTTGTCAAGGACGCGAAAAACGTCGTGAGTCGAAGGAAGTAGTGAGGTGATAGTTTTATTGCTGATTTGGAATAATGAGAAATTGGTAATGCTGATATGATCCAAATATTTTATAGAAAATGCAGATAAAGACTGGAAATTACTATCACCTTTTGGCGATAATATGACAATTATAAGCAGTTGTTAGATATGGTGGAGAATGAAAGGGAGTGTGGCGTTAGTGGCGATCTTATTCAAACCAGTTAATCTAATTTAACTTGAAGTCATGGATTCTTGTCGCCTAGTTTCGACCGTGGCTTAACTTTGCGTGCAAAAAAAAAAAAAAACAATCTCGGGGAAAATCACATAGAATTGTTATTATTTCGAGAACGATATGCAGGCCACATTTGGGTACGTGTCAAGATTCTGCTTGCTAACCCAGGATCCTGGTGATTTTAGACGTACGCAACATTGTCTATGAATCTGCAGGTATGACATTAATTGAAAATTTACTTTCGAAATTTAGCATTTCCCAGGATATTTTATTTTTTCGAGCGGAAATCGGAACAAAACCATACCCAAGTGCAGAGAGAGATAGAGAAGACAGAGACGAGAGCGGAGGGATGTAGAGAGAGCCCCGGAAGAGAAGAGAGTCCGATATTTTTATTTTAACAGATGGCAATGAACTAAGCATACTGGCTTTTTTGCACGTCCAGCCCTCCTCCGGGGCGGCAAAGATAAACAAAAAATATCCCTCATATACCCCCCCCCCCACCCCCCCACCCCCCCCTGCTACTATTGGCCTTACTCTCTACATTTGTAATCTATGCACAAAAGAAAATCAACATTTTGTTCAATTGAGGACAGACAGAAAAGAGGGGAACGAAGAATGGGAGGGGAGAGGGAGGACGAGTTGAGGAGACAGGGACGGGGATATGGAGGGGGGAGGGGGAGGGGCGGGGGGGGAGCGTATGCAAAATAGGGAATGTGGGGAATAAAAAAAGAGGGTCTGAGCAAAGGTCAGATTTGACAGATTAAATCGAGTATGTATGAAAATTAGGCTGCTGAAATGAATCTATAAAGGGAATTGGCGTTTTCTTCTTCTTTTCCACTTTTCATCGCGCGTATGGTTTCAATAGCGAACATCCAGAAATAAGCAAGGCCATGGTTCTGTTAGAGTAAATGTTGGGAAAGGAATGAATTTTACATGTTGTTGATGATCATTAAACGCCAACACATTTCTTTAGCTTAAGAGGCCAACATTGGATCGGAATGCATTTATCGTCATGCACACGACAGAGTCCTTTATTGTACACAAGTCCTGGTGTGGGGAACTCTGGGGGAGGGGAATGGCATAGTTTTGTACACTGTGGTTGTACTAAGAGATGGTTCTTCAATTAGTACTTCATGCTCTTTATTCAGATACAAGTCAGTCTAGTATAATCCACAGCATTGCTGCCTAAATCCCAGAGATAGAGTTAGATACAGGTAGAGAGATCGAGGAAAGACGAGAGGGAAGGAGGGAGGCGAGAGAGCGGGAGGGGGAGAGTGAGACGACTGAAGAGAGAGAGAGATAGAGGAGAGCAAGCCAGAGAGAGAGACCAAAGAGAGACGAGGTGTGAATGACGAGAGAGGGAGGAGTAGAGAGAGATGTCAGACAGAGACGAACGAGAACGATGAGTGCCGAGAGGTAAGATGACGAGAGGAGGGAGGGATGGGAGCGGCGGTGTGGGGGGAGGATTGACGGGAGGGAGTCATGTACCAAGTTCCCACTCGTCTTTAATAAAACCATATTACAAAATTATTATGCTTTTTTATACACTCTTGCACTTCAAAAACCACAGACAACACACACACCACACACACACAAACACCAACACACACAACCAACACCAACACCACACAATAATGCAGAAACAATTAAGTAGAGGGGCGAGCAAAACAAGTGTTGCAGGTAGCTCAATTCTTGCCCAATCCTCTATAGTAATGACTTGGCAAGTTTGGATAGAGAAAATGGGTTAACATAAGATTAAGAAAATATATTATTTTGATATGAAAAACCCTTTATACTGCTGCATGTGGGGAAACACATCGTAGTCTAACACACACAACACACACTCACCACACACACACACACACATCCACACCACACACACACAGAGGCGCGCGTGCGCACTCAAAGACACACACACTCAACACACACACACACTTACAACAAACTCCACACACACACACACACACAGGCGAACGCTAAGGCGCGCTACTTACAGAGTGAGCAGAGATAGGTTTGAGAGAGATTCCTGAATATCGAGTCCGCCAGCCGACGGAGAGAGAGAGAACAGATGGTGAGAAGAGACCGAGAGGGCCGAGGAGAGGTGAGAGAACGAAGAGAGAGGGAGAGAAAGAAACGAGAAGAGTAACAGTCGTAGTGAGAGAGAGACGATGTCCTCCGGACGAGTACCATGGAAGAGAGACGCGAGAGAGAGAGTGACAGAGAGCGAAGGGAGAGACTAGAGTAGAACCGCAAGACATAGAAGTAGAGATTCCCGACGACAGAGAAACTACAGTGGAGACGAGATTGGATCTAGACTGAGAAGAGAGGAGTTGGAGGGAGCATGGACGTCGAGGAGAGAGGGACGGAAGGGAGGAGAGGAGGCGCAGAGAGAGAAGGTGAGGGAAGAGAGGGAGGAGAGAGGAGGAGACAGGAGAAACGAGGAGAGAGAGGAAGCGAAAGAGAGAGACGGAAGAAAAGAGAGAGAGAAGAGATACAGAGACGGAGGACATGAGGGAAGTGAGAGTGAACTGGAGCGAACAGGAGACGAGAGGAGAGAAGAGCTCGAGAGAAGAGAGAGGCGAGAGATCCTCACCGGATTCGAGAGAGACAGAGGATGTAGAGTGAGCGAGGCCCGAGGCAGTGATCGGCAGATTGAAGAGATAATGAAGAGAACGATCACGACACGAACGACTCCGTTTTTTAATGAGGGATATAAGGAATTAGAACAATACAGGCTTGTTCTACCCATCTTGCCATCGATGGTAGCTAGGAATAATTATTATAACTATATGTGACTTCTCAAAATCAACGAACCATACTATATATATAGTGAAAAGAATATTAGACTGAAATACAAATGGCAATTTGTAAAAATATGACAGATCATATCCTTGCTCTTCATACACAGACACCAACAACACACACACACCACACACACACACCACACCCCACACACAAAATACACACACACACACCACACCCACACACTCACAACAAACACCACTCACACACACACACAAGAGAAAAACATTACTCTTTCGCTAATACATTTTTTTTTGTATATTAAAAAAAAATTTTATTAGAAGGATGAAGAAAGCAAGAGACTTGAAGAGATCGTCATTGAAAAGGTGGTCAGAGTGATAAACAGTTCATGTCTTGACAATGGTATAGAGACAGGAGCGTAACTCGACATGCGAATAATACTCAAAATGAACATTCAAAAGACACATTTAACACATCATTTGTAATTTAATTCCATTCAAAGTAATTGTTTGAAAAACGTTTAAAATTAAGAAGCGTTGTATCGATGGTTCTCCACTAGTCACTCTGTTTAGGAAAGCGTAACTCATCTGATATGAAGTATTGTTTTTATGACTCACATCAGTCTACGCTACAACCATTAGTTAACGGTTCCTTTTTAGACTTAGAAATTACACTAAATGAAGGACACTAGGAACATTCCCACACCAACATCTCCACCAGAGGTTAAATGAGGCCATAGATTATAATAAGACAATCTCGGGAGGAGCTCTTCTGAATTTATCTGGACATTTGCGTATCCAGGTTCGTTTTAATTCTAATTTTTCTATAGCTTGGTGTGGTGCATTTTAATGTGGACATCAATATTAGAGATGAAACATTGCTTTATTATAAGTCGAGTTTCTCAGTTTTAGATGCAACATAATGTACACCCTATACTATACGTTTATAAATCTCGAGCGGGAATACCTCAGACCCAGTAAAGAGTAAACGTTGTCAAGATATTGAGTATGAACGTCGTTTCACACAGCCCCCGCTACTACTGACGTACTGCACGAACCACGGGTGGCGTTTTAATACGATCATAATAACCTGGGCCCCGAATCCCATCAATAATGTATCAATGAGTATACTTCAATAATGTGATCTCAATGTACTCGAAGTTATAAAAAATAACATGCTCTCATCGGGGTACAATGCCTGAGATATGAAGAAAATTATTTAATAGTTTTGGAAAGTGATCTAACGTGTGAATTCTTTTGGTGGAGACAAGACGTTTGCAAAGCATTTTGTGTAAATGAGGAAAGAACCATGACCCAAACTTCTTGTATACATAGGGAACCAAGGATTTATGCTTGATCCCAACTTCTTCAATATAATCATTAATGCTCCTATTTATACTACAGAGATATGCGGAATAATAAGAAATATTTGACGCTATTTTGTCATGGTGGTTATTATCTAAGTACCTTCGTTTTATGTAGGATGCGAGACAAACCATCTGACTTAGAGCTTCAGACCATATGATTAATTTGTTCCTATAGATACTTTCTTGTAAAACTTGCATATATAAATTTTTGCAATTCTTTTTCTATGGATACTTGTGTTGTTGTCTCAGGTATTAGTCATCACACCTTGCGAACATCTTCACTGAAGGACTAGCACAAGATAACTTGACGGTAAAATTCGTTTTATTGGATATATTTGGAAATTTAGCATAGGTCGCTATACCCTGACCCTTTGAGGGGCCCACACCAATTGACTCTACCATGGATATATCGATAGGACTGATAACCAGATTCTTTTACTGCCAGACACATGGCTTTCTACCGGACTAGATACTTGTATGACGCATTGCAGTCTTAACTTCGTAATTCTTGATAAGGTTATATTACTCTTAAGTTTTTTAACAGATTGCGGTCTCAAATTACGCATAGCGCCTGTCATAATTCCTACCATGAGGAACACTGTAATTTTGTCGTATATTCAAACTATTAGAAGCCATTAATCCAACTAGGCTTGTCCGTGCTGTTTGGCACGCACGTGATTAGCCCTAAAACGGATTGGGTCTTTGATGAAATAAATTTGAAAAAAACAGTTGATGTGATCTCCGTGAAATACTGTTCTTTTTAGCCATGGTGTTCAAAATGGCTTGTATTTTTAGACAGCTATCTGAAGAATTATAGAAAATGGGCCATGTAGTTTGTAGTTAGACGGATCTGGTACCACTGTGATACCTGTTTTTGTTAGATAGGCAACAGTTAACATTTAGCATTTTTAAAAAGCACTGTAAGGCTGATGTAAAATAATGATTTATTTTAGTTATATGCACAGTGACCCGGCACTTGTATATATACGCTATAAGTGTCACTTCAGCCAGTAAGTGGGGCGGAAAGTTGGAGCATCTTTCCGTCACATTGCCCATAAAACGGCCCAGTACTAGTGATACTTTTCTTTTAGTGAATAAGAGCACATTATATACCTTCGTGTTAGTTACACATTATATACAAGAATGGAATATTAGACATGTTGTGATTATTTTTGGTCTGGACAAAACTTCAGAAGAACAATCTCTATATATCGCTTTTTGTACGAAGTGATCTTCTGTTTTTTTTTTAATGGTTGGATACACTAGTCGGACACATACTTGCTCAGAAGTTGCCGTCTCGTACGTTTACAATATCTATTCTCAGATGAATAAATCTTTTCGGCTGTTCTGCTATAAAGCTAACGAGCGTCTAGAGTTGTTTTTTTGCTAACGATGATTTGATAGCCTTCCAAAACTGCACATCGCGTTTATGTCTGTTTTCCAGACGTATAATTAAGATCTTCAATATATTTCTTTTTAGCTCCTCTGTGCGCGTTTTTAAACGTAGCTTAACAAGATTTCTTTGTCTTCTTAAAATTCTGTACACGAATACAGGCATGCTAGATGGGAAGTCTTCTTAAATCCATGGATTTTTTCAATATTCACTTGGTATCCAACGGCTTGGTTTCTAGGGGTACTATTTGACCACACGAGTCTCTGGTTCGAGGTTATGGTAGCCGTGCTTCATTGTAGACATTGAGATAAAGTACAGTGATCCAACCTTCGAAGCCTTCATCGGGAGTAGTGAACTGATATACACAGAGTGAAGGAACAAACGTATGTTTTCATCAGATCTGTAAGGAACAATGTCTTTATCAAAGCCTCACAAATTGTTCCTGTTACGTGGAATACTTGTGTATGATTTAGGGTGGATATTTTTATTTTATTTTAAGCCTACGTTCATACGTACCAAGTGGTAATCAACGACAGGGGACCCGTGATGCTGAATCAAAGAGATGGTTGTTGAACTATATTTCTATTATTGGTACGTAAAGATGATGTGTCAAACATGGTACTTTGTGAGTTTTGGCACCCATCAGTTAAGCTCATACCAACAGTGATATCACGTGTTGGTCTCATCAGATTATTGAACTGTGTCACTGGCAGAATTAAAGAAGTCTGATTGCGTTTGAATCAGGATATTGTTCGACTTTCAAAAGAGCAATGGTTGTAAAATCACCCAGGAAAATAATTTCGTTTGAGAGTAAGGACGCCTCCTCATCTTTAGAGTAAAGTTATTTTCCACCGTCAGATTGTTCTCGTGGGTCTTCTGCGTAGGTAACATGCCCTCATTCGAGGAACGGTTTGAAGTTTTAAACTGTAAACTCTTTCCATTGTGTATTCTTCTATGATATTTTTCGAGCGTAAGCCGGATCGCTTAAATTTAATTAGAATTCACGTGAAAATAAACAACTGTAAACCTGTTTTTCTATTCGGCTCTGGAAGGCATCCATTTTCGAACTAAGTGTATATAACCAGGTAAAAATTATTTCTGCGTCTCAGAAATATCGGATCAACTGTGTTATCATATTGTTTTCCGCACAAGCCTTAATTAATTGGATACAATAACATGATTTATTATAAAACACCGAGAACGTTCGCATAACTTATTAATTAAGACTGTTTAATGTTCAGAAATCCATCCCTCTCCTTAAGGCCAATGCAGAATGGCCAGAATTCTCTCTTCGTTCGCAGCAACATATTTATACAATAGACATAAACGAGGTAGTATGAGAGTGACGTGAGAGTGGAAGGATGACAGATAACACTGCAAACTCAATCGGATCGAGAGGTTCTTGCCGCAGATGCCGTACACACCCAGTCGCGAGCAGGTGGATGCATATAGTAAGGCCCCAGATCGTGAAGAGGAATGGACGTGGAGGGGGAGAAAGAAGGAAGAGTAAGAGAACGTAAACAAAGAGAGAGGCAGAGGAGGGGGAGATCTGCGGGAGGTGGGAGATGGGGGACCGAAGAAGCAGGAGAGAGGGAGACGAGAAGAGAAGAGGGGAAGAAGATGGGAGGGGACATTTGGTATGCATTAAGGACGAGAGAGAGCGAAGGAAACAGACGGGGGGAGAGACACGAGAGAAGAGAACGAAGGACACCGACGTGAACTCGTCTAGAACAGATTAGCCACCTAAGACCGAGACGCGGGACTGTGAATGGACTGGAGAAGACATCCTGACCAAAGCTCACGAGAAGCCGAGACGAGGGATGCGGAGAGGAGGTGCATGAGAACGGGTAGCGCCGACGGAGGTCGAGCGAGAGAGAGGGGGATGAGGGTGATGGACGATGTGACTCAGTGGCACGCACGACCAGAGAGATGAAGACAACGAGGCCAGCACCGCGAGGAGATTGCACGAGTCCCAGAGAGAAAACGAGAGAGCGAGCTACGTCCGAGAGAGTTGCAACTCGACACAGAGATCAGGGTTCCTCCCGCACTATCCACTCCTACCGCACTGGATGATTTGAAATGGCCTGTAGTGAAGGCCCTTTAAGCCGTTCCCACAGACTGTCATGGCCCTCATGATTGAGGTGAGATAGGCCCTCACCCAATTTAAAGCTACCTGTCCCTAACTGACTCGTGATCACCCTGGCTCTTTGAATTGTTGTGTAAGGCCCCACCACGATTAAGCCGTCACAAACATGTCATGGCCACTTGATTGTTTGTGTAGGCCCCACTTCAGCAAGTTCACTGGAACATGTCACTGACATTGCAAATTGATGTGGATATGCTCAACTTTTGACCAGGTCCAAGACATGTCAACTGGCCTTTTGATAGATGTTAAGGCCCTCTTTAGCACCGTCCTCAGACATGTCACACCTAGGCCATTGATGGCACGCTCAGAGCCGTTCGACAGCAATCGGCTTTCTCAGTTTACACTTGTCCGACCTTCTTTCCATAAAAAAGAAAAGAAAAGAAGAAAAAATAACACAGCAGCCAGACAGAGAGAAGAGGAGAGAGGTGAGTTGTGACCGAGACGCAAGAAAACGGTGGACGTGAGAACGCAGACGGCGATCGACGGGAGAGAGATCGATGAGAGGGCGGGGGGGGGGGACTCGGAGGCAAAGAGGGCAGAGAGACGGTAAATTGGTGCGGGTGCGGGGTAGGAGGAGAGGGATGAGGGAGGAGTGGGGGGTGGCGGGGTGTTACTGAACGATTTCTCGAATAATACGTGAGGAGGGGGCTGTTGGGGTATAAAGCTTACTGGGGAAACCGGCTGTGTTCTTGTCACTATATCATTTGGTAGAGATCTGCAATCATTTATCTATTTTTTGTTGTTGTTGTCAGAGATAACGGAAGCGATACACAAGTAATAAAAAGTGAGAATGGGGATGAAATATTACATAGCATCATACACAAAAACAAAACAACACACAATAAAACACAAAAAAAAAAATCCAATTAAACGAGGGAGGAAGAAAGGTAGGAAAGATTAAAAGAACATAAATGGATCAGGAACCAATGTGGTAGAAGATTCGGTATAATTGTGTTTGGCGAAGAATGCACAGGATCAAAAGAAGAAATGAAACTATATTGAACAGAGCAAAAGACTTATCGGTCGCGGTTAGAAGAAAGAACATGAACAGATTGAAACAAATAGAAAGGATATATGTTTGAAGAAGAAGCAGAACGAATGAAGAGAAGAAGAGAACAGAAAATACGTCTGAAGAATCAATAGAATGTAGAATGACAGAACGAAGCAGTATGAAAAAGAAGATTGAAGAGCACGAATGAAACAGGAACATATGAAGCTAGAACTAAAACTAGAAGAAGTCAGTTGAAGAAAGAAAGAAGCATGAAGACAGAAAAGGATAGAACGTAGAAAGCAAGATGGATTGGAAAAGGAATAAGGAGAGAAGCAAGGGGTGGAGGCGTTCAAGGAGGAGACAAGAACCGAGGACGGTAGAGGCAAAATGGAAGAGTAAGAGGAAAAGGTGGAGTGAAAACTGCAGTTGACTGAATCTAGAAACGGGAGGACCTGGAGAAAGGACCGATAAAGAAGAGGATGAAAGAAATGAAACGCAATAAGTAATAATATATTATTATATATATATATATATATTACTATATTACGATATGAAGATTTTAGATATATATTATTTATTGTCATTGTTTAACTTATTTATTCACTGGATAAGGTCCCGAGCAACTCTAATTTCTTCAATATCTCAAGACATAGAGCAAGCTTTACGTTTATAATTCTATATATATAATATTTATATATATATATATGATATACGATATTATATACTATATAGTATAATATATGTAAACGAATAAGGGTATTAAGAACTTTATATTCTAACACCTTCTTTTAAACAATGAGGTTGGCTCCCAATGGCGGATGAGACACTTAGAACATCGTTTTAGGTATTATTTATATCGCACACCTTGAATATATTATAATTAATTGCAACACGCTAGTACACAAATTTGTAGATATGTTTTAACGCATTCCATTTTCTCTCACTTGTGATTTTAAACCTATCTATATAATATATATTTCTCTATTATATATTATTAAACAATATATTACATACTATATATATATATTATATTTTTAACTATATATATAATTTCGGATAATGAAATGAGGTTAGGGAACAGTAAACGAATTAAACAGGGTAGACATAGTGGGGTATGTTCTGCTAACCCATAGGAAACCTAAACACAGAGTAACTTTTATTCAAGACTGGCACTGCCTTGTTTATACTGAATAAAAGTCTCAGGACAAATACATAGACGAACAATCTAATTAGTGGCGGGGAAAAAAACACAGCGACCAGGTCCAACAACGCTGAGAACAGGTTTTCTGGCAAGTCCAAAGATTCTGGACCTTGAGGGTAGTGAGAGGAGAGGGAGGGGTGTTTGAAGATGGAGTAGAAACGGGAAATATGAATTTTAAATATAAAGAAAAATAAATAGAAAAAGTTACAGTTATGTAAAACCTCTTCTCCATAGCTGCCTAAGGGGTCCCAATCGCCACATCCCTTTTGAAGGCAGGATTTATTGCAGTGTTTCATATAGGACTGCTCGCCCAGTCAGTGAAATAAAAGTTACTCTGTGGTTCAGGTATCCCGGTAATCGGGAGAAGAATATACCCTACTCTGTTCTTACTGTTTTTCCGTTCTGTCTTCTCTAGTTCCCTACCTCATTTCATTATTTCCGATTCTTTGTGTTGAGTTATTATATGAGGTTTTTTGTTTTGTTTCTGTCCGTCTTGTCGCGTTTTGTTTGTCCTTTGTGATCTCCCTTGAAATCTTCTGGAAAGTGGATACATAAGGGCGTAGGCTCTCAATGAACTGCTACCACTTTCACTTTTATAATTATTAGCTATAAATGTCTTTAGGTTTTACAGCAACTTTTTGTTTCTCCCACACTTTCGCTCTTGGTTAGCTTTATCATCTACTCTTCCCTGGTCCTGCTCTTCTGGGGGTTGCACCTATTGGATTCTTTTTTTGCACACCATGGTGCCGTAAGAGCAACACCACAGTTATGATAGGATCTGTCGCGCTGTGTCTCACTTTTGAACGGCCGGGAGCGCAGTAACACACAAACTGCCAGATATGTTCAGCCCTGATGCTGTCCCCGTCCAGCCGTCGATCTGCCGCACAATGCGCCCTCGGAGCATCTCGGCATTAACTAATTATATCTGACATTCAAAAGGGATTGCTCGATCGGTTCCCTTATGCCAGCTAGTGAAGAGTTTTCATTTCTGTATCTTTTTTTATTTTTTTTTTTTTTAATTAGGCATTTCAACAGTTTTCCCTCCCATCACTTCAAACACCCCTCACCACTCTCTCTCCTCCTCCAAGGTCAAACTAATGCTTTGCAAGACTGTTCTGTTGTCTGACTGTCGCTTGTTTTTTTTTTCCCCCCAACGTATTCTAGATTGTTCGTCTATGTATTTGTCATGCACTTTCATTCAAGTTTAAAATGGCTGCTGCCAAGTCTACGAAAAAAAGGTTACTCAGTGTTAGGTTTCCTTCATTCATTTGCGACGAGCAGATATACATACCCCACATGTTTACTGCCTCCTATATACTATTATAATATATATATGCCATATGTGTGTGTGTTGTATAAAGACAAGTAGAATAAAGTAACCTCGCTCTTCTACCAGGTCTAGAAACTTACCACTAAGTATTGGTTCACCATATTGAATTACGTTTATTTAATTATATCTATTCGACACTCCTAGGTGTTCAATCTCGCGGTCTATCGCTTTCTCTCTTAGATGGGCGTGGGACACTGGTTTGATTATGGTTGTACCTTTTGCATCGCTGATTCATGCCGGCCATTCCCACGCGTTTGGTCTAGGTTCTTGACGCCCCGCCTCCGCTGTCGTTGTCCTTGGAAAACCACATGGATTCCACTGATGCCATTTACCGATGCACAGAGTATGTAAGACAGTCCGTGCTTCTCGAGATGTACCAGAATATGCGCAGGGAATCGCATCAAGCAGATGGGGTAACGTTTTCTAAAGGGAACCCTTTCGCTCCATTTTGAGCTCTTTAAATAGGACCACACAGTGTGGCAAGAAAAGCATATTTGGAGATTCTGGACAAGGCCTTTCTTGTGAACGTTAAGACCATTATCCTGAATAGGTGTACCAAATCGCAATAGGAGAATTAAACATTTACTTGTCCACGTCAAATTCATTTCTACATAGATAGCTATATCGTTTGATCCAAATCACAGCCGTAATTCTGACGACCTTCTTGAAAACTTCAAGTTTTAGCTAGGGAAGTTCATAAGATTTTGATATATGCACGCATGCGTTCTGTTAAAATTGAAAATGACAGTAATATTACTTTTTTACGAAAACACTCAAAGAAAAGTTCATCTGACCTGCATGCAGTTCATTCTGTACATTTTATCGTGGTTGTCTCTATAATCGATATCGACACAAAAAAGGATCGCCCTGTTCAGAGGACTTAAGTCCGCCGAAGTATACAATCTCGTAACTCGCCATCAACAGGGAACTTTAAGTATTGTATTCGGCCCCTGAACTTGTTTTTTAATAACTGATGAAACGAGGGAAAAACTGATAGAAAATCCTCTGAAAAGTGATTATTAAAAAATAAACACACTAAATAACCTGGGATGTGTGTGTCTTGTGGGTGGCGTGTGTGTGTGTGTTGGGTGGTGTGGTGTGTGTCGGTGTGCTTGTTGTGTGTGTCGTGACACGCTGGCGCGCGTGTGTGCATACTGTGCTGTACTTCTCCTCTCTCTCCTCTCTCTCCTTCCTCTCTCTCACCTCTCTCTCTCCCTCTCTCTCTTATCTCTATATATATGATACTTGATAATATACTATTGTATCTATATTAGACGTAGCTGTGTTGGTTTTTGTGTGTTCCGTGTGTTGGAGTGTGTGTGTGTGTGTGTGTGTGTGTGTGTGTGTGTTGTGTTTGGCTTGTGTGTGTAATGTTGTGTGTGTGTGTGTGTTGTGTGTCATGCGATAATTCATAATATATAAAATTTTAAAAAAATTACCAGGGCGGTGCCACACTGGGGGGTTTCCGAGTGATTTCATTTTTCGGGCCATGTTCCTAGTTGTTTCTACCCAAACATGCAGCCGGATTCAGAAGCTAGCCTCCTGATGCATACTCCTTCAAAGAGCGAAACAGTGCGGTCTCCTGTACTCCCTTTGCAGGAACTCGCATGATGAATCTCTTCACTAAGATGGCCGCGCGATAACAGCTGCGGTCCTCCTGATCAATCCCCTTTGCCGGAACAAGGCCTGATGATTCTTCACAGAGCGGAAACAGGCTGTCGTTGGCGGTCTTGCTGGACCTCCACCTTTTTCTGGAAACAAGCCCTGAGGATCTCTTCACGGCGAAACAGACTGTCTCGTTGGACGGTTGCTGTTGACCCGCCTCTTTGCTAACCAGGAGGAACAAGCAAAACAACGCGAACGCACATAACCCAGAAGGATTTCCCTCTTACAACCGCTTCCCCCTTTAACGCAAAAAGACTGGTTCTCTTTTTGAAAGTTACGTGTTTTAATTGGGAAGGATTTTATTTATTGTTTGCTTAAACCCCTGTTCCGTGACAGTTAAGAACACCATTTGGGTCTCTAGGTTTCGTCTAGCGCGCACACTCACACACACACCACACTCACACACACACACACTCACACCCACACACACACACACACACCCTCTCTCTATCTCTTCTCTGTCTCTCTCCTCTCTTCTCTTCCTCCTCCTCCTACTCCCCCCCCACCCCCCCCCCCCCCCCCAACTCTCTTCTCTCACTCCTCCTCTACTTCTCTCTCTCTCTTCTCTATTTATTATTATATATATATATTATACTACACATTACATACGTCCCTTATTTCATAAAGAGCGACGTGAGATGAGAGAGAGTCGAGAGACGAGAGAGATGGAGGAGCGGTGAGCAGACGATGAGACGAGACGACCAAGAGAGATCGAGACACGCCGAGAAGAGACGAGACGAGAGGAGAGAGTGAAGAAGAAGAAGAAGAAGATAGAACAGAAAGAAAGATGAAGGAAGAAGAAGAAGAAAGAGGGGGGGGTGAAAAAGAAAAAAAAAGGGGGAAGGAGAAGATGATGCTGATGTGACGATGATGATGAAGAAGTACAAAAGACCATCGTCGGCGAACGGCGTCGGCCGACGAGGACACATTGTCGACGTCGGAGAAGATGTTCCGCACGGTCAACTAGTCCCAGCCCACACTAGTTCATTTACGCTTTTTTTACTTTGATTCAAAGCTTTTTTATCATCCGTTAACATCCATAATCATTCTTCATTATTTTTCACCTTTTTCGTCATTGTTAACAATCAAATATCATCAGCCTTTACTTACCTCTTCTGACACAACTCCATCCCTACATCTTGCCCTTCTCACCTCATCATGCGACCTGGTCCTCTCCACACTCCCCTTCTCTTCTCTCTCTTCTCTCTATCTCTCTCTCTCTCTATCTCTCTCTCTTTCATATTATTTAACATTTTACCCGTGACGACATTGATTTGTTCATATTTGTTTTGCAACATTTTTTGGTCCATCGGTGTGGAACTCTCTACCTCCGTATTCTGCCAAAAAATCGTCAATCACTCTGCCGTCCTTCATAGCTTCAGCTAGTACTTCACATACATTTTTCTTGAACAATGAAATCTATCCTGTTGATCATGGTTCAACGCCATACTTTTATGCTTGCTCTATTATTAGCTTATGATAATGTGTGTGTGTGATGTGTGTGTGTGTGTGTGTGTGCTGTGTCGTGTGACGTGATTGTGTGTGTGTAGCTATGTGTATGTGGTATGGGTGTGGATGTGGGTATGCGAGCCGTGCAGTGTATTGTGTGGGGCGATGTGCTTGCCATGTGAGCGCGCGCGCGTACGTGTCTGATTGTGTTTGTTGTATTTTGTAATGGATTTTTTTTTTTTAATTAAGTATTATTCTTTAATTTGTTATTGTTTATATGACAATGTTGTATATTCATATGGTTCTTGTCATTATTAATAGTGCAGTCTGTTTCGTTGAATGCTGTAGAATAGTACGTCAGATTGGGAAAGAATAGGCACTGCCTAAAATCTCGATCCTTGAGTAATAAAGTTTTTGAGCTCTTGAGTATCTCGTCTCTCTCTCTCTCTCTCTTCTCTCTCCTTCGCGTGATCCATTGATCAATCTGTTCAAAAACGCAACAGAGAGGCACTGTGTCAAGCTGAATCTTGTGTTGAGGCCTGATATCTGAGGGCTGGGGTTAGGGTGGGCAGGGAGAAAAAATAGGTTGTATTGGACAAGGGAGGCGTTGTCGGGCGGGGGGGGGGGGCCGGGGGCGGCGCCCAGAAAATCGAGAAGGGACGCCAAGGGTAGTGGGCGTGGCGGGTGCGGGAGTCGGGGAGTCTGTCATAGGGGGGGGCCCGGGTGGGGGGGGGTATGCGGGGCGAAGGAGGCAGGGGGGGGGGCGGGGGAAAGGGGCGCGGGGGGACGCCGAATCGCGGAAGAGGGGAGGGGCAGCGGGTGGGACGGGAAGGATAGAAAAAACAATTGCTTCTTCGACAGGTCAGTTCCTTTCGTTATTGAACGGAGCTAGAGATCCCCGATACCGGTAGCCGAGGATCTCCCGTCAGCAATTAGCTGGAAACTCTCAAAGCTAGTGACAGCCAGGGCGGCCGGAAGAAGATTTCGACAATGGATTGGGACCGGCACCCGGCCCTCTGGAATGGACTTTCATGGATTTCCTCTCTGCTGAACGATCAAAGTGGCCTCCCGGGGGCTGCAGGTTTTTGAATAGAACAATAAAGTCAGAGAAAGCTGGTGATGTTTATCTTGCGGGGACACGGAAACATATTAAACGATCGAGAGCAGACGAGAGAGATGAAGAGAGAGAAGAGACCACCTGAGGGTTCCATGGAGCGTTGGATGAGACCTAGGACGACGAGAGGACCGGGAGAGAGTAACGATTGATAGAGGAGACGAGAGAGGAGAGGAGAGGAGCCAGACAGACAGACAGAAGACAACAGGACAGGGTCAGAACAGACAGACAGGACTCTGATCTCCGCACCGCAGACAGACCAGTTCAGACGGCCGACAGACACAGACTCAGACCTGTAAGACAGAAAGGACGTGACTGACGAGCAGTCGACAGAGATTTAACATTTGACAAATATTCAACGACATAGTGCGCCACCCCGTTCTTAACAAGCCAAACCGCCTGTGCCATCTATTATCGATTTGGGGATGTTTGCGTCATATATGTTCCGTGAATATTAGAGCCGAGGTATCAACATGGGTGGGCGGTTAAAAAATTAAAAACAGATCAAAGGTTGGGGGAATTGGGCATATTTGCTTTGTTGTCCCGTGAAATGGAGCCGAGGATTAAGGGTAGAGGCAGTAATAACAGATCAAAGGTTGCCGGACATTCTGCGGTTGTTGTCCCCACGTCTGTTTGAAATTGGACTAGCCTGGTGGATGTGTGCAAATGACTCGTGGGCGCAGTAAAAACAGATCAAAGGATTTGGGGAATTTGAGTTGTTCGCAGTGGTGAAACTGGAGCCGGGATCAATTTGTGGCCAGTTATTAAAAACATGATCAAGGAATTGAGGGGAATTTGCGTGTCCACCGTGAAATGGAGCCGAGGTCAGGATCAATGAGTGGGCAGTTAAAATTTAACAAACAGATCAAAGAATGGGGAAGGGGGATTTTGCGTGGGTGGTCCCGTGAAATGGAGCCCGAGGATATTGGTAGGCTCACAAGTAGTAAATTAAAAAATACTGTTCAAAGTTGGGGAAATTTGCCCGTCGTTTTTTCGTCCCTTTGTCCCGTGAAATGGAGCCGAGAGATTCAATGGTAAGGTACGGCTGGTAATAGAATATAAAAAATAAAAGATCAAAGTTTGCGGGAATGGGAAATTTGCGGTGTCACGTGATATGCCCAGAAGGCCGAGGATCAATATGGCTGGGCATATTAAAAACAGATCAAAGATTTGGGGAATATTGCGTTGTCCCGTGGATAAATGGAGCCGAGGATACAACTGAGTGGGCATAAGTAAAAAACATGATCTAAAAGATTGGGGAATTTTGCTGTGCGTCCCGTGGAAATGGAGCCAGAGGATCCAATGGTGGCGCTGTCTAATAAAACAGATCAAAGGGTGGGGAATTTGCTTGTTATTCTGTCCCCCGTGAAATGGTAGCCCACGGCAGGATCAAATGAAGGTAAATGGTAGGCAGGTTTAATAAAAAACAGATCAAAAGGCTCCTGGGGAAATTTGCGGGTTTTTTACCATTGTCCCGAGAAATGGGAGCGTGGATCAATTGGTGGGCAGTAATAAAACAGATATATAAATAGTTTGCGTGGAATTTAGCTTTGTCCCCGTGCAAATATACGAGCCGAGGATCAATGAGTGGGCAGTTTTATTTTATAATTAAAAAACAGTCATAAAGAATGGGGAATTTAATTGCCGCTGTGCGTGACAATGGAGCGAGCAAGGATAATTGGTAGCAAGTAAAAAAAATACAGCAATCGATGGTTGGGGAATATGCCGTGTAGTCCCGTTGAATGGAGCGAGGATCAATGGCTTAGGCGGTAAAAAACAGTATCAATGATTGGGGATTTTGCCGATTCTCATGTTCCCGTGTCAGAAACTGGAGCCGAGGATACAAAGAGTGCGGCCAATAAATCTGGATCAAAGATTTGGGGAATTTGCGTTTCTGTCCTCGTTGATTAATAGAGAGCCGAGGTCAATGCGTGAGGCATGTAATAAAATTACAGATCACAAGATTGGGGATTTGCAAGTGTCACGTGAAATGGAGATAGAGGTATCAATGGTGGGCAGTTTTATTTAAAAAACAGTTCTAAAGAATGGGGCTATTTGCGTGGTACCGTGAAATGGGCAAGCCGAGCCCGAGGATCAATTGGTAGGCAGTAGTAAAAAAACTGATCATAAGGGTTGGGGTATTTGATGGTACGTTGGAGCCGTTCGTCCCGTGAATAGGGAGCCGGAGGGAGGAATACAAATGGTTAGTCGGTAATTATAAATATTAAAAATAGAGCAAAGGTTGTGGGGAATTTGCGTGTCCGAGAAATGGAGCGAGGATCAATGGTGAGGCAGTCTATATGTTAAAAAAAACGATAAAAGTGTGGGGAAGAATTTGCGTTGTCTCCGGAGAAATTTAGAGCTCGAGGATTCAATTGCCGTGGCAGTTTTATATTAAAAAATGATCCAAAAGAATATGGGGAATTTGCGTTTTTGTCCGTGATATGGAGCCGAGAGGATTGGGAATTATGCGTTGTCAAGTTGAAATGGAGCCGAGGTTTGGTGGGCAGTAAAAAACTGATCAAAGGTTGGGGGAATTTGTTCCTGTTTCCCTGAAATGAATGGAGCCGAGGCTCAATGCCGGGGCATGTAATAAAAAACAGATCTAGGGTTGGGGTCTATTTTTTTTTGGAATTTGAGTCCGTGTCCGTGAAAATTGATATGGACGCCCAGGAAGGATCAATGCGTGCGGCAGTCAAGAAAACCAGACAAGAGTTGGGGCAATTTGCGGGTGTTGCGTGAAATGGAGCCCGAGGAACAATGGTGGGCAGTTTAAAAAATCAGATCAAAGGTTGGGGAATTTGCTGTGTTCCCACGGACGGTGTCCGTGAAATGGCCAGACCTAAACCACAAACCCCAAACCAACATACCTCCGCCACACTCGTGGCATCAATGGTGGGCAGTAAATAACAGATCAAAGGTTGGGGTATTTGCGGGCCTGTATGTCCCCGTTGAAATGGAGTCCAGCCGAGGATCACTCTTGGGTGGGCAGCTAAAAAACGATACGTCGCAAAGTTGGGGAACTTTTTGCGGTCCTCATACGCTCGTGCCGTGTAAATGGAGCCGAGTGCTATCTATTGCGTGGGCAGTATAATTAAAATCAGATCAAAGACTTGGGGAATTTGCCAGTGTCCCAGTGAATGGACACGCAGGTGCGAGGATCATGGTGGGCAGTTAAGAAAAGGATCAAACGGTTTTGAGGATATTTGCAGTGTTTCTGTCAGTGTACCGGTGTATTGGCAGCGAGGATCAATGGTGGCAGTTAAAAACAGATCTAAGGTTCGGGGAAATTAATGCGTGTCCCAAGTGATATGGAGCCCGAGGACAATCAATGGGGTGGACCAAGTTTATTTAAAACAGGACTCAAAATGGTTGGGAGTTAGTTTGCGTGTCCCGTGAAATGGAAGCCGAGGAAGGATCAATGGGAATGGCCTGTATATAACTGATCAAAGGTTGGGGAAGCTTTGCGTCTTTGTAACTGTGGAAATGGAGCCGAGGATCAATGGTAGGCAGGTTAAAACAGAATCATAGATTGGGGGAATTTTTGCGTGTCCCGGTGAATAGAGCGAGGATCATTGGTAGGCAGTTTAAAAAGCAGATCAAAAGATTGGGGAATTATTTGCTGTGTCCCGTGATGAGGAAAGCCGTGGTTCAATTGGTAGGCTCAGTTTAAAAACAGAATCAAAATTCAAAAGGTGTCGAAGGCTGGGGACTAGGGTTGTGTGGTTAGGGAGGAGGGAGGGAGGAGGAGGAGGGGGGGAGGGGCACAGCCCGAGGGTTCGAAAAATGGTAAACAGCAAGACTCCTATATATTAACCAAAGAACACTCTGATAACAAATCAAGTTTGTGCTGATTCCCTTCAAATAGGTAGTGTTGTTTTTTTTTTATTGTTAGAGTTTTTTGTTTTGTTGTTGGATATTGTTTGGGTTTTTTTTGTTTTTTTTTTTTTTTTTTTACTACGGGGAGGGTAATATCTGTGGGGGGGAACCTGGTTGAGTGTAGAACGCTCCTGGTGTCTGATATGGATCGCCTCCCCGATCCGCTTCATTCCAAGCGGTTCAGATCCGCTTGCACATTGATTAAATTCGTCTCAATCGCAGGTCCACATTTCACCATTACCCTCCAAAGCGCGGCAAAACTCCGTGTTACCGTAATTGTTTTTTTTCCCTGTCTCTAGTCGACATGCAATAACATTCCACTGTACAGTGGGGGCGGGGGAAAGTCAGGTGAAAATTTGGTCATTTTCTTCGGAGGAGATAGGATTGATTTTTCCCCCCTTTAAAACTGAGGGATAGAAGATTTTCATTTGCAAATGTCTCAATTCGACACGAAACCCGGTTCCGGATGTTCTACGGTGAAAAATCTTGACGTTAATTCGAGGCACAGTGTAGCGGAATCCTTGGAGGTGGCGGTTGGGGGGTACCGGGTAGGTGAGTGGTGGTGGGGGGGGCGATGAGGGGGGAGCGTGGGGTGGGGGGGGCGGCCGGGGGCACATCACGGGCGTGGCCGGGGGCGGCGCAGAGGGGTTTGTACGGCATCATGTTATCCCGAAGGAACTTTCGCATATTTGGTTCGTCGACGAACAGTCCTCTCTGTGGTTCATCCAAGGACCAGTCATCCTTGTGACCACTGACCAGCCACACCACGGTTCAAAGCAAATTAAAACCATAAACTGTAACCTCAAAAAAAAAAAATGAAGAGAAAAAAGAAGAAGAAAAAGCAACCAACATTAACAACAAATCTGACTATGATCTGGTTATTAGGAACCAACCCGAGCCACGGAGCCCGTCACATCGGGGCAGCAAAACCATGTAAACACAGAACTGTATCTCAACTAACGAACCTATGATACTGAGGACTCTAAGAATTCCAATCGCAAGTCAAAATGACTGTACAACAAACAACAAAGGGTATACTAAAACGAAATAACAAGTCTACTCTCCATCTTCATTTTCATGTGGAGTTTACGTCATCAGCCAAATGAATAGGGGAGTTGTAATAAATTTTTCTTGTGAAAACTAAAGGTAAGGTTGTCTTTTTTTTATGATAAATAGTTTGTCGAATGAATATTTCCACGGGGTCGGTTATATGAGTTAATTTTAGCAGTAATAATAATAATATTTAATAAATAATATCATATGATGATGTATGATAGCTATCTGCATCGTCGTCGTTCAGTCATTCATACTCTGGATTTTTACTCTTCATCTTCACTCAATCGAATCATCATAACATATATGTTGACGATTGATGAAGAGGGTGATCGAGATATTTAAAAATATAACATATCACCTATTTAACAAATCATAATGACGATATTTTAGGATAGTGAATTTCCGATACCATAACAGACTTTGCCAGTCTTGATTACTTTGTTTTCTTTGTATTCTTTGTTCAGACTTGAAGATAAAGTTTCTTTTTTTATTAGTTCAGGATCTCTTGGGGGGGAATAAAAAGTTTTATTGAATTAGCTTCCCATCTCTAGCTGATTGTTGCAGGTGTACATGAGTATCAGGTTCAGTGTATGTGAGCAAGGCTATGGAAACATCCAAGTCCCCATTCTTTTTTTTAGATGTTATTTATTTATATTTATATATATATTTATTTTTTTCTTGCCTGTCCACATAGTCTGTGTAAATATAGTGGCATATGCCACCTCCTCGCGCTCATTCGACACCTCACGTCCTACAAGCCTACTCATCACGGTCAGTCACACCGCGCACCCACGGCACCGGCACTCTCCACAGGAGCAGTCAATGTCACAGTCGTCAGAAGGCAACCCACGGAGGAGACACTGTCTCACTGCTTGCACGAGCGGTTCACCTTCACGGTGGTGTTCAGTGGCGCCCTGTTCTATGATTCTACATACGCAGGACACAATCCTACATATGCCCCCTACTGACCGACAATAATTGCTTCAAGTCCGCTCGGTAGCCCGGGCAATGAGTGAGCTATCCCTCCGAAGAGGGCGCCACCACGTACCGTCCAATCGACAACCACATGGTCATCGCCTCGATACTGGTGACTCCGGACACGGACACCTCATAACCAAGGCACACAGACGTGGATGTGGTCATTCCAAAATCTGTGGTCACATGTGAGCAGGGCATGAAGGGCACATAATTTGAGACTTTTTTTTAAAATGCTGATCGATGAGAATGAGGATGTTTTAAGTTGTTTCTACGGCCTTTCCATTCCGGTCTGAGCACTAAATGTCAGGGTGCTGTACTCGAAACGTTCCTTTCAAAATATATGCCCGGCGTCAACCAGGCCCGAGACGATACAGGCACCTGCAGTGTTGATTGGTCATGAATATTTTGAGCCAACACTCTCACGAGACACATACCATTAAGTGGTGAAAACTCGACTGTGTGGAACCCCAGGACTTTCCCAACCTGATGCCCCCCGTATGCGAACCGCTACTCCTGGGTTAGGAGCGGATCGGAGAGAAATTCACCCACATGATCTCTGATGGGAACTCGAACCCACGACGCCTACCAGCAGGGTGTCACGCGTCGATATCCACTTCGCCAGGCGACTGGGGCATCAGGCGTCCATGTCTCATTCTTTGTTCTGTGGCTTTGTGTTGGCATTTTGGTGACAGTAGATCTGGCATCGAAAGCTGTTTGGTGTGGAAGTTATGCGCCCTGCTATACTTCCTGATCTTGGGCGCTGATCCCCACCTGTTTCTTGTTGAAAGTTTACTGTTTCCCTGCTAATTCATGATTTTAAGTTCATGTTCTTTTATAATGGAATAACATGTTCTATGTGATCTCACTGGAAAAATTGGTATTGGTTACCTGGATATTTGAAGAAAAACAAGCAAAAAACATCTTTGGGCTTTCGGGCTTGACAAATTTCATATGTTCATAACTACAAAAACACACGCTCGCTCGACACGCTACGCACAAGCACCGCACGCACGCACGCACGCTCGCGCACGCAACACACACACGAGACACACACTCACACTCACACAACACACACACACACACAGGTGACGAGAGAGGGCGGGGGACGGGAGAGAGAAGAGAGGAGCAGAGGTGAGCACCTCACGAGAGAGGCGAGAGAGAGTGAGTGAGTTGAGAGATTCGTACCACACGTCCACATAAGCACAAACTTGCACTACTTGGACAACAACACACTTCACATCTCACCACACACACACACCACCTCCACACACACACACACACACGCAAACACACACACCGCAGGAAATATGCATACACTCAAGCACGACGCAAACGCATCGCACGCAACCACGCTTGCACGCTCGATGCGGCGCGCGCAAGCGCACACACAAACACACAACACACCAACACACACACACACCTCCACACACACACTCACACACTACCACAAACAATTCCGCGTTTACACGCAAAGGATCCTTGGCGGTCGTCGAAAGAAAGTGTACTGCATCACCCGAAATACCAATAACACCTTTCCTTCTCCATTGGTTGGTCCAGAAATCCTGTTAAAGCGATAACGAAATTCGGTACTGATGATAACATTGCCTGCTCAAGCTCAACACATACGCGTTGCCTCGGCTGATATGCACGCTAGGGGGTGCAAAGTTTGAATGGGGGGTCATTCTTTTCTTTTCCCCTGGTGTCTGAAGATAAGGAAAGGAGGGGGGGTGAGGGTGCGGGGATGGGGGCGGGGGGCGGGGGGGGAGGGGGCTGGATGGGGGGGGAGGGATGAATCAGGGGGGGGAAGGGCGTGAGGGGGGGAAGGAAGGAGTCTTCGCTCAACATCAGCGGGAGTGAAGTGACCGCGAATCCACTGAGTTCCACATCAACCATTTAATCGTAGATCTGAGTGTATGTTGGTAGGCCCCGATGAATGGAGTGGAGAACCAATCGTGGGGAGAGAGAGACAGAAGGAGGGGGGGAGCGGGGAGGGTGAAAGGCAAGATGGAGAGAAAGGGAGGAAGGGATTGCAAGGACGGGAAGAGAGAGGTGATACTGAGGAGAGAGATCGAAACCGTCGAGTAAACCGCGAGGGAGAGAGGTGATGAGCATCAGGAGTAGACGTGCAGAGAGAGGTAGAAGAAGAGAGAGAGAGAGATGGAGGGAAGCGATCGACGAGGGAGAACGAGAGAGCAGAGGTGGAAGGGGAAGGAAAAGAGACAAGTGAGGTTAATGGAGAGAGAAAGGTGAAGTAGAGAGGGGAAGAGGAGAGAGGGAGGAAGGGGTAAAAGACAGAGAGAGAGAGAGAGAGAGAGAGAGAGGGGTGGGAGGGTGGATGAGAGGAGAGACCGAGCAGAGTCAGAGATGACGAGAAGAGAGCGAGAGATGATACGCGACATGTGAGAGCGAGAGAAGCCACCCGACGTAGAGGAGAGGAGTAGTTGAAGAGAGGATGAGAGACCGAGAGAGACAGAGTAAGAGAGACCACACACACACACACAACACTCACACATACAACACACACACAACAACCATACACACACACAACACACACCGCCAACACGCACGCCACGCACGCACGCACGCACTCGCAGCTACGCCACACGCTACGCACGCACGCACACGCTTCACAAACTCCACACAAATCACACACACACCACAACACACAGAGCTGAGCGGATTCGATCCGGTAATCGAGAGCAGGAGAGAGACAGGACAAGAACAGACAGAGATAAAAGTAAAAAAAAAAAAAACACACCAACAAATCAGAGCGTGAGACGGAGGAGCGACTCGAGGACAAACGGAAGAGGCAGGCAAGGCAGGCTGGGAGGCAGACTTGACTCAAAACATATCACTCCCAGTGCACTCGGTCTCAAGGGCTGTTTTTCGCTCCTTTACAACCCCACCCTACAAGCCCACGAATGCACCAGCTGGCAGACACGTTCGCCGCTGCCAGCAGCCCCTTAAGACTAAAGGTCTCCCTCACATTAGTTTAAAGACCGCCCGGCTTCCATCTCTGTTCGCATCCACGTAGCTTTAGCATTTTAAATAGCCTTGATATGTCCAGCGAGCGCCACGACGTTGAGCCTCGCTCACACGAGATGAATACGGCATCCATCTGACCAATTGCGTAAAACGCCTTTTTAGCACGGGCCGTAACGAACACGGTTTTCATATACCAGTTTTCGATTGCAGTTGCTGCCAGATTATTCGTCGCAAGTCCTTTTTTCACGAGATGAGCGGAGGAGGTCAACCCGTCTTGTTTGGCGCTGCAGCCACATAGCGTCAAGGGGACTGTATATGTTCTAGTGTGTTTCTGACAGCGACATTCTCTTTTGGATTGGAGAGTGGGGGGTAGGACAGCGTATATGTTAACCCGTCCTCCCGTGTCCCAATTTTTCTACTGCCTTGAATGTCTCTGTATGTTACTGTCTTTTTGTCTGTCCGGTCTGTCTCTTTCCCTGTTGTGTGTTGTCACAGACAGGCAGACAAACAGACAGGGACAGGACAAAACAAACGCGTGAGCCGCAGCGGCGCCACACCCACACTACACACACACACACACACACTACACCCACACACAAACACAATACGCACACACGCGCGCACCGCGCCGCGCACACTCACACACCACACGAAAACAACACACACACTCACACACACCAACACACACACACACACACACACACCCACACCACATCACACCACGCACGCACGCAGCGCACGCAACGCACAGACTGTGCCCATGGGAAAGCCAAAACTCGAGCTCTCAAAATGGACACGAGAGGGGGGAAAGACAGTCAAACTGTTGGCGCAAGAAATGTGGAAAACTATGGGTATACTTCACCGGACACGCTGTGTTCATGGACGAATGCCTTCAATCTGAAAGCGAGGCACGCCATTTCCTTTTCATTTCACTTTTCGAGGTTTACACCACGACAACAGTAGTACACGTTGCGCCAGTTGGAATTTCCTTCTTCTCTCTAAAAAGACATTACATTTGCCTGCTGGCATGTACAGTTGTAACGGTAGTGATGGGTTAAGTTTTATCCAAGCTATCTCAAACTTTTTAGATAGTTCTATGAATTCGGGATACCTTCTTTATAGCACATGCGATTCTGTATTGAAAGAGTGTCCTATGGACATGGGTTTAGAAATCTCTGAATTGGCGCAAACACGTGACATTGGTCTCCAGTGTTCTCGTTAAGTCTCGACTTCAGCATTTTATGTATGTTAAACGAGAGGTCTTGTTTTGAGCATCAAACCTTTCTCCAATAACATTTAAAATCATTCGAGTTAATCTTCGTTTGATTGGTTTGAAGATTTTTGGTTATCCCTTTTCTACATCATAGCGACTTCAGCCTTAACCTCGCAGTACAACCGCAAACTTTAGTCAGTATTCATTTAAAAAACGTGGGTGTTGTGTGTGTGTGTGGTGGTGTGTGCTGTGTGTGTGTGTGTGTGTGTGTGCAGTGTGTGTGTGTGTGTGTGTGTGCGTGCGTGCGCGTGCGTGCGTGCGGCGTTGTGTGTGTGTGGTGTGTGTGTGTGTGTTGTCGTGTGTGTGTGTGTGCGTGCGTGCGTGTGTCGTGTGTGTTGGTGGTTTTGGTGTGTGTGTGTGTGTGGTGAGAGAGAGAGTAGAGACGAGACGAAGGAGAGAGAGGAAAGAGAGAGTGAGAGATGCGTTGGAGAGATGAGACTTGATGGCCGAGATCGCAAGGCCACCAAGAGGACGCGAGCCCGATAATGAGCAAGAGTCGATGAGCATTCCGATAGCGAGACGAAAGGAGTGCGAAGATAGAAACAACACCGCGAGGTATGACCAATGAAAGGGAGAGAGAGACCGGGGAGTGAGAGAGACGCCGAGAGAGCGATGCAGGTGAGAGAGGGAGATGTAGATGAGAGTAGAGGAGAGAGACCAAGAGGATCAGAGCGTGAGTGGAGATGAAGATTGAAGAGGAGAGGCAGGACTAGTCTTTGTTGCATTTTTTTTTGTTTGTATTAATATTCGATGAAAAATCAACCGTTGTAGTCTTCATGGGGAGTAGCTCTAGAATGGAATCCTTTTCTTTTTACGATACGGAGTACTGCCTTCATGTTTCTTTCCCTCATCAGAAATTAATCACTTGGGAAAGAGCTGTTTTTCATCCTTTTACATTCATATTATATGCACCCTAAACAAAAACCCATGTGAAGGGGGAAAACTTGAAATCAGACTTGGGAGTGAGAGGCAGACCTCTGCAGACAGAAACGCATCTTGGATACGCTAATTTGTGGAAAAAAAGTTGTTCCACTTACCAAGGGAAAGTAATTTCTAAGGGAAAATTCCGATGCACTGCTGTTCTACAACTACCCGTTCTAGAAATGCTGATTCGTGGATTATAGTTATAGTTCATAAGCATAACTTCACCAATTCATTTTACTGTGGTAGTCTATCAATTTCATTGCCATACCTACACCTCTATCTTTAACTTTATAAATAACTCACACAATATATCCACCCATCTCATTAACCCAATTACCAACCTACCTTTACCTCATATTACTTTACATTTCATTCATTAACATCCACCTCACCCCCCCACAATTAAAACCTAAAATGACCTCACATAAATACCCACACCTTTTACCCCCCCAAACCACAACCTAACTTACCTCTTTACAACATAATGATCCTTATATTTATACTTAACCTCCCCACACCATCAAAATCAATTCCACACCCCTTCCTATATCCTATAGTCCTTAAAGGTTCGATCATAAAGGCGATATAGACTCTTTTTTTGCTATATATCATTCAATTAAGTTTATCATAACATCATATATCCCACATTTTTAACTTATGCGACCAACTATAGCTCCCTCTTTTCAAAATTTCCCCCCCCACCTCCGCTCCCCCCCCCCCCCGCCCCCCCCTAACCCTTCTCTACCTCACTGTCTCCTCCGTTATCCCGCCCTAGTACCACCTCCCTTGATCCGGAAAACTAACCTCGCCAAAATGCCCATGACACCACACGGCTGAACACCACCCCAGACACCCTTACCCATCTCAACCGTTCGTCCCCTCAAGGCATGACACCCACCATCCCAATGCCCCTTGCCTCCCGGTACACCCCCCATCTCCATACAGTTGGATGATCTTGTGACATATCGAGTCAGTAATGATGTATCAAATAACCGTAAAAACGTTATTTTACGTTTTATAATATATAGGTGGATTTTAATGAAATTTGGTATATAGAAAGGTTATCACACACAAATGGCACTTCTATATAGTGTTCCAAAATTTGACCGTTAAAAACCGTTATTCTTGACAGTCATATTGTCCAATTTGGATGAAATTTGATATGTACACAGGCTTTAGCTCAGTGAGGACTAAATACCGGTTTCAAAAGTGTATATCGGTTATATAACCGTTAAAACCGTTATTTTGCCGTTATTTTTCATATATCGGTGGGTTTTAATGCAATTTTGTATATAGAAAGGTCACCACACACAAATGGCACTTCCATGCAGTGTTTCAAAATCTGACCGTTAAAAACCGTTATTCTTGACATATTGTCCGATTTGGATGAAATTTGGTATGTACACAGGCTTTAGCCCAGTGAGGACTAAATTACCGGTTTCAAAAGTGTATATCGGTTATATAACCGATAAACCGTTATTTTGCCGTTATTTTTTATATATTGGTGGATTTTAATGCAATTTTGTATATAGAAAGGTCATCACACACAAATGGCACTTCCATGCAGTGTTTCAAAATCTGACCGTTAAAAACCGTTATTCTTGACATATTGTCCGATTTGGATGAAATTTGGTATGTACACAGGCTTTAGCCCAGTGAGGACTAAAATACCATTTTCAAAAGTGTACATCGGTTAAATAACCGTATAAAACCGTTATTTTGCCTTTATTTCTTATCTCATAAAGCACTTGGCCGATTTATAAGCGGTTTGGAAAACTGGGAGTACGTTTATATGCTTCGCATCTTGTTTCTTCTTTTTTTTCTTTTTTTAGTTACTTGTCTGTCTGATTTGCTGGTCTTCCCTGGGGAAGGCCCAGTAGGTTTGTTGCATTCGTTTGGCGGTCAGATACTTTAGCCTTGATTCTACTGACTAGCGAACATGTTCTGCTTTATCATACGCTGCACCACATCTGCCAAACAACGGGGGTTAAAAATGAAACAAGAATGGGGATTATCTCATAATCGAGAACTGCCATACCTAAGCAATGACGATGGTCGGATCTAGTGTACCTACACACCTAAGCAACGTCGATGGTCGGATCTAGTGTACCTACACACCTAAGCAACGTCGATGGTCGGATCTAGTGTACCTACACACCTAAGCAATGACGATGGTCGGATATATGTGTACCTACACACCTAAGCAACGTCGATGGTCGGATCTAGTGTACATACACACCTAATAACTCCATGATCGTCCTTTTTTCTTGAATAGATTAATTAAATATGTTGTTTTAACAAGTTCTGATACTCCATTACACACACACACACACACACACACACACACACACACACACACACACACATACACGCACGCACGCACGCACGCACGCACGCACGCACGCACGCACGCACGCACGCACGCACGCACGCACGCACGCACGCACGCACGCACGCACACACACACACACACACACACACACACACACACACATACACGGTGTTTCCTTTCCCCGCCATTCCATTAGACCTGCAGTGGTTTTCTTTGTGTTTGTGTTTCAGATGAGGTGACAAACCAAGGTCCGCAGTGCACTATGCATTGAACACACATATGACTTCACACCCACCAGGGAGTCGTTCCTAGCAACAGTCTCTCAAAAACAACAACAACTAAAACCATCACAACAACATCAACACCCTGCTGTGACAGGTAATGCAAGGACTGAAAAAAAGTTGTGCTTTACTATGTTAAGGAGTTCTCCCAGAGGAGCAGATCGAATTTCACTCGCATGCACAGGTTGTAGACCAGAAATTAATGCGCCAAGGCCTTGCTTAAGGAGTCATGTTTTTATATACTGGCACACGTAGACTGTTTTTAAAATTGTTATCGTGCCTGAAAGTTGATTCACCCCATTTTCTTCCATACGGACATCAAGGTACAAGCCAGGTGGTTCCAAGCAGACAGGGTCAAATCAAAGAAATGGGACTATCTGGGGGATTCCACCTGGCGCAAGGATATGTTCACGGATGAGTACCAAGGCATGGATTGTGACGTCAACTAAGGGGAAAGGTTCAGGGATGAGTGCATAGGCATGGATTGTGACGTCAACCAAGGGGAAAGGTTCACGGATGAGTGCCAAGGCATGGATTTTGACGTCAACTAAGGGGAAAGGTTCACGGATGAGTGCCAAGGCATGGATTGTGACGTCAACCAAGGGAAAGGTTCAGGGATGAGTGACAAGGCATGGATTGTGACGTCAACTAAGGGGAAAGGTTTCAGGGATGAGTGACAAGGCATGGATTGTGACGTCAACCACGGGGAAAGGTTCACGGATGAGTGGCAAGGCATGGATTGTGACGTCAACTAGAGGGAAAGGTTCAGGGATGAGTGCCAAGGCATGGATTGTGACGTCAACTAAGGGGAAAGGTTCAGGGATGAGTGGCAAGGCATGGATTGTGACGTCAACTAAGGGGAAAGGTTCACGGATGAGTGCCAAGGCATGGATTGTGACGTCAACTAAGGGGAAGGTCATGCACTGGAAGATTGCATGTGATCTCATCGGTGGAAATCCCCGAAAAGAGAGGAAATGATTGGTGGGGAGCTGTTCTTTTGATCAATTAGCAATTTAACATGAAATGCTGGCTCAGCCTAATGGTAGGCCTCAAAACGCTTACATGGATTATAAAGTGATTTAGTGCAAAACCCTAACTGTGGCCACACACAGTAATAGAATATGACATACACGGCAACCCGCCCTCTGCCCCTCCCCCCCCCCCCTCCCTTCCCCATTCACACGCACAACATTTTATCACTTCACTCCCTCTCCCCACTCATGCGTGCGCACACCGTTATCTCATATCACTCTTAATGGAACTAAAGAGGGCAACAACAAAAAACACCAAACCACCGCCCACCACCTTCCTCTTGCAAACCGTGAACACATTGTTCTGGCTAATGATCAACTGTTTCTGGTCTGTGACTTGATGATATCGACTATACCAGCCCCCCGTTCCATTTCTGTTGATCGTTGTTGATTTATTCTCATGTTCCTGTCGTGTACACTCCCTACTTGTCCTAAGAGGATTTGCCAGCACCGCAGAACGCATGACGGCCTGCTGCTGAGTTAATAGTGGCGGTCACGTCAGCAATGACGTCATTCTTGCGTCTTGCGTCATAAACAATAATGACTTGGCAATCCTCCCCTATCGCCACGCCTCCCCTCCCCCCCCTCCCCACAAATCCTTCACCCCTTGGAGCTGCCGGGAGGTGTATCAGTGTAAATTATATCCAACGCCCTCTGCAAATTCTTAGCTAAAAATTTCCTCTTTTCTCTCTCTGTGTGTGTGTGTGTGTGTGTGTGTGTGTGTGTTCCTGGCTACTGTTTTCCCATATTTTATTTTCTTCTTTGCTGTCATCATTGTTCAGTCTTTGTGGCCAACTGATCTGTCTTCACAATAAAAAGTATGTAAACTCTCTCGCCTTCCCCATCTTCAGGGAAACACTGGGGGATCTGTCGGTACACACTGTACTACGCCTTCCTCATCTTCAGGGAAACACTGGGAGATCTGTCGGTACACACTGTACCTACGCCTTCCTCATCTTCAGGGAAATACTGGGGGATCTGTCGGTACACACTGTACCTACGCCTTCCTCATCTTCAGGGAAACACTGGGGATCTGTCGGTACACACTGTACCTACGCCTTCCTCATCTTCAGGGAAACACTGGGGGATCTGTCGGTACACACTGTACCTACGCCTTCTTCATCTTCAGGGAAACACTGGGAGATCGATCGGTACACACTGTACCTACGCCTTCCCTATCTCAGGGAAACACGGGGAGATCGATCGGTACACACTGCACCTACGCCTTCCTCATCTTCAGGAAAACACTGGGGGATCTGTCGGTACACACTGTACCTACGCCTTCCTCATCTTCAGGGAAACACTGGGGGATCTGTCGGTACACACTGTACCTACGCCTTCCTCATTTCAGTTAAAACACTGGGGGATCTGTCGGTACACACTGTACCTACGCCTTCCTCATCTTCAGGGAAACACTGGGAGATCTGTCGGTACACACTGTACCTACGCCTTCCTCATCTTCAGGGAAACACGGGGAGATCGATCGGTACACACTGTACCTACGCCTTCCTCATCTTCAGGGAAACACTGGGAGATCTGTCGGTACACACTGTACCTACGCCTTCCTCATCTTCAGGGAAACACTGGGGGATCTGTCGGTACACACTGCACCTACGCTTCCTCATCTTCAGTTAAACACTGGGGGATCTGTCGGTACACACTGTACCTACGCCTTCCTCATCTTCAGGGAAACACTGGGAGATCGATCGGTACACACTGTACCTACGCCTTCCCTATCTCAGGGAAACACGGGGAGATCGATCGGTACACACTGCACTTACGCCTTCCTCATCTTCAGGGAAACACTGGGGGATCTGTCGGTACACACTGTACCTACGCCTTCCCTATCTTCAGGGAAACACTGGGAGATCTGTCGGTACACACTGCACCTACGCCTTCCTCATCTTCAGGGAAACACTGGGAGATCTGTCGGTACACACTGTACCTACGCCTTCCTCATCTTCAGGGAAACACGGGGAGATCGATCGGTACACACTGTACCTACGCCTTCCCTATCTCACGGAAACACTGGGAGATCTGTCGGTACACACTGTACCTACGCCTTCCCTATCTCAGGGAAACACTGGGAGATCTGTCGGTACACACTGTACCTACGCCTTCTCATCTTCAGGGAAACACTGGGAGATCTGTCGGTACACACTGTACCTACGCCTTCCTCATCTTCAGGGAAACACTGGGAGATCTGTCGGTACACACTGTACCTACGCCTTCCTCATCTTCAGGGAAACACTGGGAGATCTGTCGGTACACACTGTACCTACGCCTTCCTCATCTCTCAGGGAAACACTGGGAGATCTGTCGGTACACACTGTACCTACGCCTTCCTCATCTTCAGGGAAACACTGGGAGATCTGTCGGTACACACTGTACCTACGCCTTCCTCATCTTCAGGGAAACACTGGGAGATATGTCGGTACACACTGTACCTACGCCTTCCTCATCTTCAGGGAAACACGGGGAGATCGATCGGTACACACTGTACCTACGCCTTCTCATCTTCAGGGAAACACTGGGAGATCTGTCGGTACACACTGTACCTACGCCTTCCTCATCTTCAGGGAAACACTGGGAGATCTGTCGTACACACTGTACCTACGCCTTCCTCATCTTCAGGGAAACACGGGGAGATCGATCGGTACACACTGTACCTACGCCTTCCTCATCTTCAGGGAAACACTGGGAGATCTGTCGGTACACACTGTACCTACGCCTTCCTCATCTTCAGGGAAACACTGGGAGATCTGTCGGTACACACTGTACCTACGCCTTCCTCATCTTCAGGGAAACACGGGGAGATCGATCGGTACACACTGTACCTACGCCTTCCTCATCGTCAGGGAAACACGGGGAGATCGATCGGTACACACTGTACCTACGCCTTCCTCATCTTCAGGGAAACACTGGGAGATCTGTCTGTACACACTGTACCTACGCCTTCCTCATCTTCAGGGAAACACTGGGAGATCTGTCGGTACACACTGTACCTACGCCTTCCTCATCTTCAGGGAAACATGGGGGAGATCGATCGGTACACACTGTACCTACGCCTTCCTCATCTTCAGGGAAACACTGGGAGATCTGTCGGTACACACTGTACCTACGCCTTCCTCATCTTCAGGGAAACACTGGGAGATCTGTCGGTACACACTGTACCTACGCCTTCCTCATCTTCAGGGAAACACTGGGAGATCTGTCGGTTACACACTGTACCTACGCCTTCCTCATCTTCAGGGAAACACTGGGGGATCTGTCGGTACACACTGTACCTACGCCTTCCTCATCTTCAGGGAAACACTGGGAGATCTGTCGGTACACACTGTACCTACGCCTTCCTCATCTTTCAGGGAAACACTGGGAGATCTGTCGGTACACACTGTAACCTACGCCTTCCTCATCTTCAGGGAAACACTGGGAGATATGTCGGTACACACTGTACCTACGCCTTCCTCATCTTCAGGGAAACACTGGGGAGATCGATCGGTACACACTGTACCTACGCCTTCCTCATCTTCAGGGAAACACTGGGAGATCTGTCGGTACACACTGTACCTACGCCTTCCTCATCTTCAGGGAAACACTGGGGGATCTGTCGGTACACACTGTACCTACACCTTCCTCATCTTCAGGAAACACGGGAGATCGATCGGTACACACTGTACCTACGCCTTCCTCATCTTCAGGGAAACACTGGGAGATCTGTCGGTACACACTGTACCTACGCCTTCCTCATCTTCAGGAAAACACTGGGAGATCTGTCGGTACACACTGTACCTACGCCTTCCTCATCTTCAGGGAAACACGGGGAGATCGATCGGTACACACTGTACCTACGCCTTCCTCATCGTCAGGGAAACACGGGGAGATCGATCGGTACACACTGTACCTACGCCTTCCTCATCTTCAGGGAAACACTGGGAGATCTGTCTGTACACACTGTACCTACGCCTTCCTCATCTTCAGGGAAACACTGGGAGATCTGTCGGTACACACTGTACCTACGCCTTCCTCATCTTCAGGAAACACGGGGAGATCGATCGGTACACACTGTACCTACGCCTTCCTCATCTTCAGGGAAACACTGGGAGATCTGTCGGTACACACTGTACCTACGCCTTCCTCATCTTCAGGGAAACACTGGGAGATCTGTCGGTACACACTGTACCTACGCCTTCCTCATCTTCAGGGAAACACTGGGAGATCTGTCGGTACACACTGTACCTACGCTTCCTCATCTTCGGGAAACACTGGGGGATCTGTCGGTACACACTGTACCTACGCCTTCCTCATCTTCAGGAAACACTGGGAGATCTGTCGGTACACACTGTACCTACGCCTTCCTCATCTTCAGGGAAACACTGGGAGATCTGTCGGTACACACTGTACCTACGCCTTCCTCATCTTTAGGGAAACACGGGGAGATCGATCGGTACACACTGTACCTACGCCTTCTCATCTTCAGGGAAACACGGGGAGATCTGTCGGTACACACTGTACCTACGCCTTCCTCATCTTCAGGGAAACACTGGGAGATCTGTCGGTACACACTGTACCTACGCCTTCCTCATCTTCAGGGAAACACGGGGAGATCGATCGGTACACACTGTACCTACGCCTTCCTCATCTTCAGGGAAACACTGGGAGATCTGTCGGTACACACTGTACTACGCCTTCCTCATCTTCAGGGAAACACTGGGAGATCTGTCGGTACACACTGTACCTACGCCTTCCTCATCTTCAGGGAAACACGGGGAGATCGATCGGTACACACTGTACCTACGCCTTCCTCATCTTCAGGGAAACACGGGGAGATCGATCGGTACACACTGTACCTACGCCTTCCTCATCTTCAGGGAAACACTGGGAGATCTGTCGGTACACACTGTACCTACGCCTTCCTCATCTTCAGGGAAACACGGGGAGATCTGTCGGTACACACTGTACCTACGCCTTCCTCATCTTCAGGGAAACACTGGGAGATCTGTCGGTACACACTGTACCTACGCCTTCCTCATCTTCAGGGAAACACGGGGAGATCTGTCGGTACACACTGTACCTACGCCTTCCTCATCTTCAGGGAAACACGGGGAGATCTGTCGGTACACACTGTACCTATGCCTTCCTCATCTTCAGGGAAACACGGGGAGATCTGTCGGTACACACTGTACCTACGCCTTCCCTATCTCAGGGAAACACGGGGAGATCTGTCGGTACACACTGTACCTACGCCTTCCTCATCTTCAGGGAAACACTGGGAGATCTGTCGGTACACACTGTACCTACGCCTTCCTCATCTTCAGGGAAACACTGGGAGATCTGTCGGTACACACTGTACCTACGCCTTCCTCATCTTCAG
Organism: Conus ventricosus; assembly: GCA_018398815.1. NCBI lineage: Eukaryota > Metazoa > Mollusca > Gastropoda > Neogastropoda > Conidae > Conus > Conus ventricosus. The sequence continues at coordinate 76,631,098 of CM031612.1, read as the reverse complement.
GGAAAACACTGGGAGATCTGTCGGTACACACTGTACCTACGCCTTCCTCATCTTCAGGGAAACACGGGGAGATCTGTCGGTACACACTGTACCTACGCCTTCCTCATCTTCAGGGAAACACGGGAGATCTGTCGGTACACACTGTACCTACGCCTTCCCTATCTCAGGGAAACACGGGGAGATCTGTCGGTACACACTGTACCTACGCCTTCCTCATCTTCAGGGAAACACGGGGAGATCTGTCGGTACACACTGTACCTACGCTTTCCTCATCTTCAGGGAAACACGGGGAGATCTGTCGGTACACACTGTACCTACGCCTTCCTCATCTTCAGGGAAACACGGGGAGATCTGTCGGTACACACTGTACCTACGCCTTCCCTATCTCAGGGAAACACGGGGAGATCTGTCGGTACACACTGTACCTACGCCTTCCTCATCTTCGGGAAACACGGGGAGATCTGTCGGTACACACTGTACCTACGCCTTCCCTATCTCAGGGAAACACGGGGAGATCTGTCGGTACACACTGTACCTACGCCTTCCCTATCTCAGGGAAACACGGGGAGATCTGTCGGTACACACTGTACCTACGCCTTCCCTATCTTCAGGGAAACACGGGGAGATCTGTCGGTAACACTGTACCTACGCCTTCCTCATCTTCAGGGAAACACTGGGAGATCTGTCGGTACACACTGTACCTACGCCTTCCTCATCTTCAGGAAACACTGGGAGATTCTGTCGGTACACACTGTACCTACGCCTTCCTCATCTTCAGGGAAACACGGGGAGATCGATCGGTACACACTGTACCTACGCCTTCCTCATCTTCAGGGAAACACTGGGAGATCTGTCGGTACACACTGTACCTACGCCTTCCGATCTCAGGGAAACACTGGGAGATCTGTCGGTACACACTGTACCTACGCCTTCCCTATCTCAGGGAAACACGGGGAGATCTGTCGGTACACCACTGTACCTACGCCTTCCCTATCTCAGGGAAACACGGGAGATCGATCGGTACAACACTGCACCTACGCCTTCTGGACAGTCCCTCTTGTCGGTTACTCTCTTTTGAATATAATTATCGTACTCTTTATTTTTTCATCGTACTCTTGGTTTTTTCATCGTACTCTTTATTTTTTCATCGTACTCTTCTCTTTTTTTCATCGTACTCTTGTTTTTTTTCCCCCATCGTACTCTTATTTCTTTCATCGTACTCTTATTTCTTTCATCGTACTCTTATTTTTTTCTTAATTGTCGGCAACTTTTTCTTCTACCTTTGTGGCCCATTCAGTACCTTATTCTAAAAGCTTCTGACATTTGAAAACTTTGTACTACTCTCCTTTTATGTTGTTCTTAAAAGCTTTTGACACTTTCTTTTCTTTTCTTTTTTTAAAAATTGTGATTACAATTCATGATACGCTCTTTTTTATGTTGTAATCTGGCGACTATATCTTCACATTTTGAGGGTCTAGTTCCAATTTATACCACACTGTTTCTTTGGTTGTGTGACCAAACACAGGCGACCAGGTAGAACAGAGTTGTGCAGCTGATCAGTTATTACACCAGCTGATCAGTGAGTACACCAGCTGACCAGATAGTGCACCAGATGACCAGTCAGTGCATCAGTTGACCAGTCAGTGCACCAGCTGACCAGTCAGTGCACCAGTTGACCAGTCAGTGCACCAGCTGACCAGTCAGTGCACCAGCTGACCAGTAGTGCACCAGTTGACCAGTCAGTGCACCAGCTGACCAGTCAGTGCACCAGCTGACCAGTCAGTGCGCCAGCTGACCAGTTAGTGCACCAGCTGACCAGTAGTGCACCAGCTGACCAGTCAGTGCGCCAGCTGACCAGTCAGTGCACCAGCTGACCAGTCAGTGCACCAGCTGACCAGTCACTGCACCAGCTGACCAGTCAGTACACCAGATGACCAGTCACTGCACCAGCTGACGAGTCAGTACACCAGATGACCAGTCAGTACACCAGCTGACCGGTTAGTGCACCAGCTGACCAGTCAGTACACCAGTGACCAGTCAG
>CM031612.1:76609057-76624057 GCA_018398815.1 Conus ventricosus | reverse complement strand
ATGAAGGTCAACCGACAGCGAAAAAAAATCCATGACAAAACTGTGGGTTTTAGAGTGTTTTTTTTTTTTCCTGTTTTTTTTTTCTTTTTTTTTCTTCATAAATATAGAGTATTCTCGTTTTTGGGTGCAGTGAAATAGACTTTCGCATTATCCTCTCATAATTCTTATTTGTAATATATCCAACCGTCTGATTTACCTTAAACTGCATCGAAGGAAAAAAAATCGGATCTTTCACACCTTTGAATATTCGGTTTACCTGTGGTCATAAGCGCGCTGATACAAGATAAAATGTAAACGAAAGAGCAATCTCAAAACAGAAAACAACAACAACAACAATTTTTAAAAAAAAACCACCACTTTTACGATTTTTAGGCACGATATCCAAAATAGATATCTTATTGCAACATTTTTCGTGCTTAATTTACGGGAAATGTAATACGGGGAAAATGCAACCATTGTCACATTTTTCGTGCATTCAGCACTAAAATGGTAACAACTCATGACATTTTTCACGGAGAACACTGCATCACCAGTATGAGAATGGTTTTACAATATGAATAAGGATCTAGGCACAACACACTGTTAAAAACATAAATACACTAGTCCAGAGGATCGGCGGAAACAGTCATCGATCAGAGATACCACACCAAAGAAGTCACATTCAAACCATCACAACTTGCATGCTTATTGCTCTTCCTGGTAGAAATTTCTATAATTTTTCTCACTATCCATGCATCCACCTTCCGTTCCGGGTGAAGTTCTCTTTGAAAAACAAACAAAACGAAATGTAAGCCTTTCTATAAGAAGCCATCCCATAAAAGAAGTATGGGTGTGTACACACCCACATTATATAGAAAAGTCTACTCGTTAATCTTCATGAATAAGTATGGGTGTGTACATATCCCCATCAGTTAAATTATCACTATAATGCCCTATAATTAAAATGCATACGTGTATGCATACCAGATGGTAAAGAACGTAGGTTTTTTGTTGTTGTTTTTTCAACTGAAGAGGGTAAGGCATAGGCCATGTGTCATGTGCCTTAAGTGATTGCGTTTTCTCCATGCTCGGATGACAAAAATGACATAAATACTGTTTATACAACAAAACGCAACAATCTCATTGAGTTGATACCTCACCACTTCCGCTTCCGCTCGGCGGCAGAAAACGGAAATCTTCAAATGCAGTTACGGGCAGACACACCGTGACAATCCTTTCCAGGGCCGTCCGAAGGGCTGCACATTATTTCCTAGCAACCCTTTCCCCATGGTGTTGAGAAACATGAATCATATTCAAACAAAAGCCAAACTTGTGTTTCTCTTTTCAAACAGTATAAGTGCTTGCAGTCAAATGTTGAACTTTGATACTGGAGTCGAGAGGACACAGAAATTTCACGCGACATTCAAACGTCCGGCAACCTACACATGCGTTTGTGAAATCCATTGCTGCTAAAAGGAATCACTTGTGTGTGAAACAAGTCTCACAATAGTTGGCATTAAGAAAAATAAACCTGGGAAGAACGACAGACAGACAGACAGACAGACAGTCAGACATACAGACAAACACTCAGTCAGTCTGCCATACAGACAGACAGACAGACAGACAGACACACACACACACACACACACACACACACACACACACACAGAGCACGAACACACCACACACACACACACACGCAGCACACACACACAACACACACACACCACACACACACCACACACAACACACACACACACCACACACGCACGCACGCACGCGCGCGCGTATGCACACACACACACACACACACACACACCACACACGTACACACACGACGCACGGACGCACGCACACACACACACACACACACACACACACACACACACACACCACCACGCACGCACGCACGCACGCACGCACGCACGCACGCACGCACACCGCAGGCACGCCGCACGCACACACACACACACACACACACACACACACACACACACACACACACACACACAGAGTTAAATGGGTTAATTATTGGAGAGCACCTAAAAATATCTGCCCAACGGGCGAGGGGTGGGTGGGGTGGGGTGGTTAATTCTGTTACGGAAACACATCTTGCAGAAATAACGAGAAATGAAGTTAGAATCTAATCACGACACACACCTTCATATTTCTTTCATTTCACTTGTGCCCCCTCCCCTCTCTCTCTCATTGAGACTCCTCTGTTCTCTCTCCTCTCTCTCTCTCTCTCTCTCTCTCTCTCTCTCTCATCTCTCTCTCTCTCTCTCATACATTGAGACTTTTCCTCAGGCCATATGAGTCATTAGAAGAAACACGTCTCTCTCCATTCTGGGGACGATTTTTAACCATACAGAGAGAGAGAGAGAGAGAGAGAGGAGAGAGGGAGAGGAAAGAGAGGAGAGAGAGAGAGAGGAGGTGAAATAGAGTGGAGGACCGCGGTGCAGGAGAGAGAGAATGAGGTATACGCAGAAAGACAGACATAGACATAAAAAGGCAGAGACAGACAGAGACAGACACTGGCAGCTCAGACTAACAGACCAACAGGTGAAAAGTATCAAGTTTTCATGTGAAAAACCAACCAACCAACACAACCAACCATGCATCAAGATTCTTAAGGAGGGTAGTACAGACACCAAGAAAGGATTTCCTATTGGACCCCGGAAATCCATGAAGATCACCAAGACAGCATCATCATCATCATCATCATCATCATCATCATCATCATCTCATCATCATCAACAACAACAACAGCAACAACAACAACAACAACAACAACAGCAACAGCAACAGCAACAACAGCAGCAGCAGCAACAACAACAACAACGAGAAAAGGACGACCCAATCGTTCATAAGTCTGTTCCACACACACACACACACACACACACACACACACACACACACACACCACACACACACACACACACACACACCAGGATGAGCTAGTCGTCTTGGCGTGATTATGCCCCAGAGACTAGGCCCAGCGGAGAAGTTACTCCAGTTCCGAAGTTCAAATCTCCACGGAGCGGAGGAAGTACGTGACGAGACAAGGGGAGGGGGGTTGTGGATTTTTGGGATGTGGGGCGGACTGCCTTTCACTATGACTACAGTCTCGACATGACCCGAGTGCTATCGTCCGTGAGAGACAAACGGATCCCTCGGGGGACATTGTAAAGGACACGCACAAAAACTATGTAATAAAAGAAAGGTGTCTCTGGCTTAAGGACCGCACAAGAACCTAGTAAAAAGAGAAAGGTGCTTGGCTGAAAAGGACCCACAAAAAACCTATGTAATAAAGAGAAAGGGTTTTTGGCTGTAAGGAACCACAAGAACTATGTAAAAGAGAAAGGTGTCTCTGGCTGCAAGGACGCGGCCAAAAAACCCCTACGATAAAGAAAAAAGGGTGTCTTGGCTGAAAGGACACGCACAAGCCCCTCCGTAATAAAGAAAAAAGGTGTTCTGGCTGTAAGGACCGCAAAAGAACCCTACGTAAAAAGGGAAAAAAATTTGTTTTTGGCAACAAAAAAAAAAAAAAAAAAAAAAAAGACCTTTTGGAACAGAAGGCAGTAAACGGAGATAAGAAAAGATATTTTTGTTTACCCCAGCCGACCGAAAAAGGGCCCCTATCAGGGCGCACCACTTTTAAAATCAACCCCCCAGTCTTTTTTAAAAAAAAAAAAAAAAAAAAAAAAACTTTATAATCCTTAAAAATGACTCATCCGAAAACGCACAAAAAATTTTTGTTAAAAATCTTTTTTCCGTAAATCTTAAATCAGATGAAAATTTTTCTCCCCAAAAAACCCCAAGAAAACCCAGATTTAACAAAAGGCGCCACACAACACGATAGAATATGATCCCATGCACGCTGGAAATATAACCAGTGCAAAAAACGACATACAAAAGCGGGGCAACACCATGAAACAGCAGAACACAGTACAGACCACACAGTACCTGCAGTACAAACACACAGTACAAGCGTCAACATCAGTTAATTACCAAACAGAAGCTCAAACCCTGAAACCCCCAGAAACAAATACAAAAATCACAGTACAATGCAGTACAACATTACACAGTACAAAGCATTTCAACATCACGTTACATTAGAACAAATGACAGCTCAAAACCCCAAAACACAAAAACAGAAGCCAAAACAATAAAAGCAATGCAATACAATACATGCAAAGAATGCAACACAATGAAGCAATGAACCAATGCTGCAAAACAATACAATACAAGCAATGCAAACAAACAATGCAATACAATGCAACACAAACAATGCAAAAAAACACAATGCAAACAATACAATGCAATGAACATAATACAATGCAATGCAACACAATGCAAGCAACACAATGGGAATACAATGCAATGCAATGCAACACAAAAACAAGCAAAGAACACAAACAATGCAAGCAAACAATCAATACAAAAACAATGCAATGCAACAAAGCAATGCAAAACAAAGCAATCAAGCAATGCAACACAATACAAGCAATAAAATGCAATGCAACCAAGCAAAACATACAAGCATGAACACAAGGGAATGCAAAACAATGCAATACAATGCAATGCAATAAAAACCATTTAGCATCACAAATCAACAAAATAAGACACAATACACCACAAACCAATGAAAAAATGCGACACACAAACCCAAGAAGATAAAGGACACACAAAACCAATGAAATAATGCGACCAAAAAAAAAAAGCAAAGAAAGCAAAACCCCAAAGCAATGCAATTAATGCAATGAATGCAAAAATCAATGCAAACAAAGCAAAAACTAAAGACATTTCATACACAAATCAACAAAAGAAAAACACAATACACCCAAACAAAAGAAGATAATGCGCACACAAACAATGAAAAAATGCGACAACAAACCAATGAAGTAATGCGAACACAAAACAATGAAGATAAAAGGCCCCAAAAAACCAAAGAAATAAGCGACACACAAAAAAATGACGTTTAAAAGCGACCAAAAAAAATGAAGATAAGGACACACAACCAATGAAGATAATGGAACCCCAAAACAAGACGTAATGCGGGGCACACAAAACAATACATAAGCGAACACAAACCCAAAGAAGATAATGCGAAAAACAAAACCCAAAGAAGAAATGCGACCACAAAACAAAGAGATAAAGGACACCCCAAAAAAATGACGATAAAGCGACACACAAAAAAGAAGTAATGCGAACAAAAAAAACAATGAAGATAAAACACACACAAACCCCTGAGACAATGCGAACACAAACCAATGAAGAAAAGCGAACAAAACCAAAAGTAATGCACACACAAAAAATGAAGATAAAGCGAAAAACAAAACAAAGAAGTAAGTACACACAAAACAAAGAAAAATCGACAATACCACACGACACAAGGGATGGACAAAGCCCCAAAACAACGCAAGTGAACAAACAAAACAACAAAATCAACACAAAACAAAATGTAAACCCGATGTAACACTCACATTGTATGCCTCATTCCCCTTAAAATCTCATCGTTTATATTATTCCTCTTAAAACTCTCTATTGTTTTTAACTCATTTCCTGTAGAATTCTCTACGTTAATTTCATTCCCCTTAAAAAATTTTCGTTATTTCATCTCCCCTTTGAAATTTTTTATGTTTTTCATTTCCCGTTTGAATTATGTTTTTTATCTCTTCCTCCCCTTAAAATTTTCTATCGTTTATTCATTCCCCCTTTGAATTTTTCTATGTTTTTTTTTCTCTCTTAAAAATCTCTTCTTTACTCATTCCCCCTTAAAACTCTTATTTTTAAACTCATTTCCGTTTGAATTTTCTACGTTGTACTCTCTCCCCCTTAAACTCTCTATCGTTATACTCATTTCATGTTAGAATTCTCTATGTTATATTTCTTTCTTAAAACTCTATCGTTATATCTCATTTCCCCTTAGAATTCTCTATCGTTATATCTCATTTCCTCTTAGAATTCTCTATCGTTTATCTCATCTCCTCTTAGAATTCTCTATCGTTATAGCTCATTTCCTCTTAGAATTCTCTATCGTTATATCTCATTTCCTCTTAAAACTCTCTCTCGTTACATCTCATTTCCTCTTAGAATTCTCTATCGTTATATCTCATTTCCTCTTAAAACTATTGTTATATCCCATTTCCTCTTAGAATTCTTTATCGTTATACCTCATTTTCTCCTAAAACTCTACATTATGATTGCTATACCTCATCCTCTCTTAATACTCTATATTGTTTACACCATCATCTTCTCTTAATACTCTATATTGTTATAACATCACCTTCTCTTAATACTCTATATTGTTATACCTCATCATCTCTTAATACTCCATATTGTTATACCTCATCATCTCTTAATACTCTATATTGTTATACCTCATCATCTCTTTAATACTCCATATTGTTATACCTCATCATCTCAAATACTCTATTTGTTATCCTCAGCATCTCTTAAAAACGCCTCGGGCGGGCGCGCGGGCTAAGTGACATCAAAAAAAACCCCAAAAAAATTCTTTTCAATGAAACTGAAAACCCCCTTTTTAACAGTGGCGCTGCTAAAACCCGCAAAGGGAGAGTCACCCACCCCTGTGAAAAAGGGGCGTTTTAGGGCATGAAAAAAAAAACCTTTTCACGTCTGTGGGCTTTGTCTATGGGGGCGCTCCGCCGCGCGCGCGCGCGTGGGTGGGTGTGTGTGGGTGTGTGTGAGTGTGTGTGTGGGGGTGTGTGTGTGAAATTTTTTTTGTGTGTGTTGTGTGTGTGTGTGGTGTGCGTGCGTGCTGCTGGCGGCTGGGTGCGTGCGTGCGTTTTGTGTGTGGTGTGTGGCGTGTGTGGGGTGTGTGTGTGTTTTGCGTGTGTGGTTTGGGGTGTGGGGTGTGTGTGTGTGTGGTGTGTGTGGTGTGGGTGTGTGTGTGTGTTTTGGGGTTTTGGTGTGTGTGTGTGGTGTGTGGGTGGGTGTGTGTGTGTTTGGGTGTGGTTTGGGGTGTGTGTGTGTGTGGTGTGTGTGTGTTTTGGGGTGTGGGTTGTGTGGGTGTGTGTTTTGGTGTGGGGTGTTTGGTGGCGGGGTGCGTGCGTGCGTGCGTGTTTTGGTTTTGTGGTGGGGTGTGTGTGTGTGTGTGGGTGGTGTGGTGTGTAGGTTTTCGGCGCATGTGTGCGTGTTTGGAATAGCGCGTGGTGCGGGGCGGGCGCACGCATGCCACACACCCACACACACACACACACAAAACCACACACACACACACACACACACACAAACTACGCACGACAGAACGCACGCACGCACGCCCGCAGCACGCAAAACACACCCACACCCCCAAAAAACACACACAAAACACTTTTACTGTTACATTTTGCGCGGTTTTCTTCGTCCTCGGGAAAAACATCTTTTAAAAAAAACAAATTAACAAAAACCCCCGGGAAAAATGGCGCGCCCGGGAAAAAACCAAAAGAATGTAAAAAGGGGTAGGGGGGTTTTTTCCCCCCTTCTCCCTCTCCCCCCTCCTCCTTTCGTCTAGTTGACCTTAAACCTTCTTCCCTCATCTTTCCCCCGGGGGTTTAAACCCTCCCTCCCCCCCTCTCCTTCCTCAAACCGTAACCCCCCCCCCCTCCCCCCCGGGGGCCCAAAATTGCACACACATAAAAAAAATGATGCCGTGCAAAGGTGGAACAAGGGAAAGGAAAGTAATGGGTGGAAGGGGGGGGGGGGGGGGGGGGGGGGGGGAGAGGGGGAGGTTTGGATTTGGGGAAAGGGGGGGAGTGAGTTTGGAGGGGGGGAAGGGGTTTTCGTTAAAATAAGGGGGGGGGGGGGGGGGAAAAGGGCCCGGGCATGGGGGGAGGGGGGGGGGGGGGGGCCAGGGGAAGCATCAACAGCTTGAGGACCATGATTTTAAACTGATGTTTTATCCACGGGGAAGCATCCCCCGCCCTTGGGTTATCCCCAGCGCCCCCCTTGGGATTAAAACCCCGAAAAATTGGGCTTTGGCTGTTCTTCCATTATTTCCCCCCCCGCCCCAATTCCCTACCCCAAAAGGGAAACGGTACAAAAGGAGAGAGAGGGGGGAGAAAAGAGAGAGAGAGAGAGAGAGGGGGAGAGAGGGGGAGAGAGAGAGAAGGGGAGAGAGAAGGGAGAGAGAGGAGGGAGAATGGGGTGAGCTAGAGAGGGGCAAACCCAGAACGATTCGAGTTTTAAAAAAAAAATTTTTGAAAGCCTTCCACCAAAATTGTAATATTTCTGAATGAACCCCTCACGCCCTTTGGGCCCTGCATTTGCTGGGTGTTTGTAGTTTTGGGGGGAGAGAAAGACAGGAAATTGAGGAAGGCAGCGACAGGTAAAAAAAATGAATCAAGGGGAGAGAGAGAGAGAGAGAGGGGCGAGAGAGAGGGGAGGGGAGAGAGAGAGAGAGATTTGGGAAAAGAAAGAGAGGGGAGAGAGAGAGCCCAGAGAGAGAGAAAACAATGACAAAACAAGGTTTTATTCAGTTTGGGCCCAAAGGCCCCTCACTGAAGGGGTATATATCCATAAACAAATGAATAAAGCAAAATATTCCCTTTTGCGATCGAAAATTTTTTTCCATACAAAAGCAAAATATACATGCACTTTTATTCACGCAGTAAAACATCCCTCCCATTCCCGGACTTTTGGGTTCACCTCTTTCCCACCTAGTCCTTTCTCCTCCCTTGCACCCCCCCCCCCCCCCCCTCCCTTTTCCCTTCCCGCAATCCCCCCTTCGATAATAGGGCAGGTTTTATAAACACAAATTCAGGACATTTTTTTCTGAAAATTTTAATTACAAATCTCTTTAGGAGCATTGATCTTTTTTGTCTGATTTGCGCCAAAAGAGCAAATATTTTCTAGCAAATTTTCTTGAAACCCTTTTGGGTTTACACTTGAAAGAATTTTCCCGCGACACTAATTTGTTGGTCCCCCAGAAAAGGATCCCAAAAACAGGAACTTTCCCTTTCGAATATGTTATAAGCTTCACTTGAAAAAAAAAAATGCACCTCGTCTTCACACTCATTGTGCAACAGGGGAAAAACTGGTGTCTTCCTGTTTAATTGAAGATTTAAAAAACCATCTTTTACAATTTTTTGGGACCCAATTACTCTTCCCCGAAATTTTGTCAAATTAATTCGTCCAATTTTTCCCAAACAAGAAAGAAAATTTTTCTTCTGTTTTGAATATACCCTTAAAGGAATGGTCCCATCTTTTTCCAAACTTTAAATTTCTAACTCAGAATCCCCTTTTTTGTTTACTACATGCGGATAACCCGGTTTTTAAAAAAAGGAAATAAAGCTTTTTTCCCATGACCCCCCCCTTTGGGTTTTAAACCAACTTTTCCCAAATCCATTTATAGTCAAAATTTTGGTGAATATTTGATCCCCATTTGAAATGTCCCGATTCATCCCAATACAAAAGCTTTTCCCAAGGGGCCGGGTCTCATTTTTTTGTATAGGTAAATTTTTCGTTTTATCCAATTTTTTAATACATTTCACAGAATTTCCCTTAATGAATTTGGATTTTCTCCCTTTTCTCCATATGCTTTTTTTTTTGGGCATGTAGGGGGCCCTTTAAAGGGAATCTTTTAATGGAAAAATGTATGTACTGCTTCGTTTCCTTTTCCCCTTCTTCCCAAATTTCCCCAATACTTCAGCAGCAAAATTTAAAATTTGGTTAAAACTGAAATAAAACCTTTTTCCAGAACGCCCCGGGCTCTATTCCCCTATTTTTTCAATGTTTGATTATTTTACGTACTTTTCTTCCTTTCCTAAAAACTAAAGACAAGGGGGTTTTTATACTCAGTTTAGTTGTGAAAGACTTCCTAATATTTATAAGAATTAGTTAAAAGAATTTGATAAATTTTCCATAGAACCATTTTTCCCCTTGTACCCTAATTTCCCCCCCAAATTTCAACACAATTATATTTTTTTTTTTCAAGGTTAAACTGACAAGTGAATCTGTCACTTCTCTTTTTGGGAAATTTTAACTGGTTCTGGGGTCCAACAATGACTCTGCAAAAAGACAACATCATCAGAAAAAAATAAAAAAATTAAATTCTTTTCACCGGGGATGAGTTTTGGTCCCGTGTTTCCCGGGTTTTGGACACTTAAATTAGAAATTTCTTGAAAAAAACCCAAAAAACAAAAAAAGGTTTTTGAAGCATCCTTGATTTCCCACCCTTGGGCACTTAAAAAAATCGGGGTTTTAACAAACCCTAAATTGCGAAAAGTTTAATCCCTTTTCATTAACATCCCTTTCATCCCCAGTACGGGTTTAACCTTTACCCATTTTTTTCAAAATCGACCACAAAAAATTTTCTATAAACCCAAATAAAAAGGGCCTTTTTTTAAAAAAAATCGACGAAGGCAACATAAAGTTTTTTTTCCCCTAAAAAAATTTATAAAATTGCATATAGAGAAAAAAATTGGTCAACGGTTACTATACCCTTGTCTAAACCCTGCGGGCTCTTTTTATTTTTTTCTGTTCTTGTTCCCCCCTTTTTGGGTTTAAATCTTTATTCAAAATTTTTGGTAAAAAACTTTGCCCCAACACACTGGTTAAAGCGATCCCTCTGAAATTTTTTGGCTGATCAGATCCCCTTTTTTTTATGTATGGGTTTTAATAATAGTTTTTCCCCCTTTTCCAAAGGGGGGAAAAACTCCGAGATCAAATATTTATTGCAAAAAATTAAAAAAAAATAAATTTCCCGGAAAAAACTGATTTTTAACAATTCGCCGATGATCTTATCTGGCCCTAAACTCTTTAAAGCTTTGATTTTCCCCCAAAAACTGGGTAAACCCTATGTCAAAGAAATGGGGGGAAACATGGGGAAGCTCAATATTTTCCCCAAAACTGAATCCCCGGAAAAGTTAGACTTTTCCCTCATGCATTTTTTGGGTTTGGGTTTCCCTTTAAAAATAAATTAAAAAAAGTGGCCAAGCCATTGTTCTTTTTGGGGGAAATGTTGTTTTAGTTTAAACAGTTTTTCCTTTTAAATGGATAACTGTTTTTGCCAGAACAGTTTTTGGATCATTCACTGATTGTTTTTTTAAAATCTGGGTTAATATCATCGAACTTTTTTTTTTTTGGGTTTTTTAGCATGATTTAAAAAAATTCTTTTCTTTCTGTGACGTAACGTCTTTTTTCTTTTCCACCCCCTTTTATCACTTTTAAATTTTTTTAAAAACAGTGTAAAAATTTTTTCTTTTTTCGACACACTCTTCGTAAAAACCACTCTTTTTTTTTCGGGGCCCGTTTTCCTACATTCAAATAAAGCTTTCAGCTGAACTAATAGTGCTTTGTAAATATATCAATAGAAAAAAAAATGTCAAAAATAAGTTTCTGTCTGAGCTTTTAACATGCACTGTGAAAACTCCTTAACTGTTGTTGTTCTTTATATTAAATTTATAAGTTCACAGACCAAAAAATTTTCAATCTTCAGGCAACGGTTCGTCACAGTTTTGGGCAATTTTAACTATTTCGATTCTGTTTTTTTCAACCAAAATTTTCCACAGGTAAGTGCCCTGAATTTTATCTTTCACCAACATTTTAAATACAATTTAGTTTTAGGGAAAAAAATCTTCAGACAAAATCACATAATCAAAAAAACTACAGCCATGAGGGGGGGAAAAATAAGAAAAAATCCCCATGGGATAGTTGGGAAAAACCCAAACCCTTTGCAATAATACAATTAAAAAAAAAAATAAATCTAACAAAAGACTTACCAAAGTTTTTTAAAAGTTTAACTTTTTATTTGCCCCCTGGGAAAAAATATGCATTTGAACAGTCTTTTATCAACATTTCATACTATCCCCAAAAGGGGAATTTAAATTTTTCATTTTTCTTCTTTTTTTTTTTTTCGTTTCCAGTTCTAGCATTCAGAAAACCCCTTAAAAAATGAATAAAAAAATCTTGATTTCGAGAATGTCCAAAATGCTTTTTTTGTAACCAGTAATACCCCTTTAATTTTCAACTGATCGTACAAAGGAAACCCTTTTCGGGGAAATATAGCTAGCAATTTTTAAGAATCTTTATCATAAATTTGGGGAACAGATTTATGTAGTTTTACCCAAAAAAACCGTATTTTTAAATTTAAAATTAATGACCTTGGGGCCATAACTTGCCCAAAGATTTTTCCACAAGCAAACAAAACCCCGCCAGAAATTTTTCCCTTTACGGGACAGTTTTTTTGCGGGGCAGTAAATTTAAAAATGATCTTTTAAAAAAATTTCCCTTTTTAATCAAAAGCTTATCCCCCAAAATCTCAGTTTAAACATGCAAAATCAAACATAGATACATTGGTTTATAAAAGATAAATCGCCAAGTTTTTGAAAAAAAGATTTTCGACATTATAGCCCAAAAAAACTCAAAGAACAAAATGACCCCCCCTGCCTATGTGTAAAGTGTGGATCTTCTTTGGGGGGGGGTTTTTTACCGGGGTCGTTGACTGGAGGGGGGGGGTGGGCCCGGGCCCCGGGGGGGGTTCACACTGACACTGACCCGCCCCTTTCCACTGAACCCCCTCTAGCAGGAGAGAAAACCCCCACGGTCCCCCGGGGACTACCACAAATCCTGGAACACTGGGGGTTTAAAACCCCCACGTCTTTGTTTACCCCCAGTAATCCCCCCCACCAAAGAGAAACCATGCACACCCTGGCACCATTTATGTTGTCACAAGAGACAGCCCGGAAAATGTTCGGGCCCCCCCGGGGCTCATGCTGGGAAACCCGGGGGGGAAAACGATCAGTAAAAAACCTTCCCCCCCTTCCCCTCCTTTCTACGGAAACGTTGGCTGGTGAAAACCCCCCCCACTTTCCTTGCCCTGATCAATGAGTGAAACAGCTCGTTTGCAAAAACCCCCCCCCCACCAATGCCCCCTTTCATTCTCCACGTGTTGCACGTGGGGTGGTCGGCTCACTTTCCCTTCCCCCGGGGAAGTAGGGGGTTTTTCCCCTTTTCTTCCGCGGGCTTTCACCGCTTTATGACCTTGGGCCCAGGCGCTGATTTTACTTAGTTCCAGTGGGCAGTTTTTTGTTTTAGGCGTTGTTTTCCCTTTGGGGGCAGTATGTTGGCTTTCTGCTGCTGCTGCGCTGCTGCTACGCCGGAAAAAAAAGGGTTTCCTTGGCTCCGTTCCCCCTTCCTCAGTGCAAGTTGCCCCCTTTGAAGAAGGCAACCTTGCCTTGCTTCCTCGCCTCTGCCACTAAAATTTACTTTCTTCCTCGTTTGGTCGTTTGCAAAACCCTTTATTCCGCTTTCACCTAACCTTTCCCCGTAATCTTTTTTCTGTAATGGGCAGCCACTTATTTTCCAAAAGATAGAAAAGAATTTTTCATTGGTTAGGTTTGGGCTTTTCTTTCCTTCCCTCTCTGTGTGCCCGAGCAATGTCGTCAGTGGTCCCCATCTTTGGGTTTTTTTGCAATGTTCAGAGCTTCCAAAACAATCTGGGACACGTTTTCGAACGACTCAAACTTTTTTCCCAAATTTCTTAAAATCCATACATGCGGAGATTGTCCTCCGGAAAAAACTTTTCCAACGTGTCGCAGGTTTTCCCGAGTGATCGATTGTCATCCTTCCTCCTTCCACGCGTTAAAAAACCCACGCACGTTATCTTTTGTTTTGTCTGGAAGGGAGGGAAACTTTTCGTTCATTTTCATTTTGATTTCTTTATTGAAAAGGAAGGGCGGGCGTTTTCTTTTTTCCCCGGAAACTACCCCCACCCTTTTTTTTTTCTCTTTACCTTTGAATGACATGGGCCCAAATCGGTTCTTAAATTCACTGATGGGCTTTTATTCAGGGGAGTCAAAGTGGCCCTTTTATTTACTGAAAATTCCCCTGTGGTTTTAGTCACAATGCTAGGATCCGTGTTTTCCATGTGGGGCGACAAGCCGAAGGGGGGTTTTAAAGGTTTTGCTGGGGCCCCTGTCAGGTCGCCCCCCCACTCCCTTCCCCCACGGGGCCCGCTTTACTTTTTGTCGGGCGTTTGGGGGGACGGGGGGGGACCCATTTAAAGGGGGCCCGGGGTTAAATTCCAAAATCAAACCCCAGGGACAAAAAATAGCTAACTACCCAAAAAAAAACAACAGTACCTCCAAATTTTTTTTCCGTACCCGATTACTCGCTTGCGCATGTTTTACAACCCAAAAAACACACGCCCCCCCCATGAAGTGATGTAAACCGCTGAGGAAAAGCCCCAAACAGAACGGGAAAAACAAATTGTGATAGGCTTTGGGCACTTTTTTTTCACAAAAAATTTCACCAGAAAGATCAGAAACATCCAGTAATCCAATCGTGAAGAAAGCAGAGCTAAAAAAAATTACTTGAAACCCCTAAATTTGACAAAATCCAAACATTTTTCGGGGAGCCCCCCAAAAAACGTCTTTCCCTTTTTTTCTGTAACAAAATCACCCCCCAAAAGAGAGAAAAGGAGGGAGAGGGGAGGAGGGAGAGAGAGGGGAGAAAAAGGAAGGAGGGGGGGAGAGAGAGAGACAGAGAGAAAACCCGGGGAAATTAAGCGGCCCGCGACAATTGAAGAAAGAAACAAGAGAGAGAGAGATAGAGGAGAAAAGGGGGAGAGGAGGGAGGGGAGAAGGGGAGAGAGAAAATTGATTTATTGATTGATTGATTTTGATTGGGGTTTTTTAATACCCAAGGATGAAGATTTTGGGGCCCAAAACCCCTCCCTTTAAAAAATGCCTTGGGAGGGAAACTTTTTTTCCGCACATAAAATTTTTCAAAACAATTCCAAACCATACCAACATGAAAAATTTTATTTTAAAAATTATAAGGGAAACTGCTCATAAAAGCACTAATGGGATGGGGGATGGTAAAACAAAAGGAAACTTACAAGCAAACAAACAAACAAAAACTACACAGAGAGAGAGAGGTCAGAGGAGGGTGGGGAAGAGAGAATGGTAGGTAGGGGGAGGAGAAAAGGGATGGTAGACAGAGTGGGAGTGGGGATGAGCGATTTTAACGGAGTTGGTTTTATGCTGAGACGATTTATTCAAAGTATGGTTCACA
>CM031612.1:76586557-76604057 GCA_018398815.1 Conus ventricosus | reverse complement strand
CGTTCATTGGTAAACCACGTCACATTACGCATCTTCCCTCCCCTATAGGACAGATCTCATTCGAAGACGAGATAGAACAAGTGAAGTAGAAGTGTATGTAACAACAGTACACTTGTTACACCCACCTCTCGGCAAACCACAAACATTATATATTGCCTAGTTTGGCAGTATCTTATTAACACATTTTCTCTGTCAATCTGTCTGTTTGTCTGTCTGCCTGTCTCTCTCCCCATCTCTCTTTCTCTGTTCTTCCCCTCTCTCCTCTCTCAGCTCACCTCTCTCTCTCTCTCTCTCTCTCTCTCTCTCATCTCTCTCTCTCTCTCCCATCACCATCTTTATCTCCACTCTCGGTGTCTCTCGGTCCCTATCGTTGTTCTCAAAGTGCCAGTCCACTACTACGATGTTTCTCACTTAACTGCATGGAATGTGACTCCTTGGGTGCGGGGGTCCAGTGGGCACAGTACTGTTCTCTTCTTGCAGAGGTCGTGGTTTTCAGTCCCCGTTCAGACAGCTGGTCAATGGAAAACCGTCTTTTCGGAGTGAAATTTGTTGGTGCAGGAACTCCAATGCCCTCTGTGTCTATCGGATGAGCGCTTACTATGAGAATCCGTTGTGTGAGTAGCGAGAGAGAAAGAGAGAGAGAGAGAGAGTGAGAGAGAGAGAGAGAGACGAGAGAGAGAGAGAGAGAGGGAGAGAGAGAAAGAGAATGGTGTGTTGTGGGGTGGGGGGGTAACGCGCGTGCGAGCGAGTGAGTGTGTGTGTGTGTGTGTGTGTGTGTGCTGTGTGTGTGTGTGTGTGTGTGTGTGTGGTGTGTAAGTTGCGGCGCGCGCACGCGGCGCGCGCACGCGCAGCCGCGCATCGTAAGCATCACCTACCCAATCTACCACTTCTACTAGAATCGGAGATAGATTACTAGCGAAAATGGAGGTAGATATCGGCGGCGGTCTGCCACAGACATCAGTGTTTCACAGATAGGCGGGGGGCGCATCTGTACACACACACACATAAACGCGCGCGCGGAGAGAGAGAGAGACCGATGAGACTGAGAGAGAGAGCGCAAGTTCACACCCCAAACGTGCGTGCATAGCGGAGTTTTACAGCATACTGTTTCACGTCACCAATAATTGAAGTGGTGAACTCTCAGAAGTGAGAAGAGAGAGAGAGAGAGAGGAGAGAGATAGGGAGGGAGAGAGAGAGCGAGCGAGAGAGCGACGCTAGAGCGAGCGAGAGAGAGAGAGAGAGAGAGAATCACCCTGTCAACATCAAACTCTCCAGAACCTAACAACGTAAGCGTCAAGAGCCCCCCCCCGCCCCTCTCCTAAATAAGCGGAAACCACAGCCATACTTTCTCACTGTCACCGCCACGCTCACCCGCCCTCTTGCCCACATTAAAAAGTAGGAGAGGGAAGATTAAAAAAAACAAACGGGGGACGAAGGAGGACAGCTCGCCACAGCCTACTGATGGAGGCACGAAAGCTGGCCGGGGGTGGGATGTTAGGCTCGTTGGGTGTGGGAGGGGGGGAGGGTTCATGTCTGCACGTAGTCAGTTTGGCGGGCCTTCTAGGTAGCTCCATTCGGATGTAACGTCCCGAGCGCCCCAATGGCGGGCGATGGCATGAGAGGTCTCCATTCAAAACGTTCAGGCGTTTGCTTGCAGAGGAGGAGGGTTTGAATCTGAAACCGTCTCGTCCACACAGCAAGCAGTTTCTACACGCTGTTACTAATTCAGGTCAGGGTAGGTGAAGGGGCTGATGGAGAGGGAGTGGGGGGGGGTCCCTGCCTTTATTATTGCCGTTGCCCCTGACGTAGAGAAAATTCGAGTGTTCACTATCCCTTGACATTCAGGCTATGACTCTGCGAATTTTTTGTGGTTGTGGACCAACAGTGATATGGGCACACGGGGAAAATCCTCCCTGGAGCCCCTAGCACTCAGTTCTGGAGAGGAAGCGGTCAGGGTAGAAAACTCCACATATAATGTAGGCTCTGACGGTAATCGAACGCGACCACAGCGGTGTCCGCGCCGCTACCACTTCGCCATGGCCGCTGGTTGTATTACTTTTTTTGTAGCACCTGAAGTGGCTTTTGGACAGTGTGCTGTATTAAGTGTTCAGCTCATTCATCATCGATGGTCGTCATCGTCGTCGTCGTAGTCGACATTAACTTTCATCATCTTCATCATCATCATATCATCATGATTATTATTTTATTATCATTATTATTAATTTTATTATTATTATTATTTCAATTATTATTGATTACTGTTAACCTGTGATACAGATCGAAGCGTCAAGCCGCCCTCACCCCTACCCTCTCACCTTCCACCCTTGCCCCCTCCCTCCTCACCCCCCTCCCTCACCCTCATACACCACCGACGGCAACTTGGACACGTCCTATCCAACATTAACAACTGAGGCCACTTTTTCTTCTTGCCCCCCCCCCCCCCCCCCTCGTTCCCGTGCCTCTTACCTCCCTTCACTCAATGTAAATGTGTTAATCTCGCTTTCATTTACATGGCCGGCACCCCTGAGCTATTTCATACCGTGGTGGTCAAGAACCTCACCGCTCTGCCGACTACTAATCCACACGTGTAAGAAGTGGGATCGGGAATACCCGTCTGATCGAAGGACTGTTCGCCGACACACTTTCAGCTCGATTTCTGTCTTTCTCTGTCTCATTTCTTGTAAAAAGAGTTCTTCTTTTTCTTTTCTTAGTACAGCCGTTTTTCTTTCTATCTTTCTTCTTTTACTTAGTACAGCCGTTTTCTTTCTTTCTTTTTTCGTTTCTTTTCTTGTCCTTTCTTTCTTTCTTTTCTTCTTGCTCTTCTTTCTTTCTTTCGTGAGTTATGAATGAGACCAGAAGTCATTCTGGTCGCACTGCCAATGCCCCCCCCAGTCCAGTAATTTAACACAAAAAAGCCAGAGATTGGAATGGGATAAATGATGTTTAGCACACACCCACAGAGACGAGAGAGAGAGAGAGAGAGGAGAGAGAGATGAAGAGAGAGTGAGAGAGAGGAGAGAGAGAAGAGAGAGAGAGAGAGAGAACACAGACGACAGAATCAGAGACAGAGGACAGACAGACGGAGCGCCATCAAACCGCCCTTCCAGATTTCAAACACACGCCCAGGAACTAACGAGCAGCAGCAGACAGCACCCTCGCCTTCAACGTTCAGCGCCCCATTTGTCACTTCCTCACCCAGTGCCCTCCCTACCCAGCCAGCCACCCCTCTCCCATCGCCTCTCCGCCCCCTCCCAGCGCACCTGCTGCAAAACAAAGGTGTTCGGCACAGCGGGAAGATAAAAGAGGCGAGGGTGACCCACGTGCAGGGTGATGGATGCTCTGAATGCACGCGGATAACTGGGATTGGCTGCTGCCCGGTTCATGAACACCACGATAAGGATTGAACGTGCATCCTTGGGTGCATCCTTGCCCCCCCCCCCCCCCCCCCCCCCCACCCCCCACCCTACCCACTCCCCCTCCTGTACATACCAGATGGCAAGCAGGCAGGTCACAGTTTTACATTCTCTCTCTTCTTCATGGACCCATACCAGTAACGTTACTTACCAGTTTCATCTCTTCGTCCAACGCTCTCGGTTTTACATCTCCCAGCACGGACGAGATGATTCGCTCAGTGATGCTATATCTCCCTCACGGATGAGGTCATCACTCACCAGTTGTATATCTCAAGACAAACTATTCCTCTCCAAGCGGCACTCAGTCGTTCACTGGCTCAGCAGTTTGGTCTGTGATGAGAGTCAGTGTGTTTTCACACACAGAGCGGTGACACATCGAGGGAGGGACATCTCAACGTACGCCTCTAACGCAATTTTAAATATGACCCCTCCCCCCCCCATCCCCCACCTTTTTTGTTGTGCATGCCACGATCTATTTTTGTGGAGCCAAGTTGTTGCTAGCACATCTGCATAGTGTCGGATCACAACCAGGCAGCATTGTACACATCCATGACTTTGGCAGCGGTGCAAGTGTCTACCCTGGCGGGTTGCTCAAAACTATCGTACTGATTCCTCCCTGTGGCAGATTGCTGTGCTGGGGCAGCGACAGAGCAGTTGGGGTGGGGCTCGTGGTTTGGGGAAGTCGGAATGAGCGGGGGCGAGAGAAGCTATCGGGAGGGAACAGGAGGAAGAGACCTCTTCAAAATCTACATGCCACAGACCTCTTTAAAAATGGACCTCTTAGAAACATCTTTAAAAAATCTCACATGCCACAGAACCTCTTTAAAAATGGACTCTTAGAAAAACATCTTTTAAAAACCACTAAGTGACAGGACTCTTTAAAATATGGACCTATTAGAAAATCTTTAAAAAAATCTCACATGTGACGACTCTTTAAAAATGGACCTCTTAGAACAGCTTTTAAAAATATCTCACATGTGACAGAACATACCCCCTGGCCACATAGACACATCCTTAAAAATGTCTCACATGTGATAACCTTTTCTTTAAAACGAAGTCTCACATATGACACGACCTCTCAAAAAACTGTCTCCATGTGATTAGACCTCTCAAAAAATGTCTCACATGTGATTGACTAGACTCTCAAAAAAATGTTCTCACATGTGGATAGGACCTCTCCAAAAAATGTCTCACATGTGATTGGACTAGACTCTCAAAAAATGTTTCACATGTGATAGACCTCTCAAAAAATGTCTCCACATGTGGATTATAGACCTCTCAAAAAATGTCTAACTGTGATTGACTAGTCCTCTCAAAAAATGTCTCACATGTGATAGACCTCTCAAAAAATGTCACCACATGTGATTGGACTAGACCTCTCAAAAATGTCTCACATGGGATGAACTAGACCTCTCAAAAAAATGTCTCACATGTGATGACCTCGCAAAAAATGTCTCCCATGTGATTGACTAGACTCTCAAAAAATGTCTCACACTGTGATAGACCTCTCCAAAATGTCTAAACATGTGATTGACTAGACTCTCAAAAAATGTCTCACATGTGATTGACTAGACCTTCTCAAAAATGTCTCACATGTCAAAGACCTCTTGAAATGTCTGACATTGTGATAGAATCTATTAAAAAAAACACGCCCTCACCTGTGACAGACCTCTTAGAAAATGTCAGACATGAGATTTATTTCATAGAGCAGGTATAAGAAACCTTAATCACAAAGCTTACTTATGTGCTGGGTGAGTCGAGAGTGGGCCGTTGTTTGAGTTGTCGGTGTGGGTGAAAGTAAAGAAACTGGCCCTGTTGAACAGTCCCTCAAAGGCCAGTCTCTTTGTGCCTCTGCTAAAAACCATGGACTTCATGAAAGGGAAAGGTAGCCATATGTAGGCCCTATTTCTGGTGGAACAACAACAAAAAAACAGTAATGCTGTGCACCTTATTTTCAACGACGCTTTGTTCTAAGAGCAGTGTGAGCAAGCGAAGAGAGAGAAGAGAGAGAGTGAGGAGAGAGAGGAGAGAGAGAGAGAGAGATATGGGGAAGCTACAGAGAGAAAGAGAGAGACAGAGAGAGAGAGAGAGCGAGAGGAGAGGAGATAGGGAAGATCAGAGAGAGGAGAGAGAGAGAGAGAGAGAGAGAGATGATAAGATTAGGGGGGAGCTACAGAGAGAGAGATAGCGGGGAGGACACAGAGAGAAAGGAGAGAAGAGATGGGGGAGAAACAGAGGAGAGGGGTTGGGAGGTGGGGAGATAGATAGATAGAGAGGAGTGAGAGAGAGGAGAGAGAGAGGGAGAGAGGGAGAGAGGGAAGATACAGAGAGAGGAAAACGATTATATATATAATATATATAGAATATATATATATATATACTATATTATGTATATATATAGAGAGAGAGGAGAGAGAGAGAGGGAGTGAGAGAGAGAGAGAGAGAGTGAGGTGATGATTTAATGGACTAGGAATGTGGGCTTGTGTCTAGCGTGAACAGTGACGCAAGGACGATGCTGAAAAAAAAAGGATCGCACACGCTCGTTCAACTGTGATTAATGATATTTGCTTTTATACAAGCTTACCTCGTTGTATGTGCCTTGTTGATGTAGTCGCAACTCCAACTGAGGCCCGGCTTCGAGAGAGAGAGAGAGAAAGAGGGAAGAGAGAGAGAGAAGAGAGAGAGAGAATGAGACGGTGAGAGTGAGAGAGGTAGAGAGGGGGGGGGAGGGGAGGCCGGATGGCTGGCGGAAGCGGGGGTGGGAGGGAGGAAGGGGTTGGGGGAGGAGGGAGGAAAAGAATGTGAGGAAGTAGGAAGGTTGCTCAGTAAGAGTTTACAGTGAACAGAAGTTTGGAAGATAATTTTGCTCGAATCTGGGCCACTCATGAAAGAAATAGTTCACAGAACTGCGACATCCTTTCCTTTCTTCCAATACCAAATAATCCATTATTTTCTTTTTTTTTTAACCTCAGCTGTCTCCTTCTACTTGTGATGAGGGCGAGGCCATCCGGAGGACTAGGGTAGAAGGATTGGATGCCCCGGGAGATGGCGGGGACTGGAAGGGGAGGGTGGGGGGTGGGGGTGAGGACGCGGGAACGCGGTGGAATCATTCCAAAGCTCAAGCACGCGGACCTTTCGCTCCTGACCCTCTCTCATAGCCTGAGCATCTTGGAGCATGCTAAAGCGAAAATGGATGTCTCGTCTGTCTACAGGCCGAGCCCGTGCGCGTGGGAATGCTCGCCCGTGTGGTGGTCCATCAGGACTGTGATGAGACAGCAGGAGTAGAACAGAGGCAGTCGGGGCGGTTTCTATACAGGAAGCCAGCAAATTGGAAGCCATTCCGTCGTCATTGGTGCGAGAGAGAAGAGAGGGAGAGAGAGATGATGATGAGAGAAGAGGAGAGGAGGAGTAGACGGGAAAGAGAGAGATGAGATGAGAGAGAGAGACGACGACGAGAGGACGAGAGGATGAGAGAATTAGGGGGAGAGAGGAGAGAGAGAGAGAGAGGTGGAGGAAGGTGGGGGTGAGGGTTCCAGGAAGTCTGAAATTTGTCAAGCACCGGAGAAAAAAAACAAGAACGAGTAAACATCTGACCCGGTCTGGGGAATGGCGGATACACTAAGATAATCAAGCTTACGTCACTATATTGAAATAACAGATTAACTAGGAGGTGTAAATTAGCTCCCACGCTGAAACAGTAAAACATTCACGTTTGTGTCGTGCGCGCGCGCGCGCGCGCGCGCGCGGCGTGTGTGTGATGTGTGTGTGTGTGTGTGTGTGTGTCTGTGTGTGTGTGTGTGTGTGTGTGTGTGTGTTTGTGTGTGTGTGTGTGTGTGGAGGTGTGAAATTAATTGCATGTTGCTATATACCTATTCAGGATGCACGCAAACAGACAAGGGCACACGCAAAAAACAAAGTTTACTCGTTCATCGGCCTGCTTCTTATCTGTGCATGTGCTAGATGACGAGACATCACAGCAACAGCTACTCTTTCTCTCCATGTTTATTAGTTTAACAGTTGACCGTCTTCTCGCACCCCGTTAACGATTTCTTTCACTCCAAGTATGAAACAACAACAACAGAAAGAATTCAGGCGGAGCACAGAGCTCTGCTTAAAGTTGAAAGAATTTGGGGAAAAAAAGTTGTTTTTCGGACAAGGGGAAAGTAATGACGTAAGGAAAGGGGAAGTAATAGTAGGGAAGGAATGAAGTTGTAATGCTAGTAAATACTTAGTGTTTACGTTCACATCACTGAAATTTTAAAGGAGTTCATGAAAATGCATTACTTCATGTATAGTTACGAATCCTCCATCGCAACCTCACACTGATAATATTAATGTACAGTGAAATCTGTAATAACCTAACAGATCGGTCAGGATTCGCCCGTTTGATCCGGGATCGGCACAACGTTAATTCAACGGGTCCGTCGTTGGTTCATATTCCACTTTCCACCATGGACTGGCTAAAATCGGCCAGTCGTTTCAGCTGTCACCGCTGAAGACATTCATGCACGTCTAGCTAAGTACCGTCCAAGAATGCATAACACACCACCAGTAAGTTCGAAAGGAACAATCTGACACATGCATACACAGCACCAGTAAGTCAGAAGGAACAATCTGACACATGCATACACAGCCCAGTAAGTTCAGAAAGGAACAATCTGACACATGCATACACAGCACCGTAAGTTCAGAAAGGAACAATCTGGACACTTGCATACACAGCACCCGTAAGTTCACGAAAGCGAACAAAACTGACACATGCATACACAGCACCAGTAAGTTCAGAAGGAACAAACTGACAATGATACCAGCACCAGTAAAGTTATGAACCAAGGAACAATCTGACACATGCATACCAGGACTGTAAGTTCAGAAAGACCCGACAATCTGACACATGCACACACAGCACCTGTAGTTATGAACGGTCCCCTTGACAAATGCATACACAGCCAGTCCTAACATCCCTTCCCCTCTGAACATGCATACACAGCACAGTAAGTCAGAAAGGAACAATCTGACAATGCATACACAGCACCAGTTAAGTTCAGAAAGGAAACCTCTGACAAGATACACAGCACCAGTAAGTTATTGACAGAACAATCTGGACACATGCATACACAGCACAGTAAGTCAGAAAGGAACAATCTGGACACATGATACAAATCTCCAGTAGTTTCAGAACGGAACAATTCTGACACATGCATACACAAGCTCCAGTAAGTCGAAAGGAACAATTCTGACACATGCTACACAGCACTCCGTAAGTTATGAAAGGAACATCTGAACATGCATTACACAGCACCAGTAGTTATGGAAAGGAAACAATCTGACACATGCATACACAGCACAGTAAGTTAGGAAAGGAACAATCTGGGACACATGCATACAGACAGCACCAGTAAGTTCAGAAAGGAACAATCTGACCATGATCCACAGTCAGTAAGTTCGAAAGGAACAATCTGACACTGCATACACATCACCCAGTAAGTTATGAACGGAACAATTCTGACACATGCACCCGCCAGTAAGTCAGAAGGAAACAAACTGACACATGCATACACAGCACAGTAAGTCCGAACGGCACAAACGGAACATGGATCAAGCACTGTAAGTCTGAAAGGAACATTGACAATGCATACACAGCACAGTAAGTTTCAGAACATGAACAATCTGACAATGCCTCACCGCACCGAAGTTCAGAAAGGAACAATCTGGCCAATGCATACACGCACCAGTAAGTTCAGAAAGGAACAATCTGACACATGCCTACACAGCACCAGTACGTTCAGAAAGGAACAATCTGACACAAGCATACACAGCACCTGTAAGGTTCAGAAAGGAACAATCTGACACAGCAACACAGCACTGTGGCTAGCCCTGGAGCAATCACGTATTCCGTTCACTCAATATGACCAAAATTTATGATCCTGAAACACTGTCAACGGAACAATAAACAAGCAGAAAAAGTACAGGTATAAAGCTCGGTATAACTGCACGTGTAAGGAGATCTAGATGAAACCTGGGGTATCCTCAGACTCATTTTCAATCTCCCTTCAGAGTTAAAGGCGAAAATGAATAATTAAGGCCGCATTAACACTTTTTTTTTTTTTTATTGATTAATTAGTTATGTCTTTTCTCCCCTCCCCTGTCCTTCCCAATCAACTTCCACCGCCTAAATGTTAGTGCGTTCGTCAACAGAAGCAGCATATATGGCGTTTTCACAGCAAAATATAACCAGTGGTAAACATGCGCTCATGCGCGCACATGAGTGCACTCACGCTGGACACACGCCGCGCCCATCGCGCAACAGTACGCAATATTGCGCACACAACATAGACACATACGTAAGCCGCACAAGTGCGTATCACACGCACACACAACACAAAACACACACACACAACACACCACACCACAACAACACGCACAACACACACAACAATGATACAAACATACGCATGCACGCCGCATGCGCGCGCGCGTGCACAAACCACCACACACACACACACTCACCACACAGAGAAGAAGAGACGAGAGAGAGAGATGATGGGAGAGAGAGAGAGCGAGAGAGGGTGAAGAGAGATGAGAGAGAGAGAGAGCGAGCGAACGAACGAAAAATTTTAATCAGTATAGGCCAATGGCCCTTTGATGGGGTACAATACAACATGCAAAATAATTCATACTTCGACTAAGATAAGCACTTAGAAAATGTCCAACAATTAAAATAATAGAGTTGGAATCATTTCACTGACCATAGTTGCGCGCCTTTTAATAAAAGGCCTTCTGTAAGTAATGCATGTGCTCTTCAGCATTCTTCTGTTGATTTGCCATGAGCAAAAGCAGCTCGGAAATAAACTGGGGATTTTCAACAGAATTTCGAGGAATTTCATTCAATTCATACTTAAATGAGAGACGGAGAGAGAGAGAGAGAGAGAGAGGAGATGAGAGGAGAGAGAGACAGGTGACGAGAGAGAGAGAGATGAGAGAAGAGAGAGAGAGGAGAGAGCACCCCACTCCCGCCTTCTTCTGGAATTTAAAATCACTGAAGGAAACGGTTTTTAAAAAAAAAACCTCTCATCGATCTGTCACTCCCATATTTCTGAGAACGGCAGATTTTAGTAACGTGCCAAAAGCCAATCATTGTCGTGTGCCACGTACCTCCCGAATCAACGGCAACACTGTCTGTAGTTTTCCTGCCCTTTTGGAAACAGCTTCACCTTCTTCAGTCTCTGTGATTGGATGCTTCTCTCTTTCCCCCCCCCCCCCTCTCTTCTCTCTCTCTCTCTCTGTCTTCTCTCGCTCTCTCTTGGTCAACGAAGTTAAAGTGCCGACATTTATTGTGTGGGTGGTGACGGTAATCCGAGTCATCGTGATGTTAGCTATGTATATTTTTATTCATGCATGAGACACAGGGAAGAACATAATTATTGCTACAATTTAAGTTGATTCCTATCATCTTCTCTTTTCCACCCATCTCTCCACTATTTATTCGGCTGTAACGTTTGCATGTACAACTGTAGGAAAAGCTGTTGTCACATGGTACGAACGTATGCCGGCGGAGCTGACGGTCGCTGGGTTCGAACACGGGTGGGGGTCGGATTGTTTCGCTTGAAACCCTCTCTGTCTAGCAGCAGTAAACTAAAGCCGGATTCAGTTAGAGGAAAGCTGCCACGAATGCGACGGAAGGTGACGGGATAGGATCCGCTTTACCATGCCGTGCCGGGGCCGGAAACCCCCAGTTGGTATAGAACGCGATCCTGGGGTTGAGGGTTCCGAATCTCCGCGGGCCGTTTCAATAACAGGGGGATTTTTCCCTCGGAAGGGGGTTAACATTGGTTCTGACTCCATTTCGAATACAGGTCTTCGAATGAGACTCTAAACCGGGTTCCGTGTGTGAACGCACGGCATAACATCTTGCACACACGTCAATCCCATCACCAATTTCGCGCATCCAGAGAGGCCAGTTTGGCCTTTGTATGGATGACGTTACACCTCGCATTGCACTTCCTACTTACAATGGCAGCCTTAATGGCGGGATAAAAAAAAGGTCATACACCACAAAAACCCACTCCTTTGTTGAGTAGATGGGTTTAATACTTGCCTGTCTACACAGGGAGTGTCCGCAGGATTATCTGCCTGCGTTACACAGAAAGGAAAGAAAGAAAGAAAGAATCAGGCGAGTCTGGTGAACGTCTGAGAGTTTACTTGCCTATACAGCGATAGGCTTTAGGAACTTCTTGGTTTTCTTTTCTTTCCTTTTTCCTTCTTTTTTTCTCTCTCTTTTTTCTTCTTTTCTTTTGGTTGTTGCACACGCAGCCCTTAGGAGTCACCAGATGTGGAGTAGCGTATCTGGCTTAGTCCGCATGCAGTAACTTCTTGATGAAACGGAAATCGAAACGTTTTCTCCTCCCTTCACTCCTCGATAACAAAACAAAAACAGCGGACAACAAATCATACCTGATCACGGAATTGATCTTGCTGATTTCATGCAAGTAAGGACGAGTAATAACGTTTCTTTCTGATTGTTGTGGCTGCCTTTAGAGATCTTAGAGTGAATAAAATCTGCCTCATTTAGACAAAAACACTTGCTTATCACATGCACTATGGGAAAAAAAATCGTAATTCTCATGCATACGAATATAAATGCAACTGCTTGTTCTGTCACTATCGGCTATTGCTCCGCTTAAATTTATGTTCTTATCCTCCTTTTTCAGGGAAAGGGGTTTTTATCATATTTTTTAATTATTAGATATGCCTTCTTTCGACATGAGCTCTGTCTTAATTAAATAAAACCTCTCTGGTCTCTAGCACTTCTATCTCGTTCTCCCCTGAACCTCCCTCCCCTTAATACTCTCTCTTCTCTTCGATGGGTTTCCCTGGCTGGAATTACACGACAAAGGTCCATCCAGTGACTCGTGGGTTTGTTCACATCACAACAGCCACCAATGAGCACCACCAAAGTGACCAGCAGCAGTGCAGTGTCTCCTCTGGTGGGTTTGCTCTCATGGGACGACTTGACATTGACTGCTCCTCGTGGTATGCGGTGCGACGTAGCGACGAGGCAAACCAGGGGCTGATGCCACGAAGAAGCGGAATGAGGAGGAGTGTAAGGGCCAATTCTGCGGGGAAGTAGCACGGAAAATGAGTTTAAGTTTATAACACAGAGGAGAGAGAGAGAGAGATGAGGAGAGAGAGAGAGAGAGGAGAGAGAGTAGTTACGTATCAGGGCAGATGAAGGCCTACAAACTCATTTTGGCGTACTTTGTTTATATCGATTGTTGTCACATCGTGTGGGTCATTGTCTTACAATGCAGCCAGACCACAAGAAACACCCGAAGGTGCTGGAGAGGTCCCAGAGAAGAGCAGCACCTTCGGTTTGTTTATATCGCATTGTGGTCACATCGTGTGGTATTGTTTTACAATGCAAGACAATTTTATGCACTACAATGTATTCCCTCCTATCCTTCTCCCTTCCCACTTTCCCTTGCCTGCCCCTGTCACAACAGAGAAGCTAGTGCGAACAAAACGATGTGGAGGAAAAAAGCTTTTAAACGGGGGAAAACGCCAACCTTGGTATGACTGCTGCATTCACACAAGCACGTGACGGTGGCGCCGTGTGATGTAAGACTTCTTGACGTTGCGTTTTCATCAGGGATAGGTTGGATGCGCGCACGTTACTGGCCGCCTCTTACATGAGGTGCCTTTTCAGAAGCTGTCGGTAAGAATGAGTGTGGAAAACATCATGAAGAATCCTACCGATGAGGAGTAAAAAAGTGACCGCAGCTCTCAATACAGCCCTCCCCTTCCCTGTCCGATTTACAAACTTGCTTTTACCAAAATTCTGTTTGGGAGGTTGTCTGATATAAATCACTCAGTTGACGGGTTGCTTTTTTTTTATTAATGCCATCTTGGTTTTATTTGTTATTTGTCTGTTTTTCGGTGGGGTTTTTGGTTTTCCCTCGAAAGCATTCCAGTGACACACGAAGTCAAAAACACATTCCTACATTAAACAAGAGAACCTGAAAACAAAGAATTCAAGCCCAGTTCTCGTCAACTGAAGTCTCGACTGACGCGAGAATTCCTGTCCTTTGCCCTTTGTGACGTACATGCAAGGCTGGAAATCGGCCTCTGCACTGCGCTTCGACTGCATTTTCCGAAGCGCACCATATCTCAAAGTGATTTCTTTTTCATCCATTCGCGATCGCTGATTGCTTTCTTTACTTCATACGTCATACGTATGGAGATGACGTTTGTGGCACTGAGAAGAGATCAGTTATTTGATAAAAATGGCAACAGACCAAACAGTACTAAGCATATTTTACATATTCTATATGTTAAGTGCTTCACGCGTAGAGATCATTCACTTTCTACTTACTCATGGTGTTGTGCCGCATGCGCTATAACTACTATGCTCCCAATACGTATGTACGTGACAATTCAGCGAAGCTGTCTGATAAACCAGCATAGCAGTCCAATAATGTAAGGAAGTGAACCTTCATCAAAAAATGTGTTAGCATACTGTTCTTCTTCCACTTTCAGCAATACGTATGTGATCGAATTTACAACGCAAGCAGCTTTGGTCTTTGATAAAATCTGGGTTTTCTGATCATTGAATGAGAACTTCCAGTCCACGCTCCTTTGAACTGAGGCCAACCTGTATAAAAACAGACGTTGAGATCTGAATGTGTGCTAGATGATGCGTAGAGACGAAAAGTTAAAGGAACAGGAAAACAACCAAACATTCTACCACACCAAAACAAGCCAGCCCAAATTTCAGTCGGACCATGAAGCAACCAAGCAACCGACTTACACAGTAAATGCGCATAACAAATGAGAATCTGTCAATATTCGTCACAGAGAGGCGTTAAAACATCATTCATTACAGAGTGACGTAAAAGTACTTTACACACCTTGAGTTTTCAAAACGCCCACGCGCATTTGGCAGGCAGCCGTGTGTGTCAGCGAAATTTGTCACACACACACACACACACACACACAACACACACACACACACACACACACACAATGCATGACCAAAAACCATCTGAGAAGCGCTATTTGTGATTTGTCACAATCGTCATTTGTTCTTCATTCAGTTCAGCCACATTACCCCCCTTCTTATTGTTATTCCACTTCACGTCCTTTCAATGTGATATGAGAGAGAGAGAGAGAGAGAGAGAGAGAGAGAGAGAGGAGAGAGAGAGACAGAGACAGAGAGAGAGAGAGCGAGAGACAGACAGACAGACAGACAGACAGACGGACAGACAGAGACAAGAAGAACAGACAGACAGACAGACAGACAAAAGGCAGACAGGCAGACAGAGAGACAGAAAGAGAGAGAGAGAGAGAGAGAGGAGAGAGAGGAGAGAGAGAGAGAGAGAGAGAGACAGACAGACAGACAGACAGAGACAGAGACAGAACAGACAAAACTGAAAGAAGAGAGAGAGAGAGAGAGAGAGAGAGAGAGAGAGAGAGAGAGAGAGAGAGAGAGAGAGAGAGAGAGAGAGAGAGAGAGAGAACAGACAGAGGTGGCAGGGAAAGGATGGAAGGGAAGGGGGGGCGAAGGGGTGGGGGTGGGGGTGGAGGGCTGGGGGGGGGAGTGAGAAAAGGGGGTGGTGGGTGGGAAGATCCATTAGAGGCACTAGCCACCAAATTGGTGCCATCGCTAAGCAGACGACTTCGACCCGTGTCTAGGTCTACCACCAGCGGCAGGAACATCTTAGCTCACAGACTGGTCCACTTAGGGGGGAGCTTCTGAGAGGTAGGGCAGGGGGATTTAGGAGGAGAATGGGTCAGAAGTGTGCGGGAAAAAAAAAAAGGTGAGCATGCGGGATGGGGGTGAAGGAAAGGGTTGGGGCGGTGGGTGGGCTGCTGTGGGGGGGGGGGGGGGAGGGGGGGTAGGGGGTTATCGGGGTGGGGGTGGGGGGGGAGGGTAAAATACACAAAAGGTGGTTAGTATTAACGGTGGGGATTGGGGTAAGGTGGCTGATGAAAGGTGTCATCAATTCCCCATGGCAGATGTGCGAGTCTGGGTGGTTTTCGTCGGTAATTTCATATTTGAACCCCCCACGTCTTTTGTTCTAGATCTCTTCTTCAGATGGGCCCCGTGGTCAAATGGCTAGAGCGTTCGCATGCGGGGCTGGCGGCCGTGAGTTCGAATCGTGAGTGGGGTCGGATGTTTTTCGTCTTGAAAACCCCCTCTGTTCACCCAGCAGTAAAAGGTACATGACTCAGTTCGGGAACGTTAAAGGCGGCGGAAGGAGAGGTTCCGCCTTCCAGCATGCCTGCTCTGGACACGGGAACCTCTAATGTTTCACTGCCTGTACTTCGGCTGCTCGAATGATCCCTGGAGTCTTTTAGCCAGGGTACGACAACAACAACGACATCTGCCCCCCATGACCAATAGGCTAGGGAACTTATAATCTATCCACCTCTCCCTCCTTTTATCTTCTTTTTTTTTCGATTCTGTCTCCACTGCCCCTTTTCTTCTTGTCTGTCTTCCCCGCTCTTTTCTTTCTGTCTGTCTTCCCTGCTCTTTTCTTTCTGTCTGTCTTCCCTGCTGTTTTCTTTCTGTCTGTCTTCCCAGCTCTTTTCTTTCTGTCTGTCTTCCTGCCTGTTTTCTTTCTGTCTGTTTTCCCTGCTCTTTTCTTTCTGTCTGTCTTCCCTGCTCTTTTCTTTCTGTCTGTCTTCATTGCTCTTTTCTTTTTTTCTTCTTCTTTTTCTGTCTGTCTTCATTGCTCTTTTCTTTCTGTCTGTCTTCTCTCTCTTTTCTTTCTGTCTGTCTTCCCTGCTCTTTTCTTTCTGTCTGTCTTCCCTGATCTTTCTTTCTGTCTGTCTTCCCTACTCTTTCAACTGATTCTGCCCTGCACTGATTTCCTTCTTGTCTGTTCCCGTGCTCTTTTCTTTTCCCCTCGCTATTCCCGCTTTTCTCACCGTCCCCACTCCCCCTCCCCCACCCCTCCTCCCCCCACCCCACCCCACCCCTGCTCTTTCTGCTTTCTCTTCTCTCTCTTCAGTCTCCTCGGCCTTTCTTCTTCGCTTCCGTCTCTTCCTTCCATCCTACCTTTATCCCCCACACCCATGTCAGTCACCCACTCACGCCTCGGGTGGATTTCTCAAGCACAGCTTACAGTCGACCCCACTCACGCAGGCTATAAGCCACTATCGCGTCTGCAGACAGGAGAGGTTTAACCACGTTGCCCTCCGTTCACTTTCACCACTCCAGACAACCCCCCCCCCCCCTCCCATCCCCACCATCACCACCTCCGCTGTTTTGTGTTTGTGGTGTGTGTGTGTGTGTGTGTGTGTGTGTGTGTGTGCGCGTGTGCGCGTGCGTGCGTGCGTGCGTGCGTGTGTGTGTGTGTGTGTGTGTGTGTGTGTGTGTGTGTGTGTGTGTGTGTGTGTGTGTGTGTGTGTGTGTGGTGTGTGTGTGCGTGCGTGTGTGTTTTATTGTTTCAATTTCTGATTTTGTTATTTTACTTATAAATGTAAATTGCTTCCCTGTTAATTTTTCCTTTCTGGTTTTTATGTAATTCAGATAATATTTGTATTTTCGTTTCTCATTAATTTATTAAGTTTTTTTTTTTAATGTCAGTACAACACTATGTTGATCTGACAGTAAATGGTTTCCGTTCAGTCAGTCAGTCAGTCAGTCAGTGTTGTGTGTGTGTGTGGTGTGTGTGTGTGTGTGTGTGTGTGTGTGTGTGTGTGTGTGTGTGTGTGCGCGCGCGCACGCGCACGCGCACGTGCGTGTGTGCGTCTGAGCAAGCGTGCGTGCGCGCGTGCGTGTGCGTGCGTGCGTGCGTGCGTGGTGTGTGTGTGTGTGTGTGTGTGTGTGTGTGTGTGTGTGTGTGTGTGTGTGTGTGTGCGCGCGCACGCGCGTGTGAATGTGTGCTCGCGCGTGTGTGCATCTGTACGTGCAAACGAGTATTTATGCGTATATGTCCGTATAAGCAAGCATACACGTGCACGTACGTGAGTGATTAGTAGTTGGTGAGTTACGACTCTCTCTGTTTTCGTATGCTTGCATTCCTGCCTGTTCGCCTGCCTGTCTGGACGACCGTGTCTCTGTTTGGCATGTCTGCCTGTCA